>CM077160.1:170065866-170730103 GCA_039583875.1 Platanthera guangdongensis | reverse complement strand
TCGACAAGGTCAAAACATATGTTAAGAGGAGGGAGTTCAAGTTAGCCAAGAGATTCAAATTTAAGTGTCCCTAGTCTTACATAACAACATTGGTCTGTGAAGCAACATTGGCGCCTTTGGCACGACTTTTTTGATCGGATAGAATTTGAACAAAAACACCATTGTTATAGCCTCCACCGAGAAAAGAAATCTACTTTTGAAAGTAAAAGTGGATGAAGTTGTTAAGATGCATCGGGCATTCACGAACGAACAATGATTCATAACCATCGCATTCACAACCGCCGCTATAATTGCAAACTGAGCCATTATTTGATGAGGCCATATTTAATTTGGGTGACCTCAGTATTAGAAAAGGTCATAAGGTTTTCCTAATAAATTCCTTTTTAATCAGTTTCAATTGAAACTATAATTATAAATTATAATAACTATTTAGGAAGCCCCTGAGATGATTCCAACCACATCAAAAAATAGTAAACCCTAGTTTGTTTGGCCATAAGCACTCGGCCTAAATCGAGCTAACCCAAGCCAGACAGAACCATGTCCGGTCGGATGGCAACCGATCGGGCTTGCCATCGCCAAGTCATGCACCTGGGGCAATGCACCAGCGCGAATTGTTGAATGCAGCGCCGCTGCCATCCTAGGGACCATGGGCGACCAAGGACCCTTTGTCTCCCCACTTTCTCCCTCGAAAGAGCTCAAACACCCTCCCCACAAAAATAAGCTCAGGGGATTATGGAAGTAAAAAAAAATACACACAAACTAAAGTTAAGATTTCATTCAACCCTCTAGATGATAATGAAAAGAGCCCAATCAATTATTCATAATCCCTTGCCTTTAGGAGGGAGGAGTTATTACACTGTGGAAAAGATTGGACTAGTATTAGTAACCATACATTCTCAAAAGAGAGTCATTTGTGAGGAAGGGGCTGATTTTAATCAAATGGATCAATTCGAGGATCGTGTTCACTCGCCATCACCATCCCGGTGCAGAGGCATGTCGGGCACATCACCTGAGAAAAAAAATACGGTGAAACGGGAAGAGAGAAGAAACTTGAGAAACACGAAGATTAGTGCGTTGTTTTGGGAGCAACTTGAGAAACACGAAGATTAGGGTGTTACTCTTGTGAAATCTACTCCAAATTGAGCCTAAACTAAATACATTCACATATAATTTGAAATGTGTAGACCTTTCAAACAGAGAGGATAGAATCTTTTTAGTGCTTTTAGAGTTGCTAGAAAGTTCGTAAATTGTTGAGCAACTGAGCCTATACATTAGAAATTTGAGTGGAATAACTGCATACCTTTCCAGTGCCCGAGCAATTAGGGCATCTTTGTGTCGCAGGGGGTTGTAGAGGATGGCCGAGGGTGCCAGAAAATGAAATGGGTTTAGCGCTTACACATACGCCACTGGCAGAACATCTGGCACAGGACAAATATCCTGCATAAAAATATGAAGATTACATTATTAATAATTGTTAAAAATCAAACATCCGACCTAAATCCAACTGGTGGAGCGGCCTACGGTGTAATAAGAACTGAAGGCAACATGAGATTCCCATATGGGGCAATATGTTCCTCCAGACATGCTCAGATGCCCCTCACGAGTCACGAGTGACAACCTCATGTGAAGGACATGAGAGAACGAGGGAGAGGGACACAACCAACAGATAGTAGATGGAGAGGCACAAGTTCTAATAAAGTACCCCAAAAAACATGTAATTCTTAATGGGAGACTATATATTGGCTTTGTTTTGGAAGGTGCTGGCTGTGGGAAAAATTATATTCCCACAGCCACCATCGTTTTGGAGATGTTCCGTTTTTCGGTGATGGGAAAAGTGTTTTTGTCAAAAAGGTGTTGTCGGAGCTTTTCGAGTTTTTGTTCTCTTTCCGTAGGCCGTCGGTCAACATCCTCCTCCTACTACTTTTCTGACAGCTCTAATCCCACGACTAATTTCCCGCTACTACTTTTTCTGCCGCCGCAACAGTCCCGAACAAACCCTAAATACTCTAACAGTAACTAGATCGGCATGAAGAATATTACAAAACCGATGCTCTGGATTAAATAAAATACAATCAATGATGTCTGCAGACAAACCAAAATGCCAAAGTTGCTCAATCCCTCTTTCGAAAACAGTAAGATAGGAGAAACTGATTTGAGGATTATTCGTTAAACTAGCTTACTTCTCAGATGAAGCTAGCCTGCAATGACCAAAATTGTGAATCCTGATATAATACATACCATTTCCATGGCAGTACTTGCATCTCTTCTTTTGATGTTGTTCAACATTGTTTGCTTCAATAAGCATTAGGGCAGATATTACACCCACAGCACCTCCTGCAAAGGATGCAACAATAGGATCCACCTGACTGAAATATAGAGAGAATGAGTCCAGGATCTTTAAGCTTTGTTTTGAAGAAAACATTAGCATTAATCTTTTAAAAACCTTAGTTGAACTGGAAGATGCATGTTGCGTATGAAATCTTCGTAGGAAGTACCGCCAAGCCCTAATTTCAGTTCCAGCTGTAGAAAAAAATTGAACAACTCATCAATAGAACAAGGTTTAAGAAAAACATTCTTCAACCTTAGGCTCTGTTTGGCACGGCAATAGCGTTCGTGAACGTGGTGGTTCGAACCGTTCGTGAACGCATGATCTCACCTAAGGAACTTCATCCACTTTTATGTTCAAAACTAGTTTTTTTTTTTGGTAGCTGTCATAACCGTTGTTATGCCAAACAGATATTCTATGATGGTGTCGTTTTTTGTCTAAACTCACCACTTCACCAGAGCAAAAAACACCCCGCCGAACGGAGCCTTCATTAGGGATAACATTTTCACATCAGCGCCAGAAGTGGAAGACACTACTTGCATAAATGTCAAAGGAAATTGTAAAAAAAATAGTAACTACAGTGATGCTGATTATAAAGACAACAATGACTAAACACATCTAAAAGAAAAGCTTGCATTATTTACTGGAGCTTAGTTTAACGACCGGCAGGGATAGATTATTCTGTGGGTTTGGATAAAAGATCAGATTTGCAGGCCCAGCATAAACCTAAACTAATCAAAAACAGTTAATTGGTCCTATATATGCAATCCTAGCAAAGGTCGGGACTGGGCTGACAAAAGGATGATTGAACGAAAACATAAAAAAGAAATGAATTGAATATTCCGAAACCCCATAGGCCATAGCATGAATAGAAGAACTATTAACAATAAGCATATTAAAATTCAAAAAAGAAGATAAATATACAAATAGCATACTTTCGGAACTCCTAGGCTTCATTTTACGGGGAGTTTTTACTCATGTGAGTTTAGACAAAACGCTGCCATCATAGAATGTATATTTGGCATAACAATGGTTATGACCACTATCAAGAAAAGAAAAGTAGTTTTGAACATAAATGTAGATGAAGTTCTTTAGGTTAGGTCAGGCGTTCACGAACGACGGTTCATAACCACCTCGTTCACGACAGTCGACAGCTACCGCCGTGCCAAACGGAGCCTTAGTGTCTATGACCCATTTATTAGAGGGAACAAAATAAGTGGCACATATCTAGGGAAAAATAGTCATTAAGAACAGATTCTTAAATGGTATGTACACATCAGTAGATAAGGTCACGGCAGAAAACTTAGTACTACATGTTGACATAGATGCATGAGCCATGCTTAATAGAAGAAGTTTGGTAAACAGTGTGACAACCAAGCTGAGTCCAACAAGTCTCAAAGACATTTTTTGGCGCATCGACAGCGGGTACAAAATTTGGTGTCGAAATAATATGATGTATTGTCATGAAAATTTTACTAGATTAATCGACAATCACCACGAAAACAGGATGATGATGATAAGTTGTGGAAGTCATGAAAAGTATAAGGTCTTTGCTCGGGAATCAGTGCTTTCGTTGGAAGGACCGAGGATATTTGTCACGGGACGAATCTATAGGTGGCATACATGTGATGCCCTAACCCTAAATGCAATGCAAGTGAGCACGCACAATCGAATGAATAGGATACCTAAGACATACCAAAACTTTAATGTGAATGCGAAATTTCAATCATGCAATTACTTCTGACGCACAATTGATCAAACATTGTTGATTTTAAAATGTTGCAATAATGTCACAATTGATTGCAAATTTATGAATGCAAGCAAGTGGGTAATTGCAATTAAGAGAGAGTGCGTGGAAAATTAAATGCAGGCAACTAAGTGTTGTAGGTTTACAGAGAAATCAAATAGTCAAATCAATTTGCGCAAAAATATTACTAGCTGTGATTGAGAGAACTCATACAATGTAAAGGCAAAGGAAACTAAAAGTAAACACACCGAGTAATCAATGTAGATGGAGAAGGGGAAGATCCAATGGTGGCAGTGGTTGTCTGGGAGGGTGAATGTCGATGAGTAGGGACTATCTGAGGGGAGAGTGGGCATTGGTGGGCTAGGAAGGGGCTTGGAGGGGGTCGGGTAGGCTGGGTGGCTGTACGAAGGAGTTGCAATGAGGTCTGCAAGGGAGAAGACGGTCGGTAGGGTGCAGGAAGGGGGGGGGGGTATGGTGTTGGAAGGGTGCATGGATGGTTGGGTGGTTCGGCGAAGGGTAGAGGAGAGCTTGGGGAGGTTGCAAGAGGTGCAGGGAGGAGGTGCGGCGGGGGGAGTAGGGCAGTGGGAGCGCTGGTTATGGCAGGAAGGGATCTCGAGGAGGATCTGAAGAGGAAATTGGCAGATGGATGGGTTCCCGTGGATAGGAAAGGCGACAGTCAGCGTTGAGGAAGATGGGGAAAACAATGGCGGGCTCGGACCTAGGCGCTGGAGGCAGGGGAGGTAACGGAAGGGAGAGTTAGCACCCCGAAGGTAGGATCTTGCAGTGTCGCACCGCAGGGTACTCAGCGTCATGCCAAGAGCGAAACCGAGTAGCTTCATGATGCACGAAAAGGTAAATCATGTATTCAAATTTGTATGTCATTTTAGGTTAAGGACAAAGCGGCCTCCACCGTCAGTAGTAAACAGATGGCTAGGAAAAAGAAGCTCCGGATGAAGAAGTACCATCTTTGGGTGGAGGTGACTATAGCAGTTTGTGAAGTGCTTGACGCACACTGGGAGAGATGTAAGGACCCAAACTGCAAGCACGAAAACTTTTGCTTTTATTTTATGTAAATAGATCTCAGTCCATGTATGTTATTAGAAAAGCCCATGTAAAAGGCCCATTTGATGGCCCATTTTTCCTCCTCCTTCTTTAGTCCCACATCATGTATAGGATTTATTCTCCTCTCTTCTCTCCTATATATTTGTATTCTCTCCTTGTATTTAGATACTTGAATACTACATACAAGCTTTGGGCACTTCTCTACATGGTATCAGAGCCAGGTTCGGTCTAGCTGCGACCTGCCCTTCTTCTGTCCGTCCGGTCTCCTGCGGACTGCCTTCCCGCATCCGCCTCTCTGCGGACTGCCCCTCTGCATCTGTCCGCTCGGCTACCCTGCGGACTACCTTCCTGTCCGCTCCGGCCTCGTGCGGACTGCCCTTCTGATTCCGCTCCTCTTCTCTCCCTCCGTGGTTCCACCCTCCTCAGGCTTCTTATAGCCATCTTCTGCTCTGACTCGTGGGGCCCACCTCTCTCTATCCGCTCCGGACGATCATTCCTGTCCGTTGCACTCTGTTTGTGTCCGCTCGAGCCTCTTTGCTCGCGGACTGCTCCCTCTAGCTTGCTCGCGGACTGCTCCCTCCGCTCGAGCTCCTGTGCTCGCGGACTCTCTCTCTCTCCGCCACCTCTCTATATCCGCTCCGGACGATCATTCCTGTCCGCTGCACTCTGTTTGTGTCCGCTCGAGCCTCTTTGCTCGCGGACTGCTCCCTCTAGCTTGCTCGCGGACTGCTCCCTCCGCTCGAGCTCCTGTGCTCGCGGACTCTCTCTCTCTCCGTAGTCTCTTGCGGACTGCTCCTGTCCGCTGCGGGCTCTCCTTGTGTCCACTGCGCTCCTCTTGCTGCGACCTCTGCCGCGACCTGTCTCCAGTTCGCCGCGACTTGCCCCCAGTTCGCCGCGACTTGCCCCCAGTTCGCCGCGACCTCTGCCGCGACCTGCCCCCCAGTTCTCCGCCGTCTCTTGCGGACTGCTCCTGTCCGCTGCCGCGACCTGCCCCCAGCTCGCCGCAACCTCCTCTCGCGGACTGATCCAGTTCGCCGCGGCCTCACTCAGTTCGCCGCGACCTCCAGACCGCCGCGACCTCCAGCCCGCCGCGACCTCCAGACCGCTGCGGGCTCTCCTTTCTCCCACTGCTTGCCGCGCGGTTTGTTCTCTCCGAGCCCTGCTGTCTGCTGCTCCTCCGTCGCCATGTCCTCCAGCGACTCCACTACCGCTCAACCCCCTGCCGACCACGTGGCTCCTCTCGAACTCCGCGATGATTACTACTATTTCTCTCTCTGGCAAGTCCAACTTCATTCCCTGGGTCCACTCTGTCCGTCGGGTCTTACAGGCCAAGGGTCTTGCCCGTCACCTTACCCAGGGCCCACCAACTCCTCCTACTGATGATTGGCTCCGCAATGACGGTCGCGTCCAGACCTGGATCCTGAACTCGGTAGAGGGTGAGCCGTACCAGATGATCATGTATCATGAGACCGCCAAAGCCATGTGGGATGAACTTCATTCGTTGTACTCCGGGAAGGACAGCCTTCAGCACCTTTTGACATCATCACTGATCTTCAAGCCTTGGATGTTGGCAAAGCTCTGGACATGACCTCCTTCGTGGCCCGTGCTAAAACTCTCACGGAAGCCTGGATTCAGCACCAGCCCGCGACTACTGACCTCGCTGCCCAACGCGCCCAGAAGGAGGCTGTTTGTATTGCTATGATTATGGCTCGCGTCCCGCCACACCTGCACAGTATTCGGGCCCAGGTTCTGGCTTCACCCACTACCCCTTCTTTCTCTGATGTCTGCTCGATGTTACTTCGCGTACCACCTCCACCGGAGGCTCCTGCACCACCCTCGCCGGCCCTTCTTCAGCAGGCCCTTCCTCCTTTACTTCCACAACCCTCTTTTCCTCGGGGTGGCCGTACGGGCTCCCGTGGGCGGGGCCGTGGTGGCCGCGGACGGCCCAAGTGCACCTACTGCGGCCGGGATGGCCATACTGAAGTTGTCTGTCACAAGAAACATAGCTACCCTCCTCGCCCGCCTACTGCTGCGGTTACCGATAGCTCTCCTCCGACTGCTACGGATCTTGAGGCTCTTCGCCTTCAGCTGCAACAACTCCAGGGGCTCCTCAACCCACCTTCTGCTTCCATTGTCTCCACCTCCCCTGCAGGTATTGTCTCTACCTCCACTGCAGGTACTGCCTGTCTTTCTTCCAGCTCGTGCTGGATCCTGGACTCGGGGGCCACCCACCACATCACTTCCATGCGGCCGCCCCAGTTCTCTGCTGCTGCTCATCCCCCGTCTATTACTGTGGCCAATGGTGCGCTTGTCCCGGTCTCCGGCTGCGCGGATCTCCTCCCTCCCTCCCTCTCTCTCTCTCTCTTCGCTCCGTTCTTTATGTGTCAGCCTCGCCTTTTAATTTACTCTCTGTTGGTCGTCTTACTACTGATATGAATTGTTTTATCACCTTCACCTCTTCTGGTTTTTTGATACAGGATCGGCAGACGCGGATTACCATTGGTAGGGGTCGGCTGCAGAACGGGCTCTACCTCCTCGATGTCTCTCCCACATCCCTTTCCTCTGTTTCCTCGTCTGATTGGCATTGCCGGCTTGGGCATGCCCCTCTACCTATCCTCCAGAAGGCGCTTCCCGACCTTTCTCTTCCTGCTTTTAAATGCGATTCATGTATTATTGACAAACAGCCTCGCTCTTCTTATCCCGCTCATTGTACTAGGAGCTCTGCTCCGTTTGATTTAATACATTCTGATATTTGGGGACCATATAAAGTTGCTAGCATTTCTGGTTATCGTTATTTTCTAACATTTATTGATGATTACTCTCGCACTACTTGGTTGTATCTCCTACATGATCGCTCTGAGCTTCCTCGTGTCTTTCAGGCGTTTGTGTTAGAGACTCGTACGCAATTCTCTACCACCATTAAAACTTTCCGCTCTGACAACGCCCGGGAATATACTAGCCACGAGTTTGCCACTCTCTGCGCAAACTTCGGTATTGTTCACCAGACCTCTTGTCCCTACACCCCTCAACAAAACGGGGTCGCCGAACGAAAGAACCGCACTTGCTCGATGTTGCTCGCTCCCTCATGCTTCACATGCACGTTCCCAAAGTCTTCTGGAACTTTGCGGTGTCCACTGCATGTTTTCTTATCAACCGTCTCCCCTCTCCCGTTCTCCAGAACGCTACCCCCTTCAGCCTTCTTTTTCCCTCCACACCTGCCTTCCCCCTCACCCCCCGGGTTTTTGGATGTACCTGCTTTGTCCATCACCTGGGCCCTACTCTTGACAAACTGGATCCCCATGCGCCCAAACACATTTTCGTCGGCTACTCCCGCACCCAAAAGGGCTATGTTTGCTACTCTCCGGTCACCCGGAAGGTCTCTGTATCGGCTGATGTTACTTTCCGGGAGGATCAACCCTTCTTCCCTCCTCCTTTGCCACCACTTCTACCACCACCTCCTACAACACCCTCCCTCCCACGGCCGGTGATCCCCGTCCAGTCCCCCTCACCCCACCATCCCTCCGCCTCCTCCCACCCTTGACCCTCCTCGGCCCCCCGTCATTCGGGTCTATACTCGTCGTCCTCTTCCTCCCGTTGCTCCTCTGCAGTCGGCTTCGACCTCGGCTTCTCCGTGTTCTGCTGCTCCGGTGTCGGCCTCTACCGCTCATCCAATGGCGGACTATGTTTCTCTCCATCGCCTCTCTCCACCTCTTCAGACCTTGGCTACTTCGCTCTCCTCGGTCTCTATTCCTACTTCTGTCCAGGACGCTCTTCAACATCCTGGGTGGCGTGCGGCCATGGAGGACGAGATGGCTGCTCTTTGGGCCAACCAAACTTGGACCTTGGTGCCCCTTCCTCCCGGCCAGAAACCCGTTGGGTGCAAATGGGTTTTCGTCATTAAACATGCTCCTGATGGGACCATCGATCGCCTCAAAGCTCGTTTGGTTGCTCGTGGCTTCACCCAGCAACCAGGGCTGGACTATGACGAGACTTTCTCTCCGGTCGCTAAGCTCAACACGGTTCGCCTTCTCATCTCTGTGGCTGTCCATCGCCAGTGGCCCTTATTTCAACTCGACGTCAAGAACGCTTTCCTGAATGGCGACCTTCAGGAAACGGTTTACATGCAACAATCTCCCGGGTTTGAGACCACGGGGGAGTCACGGGTGTGTCATCTTCGCAAATCTCTATATGGTCTCAAACAATCCCCTTGGGCATGATTCGACAAGTTCAGTAGAGCTCTCCGGGAAATTGGCTTCACCCGCAGCTCGGCTGACTTCTCATTGTTTACTCGCCACCAGGCCACTGGTACGGTTCTCCTATTGGTTTATGTCGACGACATC
The DNA here is from genome assembly GCA_039583875.1 of Platanthera guangdongensis. Taxonomy (NCBI): domain Eukaryota; kingdom Viridiplantae; phylum Streptophyta; class Magnoliopsida; order Asparagales; family Orchidaceae; genus Platanthera; species Platanthera guangdongensis. Next base: position 170,720,628 of record CM077160.1, on the reverse strand, counting down.
ATTATTACTGGCAGTGACTTGGACGGCATACAGGCCGTTAAGCTACATCTGAGCTCCGCCTTCCAAACTAAAGATCTGGGACCTCTTCGGTACTTCCTCGGTCTGGAAGTAGCCAGACGGTCAGATGGGTTGGTTCTCTCTCAGCGCAAATATTGCCTGGATCTTCTTCATGATGCAGGCTACTCTGGTTGCAAACCTATTAACACTCCCATGGATGCAAATCACAAAATATGTGCTCAGGGCTCAGATTCTGATTCGCTTCTACCAAATCCAGAATATTACCGTCGTCTAGTTGGGAAGCTTATCTACCTAACAGTTACAAGACCTGATATATCTTTCGCTGTGGGACTTGTGAGTCGCTATATGCACTCTCCTCGAAGCTCTCATCTCCAGGCTGTGGAACGCATTCTCAGATATCTCAAGACAGCTCCTGGCCAAGGACTTGTATACAAAACCTCATCTTCCATTCCTACACTAGTAGCATACTCTGATGCCGACTACGCTGGCTCCCTCGACGATCGACGATCTACTAGCGGGTTTTGCACCTATTTTGGAGGACATCTGATTACTTGGCGAAGCAAGAAACAAGCAGTGGTTGCTCGATCCTCAGCAGAAGCAGAATATCGGGCAATGGCTGCTGTGGTCTCTGAACTCACATGGATTGAGAGTCTCCTTACCGACCTTGGAGTTAAACTACCTTCACCAGCTCTCCTTCTATGTGACAGTCAAGCTGCCATACATATTGCTAAAAACCCGGTCTTCCATGAAAGAACGAAGCATATTGAGGTAGATTGTCATTTCATCCGAGAGAAAGTCCACATGAAGAAGATCGAGCTCAAGCATGTTCCGGGTACTGAACAGGTTGCTGACATCCTCACCAAAGCTCTACCGAGTACCCTCTTCTATCAGTGCCTATCCAAGCTTGGCGCATACGACTTGTACGCTCCAGCTTGCGGGGGAGTATTAGAAAAGCCCATGTAAAAGGCCCATTTGATGGCCCATTTTTCCTCCTCCTTCTTTAGTCCCACATCATGTATAGGATTTATTCTCCTCTCTTCTCTCCTATATATTTGTATTCTCTCCTTGTATTTAGATACTTGAATACTACATACAAGCTTTGGGCACTTCTCTACATATGTGTTAGCACATGTATATATTAGATGTTAGTTAGCTTGTTGTCGCACTTGATGCATCTCCTTTGTGCCCTTAGTTTTGTGTATTCATAGGTATTATCCATGACACCCATGTAAAAAAGTTGAACTCTTAATGAAATGAAATGGCCTATTGTGTACTACAATTTTCTTTTAGTACTCTCATGAAATGAATATTTCTAATTATGATGCACATCAAATGTTCTTACCTTGCACCTCTGATGATGCATGAAATGAATATATTTAATTGTGGCGGTTGTCGTAAAGCCCCATTAGCCGCATTACACATCTTATCCGACAACAACTTGGTTGCACTAAAAAAAACATTAGTTTGTCTCTTTCAATGATTAATTGTTATAGTCTAACAATTTCTCAATGTTGAAATTGAATTTGTCCTCATCTGCTCTAGGAAGACCTAGAGCGAAACATTAATAGTGAAAAAATGAAAATACGACGAGAAATATAAGACGGTCATATGACAAATAACATAAACGGAAATAATTTGACTGTATTAATACATTTTCATCTAATATATATATGCATTTAATTGTATAAATAAATATACTTACAGAATTTGAAAGCATGCATTTTCTCTATCATTATAAAATTTATTGATGAATAAATTAATAAAGGAATTAGAACAGGAATTCTCTATCACTGTTGGCTTACATCAAGGTTCATCTTTAAGCCCTTATCTCTTTACCCTTATCTTAGATGAGCTCACCAGACATATCCAACAAGCAATACCTTGGTGTTTATTGTTTCCGAATGATATTGTTTTGGTTGATGAGACGTGCAAGGATGTCAACGCAAAACTTGAATCTTGGCGAGATACTTTAGAAAAGAAGGGTTTTAGGTTGAACAGGGCAAAGACAGAGTATATGGAGCTTAAATTTAGCGGTACAAGAAGTGCAAATGACTTCGTTATTAAGTTGGGTGATCAAGATATTTCCCGTAGTGAGAGTTTTAAATATCTTGGATCGATGGTTCAAAAAGGCAGAGGTATTGATAAAGATGTGACACAGAATCCAAGCGGGTTGGTTGAAGTGGAGAGGCGCGTCAGGGATCTTATGTGATCGTAAAGTACCACTAAAACTTAAGGACTGCAATTAGACCCGCGATGCTCTATGGTTCTGAGTGTTGGGCAGTGAATTGTGTGCATGAGCAAAAAATGAGAGTTACGGAGATGAGAATGCTTAGGTGGATGTGTGGACACACGAGATTGGATAAAATTAGGGATGAAAGTATCAGGGATAAGATAGGGGTAGCACTAATTGCAGAGAAGATGTGAGAAGCTCGTTTAAGATGGTTTGGACACGTACAAAGGAGACCATTAGAGGCACTTGTTAGGCGTTGTGAGAGTCTACTCACTAAGCATGTTAAACGAGGGAGGGGTAGACCAATAAAGACTTGGAATGAAACTGTAAAGAAAGACGTGATGTACTTAGGCATTAGTGAGATTATGACAAAAGATATGGCACAATGGCGACAAAGGATCCATATAGCCGACCCCACTATAGTGGGATAAAGGCTTGAGTATTGTTCTTGTTGTGTTATAAAATTTATTGATGCACAAACTCACGTTATTACATTACTTATCATCTATTAAATATATTTGCCAATTTCAATGATATATATGAACGCATTAAGTACGTTGGAGTGTGAGTTTTATAGTAATAAGTCATCCTACCAGTATCCATGTATCAAATCCGGTGTTTGCTCTTACATCGGCTATCGATGTTATGTCTCCTTGAAATGTTTTTTTATACCCCCAATGAGGCTGAATAATACGCATCAGTTTTATTTTCATTCTTTATTATTTCTTTCAACATGGTATCAGAGCCGGAATTGACTCCTCCCTGAAATTTGGTTGTCCTAATTATGGGCAACGTACATTTCACGGTAGCTTCCTCTCTTGATTCCTCCTGATTTCTTCTCTCCCGTCTGCGTGCTCCTCTGCGATCTTTCCCACATGGAGCTTCTCTGCTCGATCCGACCTGACCTCTATTTTTGACGATGGCCATCGATCATGATGATGTTTTAGAAGCGTCTTCCGCTTCCGATGCTGCTTCTGCTTCCGTCGACATTATTTGTTTTTTGTGGATCCCATCTCCCAGTAGCTCGTCGACTCGGACTGCGGTTTCTCATTCCCACTCGATCCCCGCTTGCGCCGATGATTCTTCATGTCAATCCTGTTTGGAGATTTTGTCATCGATCTCGTATGTTGCTACCCTCAGCGATCCCAATCCAGTTGTTGCTCCCTCCTGGCGTTGGACCAGACGCCCGCGTCGGTTCTCCCGCGTCTGCTGCTTCGATCGTGTCTGCTGCTTCGATCGTTACAGCCATCGGCCTCGACCGACTGAAGATGTTCATGTCGACCTGATGTCAGGCTTCTTTTTGTTTGCTCCTGTTCCAACCACTTGTTGCTTCTTTCCGACTGCTTCCAGTCGTCGTTCCCCGTTTTTAGGGCGGTAATATTCTGTCGATGATGATGTTTGTGGTGTCTTTTAGTCATTTGCATGTCTTGTTCTTGTTGTATTTGATTCTTATTTGTGTTTTGTCTTCATATGTGTGTTTTCCACGTGAGGGAGAGTGATTGGGACGAAGACGACTCGAATGATCTTTTCCGACCATTTCGCCTTTGTTCCACAAGGCATCTAGGCTTATGTTATATGTTGTTATGCGTCTCCCTATATTTCTTTTGATTGGTCGTGTATTGAAACATGACTAATGCTGGTGTTCAAATCTCAGAGGGTTGTGTCGTGTTGGATCGTGTCGAGTGGGGCCGCCCTTTGTGTGAATTATCCCCAACGGATTATCCCCAGATGCTCATTTGATGATTTGCTCCACACCTTTCGTTCTCTTTCGCATGTTGTGTATGTAGGTGTTGTTGGTTGACCTAATTCCATTGAGTCCACGTCGTGTGTGGCCATGTCCCCAGCTTGATTTCCGGGTTTGAATATTCTCTGATGGCTCGTATGATATTTTGTCCCACGTCGTGATGTAGGCCTACGTGCCAACGCGATCGTGACACTTTAGGTGACGTGTCACTCAACTCCCTTCTGATCAACGTTACGCAATAGAACTTTTTAGCCACACAATATGCTACCTTTGTTCGCAACACAAGCACAAGCTACACAAGAGAGAAAATTTCAACCAAAACGACGACTCGGAAAGAGGTTGGAATTATTCCCGAAAACAAGAAATGGCGAAGGATTATCCAATCCTATAATAACCCAATTTCAGGATTTACCCAATCCTCTAGATCATCAAAATCTCAAAAAAAATGGCTAGAGCTTGGCAAATAAAACCCAAGAATCCACAAAGATTTCGGAGGCAACGCCCGACCTCGTCCACCGAAAATACGATGGAGAAGAACACACGAGGAGAGGAGGAAGAAATCGTTACCCACAATAGTTGATACAAGGTTATGGAGAATCTCTCTTCCACGGATCCATCGGAGTCACACCGAAAGGAGGATACGCACATCAAGACTTCTATGGAATCACACCAAAAAAGCTTTCCCGGCGGCGGAGCGGCCGTCCGAGGGCAGCGAGCAGCAAGCGCAGCGCAGGGAAGGGGCAGCGGGAGTTCGGGTTCTGCTGAACAATATGCAGCAACCGAGTTCTTTTTTTAGGGTTCTCCAAAATCTGATTTCCTTCATAAAAGAGACCTATTTATATGGTTTATGATATGAAGAAGAAGGGGGAAGAGAGACTAAGAGAGATCTAAAGGGGAAGAACTAGAGAACTAGGGTTGAGTAGAAGAGAAGAGAAAATACCTTGAGATAATCTTCCTTGTCCACCAAGAGAGCCACCCCGGGGTATTTATACCCGGGGTTGAGAGGGGCCGGCCTGCCCCACCCTATATGGGGGCTGAACCGGTCTGGTTCGGCCCCCATACCGCCGGCTATGAAGCACGGATACTTCCCCGAAGGCAGCGTACCCGTACCGGATACGTATCCGGTACCGGTACGTACCTGATACTCGACAAATACACCTATGTGGACACACTTGGACTTAACACATCATTCTGCATATTGTGATTGAAGTCTGTTTTTCTAGAGCAAACAAAAGTTGGTTCTATGCTAGGAAGCTTTGGTACGTCCAATTAAGTTGTGTATTTGTACTTAGTATATTTCTGATACTGGTACGTTTTTGTTACAAGTACGTGTATTGAACGTGTTGATATGACGCAAGTTATTAACAAAATGGCTAACTTGTCTCTAGACTAACTGGATATTGAAGTTGTTGATCTCCAACAATGAAAAATATGGAAAAAAGACTGATGAGTAGACTTAAGTTTAATTTTATCTCTTTTGGTTAAACAAATAAGATCTTTAATTTTGTAATATTTACGAATGCTTAAGGTTTGAAAATTTAATGTTATTTTGCATTGTTTTGTGGACTTGTACTTCAAGTTATGATTTATGTTTGATGTTTTGAGAAATATTTATTACAATTGTGATATATATATATAAGTGCCCGACACGGGGCTCCGCCCCTACGGCCAGGCGCGACAGTACCCGGTCGGCGACGGTGGGCTTCGCCCGCCCCGGCTCGATGCTCATGGGCGGCCTTCGACCGCATCCAGGAAATGGAGAGGGCCGAAACCCGACCGGCGACGACGGGTTTCGTCCGCCACATCAAGGCGGGTTTCACTCGCCCCATCAAAGCGGGTTTCACCCGCAACATATACATATGAGTACTCAAAATGACCGTAAAAAAATATACATAAATATTACAATTTTTATTTTGTAAAATAATATACGTTTTGACCTAAAAATATTAATTTTGACTTTAATAAAGTTATTGAGTTAATATCATCACCTCAAAAATACCACTGATGTGTCTAATGACAATCTTCCTTGAATAGACCGCTGACATGCCTAATGACAACCTACCATAGTAGGTGTAGGAGCTCTACTAAAAACCTTTTTGAATTTAAATGTATTTTCCTCATTATTTCTAATTTTTTGATAGTGTAATTACTTGAGTGGACATTGTATTTTAATTTCTTTGAAATAGATTATAATATATATCAAGTCATTAAAATATAAAAATGAGGACATAATTGGTATTTTTGAATGTTTCACCAAAGACAATCCTTATAATAGTGAAAGATATATTTGTTACAACGTATCATGTCGTATTTGTATCCTTTTTTCTAAAATCTTGTCATACAACTGCATCGGGTACGTATCGTACTCGGCACCCGTACCTGTACCAGTGCTTTCTAGACCGCCGGTCATCAATTAGAGGGAGAGGGGGCGGAACCGATTGGTTCAGCCCCGTTGTTGCCTTCAGTTTCCTTCCGACTTCGTGTGTATTGATGCCCAAATAGTCGGGCTCCGTCCGGGGGCGTAACAGTCTATTACATGCAATCTTAACTCTCCATCCCTAAGGTTTCATCCACATCGTTAAAACAAAATAACATAAACTGTTTTTTTTTTAATGTAGGAATTAATAACTAGATTATAAATTTCAGCCACTTGATAAATAAAGGTGACGCGGAATATGCAAATATGCATATAAAATGTCATGTGGACGACTGTGGCTGCGAGTGGAGGTTGTAGCGGCAATAATTGTGGCGACCATCATCAATAGAATCCCCGTTATGTTGGTGGCGGAGGCGACAGAGATCTTCAAACATTGGCGGATTGGAACCGTCGGCGCCATCACGTCGCCTACCTTTATTGCCTTTATTTGATGTTTTCAAGCTAGAGTTTGCCCCTCCAGCTTGAGGGAGAGTGTTGAAGTTTGAGTTTTATAGTAGTATGTTGGTCTATTAAAATCTATATATTAGATCCATTGTTTAGTCTCGCATCGTCTATCGGTGTTATATGTCTTCTTGAAATGCTCTATAAACCCCCTATGAGGATGAATAATATACATCAGTTTTATTTCTCTTCTCTATTATTTCTTTTGACAAAGCACAATAATGTATGGATATTATCTTATTCCATATATAAATCTGAGTGCAGCCCATGCATAATTGAGAGTCAGAGATAGACCAGTGGCTAGCAACAAGATGGTCCTCAATCAGATCTTTGACTTTATCGGTGGTCGTCGGGATGGCTGACAAATACTAAAGAAGGCTGACTATATGCAGTGGTGACCATTGGATAACCTAAGTAGTATTGCTACATGAGATGGTGACCGGCTGACCGAATTGGAGATGGGCGATTAGTAAGACCAAACGTGATTCTAAGAGGAAACCAGTGTAATAATGTGAGTTTGGATGGTAATATATTGCAGGTGTAATTCACCCAAGTTTTACATGAAAGATTCAATGATTAATAGGATTAGTTCACTTAAGTAACTTATAGGAGTCATATGTATTGAATAGTATAATGTTGGCCATTTTTCTCATTGTGACGGACAGTTGTAATATATGAGTAATAAGGACAAACCGTTCAGGTGCCGTTGCGGGTGCCTAATGGTTGGAGATGGAGGCATCCCAAACACGAAGCGATCTATAATGGTGTCCGGCCTCCCATGAGAAAGAGGAAAAACTCAGGTGCAACTCCATTTCCCTCGCCGTCTAGCCAGCCACCTCATTCCCCTTTCCTCAATCTAGCCACCCACCCCAACCCCTACCACTACTTTAAATCCTTTCTCTTCAATTTTCCGGCAATCGCAGGAAACCACCTCTGGCTACCACCAGCTACGGCGATCCCCTCCAGCCACCCACAACCAACATAACTACCATAACCACCTCCCCACTACCCCACTCCCATTATCCCCATTCCCTTAAATTTAGGACCACTCCTAAATTATCACCACACCTTATTCTCCACCTCCCCGCTATCTCCTCTACTATTGAAAATAAGAAAAGAAAAATACTCCGAGTAATTTATTCATCCCTCAAAGGGGTATTTAAAGGATTATATAAGACATACAAATGCTAGTAGATGATGTGGGACTAAGCTCATATATACTTAAAGACTTTTATATGAACTAAAATAATAATAGAAATATGCAAACTCCAACAACTCCCCCCTCAAGCTGGACGGGAAACCTCCAGCTTGAAAACATCATAAAAAGAAAGGTAAGGGTGATCGGCTAAGTGGGACAAATCAACAAACGAGCCACCGGGGATCCGTCGGGGATTATCCTCACAAAGGGTAGTCTCACACGACACGATCTCACGCGTCCCGGTCCCACACGACACAACTCGCTAAATAAAAATCAACAGACAGGTGACCGGAGATACTTCCACATAACACAGCCCGCTGAATAAAAATCAACAGACGGGTGACCGAGGAGGCGAGGATATTCCCACACGATACAACCTGCAGGAATAAGGTCAACCAACAAAGATCATACCACCTACCCAACAACAAAGAAAAATAGGGGGACGTAGATAACACAAAACAAAATCCCGGAGGACCATGTGAGACTAAGGTGAGAGTCGAGAAATACCATCTGAGTCGTCTTCGTCGCAAACACTCCTCACGTGGAACAGACGTGCAAGATGGCATAAAGACAAGACACAAAACAAACATTAACAACGACAATGCAAGACTGTTAAAACTTAAAAACACAAAAAAAAACTACCAATTAATCAAGAAACTCCATCATCGAGGAGAGATCAACACCCCGGAAGGGGTTGCAGTGGTTGAAGTTGAAGAGTTGCGGCTAGAGTTGAAAGGGATCGGAACATCCAGAAAGTCATTGGGAATGGAAGCCAAAACCATCTCCAGTCGGAAGAGAACATCGACTGAGAGGTCGGCCATCTGCGGTACAGTAGCAGCCGAGCACAAAATTGTCGAATCATAGGAGTTGAATGGTTGGGCGGCGGCCGGTAGCAGCATAGGAGATCTCGGAAATGGAAAGCCCGGAGAATATGTGATGGCAAGGGCACGGCAGAGCATAGATCGGCTTGTGTGTGAGAAGCTCGCGAGAGCAACAGTTGGGATCGAAGAAGGCATGTGTCTCCTTCTCAGCCGACGATCAGGCTCAGATCCGGGAAGGAGATCATCGAACGCGAGAAGAAAAGACGGGGACAGAGCGGAAACGTCAGCGGGATTCACATCGTCGGAAGGAAAGATCTATTTTGTCGAGGAGCAATGACGGGTTCGACGAGATTGGCATCAATGAGCAACAATGAAATCGCAATCAATGAGCAGTGATGGGCTCGGCAGGTCCATAAGTCGAACTCACCAACAGAATCAAAAGCAGAGCGAACTCGATGACGAACACAGAGCCCCTTATCGATGTCATCATGGGGATTAGAAACCGCTCCTGTCGACGGAATCAGAAGTCGTTCTCGTCAACGGAATCAGAAGCTGGAGCCGAGATCGGTGAGGGAAACGTCGATCGGAGTGGAAGCTAGACTTGTCGACACAGGAGCAGGAACAACAAGCAATGTCGTTGTCGACGACAAACAAGAGGAAGCACGAGACGGGATCTATGATGAAATCAACAGGCGGCGCAAGAGGAAGCCACTGATAAATTTAGGGCGCCAACATTTTTAGGGCGACAAAATTTCAAGGAGTCAATTCCTGCTTTGATACCATGTTGAAAATAAGAAAAGAAAAAAACAGCAGCGGCAGACATAGCTATGATATGTGGGATTGATAGAGTTACAGGAGCTAATGCCGCAACTGCATCCGAGGCAATGAATGAGATCCACATTGACGTTTCAGTGGATGATAATGTGGTCGAGGAGATCGAGCCAGAGACCAAGAAGAAGAAGAAAACAGCAGCGGCGGACATAATTGCAAATGTTGTTTCAGCAATAGCGAGGAACATGGAACACGAGAGCAGTGTTACTTCTCAACCGACACATCCGATCTCAAGGGCAGACAGGATATATGCGGCCATTGCAGCTATCACGGATCTGACTGAGGACGAGGTCATACAGGCTATCGATATGCTGAGTGTCGACGACATCAAGAGTGACGTGTTCATGACTTTGTCGTTGTCAATCAGGAGGACTTGGCTACGCTTCCATTTACGGGGTTGATTTTTGAGATCCAAATATATTGCAATGTTATGTTATGTCATAAACTATGTTTTTAATTTTGTGAACTTTGGTGATGTGAGACATTATTTGTTGACGTTGGTTTCTATTTTAAAAAAAAAAATTGTCGATTTTAATGTTATAAAATTAAAATTTCAATTCCAACCGTTGAAATCAGACATACAGCCGAACATCAGAATTATCAATTCTAATGCCGATGACAGAATTCCTGCAGTTAGCCGAACAGCAGAATTAGAGTTGACTTGAATTCCAATTCCTACAGAAATCGGAATTGACTTGAATTCCAATTTCTGCATCTCAATTCCTGCGAAATGAACGGAGCCTAAGAGTATTTTTACTAAACAAATTGACATCTAACAACTAATGGGCTCTCAATAAACCCTTACAGATAGGAGAATATCTTGGCAAATTGAACATTTCTTGGAATTGTTTTGATGTGAGCAATTTTTTGTAAGACAGACCAAGAAGCTGGAACAAAACTATAAGTGAATCAACAATAGTTCATAAAGTAGATCTCTTAAGAAGCTGGATAAAAACTTTAGGTGAATCAACAATAGTTCAAGTAGATATCTCAAGAAGACAGATCAAAACTTTAGGTGAATCAGCAAGAGTTAGTAAAGCAGATCCACTGATATTAAAGGCATTCACAAAGAAAGATGGTGAGGAATAAATATTTGCCCCAAGCATTAAATAGATGTTATTAGTATTTTATATTCTTGAACGATATTTGGAAGAATTGATAACTCCTAATTAATATATTGACAAATAACAAAAAATAATTGGGAATACAACTGCATAGAATGATTCTTGGGAGAAAATAAGGCTCTCCATGGATGTTGTGCAACAACTTTATATTTCAAGAGTAGTTTGAATACTTCAAATCTCGATAAGTCTCGGAAAACCTGAAATCTTCAGACCAGAACAAAGTGTTCTCATCGCAATCTTAACCTAACTAGATTCACACGTAATAAACACTCTAAAGAAAACTAAGGCTCCGTTTGGCGTAGTGTTTTTGCCCGGTGAGTTTGGACAAAAACGCCACCATCACAGAATATATGTTTTGCATGACAACAGTTATGCCAGCAATCAAGAAAAGAAAACTAGTTTTGAACATAAAAATGAATGAAGTTCCTTAGGTGAGGTCGGGCGTTCATGAACGATGGTTCATAACCACCGTGTTCACGACCGTTACTGCCATGCCAAATGTAGCCTAAATTGTTATCTAGACAACTAGCCATTAGTCATGAAAACAACAATAGGAACAAAAAGAAAAGTGATTGTGTTCAGATGTCAAGGTACAAAGGAAAAAAATGGATAGAAAGATTTAGCTCACTATGGGTGTAAGAAGACCTCCAAACATAATTATGCCTGTTATCATGGTGAATGATGTCAAATACAGTTGCTTGATGGTATTTGATGTCTGTGAAACAATCAATAGTGTAAGGCAGATGAATGTGGAAACATTTGATGTGGCAGAATTTAGAAAATTACCACATTAGGACGAAATGGAATGGTGGATGGCATGTCAGGCATGTCATTCTCATCGTTGCTCGCATTGTCAGATTTCGTACTTCTTATTCGTTGTTGTATTCGCAGTCTCCTTACCTGGATAAATAAAGCAAAGGATACTAAAATGATAGAAGCAAACATCACTAAATATGTAGGAATCATAAAAATTCCTATATAATCACACAAGAATTGTATAACAAACCATACATTTCAAATATGTTAAGAAGGATCAAATTGATTCCAATTTTCTTTAATTTGAACAAACAAATATTAGAAAAGGCTTACAACAAGATGATTACCCCATAACAAGACCTCATGCCTCACACTGAATTTATAAATACAGCAATTGTCCAATCCATAAAAAAAGGCCTTCAATCAGACAAACCGGTCATCCAAGATAAACCAACCCAAACCAGCCTGACCGTGCGAGCGCTAGGTCATTAACTTCCTAACTTGCAGCCTTCTAGAAGTTTTGTCCTTCAATGTTGTAGAAAAACGAGGTATAGCCTCACGAGCTTGCCTTGAGGCGAAAGCATTCATCAGCCCGAGACAATATTATACTAAAATCACTCCAACTGCTAGGTGGTGGTGGACTAGTGGACCACCCTTGCACAAACATCCTACAAACTAATAAAAAATATTCATCTTTGCAAGGCCTTATGGTTTTTTCCTCTTCAATTTCTTTCACAAATGTCACACATCATTGATGGTCAAATTAACCTGATATAATACTAACATTGGACATGTTAAATAGAAAAGACAACAACATTGAAAAAGAAAATACTTGCCTCCTGTCTATGGTTGTCATCCTGCCTCAATAACAGTGTCGTACATAATGCATACGACAATAAGATATTGCCTTATACATAGTTATCTAAAAACCTAACGAAGTACAATACTTTTAAAGTTTTAATAAAAAAATGCACTAAATTATGTCTGCGCAACTAAAATATATATTATATAATTATACGCATCATTCATGAATGTATTCAACCATACCATTGCATGCTCCGTATATGTTTGCAATTGATACATGTAAAATCAATATATGTGAGCCCCATCTTGGTTTCCTCAACATAGCATCATGGATGCCCGAGACAATATTATACTAAAATCACTCCAACTGCCAGGTGGAGGTGGACTAGTGGACCACCCTTGCACAAACATCCTACAAACTAATAAAAAATATTCATCTTCGCAAGGCCTTATGGTTTTTTCCTCTTCAAATTTTCTCACAAAATTTTATGCCCCTTCATTTGATTTACTCAATTAATTTTGTTTTTGAGATGGAATAAGAAAGCCTAAAGCAATCAAGATCGGTTGCATGTGATAGTGTGAAGCCATCAATAAGAGATCTTCCCCCATCAGATGACTGGAATTGGGAATTGAGCAGCCATCCACTTATAGGTACCTCAATGACCCCTATCAAGATATCAATAACTAAATATCGACTTTTTACTTCAACTCTCTTATGTTTCATGCTTTCTTATGGACAAGAAAAACACCTGAAATAATGTTATCGAAGAATATATCTTACACAACCTCCAATCTAGGATGAAGCATAAAAAAATTACAATGTCATATTGAGGAGCTAAATAATATAAAAAGAAAAACAAATAATACTGGGACATTCACTAAAAAGGACTATCGCTCTATTTTTGGCTCGGATCAAACCCAATAATCCAAGCTAGATCCAAACTCTACTCCGCCTTTTAATTTCAAGACGAATTAAAGTAAGAATACATCAAACTGAGTCGGTTTGATAGTCTTAAATTACATAAAATAAATGTAGCAATTGCAAATTGCTAAATGTCTAAACTTAAATCAAAGTTAGTATATAGTGGTCTAACATCCACTATATATAGATCTCACTGAGCAGAGAATTGGGAGGATCTTTTGGATACTTAACAGGAGACTATGAGGAACATGAGGAAGAACTCTCTGTAGATTTTGTGGTGTGATATAGGACCTCTGGCAATCTCCACCAAGTCATTATCAGCTCAGCAGGGTCTCCTCTGACAACGGACTGCCCAGGATTCAACACATACCTTCGTTGACTCATGTTGTATCATGTATGTGAATTAAAGCACTTCAAAATTTCCCTTGGAGCCTTCGACGATGTAATTCCGAACTACCAAGGAGGTGGATAAAGCTTGTACCAGTTTTATTTTAAAGAAGAAGGGAAATTGCAGGTTTGGTAATGCCCTATGGTTCTTTCCATTTTGATTTCTTACATAAATTATTTATCTCAATAATTATTGTACTTAATTGACCGTGTATTCTATATCAAAATAAGTTAATGCACACGATATTGATTCTCACTCTCTATCTCAAGTTCCCCCGCAAAACAAGATATTGTGCATATCTCAAACATAAAAAAGGACGATTAACCTAAATAATGGGTGAAGATGGAGTAGGAACTAATTTTGTATAATCGAATAAGACTTTTTCATCTAAAAAGGTAAGAATTGTTTAATATTGTGAATAAAAGTGAAGTTCCATTTAACCTCTTCCATAAGAAGGAAAATTTTATTATGCCGACTTCTTATGTTCTCATCAAGTTCTTGCAGTTGCATTTGAACAAAGTCCTCGACTGTCTCCGGCCCCTCTATAATGCAAAAGCTGATAAAAGTAAACTATTTAATTAGTAAATAAGAGAGGCTGGAGCAAAGTTTAGACTATTCAAACTAAACAAGTATAAAGCACATGTATCTATGCTACTCCTTCAGTTAGAGTGATAAAATAATAAATGATTGAAGAATAAGATTATTTTCTGAATTGTAGATAGTAAGGGGTTGTATGGTTCACAAATATTATAATGTCGTGTCATGTTGTTTGAAGATTGCAAGTGTTTTGGTTTGTTAAAAAATTGACATATAATGTAACACCCCTTTCCAATTTTTCAATAACCAGTCATCCGGCCGGATCAGCGATATAAAAAGAACCAGGAAACAGTATTAAAACTAGTATACAGCAGGTATAAAATAGAAGCTACTAAAAATTTTAAAACTTACAACGGAAGCTAAGAATGTAAACTAAGGGTAACCACGTACCTGATATCCGGATTCACAGAGCCACTAAACATGAATAGAATTGAAATGACTGAAAATCTGTAATATCATAATAAGTCTGATACAAGACATAAAATATTAACAAGGTACATTGCCCACAACTACAACTATATGCTGAAAGTAAAGAATTGAATGGGAAAACACTACAAACTGACGCCACCAACGCTCATCCTAGGCGTAGTTTCTCATCTGGGTCACCTGTAAAAACATTGCCCACGAGGGGTCAGAGTAAAGAAAATAACTTCTCCTAGTGACACTAAAAACATTTTCTCATATGATGAATGCATGGCTTTAGAAAATAATTTCGTGCATTAAAAACATTTATGCTATATGTTATGCATGCCTTCAGAACACTACCTGGTCAAAACATCTACCCGTTCTATGTACGCGACTTTCAGTTCACTAACCCAAGTCTCGGCGTTTACTAACTAGTGTACTGTCTCACGTCGGGTCTATACTTGAGTTCTATGTGACTTCTAGCTTGCACCTCTACTTGGAAGGCTCTATGCAAGTAGCTCCTAACGCGCATCTGAAACTGACGACCCGAGACCATCTGACGAACTCAATTGTTCTAGTGTCACGCAGACACGGTCTCGAATCTACTAACTGTCTCAAAGGAGAGCAAACTCCCAAGACTGTACTGCTCATATGGTATCATATGCCTTATGAGAAAGGTAGTGCGCCTCTACCTAGCACGAAAACACTTATGTGTGCTGACTGACCTTTTCGGTCTGATGTCACTCTGCTTGGGATATCTCTTTGGTGGACTACTGAGCGACCCTTGACTTTCATGTGCTCAACTAGAAGGGACATTCACGCCCTTGGATTGGACTAATTCCAAGCTCACGTACACGGGTAAGGTTTCGTACATAACGTTACCATTTCTAATCTAACTACTTGGGTGTTGGAGAAGGGTGTCATTCTACACATTTTTCGCGACCGTATTTCTATCACCACACCTCTCTATGCATGATCATGATACTTGTACAAAACCTACACATGCGTATACAAAAATATATTTCTTGATATGTCTAACTAACAGGAATTAGGTTTTCCTACAGTGGTGCTGCGGCGCTCGTACACTCGGCGCGGCGACATTTGCTTTTCCCAAGGAATTCCGACTGCTAGGAACTTTAAGAATCTTGTCCCGAGACTACCAAAATCTTGAAATCCAAAACAACCCTACTTTACATATTTTCCCTTTAGGGTTTTTTGTTGGAAAAATTCCAATAACGCTAGGGTAACTTAAAATCAACGGATAACCTAGTATATTACCTTTACGAGGGAGTGATTTAGGCTCTCAATGCGCCCAACTCAAATTTTGCAGTGGATTTCGTACTCCAAAATCTAATTAGGGTAAAAGGACGAAAACCTAGGTTAGATTAACTTCCAAATCGAAGGATTTCCACAAAGGAATAGAGATAAAGGAGAAATAAACTCACCGGAAACGAATGATTTCACCTTCCACCAGTTACGGTTGAATCCGGCTCGTCCACGACCAAGGAAGGAAAAGGAACACTCACCGGCACCCGTAGAGGAAAGAGGAGAGGTCAGAGAGGGGTTCTGGAGGAGAATCGGCCGCCGGCAAGGGCAGCGGGAGGTGTCAGGCTTGTCGCTTGCGGGAGACGGACAACGCTGCGGAACGGGCGAAATCGGAAAAACTGTCGGCCTTGCGGTTTCTCCCGTGAAAAGAAATGTGGGTATAAAAAGTTTCGGGCCTTTCGGTTTTGATGATAACCGCATGAGGTGAGGGGGTGAGACCTGCTGTTGGCACCCCAAAATAATAATTCTTTCTATATGCACACCCACTCTACACTAACTCATTTGCATATTTACGATTTTGCAGCGCAACATCATTAAAATAAAACGCGTCTCACAAAAAATAATTCACAAATTAATAAATACGACCTTTCTGACTACACTAATATCGTACCTCAACGACGCGCTGCCTCGATCAAAATTCGTCTCGACTTGACCCTACAATTAAAATAATTTCGCGTCAGATAATGGATGTTACAAATCTCCCCTCCTAACAAAATTTTCATCCTCGAAAATTGTAACCATACCTGAATCGAAGAGGAAAGAATAGTCTGCATTGCTCCTAAGCTCATCCTCTCGCTCTCAAGTATACTCTGGCCGGCCATAATTCATCCAAAGGATTTTGACCATGCAAATCTCTCTTTTTCTGAGCTTTTGTATCCTTGAATCCACGATTCTAACTGGTCTAACCCCAATACTAAGATCTGTCTCGATTGGTGCTTCCTCGGTACTGATGATCTGGCTGGAATCTCTGACTGCTCTCCTCAGATAGGAGACGTGGAATACATCATGTACACCACTCATTTTCTCAGGTAAGGTCAACCTATAAGTAACCTCACCAACTTTTTCCAGCACCTCAAAAGGACCAACGAATCTGGGGCTCAGTTTCTTCATCCGCTTTACTCTAGAGACTCCTCTGACTGGTCTGACCTTCAGATAAACGTAGTCTCCAACACTGAACTCTACTGACCTGTGCTTCTGATCATGATACTTGGTCTGGCGATCCTGAGCTGTTTTCATACGCTCCTGAATGAGCTTGATCCTATCAGTGGTCTTATCAATCCATGACTCCTTAATAGTAGACCTTTCTTCACTTTCAGCCCAACACAACGGTGTCCGACAACGTCTACCATAGAGGGCCTCGAACGGCGTCATCCCAATACTCGTCTGAAAACGGTTATTGTAGGAGAATTCCACAAGAGTAACATACTTCTCTCACTTTCCTCCAAAGTCCAATATACACATACGTAGCAGATCCTCCAAAGTCCTATTTGTGCGCTCAGTCTGTCCATCTGCCTGGGGATGGAATGTGGTGCTGAAATGTAATCTGGTACCCAATCGCTCATGTACGTATCGCCACTCCCTGGAGGTAAATTTGTCATCTCGGTCTGAAACTATAGTCTTGGTAACACCGTGAAGTCGAACTATCTCGTTTATATATAACTGTGTTAATCTGGGACCCTGATCTGTATTCTTAAGAGCAATGAAATGGGCAACCTTAGAAAGCCGATCTACTATAACCCACAAAGAGTCATTTCCACTCTGAGATCTCGGCAGACCATGAATGAAGTCCATGGATATATCCTCAAAAGTCCACTCAGGAATGGGAAGTGGCTGCAACTTGCCTCCAAGCCTTTGGCGCTCGGCTTTAACCAACTTGTACGTCTCGCACTTCCCTATGTAATCTGCAACATCACTTTTCAAGTCTGGCCACCAGACTACCTTCTTGAGATCTGCATACATCTTCGTGCTACCCGGATGTATAGAATATCTGGAATTGTGTGTCTCAAATAGAACGTCCTCGCGAAGGTGGCTAACATCGGGGATACACACCCTGCCATCAAACAATAATAGATCATCCTGAATAGTGAATCTCTCCTTCTGACCCGTCTGCACTGAGATCCAAATCTCTATCATCTTCGGATCCAACGGTAGAGCTGTACTGATTCTATCCTTAATGTCGCAGGTGATCTCCATCCAACTCAACCTTGCAGAACCAAAACTACAGCGTGGCACGACGGTGATATCCAGTCTCTCCAGTTCCCGCACTAATTCCTCCTGCTGAGTGAGAAGGAAGAAACACGAACCTCTGCGGCTAAGGGCATCAGCTACAACGTTTGCCTTTCCTGGGTGGTATTGAATGACTACGTCGTAGTCTGATAGAAACTCTAATCATCTGCGCTGCCTCAATTTGAGCTCCCGTTGATCAAATATATACTTGAGGCTCTTATGATTAGTGGAGATCTCGCAACGAACACCATAAAGATAGTGCATCCATATCTTCAAATCATGTATGACTGCTGCAAGCTCCAAGTCATGTATGGGATAGTTCTTCTCATGAACCTTTAACTGTCTCGAGACATAGGCTACGACCTTTCCATGCTGCATGAGAACACAGCTCAAACCCTGACCTGACGCATCGCTATAAATTTGAAACCCGTCAGGCACTGAAGGTAAACTCAAGATCGGAGCGGTCATCAGCCTGCCCTTCAAGTCCTCAAAAACCAACTCGCACTCAACTGTCTAATCCAAGCCCTTACCCTTCCTAGTGAGGGAAGTCAGTGGTAAGGCTATCTTTGAAAAATCTTTGATGAATCTCCTGTAGTAACCAGCTAGACTCAAAAAACTGCGAACCTCTGAAACTGTCATCGGCCTTGGCCAATTCTTAATGACCTCTATCTTCTTCGGATCAACACTCACCCCTTGCTGACTGATGACGTGTCCTAAGAATGCAATCTCTGAAAGTCAGAACTCACATTTAGAAAATTTAGCATACAACTGATTCTTCTTGAGGGTGCTCAAAACAATCATGAGGTGTGCGGCATGATCTTCTGCACTCTTAGAGAACACCAAGATATCATCTATGAAAACGATGACAAAACGATCCAAGTACTCCCGAAATACCGTGTTCATCAGGTCCATAAATACTGAGGGGGCATTAGTCAGCCCAAACGGAAAGACCACGAACTCGAAGTGTCCATACCTGGTACTGAAAGTCGGCTTCTGAACATCCACGTCCAGAATCTTTAACTGATGGTAGCCCGACCTCAAATCTAACTTGGAAAAGGTGCACGAGCCCACCAACTGGTCGAACAAATCATCAATCCTGGGAATCGGGTATTTGTTCTTTACTGTCAGTTTGTTCAACTCACGGTAGTCTATGCACAGTCTCAGACTACCATCCTTCTTCTTCACGAAAAGTACTGGAGCACTCCAAGGTGAAGTACTGGGATGGATAAAGCCCAAATCAAGTAACTCCTGCAACTGGCTCTTCAACTCCGCTAGTTCCCTTGGAGCCATCCGGTAGGGGGATTTGGCTACTGGTGTAGCCCCGGGCTGCAAATTTATCGGGAACTCAATCTCTCTATCTGGAGGGGCACCAGGGAGCTCTTTCGAAAAAACATCGGGGAACTCCTGCACCACTGGTACCTCTGTCAAGTCAGCCTCAGCCTCCGCGTTCATCAATACTACAAAGGTTTCACAACCCTTACTGATGCACCTTCTAGCTTGGATTGCGGAGATGATCATCTTCACTACTCCCTTCAAGCCCTGAAAAGAAAATGCAGTCTGGTTAGGGCCCTCAAATTGTATCTACTTCGCCCTACAATCAATTTTGGCGTTGACTGCCGAAAGCCAGTCCATTCCAAAGATCAGGTCGAATCCTGCAATAGGTACTTGCAAATCTTCCACGATAATCTCGGTGTCACCAAACTGCACCGCTACCCTGTACCTATCTCTGGTCTGCAGAAGGGATCCATTCGGCATCATGACTTCCAGCGGTACCATCTCTAAAAAGACTTCTAAATTCAACTTACGCACTAGAGATTCTGCGATAAACGAGTGCAAGGCGCCCGTATCAAACAGAATCTTGGAAGGTAAATTTCGAATCATAAGGATGTCTGTCACTACATCCTCCTGATCTTTTGCCTCCTGCTGACCAAGCCCATAAGCTCTGGGCTGCACCAAATCTCGACTCTGCTGTGGTCTTCCATCAGTAATCATCAACGTTTTGCCCTTGTCTACTCTGCTAGAGCCACCAACCTCATACTTCGACTGATTCGAACCAACTTCCTGACAGTAGCGAGCTATGCGTTCAGGTTGACGGCACTTGTAACACACGCCTGCGCTGGCCAAACACTCTCCTGGATGGCGACGCTGACACTTAGGACAAGGGGGGTAGTCTTTGCTCCTGTCGACAGACTGACCATTCTTCCTCGCATCAGGCTTCGACTTCTTGTTCCAGTTCTTCCCTTGGTCATTCCTGCTCTGATGCGGCTGATGCGAATCCTGAGATCGCTTCGCACGGAAATTACTTCGCTTCTGAACCTTCTGCTGATCAGTCTCCAGCCTGCGAGCCGTATCCACTAAGCTTTTGTAGTCAGCATTGACCATGGTCATCAGCGACTGCCTCAACGAGTTACGCAAACCATCCACAAAACGACTGCACTTCTCAGCCTGGTCTCCCTGCATCACGCCCGCATATCGAGCCAGATGGGTAAGCTCTCGCTCGTACTCAGCAACAGTCCTGTCCTCCTGGAAAAGCCTAATGTATTTCTCATGTAGACCTCGTCGCGCGGAAGGAGGCACGAACCAACTTGCAAGGGCTCTAGAAAATTCGCCCCACGTAAACATGTCTGATGTACGATCGGGCCAAAAGCACTGTCATACTATTTAAAAAAAACGCATCACTTCCAAAATAAGACGAAATTTTCATAACACTTTACCTGCAGGATCATCTGTCCGGTACTTGTCCCACCAGACCTTTGTCTCACCTTGAAGGAGGAAAACTGCCAGAGGAACCTTCTTGTTCTCTGGGCACTCCAAAACATTCAGCAGGTCTCTGGTGTTTGCTATCCAATCATCTGTGTCCATCGGGGTCTCATCCCCACTGTAGTTCGAAGGTTGAAGCTCTCTAAAGTTCCTCAAATAGCGCTTCAGGGTCATCTCCACGGGTGCTGGGGCAGGAGCTGGTGCAAGGGCTGGTACTTGTACTGTAGCTGGAAACCCTGCAGTCAGTCCTCTCTGAAACTCCATCAAGGCAACAGTAACTGCCTTGGCAATCTGAGACGCTATGGCAGTGCCCTCTGGAGCTGCTGGAACTGGTGGTACCTGAGGCACGGCAGCATCTCCCATAGTCGCATTAGGAACAGGGTCCAGACGTGAAGATTCACCCGGTTCGCTGACTCGTGGTGTCTGATAGAACATATAAAAGAAATCTGGTTATTTATCAAGCATCTGCGAAATCTGGCTTACCAACTTATTTCGTACTCTTGCAAAAACTAGGGCTTAAACGCAACTTAAATACTCTACTAACAAGAGTTTACTCATACACATTCATATGGCTCTGTGAATCTTTCTTGGGTCCAGGGATCCTAAACCTCCCTCTGATACCAATTTGTAACACCCCTTCCCAGTTTTTCAATAATCAGCCATCCGGCCGGGTCAGCGATATAAAGAGAACCAGAAAACAGTATTAAAACTAGTATACAGCAGGTATAAAGTAGAAGCTACTAAAAATTTTAAAACTTACAACGGAAGATAATAATGTAAACTAAGGGTAACCACGTACCTGATATCTGGATTCACAAAGCCACTAAACATGAATAGAATTGAAATGACTGAAAATCTGTAATATCATAATAAGTCTGATACAAGACATAAAATATTAACAAGCTACATTGCCCACAACTACAATTACATGCTGAAAGTAAAGGACTGAATGGGAAAACACTACAAACTGACGCAACCAACGCTCATCCTAGGCGTAGTTTCTCACCTGTGTCACCTGTAAAAACATTGCTCACGAGGGGTCAGAGTAAAGAAAATAACTCCTCCTAGTGACACTAAAAACATTTTCTCATATGATGAATGCATGTCTTTAGAAAATAGTTTTGTGCATTAAAAACATTTTATGTTATATGTTATGCATGCCTTCAGAACACTACCTGGTCAAAACATC
Source organism: Platanthera guangdongensis (assembly GCA_039583875.1). Lineage (NCBI taxonomy): Eukaryota > Viridiplantae > Streptophyta > Magnoliopsida > Asparagales > Orchidaceae > Platanthera > Platanthera guangdongensis. Next base: position 170,698,411 of record CM077160.1, on the reverse strand, counting down.
TACTTGTTCTATGTACGCGACTTTCAGTTCACTAACCCAAGTCCCGGCGTTCACTAACTAGTGTACTGTCTCACGTCAGGTCTATACTTGAGTTCTAGATGACTTTTAGCTTGCACCTCTACTTGGAAGGCTCTATGCAGAGTAGCTCCTAATGCGCATCTGAAACTGACGACCCAAGACCACCTGACGAACTCAATTGTTCTAGTGTCACGCGGACACGGTCTTGAATCTACTAACAGTCTCAAAGGGGAGCAAACTCCCAAGACTGCATTGCTCATATGGTACCATATGCATTATGAGAAAGGTAGTGCGTCTCTACCTAGCACGAAAAGACTTATGTGTGTTGACTGACCTTTTTGGTCTGATGTCACTCTGCTTGGGATATCTCTTTGGTGGACTACTGAGCGACCATTGACTTTCATGTGGTCGACTAGAAGGGACATTCACGCCCTTGGGTTAGACTAATTTCAAGCTCACGTACACGGGTAAAGGTTTCGTACCTAACGTTACCATTCCTGATCTAACTACTTGGGTCTTGGAGAAGGGTGTCATTCTACAAATTTTTCGCGACCGTATTACTATCAGCACATCTTTTTATGCATGGTCATAATACTTGTAAAAAACCTACACATGCGTATACAAAAATATATTGTTTGATATATCTAACTAACAGGAATTAGGTTTTTTTACAGTGGTGTTGCGGCGCTCGTACACTCGGCGCGGCGACATTTGTTTTTCCCAAGGAATTCCGACTGATAGGAACTTTTAGAATCTTGTCCCGAGGCTACCAAAATCCTGAAATCCAAAACAACCCTACTTTACATATTTTCCCTTTAGGGTTTTTTGTTGGAAAAATTCCAATAACGCTAGGGTAACCTAAAATCAACGGATAACCTAGTGTATTACCTTTACGAGGGAGTGATTTAGGCTCTCAATACGCCCAACTCAAATTTTGTGGTGGATTCCATACTCCAAAACCTAATTATGGTAAAAGAACGAAAACCTAGGTTAGATTAACTTCCAAATCGAAGAATTTCCACAAACGAATAGAGATAAAGGAAAAATAAACTCATCGTAAACGAACGATTTCAACTTCCACCGGTTAGGGTTGAATCCGGCTCTTCCACGGCCAAGGAAGGAAAAGGAACACCCACCGGCACCCGTAGAGGAAAGAGGAGAGGTCGGAGAGGGGTTTTGGAGGAGGATCGGCCGCCGGCAAGGGCAGCGGGAGGCGTCGGGCTTGTCGCTTGCGGGAGACGGACGACGTTGCGGAACGGGCGAAATCGGGAAAGCTGTCGGCCTTGCGGTTTCTCCCGTGAAAAGAAATGCGGGTATAAAAAGTTTCGGGCCTTTCGGTTTTGATGATAACCTCATGAGGTGAGGGGGTGAGACCTGTTGTTGGCACCCCAAAATAATAATTCTTTCTATATGCACACCCACTTTACACTAACTCATTTGCATATTTACGATTTTACCGCGCAACGTCACTAAAATAAAATGTGTCTCACTAAAAATAATTAACATAATTCACAAATTAATAAATGCGACATTTCTGACTACACTAATATCGTACCTCGACGACACGATGCCTCGATCAAAATTCGTCGCGATTTGACCCTACAATTAAAATAATTTCGCGTCAGATAACGGATGTTACATATAGGCTCCATTTGGCAGTGTTTTTTTGCTCCTGTGAGTTGAGACAAAAACATCACCACCATAAAATGTATGTTTTGGCATGACAACGGTTATGACCGCTACCGAGAAAAGAAAACTAGTTTTGAACATAACAGTGAATAAAGTTCCTTAGATGAGATCGGGCGTTCACGAACGACAGTTCATAACCATCGCATTTACGACCGCTACCGCCATGTCATAAGGAGCCATAGATGTCACCCTAATTAGGTCAAATCTATGGTAATACTATGGCGCCTAGATGCCACCCAATTCTGGCAAAATCTAGATTTTAGTGACTTCTACTTCTCATGTTTTCTTGCCTAGAGTCTCATTCTTCGATCTCTCTCTTGCTGCTCATCCAAGTCCAGCCACTTCAATTTTCTTTTCCAATTTTCTGCATATCATCATTGTCACTTTTCCAGCTGCTTCAGTCTGTTGTTATTTCTAGTTCCAATTCTTCTTTGCATTGTTGATAACCAATTTCTGTTATTTCTAGTTTTGATTTTACTGTTCTCAGTCTTCCCCTTATAATCACCTTGTTGACTAGTGTGTTTTCAACATTCGTCTGAAGAAGACAACACAACTTATTCCCTTCATTGAATTTTAGAAATCTTGAAAAATAAGAAGTATGAGAAGCTTAATCCTAAACAACAGAGTCAAACAGCTACAAACTTGACAAACAAACGGTGAACCAAACACACAGCGTTCACAACGGTAACATATTAATAATATTGGCATACTAATAACAGACACTGAAGTCCCCCTCAGTGTTCGTGCGAAGCTCCAGAAATTGGAAGAAGGCGCGAAACCCTAGCTAGACCGAACTGGAGGACACTGAGTGTCCCAATACCTGGATGAGTTCTCCCCCGGCGGCGGGGAGTTTCTGCTAGAAGAACAACAAATAGGCCGGAAGATGGACGATTTCGATCTCCCGGTACGATAGTAAGAACGAAATTTCGATCCCCGATCATCGCCGGAGAAGAAAGTAAGTGTGCAGGGTAAAACAGCGGGCCCTGAACTTGGAAGAACGGAGGCGAATGCTGCGCCGGAAATGGGGGAAACCATTATCGTTTGCAGCGATCTCATTGAAACAAAGGCTTCAGTAGTGTAATCTGGGGTAGAATCTGGGTTGTCTCATGGGCCGAAAGATCCTAGCTTTGGAAGCATGTGTGACGTAAGGAGGCTCAAATTATTATTATTTTTTATTGTTATAAGCAGGTAATATTGGGGGAATGGATTTCTTCCTTAGCTTATAATTGATGAGAGTTCTTACAATTCCTCCTTCTTTTGATTTTACTATTATGCTATAAACTAATAACATTACAATAATAATTAGTAATCAAAAAAATCTCTAAACACAAACAAACTCACACACACACACATACAATCCTAAACCATATAAAGAAAATAACCAACATACACACAAATACTCTTACTCATTCTCATCCACAAACAAACACACACCCTAAGCACACATTCATACAATCACACACACACATTCATATACATACCCAAACAAAAAAAAACACACACACACACACATACAATCATACACATTCATATACACATACACACACACACACACATAATACACACACACACGCACCCTAAGCACACATACACACACACACACACATACACATACACAATCACTAAACACAAACAAACTCACACACACACACACACACACACACACATACAACCCTAAACCATATAAAAAAAATAACCAACATACACACACACACATATCCTTACTCATTCTCATCCACAAACAAACACACGCACACACACACACGCACACACCCTAAGCACACATTCATACAATCACACACACACATCCATAATTCCATATACATACCCAAACCAAAAAAAAAATACACACACACACACACACATACAACCATACACATATAAAAAAAAACCAACATACACACACACACATATCCTTACACATGCACAATCTCTAAACTTCATCCTATCAGTTAACCAATTTCAAGCTCAACGGATTAGTTGTCTAAAATAGAAATTTGGTATACCTAACCGGAAGAAGAAACTGGGCCACAGAGAAGGAAGAAAGCCTTGTAGACGCTGGAGGAAGAACCTCCTCGTTGTCGTCTCCGGAGAGGAGGAAGAAGGAGCGGCAGAGGAGTACCACCTTGTCGGTGCTGGGGGAGGAGTCGCTGGATTCCGTCGCCGGACGCTAGGGTTCCTGCGATCGGGAACAAGCGGCGGCTTCTGCTGCGATTTGGAAGAGGTTCGGCGGCGACGTTCTGCGAATGGGAAGGCGGCGGCGTCTGCGATCGGGAGAAAGCGGAAGGAGAAACGACTGCGATCGGGAATGCATGAGTAGACACGGGATCGGGATCGGGAAAGATGCGGAAGGAGAAGCGTAGACGCGGGATCGGAAATTTAACATCCGCGATTTTAGGACCGCTGAACGCAGGGGGGTTGCTTCCGGAAAATAGCTCGCATAGCTGCTTTTTAAAAAGAGATTTCATTGAGAAGCTGTCTCAAACAGATCCATTACCAGCTCTGGCGGCTGGAAAAGAGCTTCTCCAGCCGCCAGAGCTGTCCCAAACAGACCCGAGATTTTGAGACTCTGTGCTCGAGATTATTTTATTCCGCAACAGATTTTTCACGGGAGTTTTTACTCGTGGAGTACTGATTTCTATATTCCTGATTTCTATATTCCTCGAGCTCTTACTAGTTGTGATCTTATTCGTGTAACTTATATTTCACGAAAGTTTTTACCTGTGAAGTCTTGAAGTGTATATACCGCAAGGTAGTGCCGTTGGGAAGATCTTTCCCAACGGTATATATTTTGTGTAGTCTTACTTGTGTTGCTCATACCCAAGCAACTTATATTTTACAAGAGCTCTAACTAGTGAGTGTGATGACTCGAGCATAGCGTGTTCTTGGTGGCTTCTGACAACCTAGGTATGATATGGTCGCGTAAAATATTGCTAAGCGCAGTTCCGTTCATAGATTCGAATATCAAAAAAACCATTATGGAACAACGGTCCTATAGTGGGGGTCGACTTGAGCATAACCGTCGGAATGCGTCCTCCTGGCCGCATGGATCGGGCGGCCTCCTCCTGGCCGCCCCACCCTCCTCTGGAGCGTAGAGGGATGCCCCTCCCTTGGCCAACTTCAACCGAAGGGCCAATTTCCTGTCCACCGCGTCTTTTGGTCACGGCCGCCAGCCCGGCCTGCCCTCCCCTCGTTGGTCAGGCCTCTGGACCACCCCTTGGTTACAAACCGCCGGCCAAAGGCAAAGCTGTCATATTCATAAAAGTAGTGATCCGTGTGTTCCAATTCAGATGTTTATATTCGTCCGTCCGGTAGTTATCGGATAAAATTACTGGATCGCGCCTTCTAAAATCTATAAATAGGCCCTCGTGCCTCCTATATTGGAATATTAGGGCTCCCCTCGGATTTCCATCAATGAACTTCCTCCTCCACTTCTCCTCCTTACACACTGTCTCTAAGAGCACTCGATCACCTTGTGCGCTCCCGCGCGCGCCGCTCCCTTGCGCGCTCCCACGCGCGGCGCTACTTTGTGCGCTCCCGCGCATGCCGCTTACAAGCACTTCCGAGCGCTCCCACGTGTGTCGCTGCCTTGACCGCTCTCATACGTGTTGCTTCCTTACGAGCTCCCGCGCGCGTCGCATCCAAACGCTCATACGTGCATTGTTTCCAAGTGCTCCCACGCGCGCCGCTTCCAAGTGCTCCCACGCGCGCCGCTTCCAAGCGCTCCCACGTGTGCCGCTTCCAAGCGCGCTCCGCTCCAGGTATGCACCCGCGCGCTCCGCTCCGGGTATGCACCCGCGCGCTCCGCTCCAGGCGCGCCTCCGTACACTCGGCTCTCAAGGCCACGTCAAGCACGCCTATGTGTGCACCGCTCTCAAGACCGCTCCAGGAACGCCTTCGTGTGTTTCGCTCTTAGGACCGCTACAAGCGCGCCTTTATCCACTCCGATCTCAAGACCTATTCGGAAGCGCCTTTATGCTCTCTGCTATCAAGACATCTCCAAGCGCACCTTTGCGCACTCCGCTCTCAAAACCTCTCCAAGTGCGCCCCGCGTACTCAACAACAAGCACTCCGCGTGCTCAAGAATAAGAATTTTAAATCCCAACAAGTCCAACACTCTAGACTCCTCTGCACATAGCAAGCGACAAGATGCAGAGACCAAGGCATGCAAATCTCATCGCTCTAACCTTCAAGCAGCAGTTGAAAACTCCATAGCGCTTGGAGCATAGCATTCCCTTCTATAGCAGACAAAAGACTTAGCTCTGTTAGTAGTGACCTGTCACCCTCTGAGCCAGTCTCTCTCTCTCTCAATAATTATAACGAGGAGGGACCTATCGCACTCGATTTCTCTGCAAAGCATTATACAACAAAATATATATAGTGGTAGTTTGGTCGGCACAGCTCCAAACACGTGGTTTTTCACCCTTTTCTGAGGTTTTCAACGTTAAAAAATTGTCTTGTCAGCTGTCTATCTTGTGACTGTTTGCGTGTTCGACCGCTCTAGAGCTAAGACAGTCCAATCTAGATTTGTCCAAGAGCCTCGAGTGAGTCGCAATATGGCATATCTTATTCTTGGCATTGTCCGGGCTTCAACCCTTGCACCCAACCACTTTGTGGTCTCACCACACTCAGTGGGTTGTTAGAGGGCGCAACCTCCATTTGTTGAGAGAAACTCGATAGTTAAGTGAGCAGCACGAAAACTTCCTAGGAGATCACCCGTCTTGCTGCTACTCTCGCCCAAGTACGCTTAACTAGTCGTCAAGGCGCGTAAACAAGACGAGCAGCAAGTCGCTTTGACCCGACAACTCATGCACCACCACTCGTAGTTGATGGCAAAAGCTCATCAACATCAATTCAAATACGATCAAAAGAAAAATAGGTGATGTGACCCATCAAAGATACTCAAGAAGAATAGCTGACCTCGCGGCGAATCCTGCCAAACTAGGGGGCATCACTGTTGTCAAGCCTCATGCCCCTCACTACCTCCAACAAACATACTCTTCGCAATTTAAGGCATAGTGGCACTGTGTAAGCCTAGAGTGTTCGCTAAAGATGTAGACAACCAGTCAAAGTACTGTGAGTTCCATCACGGGCGAGGGCACGACACAGAAAATTGTTTCAAACTCAATGATGAAATCGAGCATCTCGTCGGTCAAGGACTGTTAGAGAGGTTCTTGTAGGACCAAGAACCCAATTGATCAGCAGGGGGGCATTCATCCCCTTCACAGGAAGGGTTGGGGGCAATCCCTAAGACAATCGCTCCAAGTGGAAGATCCTTATCCATCAGCGGAGCTCGACACGCGTCATCATACCACCATGTTAACTTTATTTTTTATGAATACTTCATATAAATTTCCGGACTCATTACAGTGACTAATAACTTTCAAAGTTTGTTCATTGCAGACCTATAAAAGGCACACATCATCTACGTTGTATGCATCTTGTACAAATGAATGGACATCTGTTTACAATCGCAACACCTGCCTCCAGGCAGCGCGCTCGCAACACCTGCCTCTTGGCAGCGAGCTTTACAACATCTGCCTCTATGCAGCGTGCCTTGCTGCACATGTCTTTGGACAGCGAGCTCATTAACAACACCTCCCTCCGGCCAGCGCACTCATTAACAACAACTGACTCAAAGCAATGCGCTTCACAACACATGCCTCTGGGCAGCGTGCTTTACAACACGTGCCTCCGGGCAGCGCGCTTTACAACACCTACCTCTGGGCAGCGCGCTTTACAACACCTGCTTTCGGGCAGCGTGCTCAATAATAGCACTTGCCTCTGGGCAGCGCGCTTTACAACACTTGGGGCAGTGCGCTTTACAACACTCCCCCCCCCCCCCCCCGCCCCGACAACGCGCTTTATAGCACTTACCCCAGGGTAGCGCGCTTTACAGCACCTGCCCCCGAGGAGCGCAATTTAGAGCATCTGCCTTCGGGCAGAGCGCTTTACAACACCAACATCCGGGCAGTGCTCTTGCAAGACGGGTCCCTAGTCACCTCCCATTGTAGTAGATCAAAGGTCCGCCCTTCTCCCCCACAAGTGGCCACAGTGCTACCAACGTTAGCCCCCTCGCTTCTGCTAACAATTCCATGTGTTTACCTTTTGCTAGTGATCGTAGGATGGGTCCCTAATCGCCTCCCACTACTGCAAATCGAAGGTCCACCTTCTCCCCTACAAGTGGTTATAGCGCCATTAGTGTTGCCCCCTCACTCTTCCACTAGCAGGTTCGGAGGTCCACCCTTCACCATCTCTTAGGGACCAGGTTCCAGCAAACTGTCATTATTGTCAATCGAAGGTCTACACTTCTCTACTGCAGTTGGTCGTGACGTCACCAGAGCCTGCCCCCCTTGCACTCACCAGCGGGTCGAAGGTCCACCCTTCACCATTCCCAGGGGGCCCTAGGCCCAGCAATCTCCTATTGCCACCAATCGAAGGTCCACCCTTCTCCGTCGTCGTAGGTTGCGATGACGTCGGGGACTTCCCCCCTCGCGCTTGTCAGTAGTTCGAAGCGTCCTAACTTCACCGTCTCTCCGGGGCCACGCCCTAATGACCTCCTACTATCGCATATCAAAGGCCTATCCTTATCCACTGCAGTAGGTCATGATACCATCAGAGCTTGTGTGACATCCCGACTTTTATTGGGTCACCAGAGCCCTAGTGGGCCCAATAAAAGTGGCTCGAACCTTACCCATGACCCGGTGGGAGATAACCCTAGGCAGGAAATAGAGCTAGAGAACTCTGAATTGAGTTTTGTCAATTCATATGACCTCGTATAGTCGATACGAGTGCACCGGAACTCGTTCAGTTGGACCCCGAGGTCATATAGTGGATGTGAATATTCCTCATAAAATGCAACGAGAGCAAGATTTTGGATATAGAGCTAGAGAACTCCGAATTGAGTTCTGTCGATTATGGTGACCTCATATAACCTAGACGGGTGCATCGGAAACCGTCGCGTCACAATCCGGGATCTAACGATAGATTTAGACACTTTGACCGCTTTAGCGCGATGCGACGCGCAAATTTTGGACTTTCGCCAAACGGACTCCGATTCAACCTCAGTCAGTGGTGTTGGACTCGTGTAGTCAATACGAAGTCAACGTAAGTCGTCCCAGTCAATTTCGATGACAATCAGTCAACCCGAGGTCAAATCAAGCATAATCGTGCACCGAAAAGCGTGCGCACACCAATTGAGACACGACACCCGAACTTTGACCCGACCCCGATGACTTGGACCCACTTTGACTTTAACCAGCAAGGGGGACCCACCCTATGATTGAGTTGGTCAAACCCCCCTAAAAATTCATTTTTGGATTTTTTTCTCCAAATGGGGGGCCCACCCCCTCTTCATAACCACTTAGGGTCTTGCCCCTCACCCACTTTGGGCCCCCCCAACCAGCAAACATCCCACTACAAGTGGAGGCCCACCGCTACCTCTCCTCTCCTCTCTTTCTCCCTTCTCTTATTTAAAATCCCAAGCCCATAAGGGCTTAGCCCTTTTTCCCCGCATGGGGGAAATATTGGGGCCTCCGGCTGTCCTTGGACAGCTGGGGGGTGGGGATTAATCCCTCCTTAAGGAGGGATTAATCCCACATTGGCTAGGGGAGGATAGCCCCTCCTCACCAAGCCTATAAAAGACCCCCCCCCCTCCTCCTCTTCCCCCTCAAGCTCTCTGAGCAACCCCCTCCCCCTGCCCAACCCCCTGTTAGAGCCCAGGCGGCCAGAAAAGGCAAGCCAAGGGGCCTCCCCCTCCACCACCACCACCTTTGGCATGGCCGACAGGCCGGCCCCTCCCGAGCCCACCAAAATCAGGTGGAGACCTTCTCCCTCCCCCTTCCCTATTCTGGACAACTTGCATGTGCCTCCCGACTGCCGGAGCGCCGCCGGCGCCACCCGAGCCATGCTCCAGGTCGGGTGGTGCCCAAGGAGGAAAGTTCCTCCCCCAGCGCCGGTGGTGGCACTGGGGAGTGCTAGACCACTAGGGGTGGTGACCCCTAGCGGAGGAGAGCAGCAGTACCGCCGGAAAACGCGGCTCCGGCGGTACCCGCAAAACAGAGCAATGCTCTGTTTATAGCTGGTGGTGGCGGCCGGCGGCGTAAGGCCGCCGGGCCCCCGCCGTCGAGAAGCCTGACACCCGGCTCGCCGGCCGGGGGTGGAGCGGTAGGTGGCCAACCACCCGGGGAGCAGGAATGGCGCGGTGGCGCTGGGAGAAGAGCCCCTGCCACCCCAGGCTCTCAGGTTAGGTTTTCCGGCGGCGGTCGGCGGCGCCGGGCCGCCGGACCACCGCCCAGAGGGTCGCCGGCCCCCGGCAAGTCAATCGGGGCTGGCGACGGCGGCTGGCAGAGGCTGGCCGACGGTGGTGGAGGCTGTCACCCTCCACACCGCCGGGAAGCACAACAGCCATCCGATCTCAAGATGAGATCGGACGACCCTGTTTACCTTAACCCCCCCCCCCCCCCCCCCCCGCCTCCTCTTTCTGTGCACCCCACAGCGGATCCGTGGTCGATCCGCTGTGGGGAAGCGCTGGCCTTTTGCGCTGTGCGGCTCGATCTCAGCCGCATGATCCTATTTGATCTGCTAATTGCAGACCATTTCATTATCAGATATTTGTAGAAATTTCTGGGCCAAACCTAGGCCCCTAGGGAATAGTGATCAACATGAAAAATGTTCCCCATGATGAGGGCTTCCTCCACAAAAATTTTGAGAATTTTTGGAGTTGAATTAGTATTTTTAAAAGTCAAAATAAAATTTATTTGGCCAAATTAAAAGCCCAAAATACTTGGGAAGATTATAAAAAAATTACTAGACTCATTTTAGACTCTCCTAAGGGTTGTATCAAAATATGGGGTCATGGGGATAGGTTTTGATATTTTCCCTAAAATTTGAAAGCCTAGGGTCGCGCTCGGAACGTTTTCCGCTCATTTTCCCTCGAAGGTGAAAATTGGAGCGCGCGACCTCCCTTTTATAATCAAATAAGTATTTCAAACTATCTTATCGTTGAGAGTGGCCGAGGCAAGTGACTAAGCTCCGGGAATTTTGAGATTTCGTAAAACCGTCGAGTGACTCGACTCTCGGGTGAATTGGGCACACTCGAAAGGTGAGAGTACGAGTGATGAGTTAGGAATTTTTCTCGACGAATAACAAGAATGTGACTCCTAACAAGCCCTTGATCTGATTAAGTCGTAATAAATATGGAGCAACCAAATTAATTGGATCCTAATAATTTGTGTAACACAATGAACTCTCCTTTAAATCTGAGATGGAATTGAAGGCTCTTGAATAGGTGTGATTGTACTACTAACCATTTTCTTTGTGTTTTCTCCAGTCTCGCACTGATCAAGCTTATTTCAGTACTTTTGGTTCAGTACTACTCCAGTCTCGCACTGGTCAAGCTAATTTCAGTACTTTTGGTTCAGTACTGCTCCAGTCTCGCACTGGTCAAGTTTATTTCAATACTTACAATTCAGTACTACTCCAGTCTCGCACTGGTCAAACTTATTTCAGTACTTTTTATTCAGTACTCCTCCAGTTTCGTACTGGTCAAGCTTATCTCAGTACTTTTTATTCAGTACTACTCCAGTCTCGTACTGGTCACATTTCATTCCAGCACTTTAAATAAGCAGCATAATCACCGCACTAGTCCTCATTGCAATTTACTATTATAATCTCGGGTTCTGCTCTGATGAGCAGTCGTTGTTAAAGTTGAGCCTTAGTTGGGGATAACCGGAATTGAAGTAGTCCTCCAGGTCTAGCCCCAAATAATGTGCTCTCACGCTCCTTAACGAAAGTAGAGCTGAGCGCCACCTCCCGAAGTTTAAGCCTAGTAGGGCAGGCCGACGTAGACCCGGTGTGTTTTATGATTGTCATTTGTTTGATTGTTGTAAATTACTTGCGGTGAAATAGTGACAGGTCAGTCCCTCCCGCAGACAGTTCGTACCAGTGTGGGAAGGTCGACGACTCAAGGCGACAGGGAGATGGGTACCACAGGTGACCGGCCGCTATATTATTCCTCGTCTGGTTTTCCTCTACTGCTCGGCCAAAACGATTCGTCGGATGTCGCTCACATCCAGGAGTACACAAGGTTGTACGTTAGGGCCTGAGGATGTACTGTACGACCACCCCCAGAAGTGGCAGAACTGGCCACTGTCACCGATGGCCACCTCGGTGAGGCCCGCGAGGCTCGCTACCCTGCTAGAACAGAAGCGGTCCAAACTATGTTGACATAGGGTTTGTGTGTGCGGCTATGAATGTCTGCGGTGTGTGCGCGACTATGAATGCATGTGGTGTGAGCGCGACTATGAATGCTTACGATAGAACACAAGATGTGAAAACCTGATGTGCTAGTGGAGCCTTGTTATAATTGAATTATATGTCTGCTGCTTTTCCCAGTTATACTATCCTGCACTCTTTTATAGTTGCTCCTAGCTATACATATATGAAATGTTGTGATAACCCTCTCTTGCTTCGGCTATTTACTTCTGTTGGGTGGGTGTATGCTCGTCCCCAGGATATGGATCCGGGGAGGAGATTTATTTCCACTTAGTTTTGTGACTAACGGTTATCTAAATAACCATTCACAGGAAATGGAACATCGTAGTGACCCGCTGCCGCAGGAAATTACGCCAGCGGCTAGGACTACTCGAGCAGATGAACCCCGACGTCCTCGGAGTTTAGAGACGTGAGTCCCGCCGAGCAGCATAGGGAGAGTGAGTGTGAGGGTTATATGTAGGACGTGTATAGCCCACGGGCTTATATAAACACTTAGGCTTCGGCCCTAGAACCTGTGTATTATTATATGATGTGTTATATATATCTGCAGTGGTTTCCTGATAATGCTTCCGCTATACTCTGATGGTTTGTGAATGTTGTGATTAGAGCCAAGCAAAGCGACCAACTGGTGCTTAGATAGGGTGGATCCTTTCCCCCAAGGAGCATCTGGGTGGACGTCTTGGGCCAGTAGTATCCCCTCCGGCCCGACCCGGATCAAGGTTGCCGGGGGGGGGGGGGGGGGGGGAGTTCTACAGCCTGCCCCCCCCCCCCCCCCTCGCAGTCTACCAAGTTCAAAGGTATGCCCTTCGCCATCACACTCAACAACATCTATAATGCCCCTGATTTTTTGATGTCATTATTTGTTTTGTCGACGTCATAATTATGACATCAGGGCATTTCCTCTTTCTTCGTTTTGTTGACGGCGCTGCACCGTTTGTGCGTTTTCGCGTCCGTTAAGCCTGTTTATCCTGATTTTGGGATTCTGTTGGGATTGAATGTCTTCCTTGATATAAAGGATGAGGTTTTGAGGCCTTGGGCTTGTCCAGTTCTATTGTGTTCCGAGCATTTTGGAGTCTCGGCGTGTGTTTAGACCCTTGTGGTGATATTTTTGCTTGTGAGAGCATTTGATGTTGTGTCTCAGGAATGGTACGTCAGATTCTAGGGTTGTCGTCGTTGTTGAATTCGTTTAATTCAACGTGCGTTTGAGTCTCTATTTTGAACTCATATTTCCTTGTTCAACTATTTGATTATGATAATTATTATATCAAAGTCTTAAGCTTGTTTTGATTCTCGGGAAGCCCTCCTAAAGGGGTGGGTTTTCGTCGAACTCTTAGTTTCTTGCGGTTTCTGGGCGTTGTATGGAGCTCGACGAAGCGTCGAGCGGTTCTGGGTTCTGAGTTCGACAAATTCCGTGCGCAGTTCGTCGAACGGAATGTTTGTTCCTTTGCGTTCGACGATTTTCGAATTGAGTTCGACGATCGGGCCTTGAGTTCGACGAATTTCGAACAAAATTCATCGAACGGGTTTTTCCTTTGTGTTCAACGAACTTCGAGTGGAGCTCGACGAAGCGTCGAGCGGTTTTTGTCCTTCCTGCTTATTTTCGAGAAGTTGATTCTATACTCGAGTTCTGCCTAGTTGTTCTCGAGATGTGCTTCTCTGTTCTCGGGAATTTACAGCCTTGTTCTCGGGAACGCCTTCTTGTTCGCGAGAACTGCCTTTTTGTACTTGAGAAATGTTTCCATGTTCTTGTGATCTGCCGGGTTATTCTCGAGATAAGCTTCTTGTTCTCGAGAACTGACTACTTGTTTTGGAGAACTGTTTATCTTGTTCTCGAGAACTGCCTTCTGTTCTCGAGAAGTCTTTGCTTGTTCTCGAGAACTACCTTCTGCTTTCGAGAGGTCCTTGCTTGTTCTCGAGAACTACCTTTTTGTACTCGGGAAAAGCCTCTTCTAGTACTCGAGATCTACCTTGTTCTCTAGAATTTTGTGGTTGATCTCGAGATACCTTCTTCTCGAGATACCTGGTTCAGCCGATCCCGTTTTTTTTGTTTTCTTAAGTGCTAATTATTCTCATATTACCCTTCGTATATATATACCTACTTTTTTTCCTCCTTCTTTTAGACCGATTTTCCTGTTCATCTCCCGAACCAGAGCGACGTGGGCAAGAGAGAGAGAGTTTTCCGTGATTCTTCTGGTGGCCGCCGACGGTGCTCCGGTGCTCGAAATCCTCAACCTATTACAGATTCGAAAAGCTCTCAACGAGAGCTTCGTCATCGTGGTAAAATTTTCCTCATTCCTTGAGTTTTTCTCGCTAGGGTTTTTGACCGTAACTCCTATTTTTGATCATTTTTGTTATATTTCGAATTCCCTCATCTTCTTTAGCCCCGATCTACGTCGTGGTGCGATTTGGATGTCTTTCTTTGCTGAAACCAAGACAAGTGATGGTTTCCTCCTTCTCTTCCTTTCTTTACCCCGATTTGCAGGGATTTTTAACTTTTTGTTATCATGATTATTAATTAACTTGCTGATTTTTAGTGTTGTTTAGATCTCTTGGCTAGTTTCATTTATAATCACCATGTTCTTATTTTTGTTACCTAATCTTGCAAGTATTTATATGTGGTTGAAACTTACTCATATAATCGTTCCTCAACGTTTAAGTAGGACGTGTTAAAGTTCGTTTAGGATTGTAAATTCTTCCTAAAAGTTTATCAACCGCTCCTAATCTAGAATTGTACAGTAGAATCCGATGTGTCATTGTTGTCTTGAGACTTTTATCATGGTTTCCTTCGCGACGATGTCGTGGGGCGAGACACGCTGCCAGACCAGGAAGGGTTGTGGCGGGCCTCTGAGCTCTAAACCCGGGTCGTTACTGGGTTTTTCTTCCGGGTTTCCTTTGTTGCGTGTGTTATTTGTGGACGAAACCACCGCCGTAATGTTTGTTCTCCCTATTAGTACTTTGTGGGGCTCTACCTGGTGTTTAGACATTTGCGGTGAATGGTGGAGAATTCAGTCTCCCCCGCAATTAGACGGATAAATTGTCTTTGGGGTTGGCCACCCCGCCCATTTTGGTTTTGGTAGAGTTGACCACAGGTGGCTAATAGGGGTTTGTTTCTCTCCTGACGATTTAATCTTGACCTTTTCCCCTTATAGTCTTGTGTATTTGGGGTGTTGTGGTTATACGTGATGCTTCACGTAAGTGTTCTCTTTTACCTTTGTACCTGACTGTTGTACTTTATGTAAGTATTTTTTCCCTGGTCTTGGGTTGGTACCCCTTGACTTATTTTTCTTTTGTCTTGTTTTTTGCCATCACTTGTACATTCTTGCTGAGATATTCTGTCTTTGAAATGCCTCAGGTTCAGAGCTATAGCCGATAGCCGTGCTGGTTTTGGAGTTCCTTGGCAGCTGTCTTAGCTGTGGCTTTTGCCTCGCCGTAGCGAGGTAGATTATTGTTTTGTTATTTTGCTAGTTCAGACATACTTTATTTTATGTTGGTTCATGTTAGTTTGTTGACGCCCATAAGATTGTTGATTTTGGATACTTACTAGCTGCTAGTTTTCTTTATGTGTATATGACTACTTGCTCTATGGGATGTTTTATGTTATGATTGCATGGTAGGTATTTTCAAGTATAAAACTAATATTATTACCTCTTGCATTGCTCGTTTTTTAAAATGTTAAAACACTATATTTAACGACCGTAAAAATCTACTTTTATTGCTATTATAAATTTAGAACTTGCATACTTTGAGGTGTCCTCTGAGAACCTCTAAACTCATGTAGGGCGTCTAATCTTGTAAAAGAAGTAATTTCCGCAGCGTATAACTACTTTCCTCGTGCACTAGGTGAACCACTAAGTCGAGGGATACGGCTAACTACCGCACTTAAACTGATTTTACCTTTAAATAACTTAAAGAATCTTTTTTTATGATTAAGTAGGTGTTTTGTCTTAGCGTCCGCAGTTATCCCCTGCTGACGTGGCATCATGGCGCACATTTTTCCCTTACTCTGATACCTTTTATTGGCGATGAAAAATGCGGGTTGTGACAACATCCCCCCTGGTAGTAGGTCATAATATCGTCCATGTCTTGTCCTCCAACTGCCAACATCAAAAAAACAAACCAAAGTTGCCCGCGCAAAATGGCGGTGCCAATGCTACAAACGTCATCGCAAGCAAATGCTCAAAGTTGGAGCAGTTAACAAACAAGGAGGCAATACATACAAAGCGACTAAGGCACCACAAACAAAATACAAATCCACTACACAATATAGGTATAAAAAATTCAATCGTAAGTATAAGACGGCTTGACCATGCGCTGCCTCGTTGCGAGCGAACTCCCTTCGTTTAGGATGCAACACCATCAGGGACTCATCCATGCATCACAAGCATTGCACCTTACGCTTACATCGCATGCATTGTGTCTTGCACACACGTCACGCACATTACGCCTTGCACATACCTTGCATACACCTTGCGCACATTGGGCCTTGAACACACCTTAAGCATGTCGCCCTACACGCATTGCAACACGCGCTTACCACCATGAGCAAGCACTCCACATGATGTCTAACCTTCTGCGTCTTTGCACACATTGTATCACTACAAGTCGGCACACATGCAATCCATCAAAAAGTCCCCGCTCTCTTTTTGCCTCGACTCTGGAATTTGGGGACCTGGGGGGAAATAATATGGTCTCGTAAAATATTGCTAAGCGCACCCCCATTCATGGATTCGAATATAGAAAACCCCCCCACTACAGGACAACCGCCTGATAGTGGGAGGTCAACTGGATCATAATCGCCTCAACCTAACCGTCGAGCCAGACGACCCTACGACGACCCGACCCTCCTTCGGCCGCCAAAATTAGGCGACCCCTTCGCCGCCCGGCCCTTCGCCGCCCGGTCCTCCGCAGGTTGCGGAGGGCAGTCCTCCTGGATGCCTGAATTGGGCGCCCTCCTAGTTGTCCATATTGGGCGGCCTCATGTCCGCCCTTAGCTGCCCAACCCTCCTGGCCGCCCAGATCGTACGACCAGGAGTTGTATAGCCCTCTGTCGGCATGCGAAGGGCTCCCCTCCTAGCTGCACAGATCAGGCTCTCCCCGGCTACCCTAACTGGGCGACCTCTTGGCCGACCAACCTCCACCAACATACGGAGGGTCGCCCCCCTCTGGCCGACTTCGACCAAAGGGGCAATTTTCTGGTCACCGCTTCTCTTAGCTGTGGCTGCTTGTTGGAACGCCCCTCCCCTATGTAACACCATTATCCGTCACATAAGATATAATAGAAGGTCCGATCGGGGCCCCACGTCATATTCTACGGACAGTTAGTGGAGTTACATATTGAAATCATATTCTATAAATGCGGATCTTAACTCAAAGTGCATTCTAGCAGAAGTAAATTAATTGCTCAAAACCCAATCATTTGAATGTCCACTAGACAAAATAAAAATGATAATACAAATACACAAAAAAATTATGGCCTTAAGGCCTTACAAAGTTTTTCTCAAATAAAAGTGTATTACATACTTCGGCACGGAGGCCGGCCACACATGAGCAGTAAAAGAAAAACACACTTCGCTTTGGCCTTCGAGGGCCGACATAGCTAACATGGGTTGCAACCCGCTATTTCCAGCTTAGCTCGACTATACATGCATATAACCATTCCACCCCAAAGGTGGCAAACAAAGCAATGATCATCATTAGTTGACCAAATTATAGTGACCTCACCCATCACTCGGGGCGACGATGCTCCTTCCCTGTAGGCATTAGCATATTTATGCATTGACAATCAGAACGTGAAACTCAAAGTACTATTTGCCACAGACATTGGCATGGCCGTCCAACGCCCCGTGCTCTAAGGACACATTCTCGGTGTGCAGGATCTCAAAGGGTCACACCTCTATTCACTGCGGCGGTCAGCAACATTTGCACATTCTAGTCTTTCCGAGTTGAAGCCAAAGACAGCGTCCCTATGGCTACGACAAAGTCAAGGTGATCGCTGTGAACCAAACAATGACTCACTCCAAGTCGATCGACATAGGGTTAGGCACAGTTCAGCACTTTCTCGGTTCTCAAATCGTCGGGCGTAACAAACTATGACGTTGGTCAGCATCCCCTTTCCCGTCCGTACAATTCATGACTATATTATGATCTTAGGCTAGCACTCACGGGAACCTAAGATGGCCCTCTCAGGCTCTCAGCTCACCATAAAGGCCCCCAGGTCTCCAAGAGACAGGCCTCACATACAATGACCCTCAGGTCTCCAAGAGACAGGCCTCACAAACAATGACCCCCAAGTCTCCAAGAGACAGGCCTCACAAAAAATGACCCCCAGGTCTCCATGAGACAGGTCTCACAAAATAATTGCTCACTAGGAGCTACCGTCGCACGGTAGGGAACAGACTATCGTTTCTTCCCCCGAATGGGTGTTTTTCTAGAGACCCGGCCCAGTACTCTCACTGCAGCCATCCGCACAGCCCCATGACTCTGAAATCTATGCGATTATCACATAGTCTTCTCTGGTATATAAACAATCATCACCAATCCAAATCAACCTGTCCGGATGGGCTTCACACATCATGTCTATTTCGTACTTTGATTCTGGATCTAAATGCAAAGATAACGGGGATACAACCGATCTACCCGTCAGGAGATCTGCTTTCACGTGTTCATGGAGAGTCTACCCTCACATGCCAAAACAACAGACTTCACATGTCCAAGAAGAAGGATCGTTACCCTTGATGTTCGTTTCGGCACCATGAGAGAGAACCTGGCCAGATGAAAATGACCGCAACGGACTTGCCTCCATGGATCCGAACTCGGCTCGCAAATCAGAGCTCCGAAACTCCAACGCCGACGAGATCTCCTTTGTCCGACTCTCCTCCTTTCTCCTACAACAGTCCAGAAGTTAGTCTCAAAAGAAATGAGTTGAAAACGTAACTTCCTAGGCTTTAAATCGGGCTACCGCCCCGTGGTAACTAGCTACCATTGCGCGGTACCCCAAACGACGACTTGTTACGCAAGCCACCTCCCAAAACCTTCAATCACGGGCCGACACGTGCCCACGCCGTAACTGTCCTGCTACCGCCGCGCGGTAAAAGATGCATCGAGTTAACGCGCCGTTTCGACGAACTGACGCTACCGTCACGCGGCACCCACTACCGCCATGCGGTAACCCACTGAGCGTTGTGCCAAATAAAATGGCCATGCTAACGCCAACGGTATTGCTACCGCCGAGCGGTAGCTCACAGAATCGCACTCTGGCTTCGAGAAACTCGGGGGGTTACACCCTCTCTGGCCGAGCGTCCCGACCACCCCTTGGGTCCAAACCGTCGGCCGGGAGAAGATTATAATATTCATAAAAGCGATGATATGCATGTTCTAATTCAGACGTTTCTATTCGTCCGTCTGATAGTTACCGTGTAAAAATACCGGCTCGTCCATCCTAAAATCTAAGAGCTCTCAATCACCTTATGCGCTCCCGCACATGCCGCTTCCTTGGGTGCTCCTGCGTATACAGCTTCCTTAGCCTCTCCCGCGTGCGCTGCTACATAGGGCGCTCCTGAATGCGTCGTTGCCGTCAGTGCTCTCGCACGCACCACTGTCTTGCACGCTTCCGCACGTGCCACTGTCGTAGGCGCTCCCGCGCAGGTCGCTTCCTTGCGCGCGCCACTGCAATGCGTGTTCCCGTACGTGCTGCTATATTGCGCGCTCCCGCGCGCCCCGCTGCCTTGTGCACTCCCACGCCCGTCGAAGTCTTGCGCACTCTTGCACACGCCCTGCCTTGTACACTCCCTCATTCGCTGTTTTCTTGCGCTCCCAAGTGCGCTCCTACGAGCGGTGGTCTATCAAACTTTGAGAAAATCTCTCTCTCTCTCTCTCTCTCTCTCTCTCTCTCGACAATTGTAATGAGGAGCGGTCTGTCGCCCTCAATTTCTCTATAAAACATTGTACAAAAAATATAATGAAAGTTTGGCTGGCACAGCTCCAGACGCGTGGGTTTTCACCCATTTCCGGGACTTTCTAGGTTAAAAAAATTGTCTTGCCAAAAGTCTATTTTCTTTGTGAATGTTTGCCTGCACGACCGCTCCCGAGCTAAGACCGTCCAATCTGAATCGGTCTGGGAGCCTTGAGTGAGCCGCAACAAGGCATATCGTGTTCATGGCATTGTCTGAGCTGCAGCTCATACGCCCAACCCCTTCCTAGCCTCATCATATACAATTGGTTTTTGGAGGGCACAACCTCCATTTAATGAGGGAAACTCGATAGTGAAGCAAACAACACGAAAACTTCCTAGGAGGTCACTTATCTCGCTACTACTCTCGCCAAACACGCTTAACTACTGAGTTTTTCCGCTTCTCATCACTAATTAAGCTGCAGGAGTTTCTCATGTTGTCCACTTAACTATCGAATTTCCCTCATCAAAGGGAGGTTGGGGCCTCCAACAACCCGATGTCTCTCATGGTGGGACCAGAGAGGGGTTGGGTGTATGGGTTACAACCCAGACAACACCAGGAACAAGATACGGCTGGGTTGTCAAATGGCGCTAGGATCAAACTATGCCTGGATCGTAAAAAAAATGCACTTAACTATGGAGTAATCATAATTTTTGATTGGATTTTTTTATCAAAATCGATGATTTGAATTTTGAAAAAAAAAATAGAGGAGAAAAAAAATCCAACACGCCATGCTCATAATGCTTTGAACACACCAAATTCGGACCCCACTTATGTCTGTGTTTATAGGTAGTGACACTTTGTTTTTAGGCGCTAAAATCCGCATCATAATTTTGACTATCTGCACTCATCGCTATTCGCAAACAGTGTTTTGAGACAATAACTATTCACAAACAAAATGTTATTTGCATCATATTTTTTAACTAAAAAAACAATAATTGCATAACTTTTCATTGCCAAAACAAATCGTAAAATTATATGCAAAATATATATTAAAGTCCAAACAACATATTCAAAACATATTTCATTGTTAAAACATCACATAGAACATCGTAGAGTATGATGAATTAAATCTTCTCTTCAATTGTAACATCCGCGAAAATGAAAGACGATATTTCACATATATATTTAATGAAAATATGAATATTGATAGTATATAAACTAAGTGTACATTTTTCATGTCATATCATGCAACTCTACTAACATTGCATTCTCGGATTGAGACCGAGAAGTTGTACTATGTGATTTATAATGTATTTCCCAATCTTCCGTTACGACTTCGTGGTATCTCATCCATATCAAAACAATATACCGTATCAGAGAGCAATTATTTAATGTCAATTCAATGAAGTGATTATCTCTTACAAACCTAATGCAAATCATTTGGGTTTCCTTCGGCATAGGCGAATGAAGTGGAATGAATGTCAAACATTGCACTTCAGATAGTTGAACCAAAACAATGTTGAAACACAAATTGATTACTAGGCCCATATCGAGCATTGTCACCCATTTGACAAATGGTGTCAGAGTTTCTATTCACTTAACTCTCTCTAACAACTCTTCATATATATGTTGGCCAAAAATATGACCATATAAAATTCTATGATTTTCAAGCTCCAATTGTAGATCATTTCTCACTTGTTGTCAATCATCATGAATATTCAATGCATGACTAATAACACGGTATCCACAGTGGCCATCTCCCAACACGTCATATGCATCTATAATGTGTTCTGACCAATATGGTGTAAATTGGCGACAGACTTTATCAACATACCTTGTACTCTATTGGAAAAACAATTGTTTTCTTCTTTGTTATTAATTTCTTAGTTTCCAGAAGTTTATCTTCCAACAATACATACTCAAAATGTGAGGGTAATCATCTTGTTGACAAAATCTCTTCTATAAATTCTAACTACCCTTCGACCACCCTTTTAATTTTAATGAAATAGATGGTTCCATGGTCTGGGTCGATGTTGGATTTTCAATCTTTCATAACTTTATTTTATTTCTTTTGTTGTTCATTTGTGTCATAAAATTTTTACACAATTCTTCATCCTCATTATCTATGTTGGTCTCTATGTTCATTTCAAACTTGTTCTTTAAAATAAGTTTTTTCCATTGTCCATTTATCAACCATAACGGGAATCCTTTAGAAGTTTTATTGTATGGATATAACTCATATGCACATGACAATCCATTGTGAATCTTTTTTTCTGTGGGCATTCACGAGCTTGTTTGAAATAAGTCACTTTGGTTACTAAACCTTCTTCATTTTTAATAAGTTAAAAAGCTTGTGTTGAATTTTTCCAATCAACTCAGAGTACAAAGAACCTGTGAAGTCATTACTAATTTTAATGCAACATTCATTAAATGATCTTTTTATGTCCGTATATTGTAAGGTTAATAATTGATCAAAGGTTTTCGACACAATTATCAAATTTCCAATTGATATTTCTAAGATTTTTTTCAATAATTTATGACCTCTCTCAACCCGATTTGGGCTAAAATTTTCCAAATGCATGTACTTATCAATCCAAACTAAAATAAAATATTCGAGTCAAAATATTCCATGAACATAATCGAGAATATCTGAATGTAATGCAAAAAATTGTACAACAAGTTTATTGTAGCAAATATGAAAATCCCTTATTATAATTGTCTCAATCATTTTGTCTTTTAAACATAAAATTTTCAATTTTTTTTTTCATTACTAATAAATTTCTTACAACGAGTCAAAATATTCCGATTTATGTAAACTCGACATGATGTATTTTTGGATTGTGTGAAAATATTTGCAAAGACATTCATTAAAACAATTTCTCTATCTGTTATCATGACAGTTGACATAAAATCGATTGCAAGTATAGTTTTGAAACATTGCAAAGCCCAAACATAACTTTTTGTGTTTCGTCAGACAAGAAAGCAAAGCATGAATGAAATGTTTTTGTTGAAAAAGTTATTCCAATAATACTAAATAAAGGCATCTGATATCTATTTGTTTTGTATGTGCAATTAAGTTCAAAAAATTGTTGTGAACATATTTGTCTATTTGACTGCAAGTAAATGTGAAAAAAATAGATATTTTGTTTTTTGTTACTTTCATTTACTGTGTTGTAATTAATATTATTTATCAACTTATATAAATATTGTATTAGAGAAAGACCATCTAATTCCTTCTTTTGTAGCTTTGCACGTCCATTATAAATTATTCTTATAATTGTACTGTTTGAACTGCTCTTATTTATCACTGTCGATAGGAATTTTTGTGATTTCAAAATTCACACCGACATTTTATACATTTAACAGACAAGGTTTTCCTCCTCTGCATCTAAGCTCCTCGTATAATCATGTACATGCTTCTAAGTGAGCATTCTCGTGATTGTGCACATCACAAAGATCATCTACTCTTAATTCCTCTACGTTTTCAACATTACTCCTTTGAGGAAAAATAAACAACCACGTTTATTTGATGTAGTTTTACAGAGGCCCCTTTTCACCCAACCTTTCTTGTTTTGATTCTCTCGATAGTAACCGTCCTATCACACGTTAGTATTACATGCGGGTGAAAAAACCAACAATTTTATCAGATGTTTGCAAGTGGTCACAAAGCCAAGACTTCTACCAATACATCGAGCCCACTCAATAAGCTCTTTCTTTATATAATAAATGTGCTCAGTTTGAAAATGCTTTCTCAAATCAATTTCAAACGTTTGATCCAATTCTTTATATGTTTTGTTTGAATCTTCATGACAAAAAATATATATAAACATTAAAGGCACACACAAACTAATTGCAGCATAATGCTTTTTGTGAGTATGTTCATACCTATTACCAGTAGTGGATGCAAAAAAATTTTCTTGTGTGAGCGGACCTAAAAACTTGAAGAAAAATTTTTGCAATACAGAGAATAATCAAACCTAACTTACTAGACATATCTACAACTAATACACATATAAAACATGATACATATATCAATAAGAACATGTATTTCAGTACTTCACAGTAAGAGCATATAAGACAAAAATAAAAGAAAATACACCAATAGACAGGAAGTGCAACAAAAAAAAGATTGAAACATCATACACAAAAGAAGTGTAGCTTGCAGTCTGCAAAATAACCTTGCTTATAAAATTCCTCTAAGAGCTTTCATGTTTTGAAAGCATTTCATTATCACCGCATTGTTGATAGTAGAAAATACATCTTTTTCAATATATGTCACTAAATATGCATTCATCCATTCATCCCTCATTCGATTATATAGTGATGACTTGATAATATTCATTGTCGAAAAAGCACTTTCTACAGTTGCAGTTGCAACAGGTAATAATAGTGCGAGCTTCACAGACAAAAACACCAATGAATAAAGAACATCCTTCTTCAATTCAACTAGTCGCATGGCTAATCCTCCAAGACCAATCACCTTTGCAAAGTCATCGTTTGAGTGAATATCCAAAATATAATTTTCAAGTTAATTATCGAGCTCCATTAATTCAACTGGAGAAAAGTTCATGGGATAATGTTCAGCAAATCGAATCAGTTTGTTCTTATCAAATACAAAAAATCCATTACTTGGATCCAAACTTGTCATACATAAAAACAATTCAGTATTCACTTCATCAAATCGATTATTTAGCTCGACAAGTTGTAGATCTATGACAGCATAAAATGATTCCACACGATAAAGATGAAAGTTTGAAGTATCTTCAGATTTACGTCTTGATCTTCCACGTGCAATAAATTTATTTTTCATATTTGGATCAACAATTTCATGTTTGTTGCAAAAAAGAGTTACCTCATGAAGTAAAGAATCTCAACCACTGTCCCTCAATATTTATAACCATAACTTGGAAATTCTGACAAGAGTCATGACATTTATAAGGTCTTGATCGGTCCTTTGTAATGTTTGTGATAAATCATTAGTGATCCCTAAGATTGTTCTCATTAAACGAAGCTGGAATATAAATTCAAAACACTGCATAACATTCAATAATTCACTCGCTTCAGCTTTTTGCTCTGAAATTGTGTCATTCTCTTCAATAATCTCAAGCACATCAATAACTGATGAGAATAAGCAAATTAAACTCAGAAAAGTTTTATAATGCGAGTTCCATCTTGTGTCTCTTGCTCTTTTCAAAAAATTTTCTTGATTCAAACTTCTCCCTGTTACAACTTCACCACTAGATATTTCTCCAGCAACCTTTATAAATTGCTTCTCCCGGAGAATGTCTCTACGCTCGCAAGATGCCCCAATAATGTTTGTTATAATTGCGACCATGCTAAAAAAGAACAAATCTTTTTGTATTTTTTTGTGTCCGCAACAAGTGTCAACTGAAGTTGATGAGCAAAACAATGGACATAATAGACAGATTGATTTTCTTCTATAATCAATGATTTTAGACCATTGAATTTACTTTGCATATTACTAGCTCCATCGTATCATTGTCGTCGTAAGCTTGATAGACTCAAACCAATTGTTAGCAAAAAAATGCACAATCGCTAGCTTAAGTGATGAAGCACACGTATGTTCAACATGGATAATGCCTAGAAAGCGCTCAATTATCCTTTTATTCTCGTCAACATAACGTAGAGCTATAGCCACTTATTCTTTAATAGAGGAATCACGAGCTGCGTCAATTAAAATAGAAAACAACTCAGCTTGTACAATCTCTTTAATGATTATATTTGTAGTCTCTGCTGCTGTAGCTTGAACAATATCTCTTTGGATACTTGGTGCTACTAATTTAAGATTTTTGGGAGCATTTTGTAGTATAACTTTATTGATGTTTTCATTATGATCTGCAAGAAATTAAAGGAGTTCTAGAAAATTTCCTTGATTGCCTGATTCTTCAGATTCATCATAACCACAAAATGCTAATCCTTGTTTTAAAAGAAATCTAATACAATCCAATGAAGCTTCCAGGCGGGTGCGATAATCATTTTGAGCTTGTTCATATTGAGTACGCAAAGCAACTTCAATGTGTTGTTTTTGGTTCATCAAGTCAAGACAAACACTCAAGCATTTGTTATGGATATTACTATGATTTTTAACATAAACATCCAACCTATCTTTATGTTTCCAATTTGTAAAACCACCAATAATAACAATATCTCCTCCTCCTTGGTCACCATGCTCGGGCTTGAATAGATAACAACATAAGCAAAATGCAGCATCTTTTACTATGCTATACTCCAACCAGTAACTGTGTTCCTCAAACCAAGAACGAATAAATCTACATGTATTGTTTCCAATAAGTCAGATTGATAAATTATGATTTTTTGGTTGGAAAGTTTTTTTTTCTGTATATACCACCTTCGAACATTCTCTCTATTATTTGAATCATAATCATAAATATTCTTTCGTAATCCCGGGTCTATAGGAAGCTCGTCTACATTGAGTTCTAATCCTGGACAGACAACTCTACTGGAAGAAACAACTGATTCTAAGCTTGTTTTTCTCTTAAACGTTTTTCCATGAGTCCCTAAAATAAAGTTTAAAGATCAGACCTACCTCAATTGTCACTCTTCAAAGATCAGCCCACAATAGGAAAAACTATAATAGTAAAATGGACAAGGGCCAATATCAAGCTTGCTTATGTTTTTGACAAAATAGTATAAAGATTTAAGATTCGTGAATGGTGAACACCAAATTGTTCAAAATTGAAAAAAATAAGAAATAATAGAGTGATCAATGAACACCAAATAACATAAAGATTTAAGATCAAGTTTTGATGGCCGAAATAAGGAATAAAAGAGTGATAATGTTATACCTGCTTGAAGCCTGTCGGCTCATGGCTGTCGGACTGTCAGAGAAGAAGGTTAGAAGGGAGATGTCGGTAGAGTCACCAGTCGAGGCGCCTGTTGGAGAAGGAGATGGTCGTCGCTAAAGAAAGAAGATGACTGTTTATTTATACTCAGAACCATAGAATAGACAACGGTTTGTATATAAACCGCTGTCTATCATATGGTTCAGGGTAGAATAGACAGCGGTTTATATATAAACCGCTGTCTATTCGAGAATGTACAACGGTTAAATAAACAGCAATTTATATATAAACCGCTGTCTATACTCAAAATATACATCGGTTTATATATAGACAACAGTTAAGAGTATAGACAACGGTTTATATATAAACCAAACCACCGTCTATACTCGAACAGACAACGGTTTATATATAAACCGCTGTTTATTCGAGTACAGTAGACAAAAATTTAGGTCGTGGACAAAAATTTAGCTCGATCGGCGAAATTGTGTCGAGTGTCCAATACATCCAATGCAGTCAAGCTTCATCTATAACAGTTTATAGTGGACTTTAAACATCATGACCCGAACACTAATAAAATGTCAATAGTGGACTTTAGACAACGGTTATTATAATAACCACTGTCTATTCCATTATTTTTTTTAAAAAACAAGGCCTAAAAATTTGGCGTTGTTCCCGCTCGCAAAGAAGAACCCTATTCCACGATCTTTTTTTCTCAGTGTGGGCAGCTGCCCACACTCGCCCTTTATTAGGTCCGCCCCTGCCTATTACCACTAAAGATATAGACATTGATTTTTCAGAAGAAATTTGTCCAAAATAATACCTTAAGTAGAACAAAAATAAAACCTAATTACCATCATGAAGAAACATATGGAGAAGAAAATTCATTCGTATGTGAAGTGCACATGAAGAAGAAAATCTATATACCTTCACATGGAGAAGAAGATTTGACCCGTGCCGAGATGGAGAACCTCTGCTGGAGTCGCCAGAGGGAATATGCGGCGGACAAATTGACGGAGGAGCGACATTGCAAGAGCAGGTTGAGGATGGAACTCCTCGGCCGAGCGAAGAGTTTTGTATGTGTGGATATTAACTGTGTGTGTGAAAGTAAACAAGACTCCTAAAAATAAAATTTTGAGTGTAGATAGTCAAAATTACAACATGTATATCGCGCATATGCGAGTGCATGTGGGCATATATGTGGGAGACAATTCTAAAAAAATATATTTATATTTTTTGTAAATATTTACAAACATATAATTTTGCGGTAGAAAATGAAATATAAAAAGTTGAAGACAATTTTTAGTTTTAAATAAAATGCTATATTCTCGAAGTAGAAAGTGTTGAAACTTGAAGTGTTAGAACTCTCGGAGTTGAACTCGAAACCCCGAATTCGGATTCATATATCACGTGCCGATCACCGGCCTGATTCTCTTCCTCCTCTTCTCGTTTCCCGAGCCTTCTACTTTTCTCAGCGTCCAAATCGCAGCGGCAGCCATGGGAGTTCCGGCGTTCTACCGCTGGCTCGCCGATCGGTATCCCCTCGCGATCGTCGATGTGATTGAGGAGGAGCCGACTGAGGCTCCTGCCGGCGCGCCTGTCCCCGTTGATCCCTCCACACCGAACCCCAACGGCATCGAATTCGACAATCTCTACCTCGACATGAACGGCATTATCCATCCCTGTTTCCACCCGGAGGGCAGGGTGAGCTTGCTTTATAGATTTTGTTCAGACGGGAGTTTGATTAATAAGAAGTAGAAATTGAAGTAGAGAAACATATTTCAACCTTGTAATTCTATCTCGATGTCGATGTTATAGCGGGGTTTGGAAACATCCGTTTCGTTTGTTGGCAGTGGAGCTAATTGTTCACGAACTTCGAATTAGGTGGTTTTCCCCGGAATGCTTGTTTTTTTATTTGGTATGAACGGATAAAACACTTTTGATTAAAAATTTGCACTATCAGCTTCAATTCACGCTTAAACCTTTCGCAGGTTAGGTTGATTTTTGGCACGATGGATGATGTTAGGCTTCAAGTTAATTTTTTCCAAATCTTGATTGTAGACAGCTGTCATGAAAATATGCAGAGAGAATAGGTTTGTCCATGTAAGCTGAAGTTGTTATCATGTGTGTTGAAGCCAAGCCAGGAAAATCACTACTTCAAATATTCAGATCTAAGTGCAGTCTAAGGTTACTGGTCCCGCAATTCGACCGGCTAGTTCTGAAGACAAGAGCAAAAAAGAGAGAGAAAATGCTAAAAGACCTAGGCACAGTAGGGAAATCCCACCACGTACCCAAAAGTTTAGGAGAAAACTTTTCCACATTCAAAAATAGTTGAGCTAGGTACGAGGAAGACACCACTTAGAGAGTTGTAGTCTCAAGAAAGAAGGGGGGGGGGGGGAGGTCAGGATTTCAAGGTGTTATTCGTGGTATCCCTGAGGTCCTATTTATAGGCAAATCCAGGGGGGTATGTAGCCGAGAGTACCCCCCTGTTGAGGTTGCCTCTCTGAACTTGAACCTTGTGATCTTGCAACTTGTTACCAGACGACTATTGAAGGATCTCGCACACACTTGGTAAGCCGCTGTGGGTAGTCGCCAACTGGGCGAGCAACTTTGATGCTCACCCACGCTACTGATAGTCGCCTGCTTGCCATAAATGCTCATCTGTCCTGCTTGCTGACCTCGACTTGCCTATGACTTTGACTCTGGATTGCGTGACACAACTGAACCTACCCTTTGTTGAATAGGGGCTGTACAATCGGAGTGCAAATATTATTTATCTTTGACTGTGCAGTTAACCTTCAGTCAAGAAGAAAATTCTCAAAATGAAAAAGAAAACAAATCAAAAAAAAAAAAATCTTTTGTCTATTAAATTGTGATTCTACATTCATCTAAATACTTTCCTGGAGAAGTTGGTAATTATGCTGACAAGGGGACATAGAGTGACCATCTACTGATAACATATTCTTCAATTGTTATTAGCACGACAACACCTCTTAGTTATAGGTTCTAGTATTTGGATTTTAGACAATCTGAAACCTTTCGTATGATTTTTCTATCTTTTCACTTGAGTGTTAAATCTATCACTATATATATAATGTTTTAATAGTCATTTCTAATTCTTCTACTGTCAATAGAGCAATTGTAAAACCATTTTTCCCCTGCAGCCTGCACCTGCAACCTATGATGATGTTTTCAAGTTAATTTTTGAGTATGTTGATCATCTCTTTGGACTAGTTCGCCCAAGAAAACTGTTGTATATGGCCATAGGTGAGATTATTTGGGATTTGATGGCATCCTACTACACAATTTTGCTTCTTTAGCTGATTTTTGTTGTTGCACGTTCCATGCCCAAATGTTGGAGATGGTGTTGCCCCCAGGGCTAAGATGAATCAGCAGCGCTCCCGGCGTTTTAGAGCTGCTAAAGATGCTGCTGAAGCTGTAAGTTTAGGGTTCCTTCCACCATGAGCATAGTTATAGACCTCTTATCTGTACCCATTTCCATTGGTATTGAGTTTTTCACAGGAGGATGTGGAGGAAAAACTCAGGAAAGAGTTTGACGAAGAAGAAAAACAGTTGTCTCTCAAGGAAATGAGAGAGACATCTGACTCAAATGTCATAACTCCCGGGACTCGATTTATGGCTGCATTGTCTGTTGCACTTCAATACTACATACAATGTAGATTGAATCACTGTCATGGATGGAAGTCTGTTAAGGTGTGGATGTAAGATTTATGCTGAATTTAGAATTACAGCAGCTCACATGTTTTACTTTTTCAGTGCCTTTTATATCAATTTGGTGTTTACGATACGTCTCTCTCTTTCTTTATGTATTAATGGAGCTGTATACTTGGTTATTATTTGAAGGTGCTATTGTCAGATGCAAACGTGCCCGGTGAGGGGGAACACAAAGTAATGTCTTACATACGGTTACAACGTAATCTTCCCGGCTTTGATCCAAATACACGCCATTGTTTGTATGGCTTGGTGTGTAATCTTTAAAAGCTTCTCTTTTTCTTAACTCTAAGTTGGCTTTAATAAAAATTTCATCACTCTTTGTAATCTACAATGTATATTAATTTTGTAAGTTTTAACAGGACGCAGACTTGATTATGCTTTCGCTGGCTACTCATGAGATTCATTTTTCTATTCTGAGAGAGGTGGGTAGATATGATAATTTGCCTTTTTAGCTAGGATGTAATGATTTAATTTATTTTTGGAGAAAAAAACTAGCTTTTGTTTTGTTATTTAACTTCTAACTACTTGAATAGATGGTGACAATGCCAGGGCAACAAGGAAAATGTTTTTTGTGCGGTCAGGCCGGGCATCTTGCAGCAGAATGCAGAGGTAAGTCTGGCGAAAGGGCTTCCGATGGTGATGAGAAAGCCCTCGATCAAACCCCCATCTACAAGAAAAAATATCAGGTAGGTCATCCCTTTCTTCTAATTGACATTTTAATCAGGTGATTGTGGTATCTTTTTTTGTTATTGATTAATCTCTTTATGTTATGGATTAATCTCTGCTGTGCAGTTCCTTCACATTTGTGTCTTGCGAGAATATCTGGAGTACGATTTAGAGATACAGGATCAACCATTTGCAGTTAATTTTGAACGAGTTGTAGATGATTTCGTGTTTATGTGTTTTTTTGTTGGAAATGATTTTCTCCCACACATGCCTACATTGGAAATCCGTGAGGTTTGTAGTTATGCATATGTTGTTAATTTGCTTACACAACTGCACAGTTCTAATTCGCAAACATAAAAAGCTATCTTTTTTCGAGAATTTTTGCTGTTGTTTTATTTAAGGTAAGTTCATACTTCAGGGTGCAATTAACCTACTCATGTTCGTGTATAAGAGGGAGTTTGCAGCAATGGGGGGCTATCTTACAGATGCGGGTGAGGTAATTTTTCTTGGGTTGTTCTTAGCTGAGATTATCATGATATTTTGTTGTCCTTTGGCCTATGGCTTCTCTAGTTATGTCTCAGTTTTATTTATCTATTTGAGCTTCTGCTGCGATAGCCTCATATACTATTCCAGTTTGCTGAACCATGTTCCCAAATTTACATAATTTGTTGATCTTTTAGTTGTTGTTTTATAGGTTTCATTGGAGAGGGTAGAGCATTTTATTCAGTCAGTTGCTGTCTATGAAGAACAAATATTTATTAAACGAGCTCATATCCAGCAGGTAATCGGTTGCCCTTGTCACTTTTTTAACCACAATAGTTCTCTTACAGTTTTGACTGTTTCATTTTGAATTGATTTTCTTCCCCTTTCTGTGCAAGTTCTAAATTAAGCCTTGTTAGGTGTATTATTTAACTGTGATTTTGCGGTTCTTATTTAGGGTTTGCCTTGGGGTAGATAGAATTGAAGCCCCAAAATGAAGCCCCAAAATGTGGAACACTAGCTGCGGGAAGCCTTCCACGGCCCAAAAATTGCTTGGGAACATTGCTTCTGGTGCCTTGCACATTCTGCAGGAATGTTGAATGTTGTGCAGCTAATGGGCGGTGCGCAACATTGACGTTCGGCCCCGCTCGGAATGTCACTACAAACAAAGACCTTCATACATTGTTCTTTCTTCAGTAAAATTATCTTTGATTGACTGAGTTATTTCAAAATAGTTGTTTCATGCAATACGTCTCAAAAATTATGCGATTGCAAGAAGTTATAAAGGACTCGTACCATCTCCATGATATAGATGAAGTACTGTTCTACATTTGTACATGGCAAAGATGAAAATATTAGTTTCTAGTATGGCATTGTTTTTGCTCAACTTATTACATATTTTACTCTACAACTGGGACTTGTATTTTTCATTACAAGCAATGACAAGCTATCCTAATGATGAATCATAAACTGACGCAGGACACATGTAGTGATTGTTAATGTGCTTTAACGGAACTCCAATAGGTAGATGTTAGCGAGGTATCGTTGAGGCCTATTGCGATGCAATGCAAGTGTAGGATGTAGAGAATTCTAAAATGATGCAATGCACATGCAATTGGCTAAAGTGTACTTATAATAAATTATGAAATTAACAGTAGAGTTCACACGCATTCACTCCAGAGATTAGACACAAAACACAAAATATAATTAAAATTAGAGAGAGATTGCTTCAATTAAACATCCTGGTAATAATCTGTTATGGGCCGCATATTATCATAATTATCTCTATTATCTGTGTCTAGTTGTTATCATTATGTAGGGGCTTCGAGCTCCGGGTAGTATTAGGTGTCATTATTATTGTTTTGTATTTTTATATGTTCTAGCCTATATAAAGGCATTTGATGTGTTGTATGAATTAAGGAAGAAAGAATTCTAGTTCCCGTCTTTTGAATGCGAGATCTTGGTGGCTCTCTTATCTAACGAGCAACGTCGCTTAGGCAGCCACGATTAAGGCTCTGTTGTACCCTCCACCACCATCATCACTGACTCCGGCCACTACTCCGACGAGTTACCGCTGTTACGGAAGTAGGCCCGTAACAACTTGGTATCAGAGCCTCGACCCTCTTTCCACGGCGACAGCTTCTACTTCCTTCTCGCTACAACATTTCCCCACACGAACAACCACAGTTTGTCAGGCCATCCGTCATCATATCAGCCGCCACTCCTTCATCTACTGCACAACCGACCCCTCCTTCGGCTAGAGTTCCTACGGCTGAAAGAAACAAAGGACCAAAACCCTCGTCCATCATCTTCTCTCTCCAGAATTCATCGCAGCCACAACCACATCCAACGCCTTTTCCGTCTCCACCCGCAGACCGCCGAATCACTGCCATCGTCGCTCTCCAGCAACAAGCGTCGTTTCGGGTTGCAGTCCTCGCCGAACCAGAGTCGTCGTCCATGCTGCGAGGGTCTCCATCGTCGACGCGGGATTTCTGCGCTGCTTCTCGTTCCGCCTCCCTCGAGCCGTACAGAGTTACCTTCCCTCAAGCCCCACACAACACACTTTTTTCTTTTTTCATCCCTCGAGCCCCCCCACAAGTCCTCTAATGGACACCTCATTTATTAATCATTTTGTTTAATCCTCTCCTCTCCCACGCTTATTTTTTTCAATATTGGGCGGCGACGCGGCTCCCACGACAACTCCCAATCAACCACTTCAGAGGACTTTAGTCGTCCTATCTCTTGCTCTCTCTCGCATGCTACTTCCGCTCGCACAATGACCGACGCTTCAGATTTCATGGTGGCTCTCCAAGATTTCAGGACCTCCATCAAGACCCGTTTTCGGGACGCTGAAATGCGCCATCTGGACGTTGAAACACGCCATCAGGACGATATTGCCTCCCTCACCCTCAAGCTTAATGAGCTGACCGCCGCACTTCCCATGATCACTACTCCACCTGCGGATCACACCAGCAACAGTCAGGCGCCGCCTAGGGTTGAGGAGCGAAAACCGAAAACCGACCGATTCGCACCGAATTTGAAGCCGAACCGCCCGGTTCGGTTTGAAGCTTTTGAAAACTGAAGGCTCATCGGTTCAGGTCGGTTTTCTAGTTGTGAAAACCGCCTAAACCGAACCGAACTGAGTAATTTGGGCGTAGATTTGTTCGGTTCGGTTGGTTTAGTTGGTTCTGGACGACCGACACTTTGAATTGGCTCATTTAGTCACCTGTTCACACATAATGGAATAAGTGACAATAGCTTATTTATAGGAACTCCTTGCATTTTTGTTGGATGGACTGCATGAAGATTTGAATAGAGTGAACAAAAAACCATGAGCATTAAAACGTCTGGATGAGGAGGTTTCCACTTTGCAAATGAGTGTTGGCAAAACCGTGGTCCATAAGGCTCGAAATGACTTTTATTCTAAACCGAACCGACATCTTTTTAAATTTTCTCCTTTATTTTGAATGCTCTTGAATACATTCATTACTCTTGGCACTTGGTTCAAACTTATAATGAAAAATTGCAGTTTCATGGTAATTAGCTCCCAAACTTCCTACAATGTAATTTTCATTGCTATTGATGAAAAGCCCCCCTAAATTGTTAAAATTCATGGTATATATTTGTCTTCCATTGTGGTTTTTGAAAGTATTTGTTTTTTTAGTTGTTTGATAAATAATCAGTGTAAATTATTACATGAGTTGCCAGCTGGTTATAAAATGTGATTAAAAAAATGACGTTTTTAAAAAATTGTGAAGATATTTAAGTTTTAACAGCCAAAGGGTAGTGCAAAAAATTACAAGGCATCTCTTCCAAATGCCCATTCCACCAAATGCCATCCCCGGTTAGTGAAACCATCAACAGCTGTTTGGCTCACATAGTTGATCTTGACAGAGAGGTCCTGGGCTCCATTTTGGTGAGAAATTTGTTCGCAAAAAACCGACACCGAGCCGCCAAAAACCGACTAAAAACCGAACCGACTTTGAACCGAACCCACCGGGTTCGGTTCGGTTCGGTTTAGACAATCCAAAAACTGAGGCATGTCGGTTCGGTTTCGGTTTAGGTGCAAACCGACACAAATTGAACCGCTCACAGGCCTAGCTCCCCCGCCTCCACTTCCACTGCCTATCCGCCATGAGTCGCCGACCTTCTTCTGGCAAGAAGTGGCTATGTAGCCGCGCTACACTAGGTTGGACTTCCCCACCTATGACGACAAAACTGATCCATTGGCCCAGCTCACCAGGTGCGAGCAATTCTTCAGCCACCACCAAATTCTGGCCGCTGATCAACTTCCTCTAGCCTCTTTTCACCTACTCGACTCAGCTCTACTTCGTGCCACTTGTCTCCTCACCGACCAACCAGGCCTGACATGGGTCGACTTCAAGCGGTATTGCAAACTACATTTCGGCCCTCCCGTCCACAGCAACCCCCTCGGTGCTCGTACAACACTCCGTCAAACGGGCACATTGGATGATTACTTGGAGCAGTATCAGCTCCTCCTGACACACGTCACACTTCCCCCCAGCAATGCAAGTCGCTATCTTCACAGCCGGTCTTCAAGAACCCCTCGACTAATTGTCATATTTGAGGCCCCGCCAGACTTGGTGACTGCTATGAGTCTAGCGACCGCCGCCACCAGTTGGCCCGGGAGGCATACTTGCCCACCGACATCGGCGCTCAACAAGGATGACTCGAAGGTCCTCCCACCCCGCCGGTCCGTCGCTTATCTCAGACCTAGATGTTGGACCGCCGCGCTCAGAGTTTATGTTTTAATTGTGTCGAGCAGTACACTCGCAGACACAGATGCAAAAAGCTTTTCTACCTAGACGTCGAGGACTCGGACAAGAAGGCATCAGATGACGCTCGCCTTCTCGTGATCTCCCTCTAGCTTGGGGACAAATTCTTTTTGAACGGCGGGAGTGATGTTATGGGTCGCGTATTATTATAATTATCTCTATTATTTATGTGTCTAGTTGTTATCATTATGTAGGGGCCTCGAGCTCCGGGTCTAGTATTAGATGTCATCATTATTGTTTTGTCTTTTTCTATGTTGTAGCTTATATAAAAGCATTGAATGTGTTGTATGAATTCACTATTTTAGTTCCCGTCTTTTGAATGCGAGATCTTGACGGCTCTCTTCTCTAATGAGCAACCTTGCTTAGGGCCTTAGGCAGTCGCGACTAAGGCTCCGTTGTACCCTCCACCACCATCATCATCGATTCCGGCCACTACTCCAGCGAGTTACCACTGTTACGGAAGTAGGCCCGTAACAGAAACCTTTCATGTAGATCTAAAATCGAGCAAAATTCTACAAATTGATATCCCCTATGATGTGTTCACAAAATTTTCAACATTAAGTAAAACTTCACACAAAACTTACATAGATGTTAGAGGTCGGAGAGGTAAAATGCTGATGCCGTAGGTGTGGCTGGACAACAGTTTTGACAGTGGACCGGCACCAATTTCAGGGGGTGCTGAACAGCTGAAGTAAGATAAGGGCGGGGGAATACTATGGGGGTTTTGGTGAGTATGTGTCCTGTATGGAGAGGTCTGTAGGCAGTTCCAGTCCAGAACAGCAATTTTGTGAGTTACTGGAGGTTGGCAGAGCAGTTCCAATCCAGATCCACCCAAGAACATCAGTTTTTGGGGAGTTTAGGAGGATCGACAGTGGCTAAAATCAGCGGAGTGCTGGGAAGGTGAAAGGATGTTGGAGTCTCAGTTGAGTCTGTAAACAGAATTAGGGCTAGGGAGGCGGTTCGTTTCAGTCCAAAAAGGGGCTGGCTGTTCTGAATGCACATGAATGATAGTTATCAAACAATTTTTTGGCAGTTCCTGAGACAATTTGGGGGACTTCACGTGAAGTTGGAATGTGGCTTGGAGTAATGTCAATTTCTATGGAGGGATGACAATTATACATAGGGTTAGAGGTGATAATTGAAAGTTAGTGGGTGGTTATACATGGATTTGGGCGGTTATGTGTGGGAAGGTAGTTATGGGTAGTGAGAAGGTAGTTACCTTGCTTCGGCTCCAAGGATCCGTAGAATCGACACCGCGGGAAACCGCAAGAGCTTGAAAAATCGGTCCAAAATCTGCAATATCTGAAAATATGCCTCTATATCCCTATTTATGGACTTAGAATCAACTATGGATGTCTGCGATTATCGTAAACATAAAATCACTAAATGTACATGAAATAAAATAAAAAATACATACAAATACATAAAATATGCCGTCGTCGTTCTGAACACGATTACCTGCTCGGATCGTCCATCTGACGATTCTAACTCCGCCTCACGTGTAAGTAGACTTGGGCGAGTTCTGATAAGGGCTGATTTGCCCGTAAAATGTGATCCCCATCAGAACCCTGTTGTATCTTTTTCCGCTATGTGCAGAACTTTAACATCAAATACATTCATGGTCATGCTCCTTCCAATGTTCAATGAATGTTACTTATCACTAGTACAAAGCAGATTTTTGTTTTTATTTTTTTCACGTCCTTTTTGAGATATAATATTATTTACCGAATTACATATTTATTCGTAGTGGCGGACGCACGAATTTTATTCAGTGTGAGCGGAGTATAAAATTATTCAACAAAATAAATCAACTAATATAACCAAAATATGAATATATTACATTAATATCGCACAATTATTTAAAATATTCGATCAATTTGGAA
This sequence comes from Platanthera guangdongensis, assembly GCA_039583875.1. Taxonomy (NCBI): domain Eukaryota; kingdom Viridiplantae; phylum Streptophyta; class Magnoliopsida; order Asparagales; family Orchidaceae; genus Platanthera; species Platanthera guangdongensis. The sequence continues at coordinate 170,660,657 of CM077160.1, read as the reverse complement.
AAAAACGATATCATTTATCTCAATTCATTATTCTTTATTGATTATTTGAATATCATCATTCCTTTTAATTATATTTAACATTTAACACAATAATATAATAGCGAACTTGTTTATATAAAAAACTCCAGATAACTAATTTGCTTATAAAAAACAGTAATATAATAACGAACTTATTTTAATAATAATAATAATTGTTAGAAAAGCCCTTGTAAAGGCACATTTAAGAGGCCCATTTTTTTTTCTTGTATTTGTCCCATATCTTGGATTGGGATCTTCTCTTCTCCCTCTCTTCCTATATAAATGTATTCATACTTGTAATTATTAATTCAAGAAGTTTATACAAGGTTGGAGGTCTCTCCCTTTTCCTGCTTTCTTTACATGGTATCAGAGCCAGCGGTCCTGTCCTTGCGGTTTTAGTTTGTCTAACCGCCCAGCCCGCCATCCCTTCTCCTCTCCTGCGGACTGCCTGTCTAACCGCTCTGCTCTCCTGCGGCCTGTTTCTCCTGCCGCTATCCCTTCCGCTCTCCCGCGGCCTGCCTGTCTTTCCGCGGCTTCTGCGGACTGCCTCTCTGCTTCCGCTTCTTCTCTCTCTCCGTGGTTCCACCCCCCCTCCTCAGGCTTCTTATAGCCCTCTTCTGCTATGTCCCGTGGGGCCCGCCTCTCTTATCCGCTGCGACTTCTTTTCCTGTCCGCTGCGTGCTTCCCTTCTCCCTTGCTGCTTGGGTTATTCATCCTCGTGGTCTCTTCTTTTGTTCGCCCGAGCTTCTTTACTCGCGGACTTCTCCTTCCCGCTTCCTCCTGGTGCTTGAGTTCTACTCGCGCCAGTCTCCTTGCGGACTGCTCCTGTCCTAACCGCTGCGGGCTCCTCTCTCTTGCGGACTGGTCTCCTGTCTGTTGCGTGATCCTGCCTCAGTCCGCCACGGGTTCGCTGCAGACTGTTCTCTGTTATAGTTCACTGCGACCTGCTCCGCCCGCTGCGTGGGCTGTCCTCCAGTCCGCTGCAATCTCCGTATTCTACTTCAATCCGCTGCGGCCTGCTCACTGCTCCTATCCGCTGCGGTCTCTCTGCTCGCTGACTGCTCCGTCTGCTGCCCTTTTGCAATCGGCGAGCTCCCTTCCTGCACTTGCGGCCTCCCCTCTCTACTCGCTGCCGACTACTCCGGTTCCTGCTGCTGCGGCCTGGTTCTCGCTGCGGCCTCGGCTTCTTGCCGGTTCTTGTCGCTGGTCACTGGTCGCTGGTTCTCTCTCCGTCACTGGTCCCGGTTGCGGCCTGGTCCTTGTTGCCACCTCTGCTTCGTGCTCCTGCTGCGGCCTGGCCTTTCCTCTGCTTGGTGCTCCTGCTGCGGCCTCTGCGGCCTGGTCTCTTCTCTACTTGGTGCTCCTGGTGCGGCCTCTGCGGCCTGGTCTTTTGCGACCCCTATCAGGATGTGTGCCTCTTCTGCGTTGATCGCCCCACCACTGGGTTCTGTGGTGTCTATCTCTGATAGCGGGAGCTCCTCTCTTGTACACAGTTCCTCCTGGATTTTGGACTCCGGTGCGACACACCACATTACCCCCATACAAACTCCGCAATACCCGACCTCTGTGCATCCTAAGTTCAGCACCGTTGCAAATAGCGATACCACTCCTGTCTCTGGATCCGCTGACATCCCTCTTACTCCCTCTATTACCCTTCAATCTGTTCTTCATGTTCCCGGCTCTTCTTTTAATCTTCTCTCTATTAGTCGTATCATTCACGACCTTAACTGCGACATAACCTTCTCTTCAACCTCTTGTGTTGTGCAGGATCGCAGGACGCGAAACATCCTCGGTACTGGGCGGCTGTCCAATGGTGTTTACATTTTCGTTTCCTCTTCTCCCACCACTCTCTCCACCCTCTCTTCTATTGACTGACATCGTCGTCTTGGGCATGCTCCTCTTCCCATTCTCCAGAAAGCTCTTCCTGATGTTTCCATTTCTGAGTTTCGGCGCGAGTCTTGCATTTGTGACAAACAACATCGTGTCTCCTTTTCCTCACCTAGTACTCGGTGCGATGCCCCATTCTCCTTAGTCCATTCTGATATTTGTGGGCCCTATAAACTCCCGAGTATTTTTGGCTATCGATATTTTGTCACATTTATCTATGACTACTCCTGTGTTACCTGACTATATTTACTTTGGGATCGTACTGAACTTCCCTCGACTTTCTGTGCCTTTCTGGTCGAGATTCGAACTCAGTTTTCTACCTGCGTCAAAATTCTTCGTACCGATAATGCGCGCAAGTATACGGGCCGCACCTTCTCCAATATCTGCACAGAGTTTGGTATTGTTCATCAGACCTCGTGTGCCTATACTACTCAACAGAACGGCGTCGCCGAGCGGAAGAATCGGCACCTTCTCGAGGTCGCCCGCTCTATCATGTTTCAGATGCAGGTTCCGCCTCTCTATTGGAACTTTGCAGTCTCTACTGCCTGTCATCTCATTAACCACATGCCTTCCTCCACCTTGCACTTCGTGGCTCCTATCACTCTTCTCTTTCCTTCACAGGCTCTGTTCTCTCTCACGCCTAGAGTCTTTGGGTGCACATGCTATGTTCATAACCTGGCTCCGCCCACTGACAAGCTCGCTCTCCGAGCAACCAAGATGATGTTTGTTGGCTACTCTCGCACCCAAAAAGGATATGTTTGCTATTCTCCTGCCAACGGTAAACTAATCATCTCTGTTGATGTCACTTTTTTGGGAAGATCAACCCTTCCATACCATCTCTACAGATCCGTTTCTTCCTCCTCCTATAATTCGGCCTGTGGTGCCCGTTACCTCTCCTTCTCCTCCTCTACTTCCAACACCTACCCCCCCGCCAATCCGCCCTACGCCACCTATCATCTAGGTGTACTCTCGTCGCCCTCCGAGCTCTCATGCCCTGCCACGGCCGCCCTCTACTAACGTGCTTTCGCGGCCTGCTGATCCGGTGCCTCTCTCCACGGCCCATCCCCTGGCCAACTACGTTTCTCTCCATCAGCTCACTCCACCTCTCTACGCCTTTGCCACTTCACTTTCCACTATTTCTATTACTAACACTGTGCAGGAGGCGCTTCAACACCCGGGGTGGCAGGCGGCCATGGAGGATGAAATGAGGGCTCTTTGGGCTAACCGGACTTGGGATCTGGTTCCCCTTCCTGCAGGCGCACACTGTGTCAGCTGCAACTGGGTCTTTGTTGTTAAACATGCCGCGGATGGTACCGTTGAGCGTCTGAAGGCCCGCCTCGTGGCCCGGGGTTTTTCTCAGCAACAAGGCCTTGATTATGAGGAAACTTTCTCTCCAGTGGCCAAATTGAACACGGTCCGAGTTCTTCTCTCCTTGGCTGTTCACCGTCATTGGCCTCTTTATCAGTTGGTTGTTAAGAACGTCTTCCTCAATGGTGATCTGCAGGAGACTGTTTATATGCATCAACCTCCCGAGTTTGAGACCACGGGGGAGTCTCGGGTTTGTCATCTTTGAAAATCTATTTATGGTCTCAAACAGTCCCCGCGCGCTTGGTTTGACAAATTCAGCAAGGTAGTCCGCGATATTGGCTTCACTTGGAGCTCGGCTGACTTCTCTCTCTTCACTCGACACCGGCCAACCGGAACTGTGATTCTACTTGTCTATGTTGACGATATCCTCATTACTGGCGATGATAATACATGGATACAACATACCAAGCAATAGTTGAACTCCGCCTTTCAGACCAAAGATCTTGGTAACCTACGGTATTTTCTCGGGCTTGAGGTTGTACGACGGCCTGATGGTCTTGTATTATCCCAAAGGAAGTATTGTATGGACCTCCTTCATGATGTTGGCTATTCGGGATGCAAACCTACAGATACTCCAATGGACGCTAATCACAGGCTCTCAGCCCATAGCTCTGACTCCGATAAGCTGCTTACGAATCCGGAATACTACAGACGCTTGGTTGGGAAACTGATCTACCTTGCAGTTACTCGACCAGACATCTCCTTTGTCGTAGGAGTCGTGAGTCGATTTATGCATGCTCCTCGGACATCTCATCTTCAAGCTGTCGAGCGCATTCTTCGGTATCTCAAGAACGCTCCAGGACAAGGGCTTGTGTACAAGTCATCCGCATCTCCATCTCTTGTTGCATACTCGAACGCTGACTATGCATGATCCATTGATGATAGGCGCTCTACATCTGGTTTCTGTAGCTACTTCGATGGTCATCTCATAACCTGGCGTAGCAAGAAACAGAATGTGGTTGCTCGCTCTTCTGCTGAAGCTGAGTACCGGGCCATGGCTGCTGTAGTTTCCGAATTAACATGGCTTAAGAGCCTTCTGGGAGACTTGAGTGTTTGTCTCTCATCACCGGCGACCCTATTTTGTGATAGTCAAGCAACAATACATATTGCCAAGAACCCGGTCTTTCACGGACGCACAAAGTATATTGAAGTTGACTGCCACTTTATTCGGGAAAAAGTACAGTCAAAGAAGGTAGATCTGGAGCATGTCTCTGCTACAAATCAAGTTGCTGATATCCTGACCAAAGTTCTCTCCCGACCGCTATACTACCAATTTTTATCCAAGCTTGGCGCCTACGACTTGTATGCTCCAGCTTGCGGGGGAGTGTTAGAAAAGCCCTTGTAAAGGCCCATTTAATTGGCCCATTTTTTCCTTGTATTTGTCCCACATCTTGGATTGGGATCTTCTCTTCTCCCTCTCTTCCTATATAAATGTATTCATACTTGTAATTATTAATTCAAGAAGTATATACAAGGTTGGAGGTCTCTCCCTTTTCCTGCTTTCTTTACAATAATAAACAACATCATAAAAATAAACTTATTTATTAATAAGATATTAAAAACAACGTAACAATAAATTTATTTATCAATTTTTTTGACAAAAAAAATGACAACAGACTTGTGTATAACAAAAAATTAACAATATAACAACAAATTTATTTTAATAAAACTTTAAATAATAACATAACAAAGAGCTTGTTTATAAAAAAAAAACTAAACATTAACTAACCGATGTTGTTTATAAAGAAAACAAAATATTTTTGTTGGTTGGAATTGAACCCTCGACCTCATGATTAAGACAAAAATACGGTACCAACTATGCCAAGAAACCTATTTTAACATAATATTTTTATTTTAATATATTAGTTTATAACATTTCTGTCACGATTAACTTGTTTTCTGCTACTCAATGATAGTATATTAAAATTCTGTGTGGGCGGCCTCCCACACTCGACCCTATATAAGTACGCCCCTGTTTATTTGCACATTCAATTAAGTTTTCAGATTAAGATGAGCTTCATTTTTAACATGCTAGCTTCAATTCGTGGAGCACAAGTTCGCTCCACTCTATGGTTGCATAGCTTAATTGCCCACGTCTGATATTCTTTCTTTTCCTGTTTTTAACTTGAAAATATTGTTTGCAAGTCATCATCAATATTAAGTATTCTTGTCAAGTTGTCATTTATTGATAAGTTCTTCATGAGTTGAGAGTTTTACTTGTGCTTCATTTGTCACAATAATCCTTTGACCACAAGCATTCAGTTTTGCTATTTCATAGTTTAATTTGTTTATCTGATATTTAATATAGGCAATGGAGAGCAATGGAGATTTGAAGCTCAAAACACCCAGAGAAAGTTATGAGGATGGTTTAAATGTAGACAAGGTAAGTACAATTGCCCATTTGATACGAGGAATAGTTCAACATGGATGTTGGCTATCCACTATTGTGCTTCATTTGCTGTAAGGATGAGTTGCATATCAAGAAACAGACTCTTACAAAATAGTTAAAAGGTGCCAACAAGTGTAGCCAATCATTTATTACATTGTTATAGCATCTTTACTTACCATTTTATTAATGATAATTGATAAAACATGACTAAAGCTTAATTTTGATTATAAATTTTGTTGCTTTGTTCATATTTTTACCTAGCTCTAGTAAATTCAGGCTTGAATAAATACAAAATACAAATACAAAGGGTATGGTCAGATAACCTTTTAGCTCAACACAAATTTAGGCATTCTTGTTAGTTAATGAAAAGCTTAATTGATATGTTTTTAATCTTTTCCAAGTGCAAAATAATGAAAGGTCAATACGGTAAGCAAACTTGTAATTTGCAGAGTAGAAGCTTCGATGTTATTAACTTATTCTAGTAATATGGCTCGTTGGTGCACATAAAGTGTAAATGATGAAAATAGAATATGAATCAGTTGGTCGTAAAGCGCTCAATAGCTTATTTTTAAATAACTGGTTCACATATGGGACTTTTATACTCAACTTGAATAATAGATACTTCATGCATATTTTCCCTAGCATTCTAGCATAGTAACAACATACATGGCATTCAGACTTATTTTGGAGCTTTTTGGATATGTTAAGTCCCATTTGTTAGTTTTGGCTACACAAAGAAATTTTATTGCGTTTCTTTATAAGCTTCCCTTCAATCATTGTAACTATATGTTAAAGACCTATTTCAGCGTTGGCCAGAGTAGTGGTTGGAGGCGGAGATGATGAGTGGTGGAGGATACAACAGATCCTTAATCGCGGCTGCCTAAGCGAGGTTGCTCGTTAGAGGAGAGAGTCAGAGAGCCACCAAGATCTCACAACAAGGGGACAAGAACTAGAACTTCATTCATTGATAATTGATATAAGACTTTAAGGGTCTATTTATAGAACTCACATCAAGGGGATAAGAGCTAGAACTTCATTCATTGATAATTGATATAAAACTCTAAGAGTCTATTTATAGAACCTTGGGTGACAAACTCGTAATTACATGAGCACACGTAAAATATTAAAAATACATAAATATTAATATAATAAGACTTGACTCCTAATACGAACTCCATACAACATATAATAGTAGAAATCGGGAGTTAATCTTGTAATACCCTAAACCGGGCTACATACTCATACATATAGGAACACTATCACGTGACATATCACGTGGAATACATAACTCGATATCGAAAAATAAATACGAATATTCAACTCTTCGCCTCAAGTTGAGAATATATATTGATCATTCCCAACTTGTCAGTATTGTTCTTGAAGTTGTCGCTGCTTAGCCCATTGGTGAAGACATCGGCAAGCTGATCAAATGAGCTCACGAACGAAGTGCAGATATTCCTCTTATCGAGGTGATCTTTGATGAAGTGTCTATCAACTTCCACATGTTTGGTCCTGTCATGTTTAACTGGATTGTGTGCAATGTTGATAGCTGCCTTGTTATCACAGTAGATAGTAATAGGTTTGTTCACCTGAAGGCCCAAATCTTGGAGAATGGTTCTTAAACACAGTCCCTCACAAACGCCTTGAGCCATAACTCTGTATTCTGCTTCAGCACTTGAGCGAGCAACCACGTTTTGCTTCTTGCTCTTCCATGAAACTAGGTTGCCTCCCACAAATGTGCAGTACCCCGTGGTTGACTTTTTGTCATCTTGACTACCAGCCCAATCAGCATCAGTAAATACCTCAACCTCCAACGACTGATTAGCCTTGGACAGAATCCCACGCCCAGGTGTATTTTTGAGATATCGCAACACCCTAAAGGCTGCCTGCTGATGACGTAACGTAGGGGAGTGTATATATCGGCTTAGGACACCCACCGTATACGTGATATCCAGGCGAGTATGAGACAGATAAATGAGCCTCCCAATCAGTCGTTGGTATTTTGAGGCGTCCGCTTTCTCCCCACTAATATCGCAACACCACCCCATCTTGGTTCTGTTTGACGGTGAAGACCCAACGGGATCCGACCGTTCGCTTCCCAGGGGGAAGACTAGTGAGCCGCCATGTTTTATTTTTATCCAAGGCACTCAGTTCCTCCTTCATAGCCTGTTTCCATTCAGGTATCTGAACAGCCTCCTGCCATGTCTTAGGAATCACAATAGATGACAAAGAAGAGATAAAAGCTTTATGAGCCTGAGATAGATGAGTATAACAAATGTAGTTGACAATGAGGTGTTTGGTGTCACCCTTTTTATCTATAAGACGTGCAAGAGGAACATGGAGGTCATCATCTGAATCTGGAGCTGAGACAGTAACTGGCACTGGCGGAACATTCACAGTCTGCACTTGTTCAACAGTCCTGGGACGACGTGAGTACGTGTATCATATAGGTGGAGCGGAAGTGGAAGGAAGAGAAGTGACAACAATTGGAGGAGGAGATTCGATGTTAACAATTGGAAGAGGAGATTCGATGTTCTCGTCACCGTCACTTCTCATCTCCCCCTGACGAGGACTAAAGTACAACTCCCCCTCACGAAATGTAACATCCACAGTGCAATAGTAGCGCCAAGTCGGAGGGTGATAACAATGATACCCTTTGGTGGTAGGGGAGTACCCAACAAAAATACAGCGCAGGGAACGCGCATCAAGTTTATCACGATGCGGGGTATGAACATGGACAAAATAGACGGAGCCAAAGATACGAGGAGCAAGATGAGAGGCGTGGACGATGTGTTGTTTGGCAAGACGCGATAAGGGCGTATCAAATGAAAGAGCACGAGAGGGAAGACGGTTAATGAGATGAGCAGCTGTGAGAACTGCATCACCCCAGTAGGATTTGGGAAGGTGCATAGCAAGGAGTAAACACCGAGCCACCTCTAGCAAGTGTCTATTCTTCCGTTCGGCCACCCCATTTTAGGTGGAAGTGTGGACGCACGTGTTTTGATGTATGATGTCATGATTAGATAGATAAGCCCCCAAAACACCTCAGTCAACGGTCATCATATTCTCCACCATTATCACTACGCAACACCCGATGACGAAGAGAGTCATTAACAACAATAACCTTATCACGACCAGAAAGAGGGGTATAAGGGATAAAACCTGAGGCAGAACCGGTCATGTGATTGGTCGCACCCGAGTTAATAATCCACTCGAAAGGTGAGGAGGACACAACATGAGCACTGGAGAGACCCGAAGTAGCAACAACAGTATGAGAACCAACAGCAGGAGAGTCAGTGTGGGAGCGCAGCATGCGACGAAGAGCACTAACTCGACAACAGACAGGCATCCGGAGGTGTCCTCCTGAACCTCTGTAGAGTGCGCAGAAAACTGAGGACGATCTACAAACTGACGGCCACCACCACGGTGCCCACCGCGACCCCGAGTACTAGAACCCCGACCAACAGGGGCAAGATGAGGATGTAAACAAAAAAATGAGTCCCTGGTATGACCCTTCTTCCCACAGTGGCTACAAAGAGGGGGTCCGCGTGAAGCCCATGCAAGCACAGAATGATCAGTAGCAGGGGTGGCACCAAGATCACGACGCTGATTCTCATCATTGAGGAGCGTGCTGAAGGCCTCCAAAGAGAGGAAAGTGACTCACGATGTAGAACATGCAAGCGAACAACATCAAACTTCATGTTGAGCTCTATAAGGAAGACGTGGACACGGAAACAATCTTTGTCTTTCTGAAGGGCCAGCGCATCAGCAGTGCAAGCGACCGCAATAGTATTGAAGAAGTTCAGTTCCTGATAGAGGCTCTCAAACTCGGAATAGTAGGCAGAAACAGACATAGTGCCCTGCTTCAACTCCAGAACACGGCGAGTGAGCTCATACACTTGCATTGAACTGCCTGCCTGAGAGTAGGTATCACGGGCCCGAGTCCAAATATCACGTGCGAAATCCAACAACATATAACTGCGATACACCTGAGGGGACATCGAGTGAAGTAACCACGAGACACCCAAGGAATTTTTCGCATTCCATTTTTTCATGTGGGATTTGTACGTGGTGGTTCAACGGTGGTACCATCAATAAGTCCATACAACTGGTGGCTGCGAATAGCATGCTGGGCCGCCCGGGACTACTCCAGATAATTTGTGCCATCCAAGGCAACAGTAGTGATCTTCAACGAGCCAGACTGGCCATGGCTCCGAGGAGGGTCGGCAGACGAACCGGTTGGAACACCGGAGTGAGGAGCCGTGGAGATAGTGGATTGATCATCCATGGATAAGAGATTGAAGAGCTCCAAATCAGAGAAGACGGCCTCCAACGGGTCCCCCGTAGATCATGACGCCAAAAGGAACACCAGAGGAGGTGAGCAAGATGTCTCCGGCTGCCCCATGGAGTACAAAACAGCCGGAGACGCGGGGGGCCGCCCGGAAGGCCGGGCGGAGAAGGCCCCCGGAGGAGCGCCGCGAAAGAGGAACGACCTTAAGAAAGAGGCGAGTGGGCGAGCGGGAGCTGCAGACTAGCGACGGCGACAGAGACGAGCGGGCGAGCAGGAGGAGGCGAGCGAACGATCTGGAGGAGGCGAGCGAACGGGCGAGCGGGGCGACGGGATCGACGATTGAGCGGGAGGAGGCGAGCGAACGGGTGAGCGGGGCGACGGGATCGACGATCGGTCTGGAGCGGCGGAAGACCCAATCCTCTGATACCAAGTAGAAATCGGGAATTAATCTTGTAATACCCTAAACCGGGCTACATACTCACATATATAGGAACACTAGCACGTGACATATCACGTGGAATACAAAACTCGATATCGAAAAATAAAAATGAATATTCAATTGTAATATGATAAACGACAAAGGAAAATCAATCTATAACATCTCATCCGTCCCCAAAAAGCAAGCTTGCCCTGAAGCACAAACATCGTGTGGAGGGCTGAGTCATCTGAAATCTTGATCTCTCTCCAGAATAGCGCCTGGTAGTGTGCCACGTTGGCGATAACTTTGGCGAGGAGCGGCGGGGCCGTCGAAATAACAGACAGCGGCCATAATGCGTCTGATGGAGCGGTCAGAGCGGTAGTGAGCAGTAATGATAAGGAGGCCGGAGGGACGACGATCGACAACATGAATGGATTCGTTGGGGTCGGTAGAGCAAGGACCATCGGAGCAAGTGCCGACAGAAGAAGTTTCGACGTGGCCGATGGGGCCGACAGAGCAAGATCGGTAGAGGAGGCGACGAGATGGCCGGGGAATCAATCGCCGTGGGGTGAGGTGGAACGTCAACATCTGGTGAAGATGGTGACTGCACGAGGAGAGGCAGCATCAACGATGGTAAATCTTCGACGGAAGACCAACAATCAAATTATTAAGTTTTTGGAGGAGCGTGGTCATGGAGTCCTGACGACTTGCCTCGGCGTCACGGAATCGTGCGTCCATGGAAGTCATGAAATTGTCCATATCGTCCAGAGAACTGCCAGAAAATTAGCCGAGCCCCCCGTAATTATTTCGATAAAGAATTAATTAACACTTCCAAAAAATTGTGGAGCCGGTGCTGCCCAAATAAGTCTGAACTGGGAGGGGGATAAGAAAAAATAAGACCATGCGCCAAAATAGCGGGTGGCTCAAGGGATTGAATGGGAACAAGCGTCTGGCCGACCATGCGAGGAATCAACGGAAAATGTCCGGCGGCTCAAGAAGGCAGAAAGACATAGGGCTTGAGAAGGAATACTCCGAGAGAAAGTTACGTTGGAGTAGGGCTTGGCTGAGAGTGCTTCCGTCGAAGAAGGCCAGAGCCCGAGAGGGCGCGTCTGGACGAGCGAAGGAGATCGGTAGTAGAAATTGGCGTCGGGCGTGGGCTTGGTGAGCGACCTTTGTGGTGTCGTCGAAGCTGCATGAGAGTGTGCGATGACGGTTGGGGCGTATGAGTGTAAAGTGTCTTCGGAATGCGCGTGCGCAGCTCGAGAGAAGGCGACAACAAGGTCTTGTCGACGTTGGCGTCGAGCACTAGTCTTGACAATGGCGGAGGAGTTGCTGGAAGTTTCGGAGGAGTTGGGTGATTTGTCAATGTCACAAGAGGAAGGGGGCAAGGTGGACAACCGACGGTTGCGAAGAAACAGAGAGGCTGCACTGTGGAAGAGGAATAATGGCTGAAGTAGTTCGATGAAGATGTAGGCATCGAAGTAGTTGTGGAAGAGGAACAACAGTGGAAACAACGACTTGGGATGGACTGAGGAAAAACCTCTCAGGGTTGCTGGACTGATGGGAATTGAGCGAGGGCGTGCAGAAGAGGACCGATAGCTTTGATACAAAAATTGTTACGAACCTATTTCAGCGGTGGCCGGAGTAGTGGTCAGAGGCGGAGATGATGAGCGGTGAAGGATACAACTGAGCCTTAATCGCGATTGCCTAGGTGAGAATGCGAGATTGCTTGTTAGAGGAGAGAGCCGCCAATATCTCACAAGGGGATAAGAACTAGAACTTCATTCATTGATTATCGAGACACGACTCTGAGGGTCCATTTATAGAACCCCCGGGTGGCAAACCCGTAATTACATGAGGACGCATAAAATATTAAAAATACATAAATTTTAATATAATAAGACTTGTCTTTTAATACGAACTCCATACAACATATAATATGATAAACGACAAAGGATCCGAAATCGATCTATAACACTGCACTCCTTGGTTTTATATTTTGGCTCGTTCACAGCAAAATAATGGAAAAAGTAGATTCTAGAGTCATAGGTGTGTTTGTGGGATATTCTTTGTAATGCCCCAATCTACTACGGGTGCGCTACAAGTTTGCAGACCAGTGACCCCAACCCATTTCTATGGATTTGATTGACCGCAACTGTTAATTTCAATGGTGGGTTGTTGAGGTTGGGATGTGAACTCTGACCTCCTAGATAAGGGATCACTAAACTCAGTTAGTGATAAGGACCAGTTTAGAGATCCCTTATTTGGTAGGTCAGGGGTTCAAATCCCCACCTCAACAACCCACTACTGGAATTAGCGGCTGTGGTCAATCAAATCTGTGGAGATGGGTTGAGTTCACTGGTCTGCAGACCTATAGCGCACCCGCAGTAGACTGGGACGTTACATAAAAAGTGCATTTTTTGTAGCGACCCTAGCCGATCCAACGTGACAACGCCACTGCTCCGCTCTAGGCGACGTTATCTGGCTGCAGCCCCTGTAACCCCAACCCCTTTCTGCGTATTTTTCTCGGCCGCAGCGGGTTGTTGAGATCGCGGAGATCGAACCCGAGACCTCCTTGATAATGAACTTTCAAACCACTCATCATCACTAATTGAGCTGCAACTCAATTGGTGATGAGGAGTGAAAAAAAATCTATAGTTATGCGTGCTCGGGCTAAGGTAGTTTTGGGATGTGTGATTTCCTGGGAAGTCCCCGTGCTACCCCTTAACTAGAGTTTCCTCATCAATGGGAGGATGTGGGCTCTCCAACAACCCGCCTGCGGGCATGGAGAGGGGTTGGGTGTTTGGGATGCATACTGGACGACGCCAGCTGGGTCCCGCTGGTTCTTCCTCGGTGGACGTGATCCCGATTGGAGTCGGGCCCGGGTCATCACAAAAAGTGCACTTTTTATTGTAACAACCCAGACCCTGCTCCAATTGGGACAACGTCCATCGAGAGACTACACCTGACGTTGTACTGGGCTGCAGCCCAAGCACCCAACACCTCTCTAGTCCCACCATAGGGCACAACTGGTTGTTGGAGGCCACAACTTCCTTTGATGAGGGAAACTCAAGTTAAGCGAGCAACACAGAGACTTCCCACGAGGTCACCCATCCCGAGACTACTCCCTCCCGAGCACGCTTAACTACGAAGTTTCTCCACTGCTCAAGTTAAGCGAGCGGCGGAGAAACTCCGTAGTTAAACGTGCTCGGGCGGGAGTAGTCTTAGGATGAGTGATCTTCTGGGAAGTCCCCGTGCTGTTCGCTTAACTTGAGTTTCCCTCATCAAAGAAAGCTGTGGCCTCCAACAACCCGCTGTGCCCCGTGGTGGGACTAGAGAGGGTTGAGTGCTTGGGCTGCAGCCCGGTACAACGCCAGGTGTGGCCTCTCGCTGGATGTTGTCCCGATTGGAGCAGGGCCGGGGTTGTTACATTCTTAAACCCAAAATGTTTACAAGTGACATTGCCCTCCTTCCAATCATACCAAACAAGTTGAGTCAGCTCCACTCATAAGTCTATTTTGTGAATAGAATAATGAGCCAGTGATTGCTCTTCATGTTTCTTTCTTATAGAGTTCTGTTGCAATCTTAATTATAAATCTATTATTGCATGAAGAGTCGTGTTTGTCATCTCTTTTAATTATTATGTGTCGTGACAAGTAATATTTGTTATTAGAAGTCGTAGCTCAAGTATTTTAATTTATAATTTGGAGTCTTATAGCTCAATTGTTAGAGCCTTTAGGCAAAGTGTTTTTGTAATTCTATATATAGATCTCTTGAGTTATGGAATGAAAGCGAGAAGAAAGTTTTAGTTATCCTCCTCTCATACTTTAGGTTAAGGGTTTGGTGCCCTGCCTCCAGTCTCGTCTTCCTATTATAAGACTTTATTTATTTCTGTCTTCACCTCTGACCGTCGCTGAAAGAGTCTCAAGGTGCACCCCCTTTAGGGTTGAGACCCCCAATTCTACTGGTTCCTTAACCTTGACTTTGCATCTCACCCCGAGGTTCATGAAATTTAATATCAGAGCATCTTTCCTTGCAAGCCCTCACAGCTCCAGTCGTTGTGGACAAGAAAGGAATCCATGATCCGACACACGTGTTGAAACCACATGAATGGCTTGTTCGGTCGGCCACAAGACATCCTTAACTTCGTCAATTATGTCCAGCCCTCCTTTCATCAATGGTATCGCCTTTATCCCTAACACAACTATTTCCTACTCTATTTTCCCATCCTTTAGGCGATTGTAGCGCTCCAGATGATTAGAGCGCTCTATATGTATTTGTCTTCTTATGATCGCAAGGATTTCTACTTCCAGCATGATTGAGTGGCCATCACGTCTCCCAGAGAACGTCCTATTCTTTTTCCGAAGGCACCCCGCCTTTTGTCGAGCCTCGCGTTATCAACACTCCCAGACTCCTGCACGACAACTCCTACTGAGTTTGTCCACCTTCTCCATCCACAAATTCTCTCGAGCACACCGTTTTTTTCCTATCGAACCCAACACCATTCTCAGTGTTTTTTCAAGCCCCACATCAGCCCTTGATCAAATTAAGCAATCATGAATTAATTAGAGGATGAAAACGCATTTCGAAGAAAATGTTGATATCTGCGAGATACTCCAAAAATGATTGGAGAGATGTGTGAGGACTCGAGAAAGATGCATGGGGAAACTACATCATCAATGACAACAACTCCAACAACTTTTACGCAGCTCTCCACCCAGCTTGATGACATTTCGATGTCCGGACCAATCGGAGACCCGATAAGGATCAGGGCTGCGATCCAAGCATAGAATGGAGAACCCCCACCAATTTCTATCGGTCATGCTGTGCCATCCTTGACCCCTATTGTCATCGTCCAGCAACTTCCTCTTACCTTGCAACATTCGACCTAGCAGGACAGTCTTTCACCATCACCCTCAGCTACCCGCTTTCAACAAACTCCTTCACCACGAAGCTCGACTATTACGGTCCAACAAGCCATGCACTCACCAACTCCACGATTCTCCTACATCAGGCTCCTTGTACTCCATTAAAGAGTCCACACTCGTAGTCCTCGAGCCGCCGCTAATTACTAAAATTGTCGATGCCATCTCCATGCAAGCAACGATCCCCCATTATAAGTTGTATGTCATGAAATAAAATAATAAGTTGACCCAACAATTGTAGTCCCTTTCCGAGCTCGAGGACAAGCTTGAATTTAAGGGGAATGGAACGTCCCCTTTCGAGCTCGAGGACATGATCGAATTGAAGGGGGATGGAATGTTGTAATCTTAATTATAGGTTAGTTATTGTATGATAAGTTGTGTTTGTCATCTTTTTAATTATATGAAAGCGAGAAGAAAATTTTAGTTCTTCTCTCATAGTTTATTAGGTTAAGGGTTAGAGCTCCTCCCTGAGTGCCCGCTCTGGTAGCCACAACAAGACTTCATTTATCTTGCCTCCGCTTCTAGACATCGCCGAAATCAAAGTGCACTCATTTATAGTGTTGAGACCCCCAATTCCATCGTCTCCTCAACCCCGACTTAAAATTTCACCATGAAGTTCGTAACAAGCTCCCTTGATTCAAATCTTGAAAATTAGATAATCCTTCTAATCCTACTTCATTGGCTTGGTCAAAACATTCTATAGCATCAGGAAAAGAACTAAAGAATCACCAAATATCATTTGTGCCCTCCATGTCATGTTATGCCATTTAAAAAGTTTTCATATCCCATAAAGTGTTTTTTTTTGTAAGCTTAAACAACATTCATATACCCATTTTCTTATTTGAGATATTATCTAATGAGAATTAGAAACAAGCAATAATGTATAATTGAATGCTTTAGAAAAGAACATTACATTTAGTTTGATCCTTGTCAGGCTCCAGGCACGTGGTCAACTTGTTTTTTTGCTTGTTTCTAATGTATAATTGAAAACTTAAACAACATTCATATCCCATAAAGTGTTTTTTTTGTACGCTTAAACAACATTCTATACCCATTTTCTTATTTGAGATATTATCTAATGAGAATTAAAAACAAGCAATACTGTATAATTGAATACAACAACACTCAAGCCTTTATCCCACTATAGTGGGATCGGCTGTATGGATCCTTTGTCTCCATTGTGCCCTATCTTTTGTCATAATCTCACTAATGCCTAAGTACATCATGTCTTTCCTTATAGTTTCATTCAAAGTCTTTATTGGCCCACCCCTCCCTCGTTTAACATGCCTAGTGACTAGACTCTCACATCGCCTAACAAGTGCCTCTAATGGTCTCCTTTGTACATATACAAACCATCTTAGTCGAGCTTCTCACGTCTTCTCTGCAATTGGTGCTATTCCTGTCTTATGCCTGATACATTCATTCCTAATTTTATCCAGTCTCATGTGTCCACACATCCACTTGAGCATTATCATCTCCGCAACTCCCATTTTTTTGCTCATGTACACAATTCACTGCCCAACACTCAAAACCATAGAGCATCGCTGGTCTAATTGCAGTACGGTAAAACTTGTCCTTAAGTTTTAATGGTACCTTACGATCACATAAGATCCCTGACACGCCTCTCCACGTCAACCAACCCACTTGGATTCTGTGTCACATCTTTATCAATACCTCCGTCCTTTTTGAACTATCGATCCAAGATATTTAAAACACTCACTACGAGAAATATCGTGATTGCCCTACTTAATAACGAAGTCATCTGCCCTTCTTGCACTGTTAAATTTAAGCTCCATATACTCTGTCTATGTCCTGCTCAACCGAAAACCTTTTTTTCTAAAGTGTCTTGCCGAAATCCAAGTTTTGCGTTTACACCCTCGCGCGTCTCCGACCAAAACGATATCATCCGCAAACAATAAACACCAAGATATTGCTTATTGGATATGTCTGGTGAGCTCATCTAAGATAAGAGTAAAAAGATAAGGGCTTAAAGCTGAACCTTGTTGTAAACCAACAATAATAAGAAATTCTTGTGTTAATCCTCCAAATGTCCTCACCCTTATCACTGAATTTGTATGCATATTTTTTATTATGTCAATGTATAATACATTTACACATTTCTTTTCTAAGACTCTCTATAAGTTCTCTCTTGGAACTCTATCATAAGCCTTATCAAGATCAATAAATAACATATGCAAATCTTGTTTTCTTTCTCGGTAGTTTTCAATGAGTTTCCTCAAGAGATGTATAGCTTTCATGGTCGATCGCCCTGACATGAATCTAAATTGATTCTCCGATATGTTAGTCTCCCATCTTACTTTTCTTTCTATTACTTGTTCTTATAGTTTCATGATATGACTCATCAATTTAATTCCTCCGTAATTAACACAAATTTATACATTTCTTTTGTTCTTATGCAAAGACACCAAAATTCTTTCTCTCCACTGGTTTGACATCCTTTTTGACTTCATTATCTTATTGAAAAAATATGTAAGTCACAAAATTCCTTCATTCTCTAGACATTTCCATACTTCTATGAGTATATCGTCTGATCCAACAATCTTTCCATTTTTCATATTCTTTAGAGCATCATTTACCTCTGATACTTGAATTTTACGATAAAACGTTATGTTCCTATACTTCTCTGATTTACTTAACTCTTTCAAGTTCAATTCATTGTCTTTTGTTTCATTATAAAGTTGATAAAAGTATCTTTTCCTTCGCTCTTTAATATCCACATCATCCGTCAAAACTATATCTGTTTCATCGTTTATACATTTTACTTATCTTAAATCTCTTGTCTTCTTTTCTCTAGCTCGAGCAATTTTATATATGTCATGCTCTCCATCTTTGGTATCTTGTCGCTTATAAATTTTTTCATAAGCTTGATTTCTTGTTTTACTTACTTCATGTTTAGCTTTTTTTGGCGACTTTATTAATGACTATGTTTTCATCATTACTTCAAGCGTATAGTGATTTATAGCCGATCCTCTTTGCCCTCACTTTGTCTTACACTTCCTCTTTCCACCACCAAGATTCTTTATTTAGGGGCGCAAGACCTTTTGATACTTCAAGAACGTTCTTTCCACTTATCCTTAAATGTGAAGATCTAATTTTCCATGAGACACTAAGATCAACATAAGAGTCTTCAACTTGTTGTTTCATAATTGTTGTCTTGAAAACAACCTGCTTTTCCATTTTCAAGTTCCACAATCGATTTTTTGGCAACAATTTTGTTTTTGCCTTAAATTTATTATATTTAATTTGTATGTCTAACACCACTAACCTATGTTGTTTTATTTTAATTTTCTCATACTATGACTTTACCATCTTTTCAAATCATTTTATCCCTTTTGCGAGTCATAAAATAATCAATTTGTGACTTATTTGGTCTGGTTTTAAATGTAATTAAATGTTCTTCTCTCTTTATGAAAATAGTATTTGTCACAATTGGCTCATGTGTTACGAAAAAGTCTAAAATGATTCGCCCTTATTCATTTTTTTTCCATATCCAAATTCTCCATGAACGGTTGTATAATCTACATTTTTCTTATATGCCCATTTAAGTCATCTCCTATGAAAATCTTCTCTTTTTGTGAGATTTCCCTTACTAAATCATCCAATTCTTCCCAAAATTGCACTTCAATAACTGCAGTTAATCCTACTTGTGGCGCGTAAGTACTGATCATATTAATAGTTTCCTTTCTTATGATAAATTTAACAGCTAAGATTCTATCACTTTTTCTACTTCCCCCACAACTGCATCCCTCCAAGTAGTATCCACAATAATACCTACTCCACTGTCTGTTTTGTTTCCCGTGTACCATAATTTAAAACCTGAATTATCTAAAAATTTAGCTTTCTCATACACTTATCTAGTATCTTGCAGTCATAAAATTTTTATCATTCTCCTAATCATCGTATTCACTACTTTCATCGCTTTGTTCGTTAGCTTACCTATATTCCAACTTCCAAACTTAAGTCGGTCACAATTCCTATGACATACTTTCCTAGGACATCTAATATGTGAGGACTTTTGTTTATTTAACACTACACCCAAATTGTCTTGGAGGTGTAGCGGTCCTTGCCAAGACGCCGCATTTGAACTATATGACGAGTACTCTTGCAAATTTAACACTACACCAAAGTCCTGCAGATGCAACGATCCTTTCCAAGATGCCAATTTCGGACCCTGTGTCGCGTTCCTTAGGGGAACAACCTAGCTTTTGCACAATTTCTCAAATGATCCATATTCATAAGGGTGACTAAATTTTACGCTGACTGTATACCTAACATAACCATCACCATTTTTCTTCCGGGCCTGGGACTGACATAGACTGGTTTAATACTGTATAATTGAATGCTTTAGAAAAAAAAACGTTACACTGAGGCTCCGTTTGGGAGGGCTTTTTAGCTCCGGTGTGGTAGCTGGAAAACGTCACCGCTCACATAGAGCCATTTGGGAAGGCTTCCCATGGCTACCACACCTGCCCAAAAAGCCCCAAAATGTGCTTTTAGAAAAGTTAAGAGCCTACTCCAGTTTGCCTTTTCCAAAATCACCGTTCTACTACGAGCTGGATTCGAGGGCGGAGAGGGAATGGAAGTCGTGGATTGTACCGGTAATCGTGGCGGCGAACGTGGTGCTGTTCGTGGTGGCTTTGTACGTGAACAACTACCCTGCCCACTCTAATCTGTACCAACCCTACGTTGCTAGATTTCTTCATCGATTCTCCTTTCAACTGCTTCACCAGAATCCCCTCTTTGGCCCATCTTCCTCAACGCGAGCAGATTTCCTTTGTTTTTTGTTACCGCACTTTTTTTTAGGTTTCGTCCACTCCCTTATCAGTACTTCACTGGTAGGAGCTTTCGTATGATTCTTCTCGTTTCCCCCAATTTTCTTCTCGTTGGCTACTCAGGACTTGATTCCTTGATTCTAATCGAATTTTCAATAATCAGTTTCCATTTTTGTTCCAATTCGTTTTTTTTTCTGAAAGAAAAGAAGGGATTTGATCTGTAGTGAGGTCATGGTAAGATTGAGGGGTTTAGGAGAAGAGACCAATTGCTGTCTCCTTTTCTCCCTTTGGTCTCCATTGTTGTGGCTTTTGAAGCTTTTGGCAGTGCTGGTTCTTTACAAAAGGAGTATGGGATTTCTCTGGAGCGATTGTTCCATCATTTGTAAGGTTGCCTGGTGTTTTAGGTTACTAATGATTTCTTCTTTGTCCCAATGTTCTATTTTCATTCCGTATAATTTTGGGATTTGTTTATTTTTTGCATATGAGTATGTTTTTTTTTTGGATTTTTGAGCTATGATTGAGAATATTTATCACTGTAATTTCCTCGAGGACTGTGTAGCCAGTAGTGATTGATGAATGTTCTTGTTGAGATTTGCTTGTTTTTTTACAAAAAATGAGCCCGATTCACCTCTTTTGCTGTTCAAATTTGTATTGAATTTTGTTTTGTTCTACTACTACTTACAAATAATTATTAAACAAGTTATTAGACATGCTCACACGTAATTTGCATGATGTAAATTTTTTGAACTTGTTCTATTTATACACAATACATGCTATTTATAATAATGATACACGCTATTCTTCACTGCGACGGAGATTTGCCAGAGAATTTATAATGCGCTTCTCCGTTCTGAAAAGCTTTGCAAATGGAGTTCACCCAAAGAGATCTCCATTTGCAATAGACCTTTTTCCAATAGCTCCTTTTCCTACTCTCCTTTTGCTATCACTCCTTTTTCAACCCCCACCGCTCTCCCAAACAGACCCTTAGTTTGATCCTTGTTGCATGACCCAATCACTTGCGTGCAAATTCGTCAATCCTTCCAACATGCAATCCTCACGATTCCAGTCACGCACAACCCAGCGCACCTCGACCTTGATCGCCCATAACCTCACTTTTTCCGAGGCACTTTTCATCGACAGCAGTCTCTCCGACGACTACCATGCGCCTTTCCACGTAGTCAATGCTTACAGGATCGTTTGCTTATGCTGACAACTTTTTTCTTCTTGGCGCGATTGCATGACTATTACTCGATCCATGAAAGATCGTCTCAAAGAGGTGGAGCATTCTATGAGAATTTTTTCCTCTTGCATGGTGGTGGCATATTACTCCTTAACAAACATTCTCCAAAACCCCGCCATGCCCACCCTATTATTAGCAAAGCTCCTCCATTTTTTGACCATAGATTCTGCGCCCATCTATCTTCTAGGCCTCAACATCATGATTGTGTTATGGGTGTCCACCATCGGTCGCCGGTTGCACATATTTCATTCACGTGTCTTTATGTATGTTATTTCGAATGTTCGAGTCGAGTCGTAGTTACGACTAATTAGAGTGGTCATGTTTTAGTACATTGCGCATCTATTTTTATTTTAGGGTATTTACACTCATACCACGTGTAAGTTTTTAAATAGACCCATTGGTTCATAGTATGAGTCATGGATGAAATTAGCGCAGTTCTATTCTTCTCCGAGCTTTATTCTCCTCCTCCCATTTCTAGGGTTAGGGTCGAGCACGACTCCCCTCACATTCTATCAGGGTTGAGCTTGACTCCCCTTGTATATCCGCCACCACCGCTACCTCCGACATAGGCCCATAATATCTTGGTATCAGAGCCAAAATCTTTCCGCCTCACGGCCCTCACCATTACATTAAGCGCATCACTGCCAGTAGTCAAAACAATAACACTCCTCGACTTGCAAGCTCGGGAGCGTCTTCGCTGAGCATCAACAATCTCCATTCTCCATTCTCTTCGATCCGGAACGCCATTCTCGTCGACCTGCAATTTTCTTTTTGTCAACCTACAAGATTTCTTCATTGAGCATCGCCAAACTCCATTATCATCGACCTTGCAATTCCATTCTTGTTGACCCACGCCTCCGTTTTTGTTGACCCTGCTTTCTGCTCCAGTCAACACACATTTCCTTCCTCGTTGGACGCACACATAGGAGCCAGACAACCTCCTTCGCTGGATGCACGCGGAGCAGCCAGCTCGGCTCTCCTTCCCTCATCGAGGCCTTGTCGTCATCTCCTTCCTTCTCATCGTTCGTTGCGTTCGGTCCCATCCGCTTTCTTTGAAGAAGACTACATCCTTCCTTTCCGACTGGTTTCTCCCACTCTCTGCTTGCGTCTGCACCTGCAATCCCTGCCGCCTTCTTTTCAATTTTAGTCCCCATGCCAATAGTCCGCTTCCCTAGTGCCACATGCATCTGACTTGACCTTTCCGAGTTGGGTGTTCCATTAGTTTTTTTTTAATTACTTGATTACTCATTACTTCAAGTAATTAAGTAATTATTTGGCATGAAGATAAGTGTCGTGGAAGGGTTCATCCTCTGTTTGATGCTATTGGAGATACTAGCATTCTTTAACGTCGTACTTCCGCGCTTCACCGCCAACTTTGATCGATACTTCAGGGACCTGCTCTCACCCGCGTCACCACTGATCCCACAATCGTAGTCATTGATCCCACCTGTGCTCAAAGTAGCTCCTCCGATCACCACAGTTATGGTTTCTCCATCACCGCCTTTTGTTGTTCCCTCCGTGCAGTTCACACAACCATGCTCGTCGCGATCGAGTTCCCGGTGGTGCCACCTCATTTTGCGCAATCATTCGTCCTGGCAGTCTCCACACTGTAGCCTCCGCTCCAGCCACCTGCTCCATCGGTCCCTCTACAGTCAGTCCTCCCGATGATCGCCCCGCACCTATGCCGCCGTTTTTGATCGCTGCAACTCTCTTTCATCTAGGGTATCTGTCGCCCTCGTCTGTTTGCATTCACCGGACACACTCGCCGGTCTTCCTTCCTCACGCGCCTTTGCCACGTCGGATTCTTGCAGTCTCTCGTGTCACCTTTGCTCGTTGCAGTCACCACCACATGTTATCGGGAGCTATTCTGGCGAGAAATCAAGGAGCTTGATGACCCACTCATTCGAGCCTTGTTCAAGATTAGGGACAAGCTCTATTAAGGGTTGGTGGGATGTTATGGGTCCCCACCACCCGTCACCGGTTACACATTTTATTTACGTGTC
The DNA here is from genome assembly GCA_039583875.1 of Platanthera guangdongensis. Classification (NCBI taxonomy): domain Eukaryota; kingdom Viridiplantae; phylum Streptophyta; class Magnoliopsida; order Asparagales; family Orchidaceae; genus Platanthera; species Platanthera guangdongensis. The sequence continues at coordinate 170,637,325 of CM077160.1, read as the reverse complement.
TTTATGTATGTTATTTCCACCGTTCGAGTCGAGTAGTAGTTATGATTAGTTAAAGTCGTCATATTTTAGTATTTTGCGCATGTACTTTTAGTTTAGGGCATTTACACTCATGTCACTTGTAAGTCTTTAAGTAGACCTCTTGGGTCATTGTTTGAGTCATGAATCAAGTTCTATTCCTCTCTAGAGTTATTTTCTCCTCCTACCATTTCTAAGGTTAGGGTTGAACATAACTCCCCTTCTTCCTCTCCCCCTGCATTCTCCGCAGGTTGAGCTCGACTACTCTTGTATCTCCTCCAACACCGCCACCTCTGACGAGATCCCGAGGTAGGCCCATAACAAATTGATCCTTGCATCAGAGCTTCCCTGCGCTCATTTCACCCTCACCTTCCACCCCAACGAGTGGAAGTTCCCTTATTCAATGGCTCCGATCCTCTAGGCTGGATCGCTTGCACAAAGCAGTCATTTGGGTTACTACTCACCATTGAAGCGAGCATGGTATTCTTGGTGATGATCTACATGGAGGGGCTGCTCTTCATTGGATGTATTGGCTTTGTTAGTCAACGCCACATATTACATGGACCACGCTAAAAGGGGAACTCATACCGCGCTATGACATACGCCTCCCCGTGAATGCTTTTGAATGTCCCCGTGAATGCTTTTGAATGTCTCCGTGAATGCTTTTGAATGTCTCCGTGCAACTTATCAAGTCAATTAAGTGGAGGATTGCATGGATGATTGTTAGGAGCCTGACATATCATGTTTTGGGGTTATCAATGTCCTACTATTTGGGCTACTTCATGCATGACTTGCAACCTCACATCTACACCCGCTTGCACACTCTTTACCCGACTATGCTCAATTTGGTCATTCAGCAGACCCATTTGTAGAGGCTGAAATTATGAAGACACACTAGATCTCTTCCGGTCGCTATAACACTTAGTCCTACCAATTTGTTGTACACCGACCTAACCAAGCTGGACCTGTATTCAACCCACGAGGCCACTGACACCAGCTGATACTCCTTTCTCCACCCATACCAGCACCACCACCAAAGCCTAATCTACCACCACACCGACAGTAACCACACCGATTTTCACACCAAGATCACCGCAACCTCCGCCTTCAATGTCTTTGTTTCCTCTGTAAACAATCTTACTCTTCTACTGACAACTTAAAGAATTGTGACTTGCTTGCACGAAGAGATCACACCCTTACTGACTTTGAGGCTTTTGAGCCCAGCGATGACACCACTAGCCACCAAGACTCGACCTTGAGAACTAGGTCAATTTTGATAGGTGGAGTATGTTAAACCACCACACCCATTTTTCATTCCAAAACCCGAGTCAAGAATAGGAGAGGCGGGGCCTATTATAAGCTCGAGTGGACTGTCTGGGCAAGCAATGTGAGACTAATCTTGACATGCCTTTTTTGGTTCATGTTGGACCGTCCAACCACGCCCTCTCAGTGTGAACCTAGCTCTGATCTTGACATGCCTTTTTTGGTACATGCTAGACTGTCCAATAGAGTATTGAGTAGTATAGGCATCTATTCACCCAAGCATTCACATTCAGCATACCCGTCTCTCGTCTTTCCGGGAGTGTCTCATATTATTGTGTTTTGTATTGCTGACATTTTGTTAATAGTTACAATGCCCCTACCCTATATGAGGGGTGGTGAGTCTCAGAAGGGAGGTTGGTGTCTAGTCTTGTATGCTCTCCTTGGAGAGGAACTCTTAGGGTGAACTAGATCTAAAAAGCTTGGCGCAACCTTACCTCGTGGTAGTATCCCGATTCTCAATTCTAGTGCAATCTATTTTCTAGTGTGTATGAGATTTGAGCAGAACCTTACACAAACTTGGAGCTCATTTAAATAGTTGTATGTCTAACTTTTGCATCTGTTTATATTGTAGTGAAAGATTAGATATTTTTGAAGTCGACTATGAAACTTGTAGTAAACAGTACATTGGTTCAGTTTTACTGTTATTTAACAAAACTATTTAATTGTTCCACCGTGCATTGCATTGCATATGATAGTAATTATCAACTAAGTTTGTGTTAACTTACATTCCTTAACTCAAAAGCTTAATAATAATTAATTGGTATAGGCGGTGACTTTTAAACAATCGTTACTGCTCTCTTCTGAAGGATTATATAATGTTGTACCTATCTTCTTTGAAATTATTAGTCAATACTGGGAGTTTTAAGTTTGTCCTTTTGTCATGCCACTGAATCTGATTGTAGTATCACCTGCCAGATCAAGCTGGGGGAGCCAGGTTATAAAGAAAGGTACTATATTGAGAAATTTGGAGAAGAGAATACTCATTCAGTTGAAGAAGTGAAGAAAGATATTGTAAGTCCCAGTTTATTACTGAATCATTCGAGCTTGCGCTTGTATGATATGATTTCTATTTCGATTATTTAATTTTTTGTTACTACGTTGTTCCTACAAACTTTTGTACTGTATAATCATTAATTAGTTTTACATTGGAATTTGGAAGATTAGTTAGTAGTAATATATTGAACTTTTTGTTTGATATTTATACCATACAATAAGGCGATCATGCTCTTTTGGGTGACACTCAAATTAATTATAACCGTTCAATGAAAAACTTAAGAATATAATTTTTTCTACGCCCAAGCCCACAGAGACTCAAATCTTACTTTTTTTACATTGACACCAGGACAACCACATGGATGGGGCCCAAATATAATATGTTATATACATTTATCCAACGACATTCCTCCACTTTAGGGATAACAGCTTCATAATATTACTATATTAAAAAAGTTATGCATTTATTATATATTATATTTCTTAATACATGTAAATAAGTATTAGTGTTATCCCTTTAATCTAAATTAAGTTTCTCATTCATATAAATAGCGTCATTCCTGTACATTGGAGATAACAGCATCATAATATGCTATGTTATAATTTAATGTGCATTTAGTATATATTATATTTGATAATGAGTGACCATGCGCAACCCCCTCCCCACCCACAATCCTTCCCCTTTCGCGTGGCCGCGACAACACCCGGCCACGGGTCACATCAGCACCTCCGCCTGTGCTCGTCTGCTCTTGGGGGCATGAGCTTCATTAGTGCACAATTGTACTTTTGCCGCTTGCAGTCCAAAATGTGAGTGGTAACTATTAATTCCAAATAGCAGATGTACAAAAAAAACTTTGGGTTTAAAGTCTCTAGCAGGTTGCACTTTTGGATAAAGTGAAAACGTGAGTAGAAGGCCAGATATTCCATAAATGTGGCTGATGATTTCACTTCTTGGTTTGAGTGTGATAGACCGAAAAAACATAAAAAACTAAATTTAAGGCGGCTCCTGAAAAAGAAAATTTTAGCAGCAATGAGGTGCAAAATGATCTTTTTAAGGTTGTACGGACAATATGGATAGTACTCAAACAACTATGTTGACCTCTCTGCCATAATTCCCTCAGTGACGAAAAAGGAGGGGGGATAGGGTATGATTTAGGTATGGTGTTGTCATCTTCAGACGACATGAATGCTTTGCAGGAGCTACACTTCATGACGCTGGTGGCGGAGAGTTGTAAAGCGTCATTGGCGGCTTTTGAACATACACACATGCTGGGCCCCAAGTGCCTCAAGTCGGTGAAGATTGCTAAGCGCCATCAAAAGAAATAGAAGTTGTTCGTGACATAGCTTGAGGTGACTGTGCTCATATCAACTTGAGATGTTTATGTTATAGTTTATAGTATGCTCATGTGGGGCGTCTTGCTGGATCTTACACGGGCAAAGGAGGAAGCAGAAGAGACAACCTAGAAGCATGGGAAGCAACAGGAGTACTACAGATAGCTCAGACCGAAGCGACGTCGGAGGCTGAGCTGTGGCATAAGCGATATCTTGATGAGGCAGCTCGTGGACGAGAACTCCAACGTCAGCTTTCCTTTATACAGCTTGAACGAGAATCTCCATTAGGAGAATACCGAACTGAAGAAGGAACTTCAAGTAGTCAAGGAGTTGGTTGAGGAACAAGTCAAGGAGGTTAAGGAGGCAGAGAGATAGAGGGAATGCACCTGATGATTGAGTTGTTAGAGGAACGAGGGCATCACTCCAAGAAATTAACTCTTGAGTAAGTGTGCCCCAATGTAGTGGGGGAGGCACCGCATATACTGGGTATCATCACCAACAACACCTTGATCTCGTGACAAATTGACAATATAGTTGTTTTTGTACCCTGCATAGAATTTTTGAAATGTTTTTTATAATCGTATGACAAGTTATGTAACTATACATAATTTTCTGTGTTATTTATCATTTGTGTTTTGCTGGAAGTGTGCCGATTGGCGATTGATTATTTTGAGGCGTTTGAATGTTCTAGGGGCAGGTGGAGAATAATGTCAGGGATGCAAATCATGATCTTGTGCTTGGGTTGCCCCTATTTCTAGGAGGATGAAATAGTAGATATGCGGGGTTCCTAATGCGTCGTATAATCGGTTTAAAAGCTATACGCGTCAAAATAAAGGGGGAGGAGTGTAAGCGGGCCCGGTGTAACATTTCTTTTCTCCCCTTTCTTCTTCCTTGTTGCATACAGTTCAACAATGGTAAAATTATCAGAGTGTGCTCGTCTTTTTGTGCGGTCTTGTACTTCCTCCGAAGCGGCGACGAGTGAGGCTGATTTGATCATTTTGAGGGAATTGTATCACATTCCCGAAGAGTTTAAGTTAGAATGTGTAAAGACGGGTGAGCGATGCAATGTGTTTAGCTCTGTCTAATTTTGTTTGCAGACCAATTCCATCTAGGTTTGCGCTTTCCTCTTTGGGAGGAAGTCGTGGAGATCCTAAACATCTACAGGCTAGTGCATCCATCTGAATAACGTGGGGTTGATGATAACTCTCTTCTCATATTTACGTCATCAGCGAGTGCGATGGAATGCTTTCATGTTTCAAGCACTGTTCAATATTCAGGGGAGTGAGGATAGAACAATCTTTTGTAGTGGGAATATGTTGAAAGTAATGAACATGGAGAGCAAGCTACCAGGGTGGAGAAAGCTGTTTTTAGAGTGTTAGAGCCATTCCCATCAAATGTCTTGACTCAGCCAAAGGTTCGGGGTGAGGACGTGCTTAAGATGCTGGCCCTGTCATTGGTGAATGAAGAATGATATAAATTTTTTCATGACTAGATCCTTAATGTGTTGTTCTGCCAACGCTTGGTGGACGAGGGGTGTTACCGCACAATATGACCGTGGGTATGTTTTGTTAGACTGCTTATATGTTTTATTCGGCCCGTTTCCCTGACTGTCTGTTCTACAAAAAACTGTTATGCGAAGAGGCGCTCGTGATTGCATCAGGTAAGTGATGCGACACAGGCGTCATACCTGCCCGCCACCCTGGAGCCCCACCAGGGGGCCCACCTGGAGTCAGCACCAGGAGACTTTCATCAGGGCCGCAGCCCGTACACCCCAACCAGCTCTCCGCTATGGAATCACCACCATGCGACAGGTTGTTGAGCCCGGGGCTCGATCCCCTGACCTCTTAGATAAGAGGCCTTCACCAGCGCTCTCATCACAAATTGATCCGCTTCGGGCCCGAAGCGCGTCCTCGCCTCTGCTCGATCCCCTGACCTCTTTCATTATCATCTCTGGCCTTGCCCCAGAGAAAGGACCTTGAGTGGAGCATGACATATGTAGGGCCTACCTTGAGTCCACTTGAGTATATACTCATATTGGGAGGACCTACCTTATGACGCCTCACACTCAGGATGAGTTTTGGGACACGCCACCCACTGAGCCACCCGATGAGTTCTTTCTTGTCTGGGACGCTCACTATATTTTAGAGTCACGACTTCTTGTCGGTGTACATGATTTTCACTCAGGTGGTCGTCTCCTTCGTGATGACTTTTCTTACACACCTCTTGGGGACCCCCCTGATGTGCTACGTTCCCCGAGAGACATTTGTCTCTTTACGAGCCCATATTTGAGTATAGTTGCCTTCACGATCATCTGAGAACTCGTCACACACGGGATGAGTTTTTCTACACTCCACCGAGAGAGCCCCCTGATAGGCCATCACATTTTAGAGACATCTTAGACATTATTAGATTTTCCTATACGGAGTGTACCATGTCTGTCGTGCTGTCTTTGCATCATTTGCATTACCTGCATGAGTCTGTTGAGTCATTTGCACACCATTTGCATGATTTACACGAGTCGGGTGTAACGCCCCCGATTTTTCGATATTTGGTTTAATTTTGTTAACTGACGTGTTTATGACATTAGGGAGTTACGTTGACGCGTTTTCGGCATATGCCGTTGTTAGAGCGTGATTTTAGCTCTTAGGTTTCTTTGTGTGTGTCTAGGTTTAGCCTGTTTGCAAAATCCCCTAGCGAGCCGGGTCTGTTTTGGTGACTCGGTGGAGCCTCTTTGAGAATGCTTGTGTTTTGGCTTCGGGGGGTGTTTGTCCGAGTTTGGTTAGTTGAATCTTAATTTCGACTGCGCCGTTGGGTTCGTAGCGTCGGTATTTAACTACAGTGTGATTTTCGTAGAAATCAGTGTTGGCGTGAATTTTGGGTCGTTTGGACCACTATTTAATAAGAAACTATTATTATAATACTTATATGTTTAAGTATAAATAGCCTTGTGAATAGACAAACCCTATTCGTCATCTTTTTCTTGAAAACCGCCGGTCGTTTGCGTAAGAAAGAGGCATCCTTGTAGTGCCTTTGACCGTCGATTGAAGGAGCTCTGGTGTACGAAATTTTCATCAGAGAGCAGATCCGGATAACTCTCACCTAGATATACGTTTCAACCGTAATTTTTTCCCGTTTCGTGGATTTTTAGAGGTTTAGGTTGCTGTTTTGACCCTTTTTCGTCCTGGAAATTTTCAGGAAGTATTGCTTAGGTGTTGTTGCGGCCAGATCTGAGTAGGAGCGTTTTCATGGCCGGAATCGGCGATTTGAGACAAGTGGTGACTTCTTCCCCTTGCCAAACTTCCTTTTCCTTGTATATTTTCCGTACTGTTCTTCCCATTGTGGTTTTGGGAGTAGGGTTGATTCGGCCTTTTTCCCGATCAACTTTATGGTATAGTTTTCCGACCAAGTTCAACAAATATATGATTCATTGTATTATATTCATTGTGCAGTTGTCGGTTAGGAGTGGTCAGAGTTCGTCAAACAAAAGGTAATTCGTCGAACGAAGGTCGACGAACTGAAGGCAATTCGTCGAATGGAGTTCGACGAACAGATGATAATTCGTCGAACAGCGTTTGTCGAACTGAGCTAATTCGTCGAACGGAGCTAATTCGTCGAACGGAGTTCGTCGAGCGGAGCAGATTCATCGGGTAGGCGTTGAGTGTAGCCTTAAGCGTTGAGTGTAGCCCTTAGGCGTCGAGTGTAGGCATAACACTGAATCCAGTTTCTAGCGCAAGTCCAAAAGCGTTGAGTGAGCTGACGTCACTCAACGCGGCGTTGAGTGTATTAAAGACACTCAACGCCATCATTTAACTTGTTAAGTAAGAAGGCGTTGTGTGAATGGTATTCACTCAACGCGGCGTTGAGTGAAGCCTCGCCATGAAGGAATTCTGAGTCCAAGTCAAAAAGCATCGACAACGTTGAGTGGTTTGTTTTGTTGCGGATTTTAGCCGGATGGCGTCGAGTGTACTCGACGCTTTTCCCTTAGTTGATGGCGTCAAGTGTGTCACGACCCAAAACCGCCACAATTTAAGTTCATTCTTTCTGAGTGGGTTTTTCTCATAATTATACATAGCAGGATAATAAAAGAATTGTACCAGTGAAACATAACATCACATTTCATTAATATACAGAATATACACTGTCTACATTATTACATTACAAATATCTAACGAAAGTACACAAAATAAACTCATGCTAACTCGTGGACGAGCCACGTTTTCAACTGGTCTTCGATCTGTCTCTGCCTGAGCTCGTCTAGCGGGGTCTGGTATGCTGGTGCTCGGTTCCTAAAAAATGAGGAACCAATTAGTTTTGAAAACTAAGTGAATTCCTTACCCTTACCAGTAACTTCACACTGCAAGCAGACAAGAGAGTCAGCATGAATGAAATCTATATAATATGTTTATAAGGTAGGAACCGGTAAAATCAACAATTCTATATCTGAAATCAAGTCATATTTCCTTTTATTCGTATTTCGTTTCTCGAAATTCTTAGGGTCATTCGAATATCTCAATTATCCGGGTCCGTCGACCCTTCATATCATTATCCACTTTAGGGCGCTTCTACGCGCTACAGGCTTCAACGCCTCCTATTGGATTCATATCATAATCTGTAGGAGTTCGACCCCCCCCTACGAGGTGTGAGAGTTCTACCCCCCTCACGAGGTGTTGGAGTCTGACATATTCCCCCCTACTAGGCTGACCCTTAGCATCTTGATGCGTCGACGCGTTCTCAATTTCAATTCATTTTCAATCATTTCGATTCGTTCAGTTTCTTTCACAAATAAAATTTATTTGTATTTGGTTCCCCTCTGAATTCTATCGCTTGCTAAGCCACGTTAGCGTTTTCGGCGATTCATATATTCAGTGATATCAAATAACTGAAAGAAAGGTAACTAGCTTAACAAGTTCACAAAAGAGGAAACAAAAACAGTAAGGACTCACCCCAACTTTTCCTTTGCCCTTGTCCTTTGAAGGGTTCACGTCACGTCTATCGCCGGACGTCATCCTCTGCAGTATCAAAATATCATTTACTTTAGTGGTGCGCCATAAATAGTTACGAGCGGACTCCAACGACGGTCACAACTACGACCTCTAGGAGTTGTCTAGGGAAGGACTAGCGTGGGTGATCAAAAAGAAAGCGCACCATTCAACCAATAAAAGGATTCAAATACCCACGATGTCTATCCAATTTGCTCCAATGCACAGCCTCAAGGGTTGTCACGATGACAACATCAAGGGCTGCGAATAGCAGCTCAAAGCAAGGTATAAATCCCTTCTAAAACGACCGGACAGCTAACACCAAGCAGCCCAAAAGCACAACCGGCAGCCCCCAGGTAGCCCTTAACAACACAGCCGACAAACAAAGGTTTACAAGGGAGGTCAAGACAAAGCCCCTAATGAAACCCTAACCTAATCTCTCCCAAAATTAACTCAAATTCAAGGTTTAGGGTTTGGAAAGCTATAAAAAAACTTTTGAGTTAGAAAGGAGTGAATCAAAACCAAAACCCCAAACCCTAGGGTTTTCATCCATCATCAATCCGTACACAAACTTCATGATTAACATAGGAGGAGTGGAGGGAAGGAGATTAGCTCTCAATCGCAAGAAGATTCACAGAAATCAGAGAAGAATCAAGCCCTCGAAAGCAATCGGTGGTAGCGGCTTCCGCTTCGTTCGTCGCCCATTTCGCTCCGTCAAGATGAAGAGGAACGAAATAAAGCAGAGAATATATCACAGAACCACCGCTTAAACCCCGACAACCGGTCACACCACCGGTTCTACCGGTCTCAACCCATGCACAGCCACAGCCAAACCCAATTACAACCAAGCCCAAGTTCATATCAAAGCCAACACACACCGCTGTCTTGTTCCTCCTCCCACCTTTCTCATCTCACTTCCCAAATGAGAAAAATGAGGGGAAATAACCATTCAGCCCTATATAGGCACTCTGGAGGAAAGTCTTGGGTTTTATGATCAAATCCTAAAAGAAATCGGACGGCTAACAAGCCAAATGACGGATCTGCTTCCGTCCACTACCGCCGGGCGGTAACTACCTACCGCAGAGCGGTAGTTTCCCGAGCGCTCGGCCATAAAATAATGTCGCGCTAACGCCGCGCGGTTGCGTCTTTCTCGAGAACTCGACGTTTTCTCGAAAGCTCAGCATTCGACGAACTGGGCCCTTCGTTCGACGTTCGACGAAACAGGGCTATCGCCGGACGATAACTACTATCGCCGGGCGGTAATCCTCCAGACTCGACGAACGGATCTCTCGTTCGACGCTCGACGAAACAGGGCTATCGCCGAGCGGTACCGAGCTAACGCCACACGCTAACATTCAACGCTCCCAACGCCTGGCCACTCAACTCTAAGCTAACGCCGGGCGATAGCTTCTATCGACGGGCAATAGCTTCCAGAGACTCAAGATCTGAAAACTGGGGCGTTACTACAACATCGGTTTGTTTGTGTGGCGGAGTCTGACGTGAGAAGACAGAGCTTGCAAGTAAGCCCAGACGATCCCAGCTGGGTCCCGCTGGGTCTCCATCGGTGGGCTTGGTCCCGATATTTGAGCAGGACTTAGGTCGTCGCGAACGGGTGGGGCCTAGGCAAGCGTTCCGTGTTGCGGCTTGTATGCCGTTTGGGGGAAATTAGAGTACCCTTGTGCGACGTCAAATCAGCACTGAAATCAATTGTTTTCCGTCATTGAGCAATATTAATAGAGCCTTTTATTTATATACATGCAAACATTTTAATATTAGACTTCAGGTATTACAATTTCTCCTCTCCTTATTAGAATTTTCGTCTTCGAAAATTCAAGCAGTTTCTCGATTCTCAAAAAAAGAGGGAAAAAATTTCATCAGCAAGTCCTCTCGCTCCCAAGTAGCATCCTTGGCGGGGTGATCGGTCCACCAGACCTTGACAAAGTTCACCTGTCGATTCTGAAGGTTCTTGCTCTGTCGATCAACAATTTGATAAGGTGTCGTCGGACTGGACAAATCAGCTTCGATCTGCACATTACCGGCAGATATCATCAAATCTGAGTTCGGAATATACCGTCGAAGTGCGGATACATGAAAGACATCATGAAACTTCTCTAATTCAGTTGACAGAGCTAAGCGATATGCCACCTCACCAATACGTTCAATCACTGGGAAGGGGCCAACATATCTGTGACTCAGTTTGCCAATTCGCCGCAATCGTAAAATCCCTTTAAACAGTTTTATCTTCAGACACACCTGATCGCCCACACTAAATTCCACTAGACGATGTCGGGCATTGTAATATTTCTGTTGACGATCCTGTGCGATTTTCATTCTTTGTTGAATAATGCAGACTTTCTCCTCAATTTTATCTATCCTCTTCTGCGGGAACAGTTTCTTTTCTCTATCCTCCGCCCAGCTCAAAGGAGTTCTGCATCGCCACCCATATAGAGCTTTGAACGGGGCCATTTGGATCATTGTTTGATAACTATTATTATAAGCAAATTCAGCTAACGATAAGTATTTTTCCCAAGAGCCTTTCAAGTCCAAAACCGCCATTCGCAATAGATCCTCGAGCATCTGGATGGTGCGTTCGGACTGACCATCTGTTTGTGGATGGAAGACAGTACTATACAATAATCTTGTTCCCAATCTTTTATGCACTCGTCGTCACAAATCAGATGTAAACCGTCCATCACGATCTGACACGATCGTACGTGGAATACCATATAATCTCACGATTACATTTATATAGAGTTCCCCCAATTTTTCAGTCGGCCCGTTTTGCTTGGTCGGTATAAAATCGGTGCTCTTTGTCAATCAGTCAATGATGACCCAAATTCCATCATTCCCAGCTTTACTGCGAGGCATGCCAAATACAAAATTCATCGCAACATTATCCTACTTCCATTCCGGAATGGGAAGAGATCGAAGATACCCAGCAAGCTTCTGATGTTCTGCTTTCACTATCGGACATGTATGACACTGAACAATATACTGAATGACATCCTTCTTCATACGTGGCCACCAGAAGTCCCGTTTTAAATCGTGGTACATCTTTGTCCGACCAGGATGAATCGAATATGTCGTATTATGCGCCTCATACAAGATATCCTTCCACATGTTATCAACATCTGGTACACGTAGTCTGTCATTCAGGAGCAATAAGACATTCTTTTCAATAAAGACACTCACTTCTCCGTTTCTCAATTTTTCACATATCCCCATCAAGAAGGGGTCTTTAGGTCTCGCTTTCCGGATTCACTCTTTAAGCGAATATTGAATCTGCATCTGGAATAGTTGTGCTTGCTTTTCTTCAGACGTAAATATCACACATATTTCCATTTCCCGAAGCATATAAAGAAGCTTCTTATTATACTGCGGTATCACTAACAGTGCAGCAATATTCTTGCCGCTTAATGCATCTGCGACCACATTTGCCTTACCTGGATGGTATTGAATATCCAGATCATAATCTTTAATAAATTCCAGCCATCTTCTCTGGCATAAATTGATTTACCGCTGATCAAATATATATTTCAGGCTCTTATGATCTGTGAATATCTCGCATCGAACACCATACAGGTAGTGACGCCAAATTTTCAAAACGAACACAACCGCTGCTAATTCCAGATCATGTGTCGGGTAGTTCTTTTCGGCATCCTTTAATTGTCGGGAAACAAAGACAATCACCTTTCCACGTTGCATTAACACACAATCCAATCCTTTATAGGACGCATCACTATAAATTTGAAAACCATCTGAGCCTTCAGGCATCACCAACACTGGCGCTGTCGTTAATCTTTCTTTTAAGGCTTCGAACGCTTGCTGACAATCGTCTCCCCACGTAAATAATATGTTCTTTCGAGTTAATTGTGTCAAGGGTAGTGCTAGCTTCGAAAAGTCTTTGACAAATATTCGATAATAACCAGCCAAGCTCAAGAAGCTTCGTACTTCAGTCATGGATTTCGGTCGGGTCCAGTTGATTATTGCTTCAATTTTAGCTGGATCAACAACCAACCCCTCCGCATTATTCACATGACCTAAAAAGGCCACCTCATCCAGTCAAAACGCATACTTTGAGAATTTGGCATACAACTGTTGTTCCCTCAATGTTTGCAAGACTTGACGCAAGTGCTGGACATGCTCTTCCTCTGTTTTTGAATAAATCAATATATCATCGATAAAAACAATCACGAACTGATCCAAGAATGCCTTAAACACACGATTCATCAAGGCCATAAAAGCTGCATGGGCATTCGTTAGGCCAAAAAGGCATAACCACAAATTCAAAATGCTCATACCTGGTACTGAATGCTGTGTTGAAGATATCTCCCTCTAGAATTCTCAGCTGGTGATATCCGGATCGAAGATCAATTTTGAAAAATACACGTGCGCCTACCAGTTGATCGAACAAATCGTCAATACGCGGCAAAGGGTATTTATTCTTTATTGTCAACTTGTTCAGCTCGCGATAATCGACGCATTGACGAAGGGACCCATCCTTCTTTTTCACAAATAATACTGGAGCTCTCCAAGGTGAGGTACTCGGTCAAATAAAGTTCTTATCAAGCAATTCTTGCAATTACACTTTCAATTCTGTCAATTTTTTGGCATCATCCGATGCGGAGTCTTCGCCACAGGAACAACTCCTTCAATTACCTTAATTTCAAATTCAACTTCTCTGGCTGGAGGTACCCCAGATAACTCTTATGGGAATACATTCACGTAGTCCCTCACTACGGGCACAGCTGTAATTTCTTTTTTTTCTTCTTTCATTTCTTTAATCATCACCAACATGACCTCACAGCCTTTCCGCACCATTTTTCTGGCTTTCATTGCCGAGATCCTGATTTTTGCAACTTCGTCGAGACTTTTATAGATCATCAGGCTTCCATCTGGGCATTTGAATGCCAGCTCTTTCGTTTTACAGTTAATGACAGCTTCTCGATCCGATAGCCAATCCATACCAAGGATGACATCATACTAAACCAACGGTAAGACCACAACATCAACTTCAATTCGTTTATCATTAAACGTTAGCGAGACTACGACTCGCTCTTTTGTCATCAGAATCGTATTATTCGGTAGCAGTACACTCAAAGGTTGAGCAACTTGATATGGTCGTATATGAAGTGATTCAAGAATAGATGTTGAAATAAAAGATTGACTGACACCAGTATCAAATAAAACTTTCCGTACTTGATCATGAACAAGCAGCATACCTGGGACAACAGTATCATAGGCCTTCGCCTCTTGCTGACCGAGATTGAAAGCTCGGGCTTGTATCAGTCTCTCATCTCTGGCCCCTTCAGCGGGTGCCGATGCTATCGACTCTCCTTCCTTGGAAGTCCCAATGTGATAGATTTTCTGAGGCGGCAAGGCTGGAACGCCCCTTGAACTTTCATCCCTTTGCAGCTTTGGACAATCCTTTCGACGATGACCCGACTGACGACAATAAATGCAAACGCCGGTCAAGCATTCCTCTCTGTGCATCTTGCCACATTTGACACACATGGTCAACGTTTTTTGGGACACTTGAGTGCTACCAGTCAACACTGATTGTTGCTGCTTCTTCTTTTTCCACGGGGTTTCACCTGTTCTACCCGATTTCTCTTGGCTAACACCCTCTTTGAACCTCTTCCTCATCTCCGTCCTCCTCTGTCTCTTCTCATTGTCTAACTCGACTAATCGAGATTTTTCCACCAGCAGTGCATACTCAGTAATATCAAACGGAATCACTGAAGCGCATATATCATCCCGCAACCCTTCTTGGAACCGTAAACAACGAGCTTCCTCGGTCGCCACTGTAGACTCTGCATAGTATGCTAAGTTGGAAAATTCGGCTTCATACTGAAGGACAGAGCGGTTTCCTTGCACCAACCGCAAAAACTTCTCCTGTAGCTGTCTCTTTTCTGTCCGCGGCACGAACCATTTTGTAAATTCACGAACAAACTCTGCCCATGTCACGTTCCCCAAACCGCGAGTCTGAAACTTCCCTTTTATCAGGTTCACCCACCACCTATTAGTCTCTCCTTTCAGAAGAAAAACAACCAACTCCACCTTCCTCTCTGCGGGGCACCGCATTGTATCAAATATTGTTTCAATCCGAAAAATCCAGCTTCCGTCTCGATCAGAGGCAAATCACTGCGAAAAGTCGGCAGTTTCAATTCCAGTAACTGCTTCATATCAATATCAAGTAAGCGAGGCTGCTGCGGTTCCACCAATGCTGGAGGAGGCATAGCTGGTGTTGAGATTGATTTGCCAGCAGGACACGTGTATGTGGGACCGTGTTATGGTTTCCCCACCGCGTTCCAGGTCTGGGTGTTGACCCCGGTGGGCCCCCTGTGACGGAATATCCCTGCAGTCCTGTGGTTGGGATTAATCCCACATCGTCTGCAACTTTCTCCCCTCCGTGTTCATGTACCCCGCCACCCTTCATCTCAATACCTGGGTTTTGAGATGAACTGTTGGGTTGGCGGGTTCTTTCATTGTATCAGAGCACTCGATCCTTTCCTCCTGACTGAGCTCTCTCTGCCCGTGCAGCTTGTTTCTTCTTTCCGCGACCTGTTTTCGCGGCTTGTTTTCTTTTTCTGATCGTTGCCCTGTTCACGCGGTTTGCTTTCTCTTCTGACCTTTTCCCTGTTCGCGCGGCTTGCTTCTCCCTGTTTGCGGCCTCTTCTGACCCTTTGTGTTTGCGTCCTCTTGCTTCATCTTTTTCTAACCGCTCTTCTTCTTTGTCGCCGCGACCTGTTCTTAAGTCGCCGCGACCTGTTCTAGCCGCTCTCCTCTTCTAGGTCTCCGCGACCTGTACTCAAGTCGTAGTGACCTGTTCCATCCAATTTCCTCTTCTTTGTCGCCGCGACCTGTACTTAAGTCGCCGCGACCTTGCTAGCGACTTCTCCCTCTTGCCGCGGCTTGTTTCTCTCGCTGCTTTCATCTATGGCCACCTCCGATATCTCCACCACCACTACTCCCGTTGCCGCTCATCCTCCTCCTCCCACTCCTTCTGGTAATCTTGGCACCGCTTCCAAGCTTGTTGGTCACAACTATCCAGATTGGAGTGTCTCATTCACTTTCCTCCTCCGCTCTCAACGCAAACGTCATCATCTCACCGATGACCCTCCTCCACATGATTCTCCTCTTTTTGACGACTGGGATGCCAGCGATGTTCTTGTCCGCACATGGCTGGCTAACATCCTCTCTGATGAATGTCTCTCTGTCATCCGTCATGATGAAACCGTCAAGGCCGGTTGGCTCCATCTTGCCGCTCTCTACTCCAAGGGGGCTCAGACGTCTCGCATATATACTTTATATGCGGACCTCTTTGCCCGCCCCTCCATATCTCCAGCGGCTGCTTACCAGCAAGTTCAGGCTCTCGGAGCCGAAATTCTCAAAAATCGCCCCTTCTCCGCTGATCTCGCTGAGCAACACAAGCACTTCCAGGAGCTTCTGGTGGTGTGTTATCTTCTCCGCCTTTCAGAGTCATATGACATGATCCGTCAACAGATCCTTGGTGAAGCGGAGTCTCCCACCTTGGATGCCACCGCTGCCCGCATCGCCGCAGTTACTTCTTTGCACCAACGTCCGTTGTTGTCCTCCCCTCCTCCATCGGACAACTCCGCTCACCATACTCAACGCAGTGGCTCTGGTGGCCGCCACCTCCCCTCTAGTGAACGTGGTGCTTCCCGCTTTCTTTGCTCTCACTGTGGCTGCACCGGCCACACGGTTGATCGCTGTTGGAAGAAGCATCCTCATCTTCGACCATCTGGTGACGCCTCCTCTTCCTCTTCGAAGCTGTCCACCTTTATGGTCACGTCTTCAGGTAGTGCCCACGTCGCTACTCAAGGTAAATGGCTGATCGACTCTGGTGCTACAAATCATATGACCGGCAATCCGCACTGTTTTTCTCTCCTACAACAGCATGACCGGTTACCCCCGATCCTTGTTGCGGACGGCTCTCCCTCACCGGTCAATGGAACGGGGGTTGTTCAAGTAACTCCGTCTCTTCGCTTGGCGGATACCCTCTACTTGCGCAAGTTCCCTTGCAACTTGTTATTTGTTACTTCTCTTTGCAAACAACTACAATGCTCTGTCACATTCACGTCTACTACTTATTCTTTTCAGGATCCGGGCACCAAGCGGACGTTTGCTACTGAGACTGAGAGGGACGGCCTTTACTTCCTCGACAACGTTTCTGCACTCTCCGCCTTCTCTGCATCTTCTACTGATCTTCTCCAGTGGCACCTTCGTCTTGGTCATGCTCCTCTCCGTCTTCTTTGTCAGCTTCTCCCACATCTTCTTTTGCAAGGCCCACCGCTCAACTGTGAAGCTTGTCAACTTGGCAAGCATCACCGCTCTTCCTTCCCACCAAAGCAAGGCCGTGGATCTTCCCGGCCGTTTGAACTTATCCACTCCGACATCTGGGGTCCTGCTCCTACCCTCACCATTGGTCAGGGTAGTTCATATTTTGTAACATTTATTGATGATTTCTCTAGATATACATTGGTCGGGGTAGTTCATGATTTCTCTAGATGTACAAATAGAGAGAGAAAGAGAAAAAGAGAAGAGGGAAGAATGGGCCCCTAGATGGGCCTTAAAGTAGTCTTTTCTAACACTCCCCCGCAAGCTCGAGCGTACAAGTCGTAAGCACCAAGCTTGGATAAAAACTGGTAGTATAGAGGCCGGGAGAGAGCTTTAGTTAGGATGTCAGCAACTTGGCTTGCAGCAGGAACATGCTCTAAATTTATCTTCTTTGCCTGAACCTTTTCTCGGATGAAGTGACAGTCAACTTCAATATGCTTTCTGCGTTCGTGAAATACAGGATTCTTGGCAATATGGATTGCCGCTTGACTGTCACAAAATAGGGTCGCTGGCGATGAGAGACGAACACCCAAGTCTCTCAGAAGGCTCTCAAGCCAAGTTAACCCGGAAACAACAACAGCCATAGCGCGGTACTCAGCTTCAGCAGAAGAGCGAGCAACCACATTTTGTTTCTTGCTACGCCAGGTTATGAGATGTCCACCAAAGTAGGTACAGAAACCTGTTGTGGAACGCCTATCATCAATAGACCCGGCATAGTCAGCGTCAGAGTAAGTGACAAGGGATAAAGAAGTGCATGACTTGTACACAAGCCCTTGTCCTGGAGCGTTCTTGAGATACCGAAGAATGCGCTCGACAGCTTGAAGATGAGATGTCCTCGGGGCATGCATAAATCGACTCACGACTCCAACGACAAAGGAGATGTCTGGTCGAGTAACTGTAAGGTAGATCAGTTTCCCAACCAGGCGTCTGTAGTATTCCGGATTCGTAAGCAGCTCATCAGAGCTATGGGCCGATAGCCTGTGATTCGCGTCCATTGGAGTATCCGTAGGTTTGCATCCGGAATAGCCAGCATCATGAAGAAGATCCATACAATACTTCCTTTGGGATAATACAAGACCATCAGGCCGTCGTGCAACCTCAAGCCCGAGAAAATACCGTAGATTACCAAGATCTTTGGTCTGAAAGGCGGAGTTCAACTGTTGCTTGGTATGTTGTATCCCTGTAGTATCGTCGCCAGTAATGAGGATATCGTCAACATAGACAAGTAGAATCACTGTTCCGGTTGGCCGATGTCGAGTGAAGAGAGAAAAGTCAGCCGAGCTCCTAGTGAAGCCAATATTGCGGACTACCGTGCTGAATTTGTCAAACCAAGCGCGCGGGGATTGTTTGAGACCATAAATGGATTTCCGAAGATGACAAACCCGAGACTCCCCCGTGGTCTCAAACCCGGGAGGTTGATGCATATAAACAGTCTCCTGAAGATCACCATTGAGGAAGGCGTTCTTAACATCCAGCTGATAAAGAGGCCAATGACGGTGAACAGCCAAGGATAGAAGAACTCGAACAGTGTTCATTTTGGCCACCGGGGAGAACGTTTCCTCATAATCAAGGCCCTGTTGCTGAGTAAAACCCCGGGCCACAAGGCGGGCCTTGAGACGCTCAACGGTGCCATCTGACGCATGTTTAATAACAAAGATCCACTTGCAGCGAACACAGGATTGACCTGCAGGAAGAGGTACCAGATCCCAAGTGCTGGTGGCCCAGAGAGCCCGCATTTCAGCTTCCATGGCCGCCCGCCATCCGGGGTGCTGAAGAGCCTCCTGTACAGAAGTAGGAGTGGCAGTAGAGGATAAAGAGAGAGCACTCTGACAGAGTTCCGGAGAGAGGCGGTGAAGAGAGACAAAGTTGGCCATCGAGTGGGCAGTGGAAGCAGTGGTCGAATCCGCAGGTTGCAAAGCATCATTAGAGCGGGGCAGCTCTCGTATGGTAGTAGACGAGGGAGGACGTTGAGTGTACACACGAATAACCGGTGGTGTAGGTGGTTTAGGAGGGTTGGGTGGGGAAGGGAGATGTGGGATGGTGGAAGGGACGGGGATAACAGGTCGCGGGAGAGGTGGCGAAAGAGGAGGGTCAGTAGATGGAGAGTAGTATGGCTGATGTTCGAGGAAGGTGACATCAGCAGAAGTGACTACCTTGCGGTCCGTGGGAGAAAAACAAAGGTAGCCATTCTGAGTGCGAGAATAGCCCACAAACATATATTTAGTGGCACGGGGAGCAAGCTTGTCAGTGGACGGACCAAGATGATGAACAAAACACACACAACCAAACACGCGTGGGGTGATGGAGAAGGTAGGGTGGGAGGGAAAAAGGAGATTGTAGGGAACCGCAAAATTGAGGATAGATGAGGGCAGACGGTTAATAAGAGTGCAAGTGGTGGAAACCGCAAAATTCCAATATTGTTTTGGAACATTCATCTGAAACATAAGGGAGCGGGTAACCTCGAGCAGGTGGCGATTCTTGCGTTCAACAACGTCATTTTGTTGGGGGGTATAGACACAGGAGGTCTGATGGATGACCCCAAACTCCGCACAGAAGTGAGAGAAGGTATGACTGGTGTATTCACGGGCATTATCGGTGCGGAGGGTTTTAATGGTTGTGGAGAACTGATTGCGAGTTTCAATAAAGAAGGTCCGGAATACACCGGGTAATTCAGAACGGTCACGCAGGAGGTACAGCCAGGTCACCCGAGAGTAGTCATCGACAAAGGTGACAAAGTAGCGGTATCCAAAGATACTGGTAATTTTGTAAGGGCCCCAAATATCGGAGTGAACAAGATCAAAGGGAGCAGGACGCCGAGAAGGATGTGGTGGGAACGAAGAGCGATGATGTTTCCCATAGATACAAGACTCACACGTGAACTCGTGGAAGGACACATCGGGGAGACATTTTTTGAGAATGTTGAGAGGAGCATGACCCAGACGTCGGTGCCAGTCAACAGAGCTAAGAGACGACAGCACCGTTGGAGGATACGGGTTAAGGATATAGAGACCATTCGACAGATGCCCTTTGCCAATGATGGTTTGCGTCTTGCGATCCTGCACAACACATGAGTTAGAAGAAAATATAACAGTACAATCGAGGTCAGCAGTGAGGCGGCCAATAGAGAGAAGGTTGAACGGAGAGCCCAGAACATGAAGGGCAGAGCGAAGAGTAATGGAGGGAGTGAGGTGGATATCTGTAGCGCCAGAGACGGGAAGTGTGTCCCCACTGGCAACAGTAATTAACTGGGGATGCACAGAGGGCAAATATTTTGGGGGTTGCCGTGATGTAATGTGGTGAGAGGCCCCGGAATCCAAAATCCATGAGGAGCTGTGAGCAAGGCATGAGGTACCACCATCAGAAACAGAAACCACAGAACCCGGAGGACAGCCGATCATTGTGCAAGGAGAAGACCGTAGCAGACAAGAAGACCGCAGCAAGCAGTGGCAAGAAACAACAGGCGGTGCGGTTAGGAGAAGACCGCAGCAGAAGCACACCCCGGGCGAATAAGGACTGAGACCGGGCGGATAGAAGCAGACCGTACCAAGGTCAAACACAGAAGGCCGCAGCGAGAGGGAACAGACCGCGCAGTCACACCAGCGAGGAGGCAGATCGCGACCAAAATGCGGAAACAGAGAGTCCGCACGGTCTAGGTGCACACAGCAGCGGTCACAGCACAGGAATCGGTCAGCAGCGGACAGGAGCAGACCGCACGAAGAGAAGGAGAGGCCGGCGGATAAGAGCAATGACCGCGACCAAGATGCGGGTGAGAAAGAGACAACCCGCACGGTCAGACAGATCACATCGGCGAACAGAGGCAAGTCGCGCGGACAGAGAGGAGCAGAGCAGGAGATCGCGACCAAGATGCGGGGGAGAAAGAGTCAACCCGCACGGTCAGGAAGATCACAGTGTCGAACAGAAAAGAAATCCGCGAGTAGAGAGACAAGCGGATTAGGGAAAGCAGAAGCAGGCGAGCGGGAACAAGACCGCAGCGAACAGGAACAGTCCGCAAGCAAAGCAGTCCGCGAACAGACAGACGCGGAGAGCAAATCGGCGGACTGACGACAGGCCGCTGGCGAGTCCGCAGCGGACAGACAAGAGGGTGGCCCCACGGATGAGGAAGGAGGAAAGGCTATAAAAGACAGAGAGGGGAAGGAGGATCCACGGGAGAAGAGCAACACAAGGAAGCAGAAAAGAAGTGGACTGAGAGGGGGCAGGCCGCAGAGGCAAGCGGATAGAGAGGAAAGCCGACTGAGAGGGGGGCAGGCCGCAGAGGCAAGCGGATAGAGAAGAGCCTGCAGCGGACAGAGGAGAAGAGGGCCCCACGAAGCAGAGAGAAGGTGGCTATAAGAAGCCTGAAAATGGTGGAACCACAGAGAGGGAGAGGAGAAGCGGATGCAGAGTTGCAAACCGCAGAGCCCGCGCGGACAGGAGACCGGAGCGGATAGGTTTCCAGGCCGCAGGAGACAAGGCCGCAGATAGACGCGGGTAGGAGAAGGAGGCCGCAGAGAAAAATTGCGGACCGGTAGGGGGGGGGGGGGCGGGTTGGGCGGTTAGAAAAGGGGAAACCGCAGGTGACAGACCGCTGGCTCTGATACCATGTAGATAAAGCTCCAAATCTTGTATATACTTCTTCAATGAATAATTACAAGTATGAATACATTTATATAGAGGAAGAAGAAAGAGAGAAATCCCAATCCAAGATGTGAGACTAATACAAATAGAGAGAGAAAGAGAGAAAGAGAAGAGGGAAGAATGGGCCACTAGATGGGCCTTAAAGTAGTCTTTTCTAACAAAAATTTTTCGTTCTGACAACGCTAAGGAATATCTTAGCAATGCCTTCACTTCTTTTTGTGTGCAAAATGATATTATTCATCAAATTACCTGTGTATATACCTCGCAACAAAATGTGGTGGCAGAACGCAAGAACCGTCACCTTCTTGATGTCGCCCGCTCTCTGATGACATAAATACACGTTCCTCGCTCCTATTGGGGATATGTTGTCCTCCTCTCCTGTTACCTCATTAATCGCATTTCGTACACGGTTCTCCACGGACAAACTCCATTCTCTCTTCTCTATCATGACAAGGATGCGTTTCCTCTTCCTCTGCGTATCTTTGGGTGCACGACCTTTGTGCACAATCCTTCCGCAACGCATAACAAACTTGACTCACGTGCCACCAAATGTATCTTTTTGGGTTACTCTTGTCGAGATTTTTCCACCATCACCTCCACCGTCTCCTCCTTCCCTCTCTTCCTCATCACCACCGCCATCTCCTTCTTCTCCGCGGCCGTCTCTCTCCTCTCCCGGGCCAGCTCTCTCTTCCACGGATGCTCCGGTTACTGAGGAACATGCCGACCCGGATCTTCCCATTGCTCTTCGCAAAGGGGTGCGGACGTGTACCCAGCACCCGCTGGCTGCTGTTGTTTCATATGATCGTCTCACTCCTTCTCGCAAGGCGTTTGCATTGGCTATCTCAGCGACTGCCACTCCCCACACCTACCAGGAGGCTCTCACTATTCCTCATTGGAAGACTGTCATGGATGAGGAAATTGCTACCCTTACTGAATGGGGCACCTGGACCCTGGTTCCCCCACCTTTGGGTACGGATGTTGTTGGCTGCCGTTGGGTCTTTGTTGTGAAATTCCATCCCGATGACAGCGTGGATCGCTATAAGGCCCGTCTGGTGGCCAAAGGTTTCACTCAGACCTATGATGTTGATTACTTCGACACCTTCTCTCCCGTTGCTCGTCTCAGCACCATTCGGGTCCTTCTCTCTGTCTCTGTCAAGAGGAATTGACCCATTTCGCAGCTGGATGTTAAGAATGCTTTCCTCTACGGTGATATGCAAGAAGATGTTTACATGAAGTAACCTCCTGGGTATGTTGCTCAGGGGGAGACACAAGTATGCCGGCTAAAGAAGGCTATCTATGACCTCAAGCAGAGTCTTCGTGCCTGGTTTGACAAGTTCAGTGGCATTGTTGCGGCCATTAGTTTTACAAGAAGCTCAGCCGATCACTCCTTGTTCGTTCGGAAAACCGCCTCTGGTCTGGTAGTTCTTGCGGTTTATGTTGATGACATGCTTCTTGCTGGCGATGACCAGGATGGGGTAATGTTGACAAAGAAACACCTCCGTAAACACCTGGTCATAAGAGATATTGCTCCCCAAAATACTTTCTGGGGATTGAAATCTCTAGAAAGCCCAACTCCATGGTCATTTCCCAACGGAAGTATGCTCTTGATCTTCTAAATGAGGCAGGATTGACTGATGCTAAACCTGCCCGTTGTCCCATGGCTGCTGGAGAAGACAAAACTTGGACAGATGATTTGTCTCCTCTATCCGATCTTACGAGGTACCGGCGTCTGGTGGGCAAGCTCATTTATCTCACGGTAACCAGACCCGACATCTCTTATGCTGTTGGCAAGGTGAGCCAGTTCATGCAAGCTCCTAGGGAGTGTCATCTACAATCTGTCATGCGTATATTGGAGTATATTAAAGCAGCATCAGGGAAAGGATTCTTTTTTCAGAAGAATGGTCACCTAAGATTTGAAGCGTACACCTAAGGTTTGAAGCGTACTTTGATTCAAGCTATGCTGATGACAAAGGGGACCGCATGTCGACATCAGGTTTCTGCACGTTTGTTGGAGGCAATCTTGTGAGTTGGAATAGCAAGAAACAGTCTGTGGTCTTCAAGTCTAGTGCAGAGGCGGAATATCACAGTATGACGTCGACCACATGTGAGTTGAAATGATTACGGACTCTCATGCTTGACTTAGCAGAGGTCTACAACTATTCTCTTCCTATGTTCTGTGACAACAAGGCCGCGATATACATTTCCAAAAATCCGGTCTTTCATGAGAGAATAAAACACATAGAAGTCGACTGCCATTTTATTCGGGAAGAGATCTTGAATAAACAGATTTGCACTCCGTTCGTCACTTCCGACAACGAGTTGGCAGACGTTTTCACCAAGCCGGTGTCCGCTTCCTCTTTTCACATTTGCGACAAGCTGGACATGATTGATATCTATGCTCCAGCTTGAGGGGGAGTGTTGCAATATGGAAGCCGGACGGTCTGCTGCTGTTCGGAGACCGGGCGGTCTGGCGGTTTATCCTAGCCGGTCTGTCTGCCGGGCTATTGCTGTTTGGTATCCCAGTGGTCAGGCGGCTTGTCTCAGACGACTTGGAGACCGGGCGGTCTAGCGGTCTCCTGTGGCGGCTTGTTCTCTTCTGCTGTTGGTTGTCGGGCGGTGAGCCGGCTTGTCTAAACGCACGACCTGTCCGGTTTGTCTTTTTATAAAGCCGCATATCCTTGTAAATTTTTAGTCCCATATTGCTTAATTGTAATCTCTCTCATCTCCTCCATTCTATAAAAAAGAGGCTATACCATTGTAATTGATACCTTTTTTTGGGTAATAAAATTTGCATTACTCCAAATTTTCGGTAAAGTCGCATATCCTTGGACAATAATCTTGTTCCCAATCTGATGTGCACTCGTCGTCACAAATCATATGTAAACCGTCCATCTCGATCGGACACGATCGTACGTGGAATACCATGTAATCTCACGATTACATTTACATAGAGTTCCCCCAATTTTTTAGTCGGCCCGTTTTGCTTGGTCGGTATAAAATGGGTGCTCTTTGTCAATCAGTCAATGATGACCCAAATTCCATCATTTCCAGCTTTACTGCGAGGCATGCCAAATACAAAATTTATCGCAACATCATCCTACTTCCATTCCGGAATGGGAAGAGATCGAAGATACCCAACAAGCTTTTGATGTTCTGCTTTCACTATCGGACAGGTATGACACTGAACAATATACTGAATGACATCCTTCTTCATATGTGTCCACCAGAAGTCCCGTTTTAAATCGTCGTACATCTTTGTCCGATCAGGATGAATCGAATATGGCGTATTATACGCCTCATGCAGGATATCCTTCCGCAGGCTATCAACATCTGGTACACATAGTCTGTCATTCAAGTGCAATTAGACATCCTTTTCAATAAAAACACTCACTTCTCCATTTCTCAATTTTTCACATATCCCCATCAAGAAGGGGTCTTGAGGTATCGCTTTCCTGATTCTCTTTTTAAGCGAATATTGAATCCGTATCTGGAATAGTTGTGCTTGCTTTTCTTCAGACGTAAATATCACACATATTTCCATTTCCCGAAGCATATAAAGAAGCTTCTTATTATACTGCGGTATCACTGACAGTGCAACAATATTCTTCCCACTTAATGCATATGCGATCACATTTGTCTTACCTGCATGGTATTGAATATCCAGATCATAATCTTTAATAAATTCCAGCCATTTTCTCTAGCATAAATTGATTTACCGCTGATCAAATATATATTTCAGGCTCTTATGATCTTTGAATATCTCGCATCGAACACCATACAGGTAGTGATGCCAAATTTTCAAAGCGAACACAACCGCTGCTAATTCCAGATCATGTGTCGGATAGTTCTTTTCGGCATCCTTTAATTGTCGGGAAACAAAGACAATCACCTTTCCACGTTGCATTAACACACAATCCAATCCTTTATAGGACGCATCACTATAAATTTGAAAACCATCTGAGCATTCAGGCATCACCAACACTGGCGCTGCCGTTAATCTTTCTTTTAAGGCTTCGAACGCTTGCTGACAATCGTCTCCCCACGTAAATAATACGTTCTTTCGAGTTAATTGTGTCAAGGGTAGTGCTAGCTTCGAAAAGTCTTTGACAAATATTCGATAATAACCAGCCAAGCTCAAGAAGCTTCGTACTTCAGTCATGGATTTCGGCCGGGTCCAGTTGATTATTGCTTCAATTTTAGCTGGATCAACAACCAACCCCTCCGCATTAATCACATGACCTAAAAAGGCCACCTCATTCAGCAAAAACACACACTTTGAGAATTTGACATACAACTGTTGTTCCCTCAATGTTTGCAAGACTTGACGCAAGTGCTGGACATGCTCTTCCTCTGTCTTTGAATAAATCAATATATTATCGATAAAAACAATCACGAACTGATCCAAGAATGCCTTAAACACACGATTCATCAAGGCCATAAAAGCTGCATGGGTATTCGTTAGGACAAAAAGGCATAACCACAAATTCAAAATGCTCATACCTGATACTGAATGCTGTGTTGAAGATATCTCCCTCTAGAATTCTCAGCGGGTGATATCCGGATCAAAGATCAATTTTGGAAAATACACGTGCGCCTACCAGTTGATCGAACAAATCGTCAATACGCGACAAATGATATTTATTCTTTATTGTCAATTTGTTCAGCTCGCGATAATCAACGCATTGACGGAGGGACCCATCCTTCTTTTTCACAAATAATACTGGAGCTCCCCAAGGTGAGGTACTCGGTCAGATAAAGTTCTTATCAAACAATTCTTGCAATTGCACTTTCAATTCTGCCAATTCTTTTGGCGTCATCCGATACGGAGTCTTCGCCACAGGAACAGCTCCTTCAATCACCTTAATTTCAAATTCAACTTCTCTGGCTGGAGGTACACCAGGTAACTCTTCTGGGAATACATCCACGTAGTCCCGCACTACGGGCACCGCTGTAATTTCTTTCTTTTCTTCTTTCATTTCTTTAATCATCACCAACATGACCTCACAGTCTTTCCGCACCATTTTTCTGGCTTTTATTGCCGAGATCCTGATTTTTGCAACTTTGCCAAGACCTTTATAAATCATCAGGCTTCCATCTGGGCATTTCAATGCCAGCTCTTTCGTTTTATAGTTAATGACAGCTTCTCGATCCGATAGCCAATCCATACCAAGGATGACATCATACTCAACCAACCGTAAGACCGCAACATCAACTTCAATTCGTTTATCATTAAACGGTAGCGAGACTACGACTCACTCTTTTGTTATCAGAATCGTATTATTCGGTAGCAGTACACTCAAAGGTTGAGCAACTTGATATGGTCGTATATGAAGTGATTCAAAAATAGATGTTGAAATAATAGATTGACTGACACCAGTATCAAATAAAACTTTTCGTACTTGATCATGAACAAGCAGTATACCTGGGACAACGGTATCATCGGCCTTCGCCTCTTGCTGAACGAGATTGAAAGCTCGGGCCTGTATCAGTCTCTCATCTCTGGCCCCTTTAGCGGGTGCCGATGCTATCGACTCCCCTTCCCTGGAAGTCCCAATGTGATAGATTTTCTGAGGCGGCAAGGCAGGAATGCCCCTTGAACTTTCATCCTTTTGCAGCTTTGGACAATCCTTTCGACGATGGCCCGACTGACGACAATAAAAGCAAACGCCGGTCAAGCATTCTTCTCTGTGCATCTTGCCACATTTGACACACTTGGTTAACGTTGTTTGGGACACTTGAGTGCTACCAGTCAACACTGATTGTTGCTGCTTCTTCTGTTTCCACGGGGTTTCACCTGTTCTACCCGATTTCTGTTGGCTAGCACCCTCTTTGAACCTCTTCCTCATCTCCGTCCTCCTCTGTCTCTTCTCATTGTCTAACTCGACTAATCGAGATTTCTCCACCAGCAGTGCATACTCAGTAATATCAAACGAAACCACTGAAGCGCAGATATCATCCCACAACCCTTCCTGGAACCGTAAACAGCGAGCTTCCTCGGTCGCCACTGTAGACTCTGCATGGTATGCCAAACTGGAAAATTCGGCTTCATACTGAAGGACAGAGCGGTTTCCTTGCACCAACCGCAAAAACTTCTCCTGTAGCTGTCTCTTTTCTATCCGCGGCACAAACCATTTTGTAAATTCACGAACAAACTCTGCCCATGTCACGTTCGCCAAATCGCGAGTCTGAAACTTCCCTTTTATCAGGTTCACCCACCACCTCTTAGCCTCTCCTTTCAGAAGAAAAACAACCAACTCCACCTTCCTCTCCGCGGGACACCGCATCGTATCAAATATTGTTTCAATCCAAAAAATCCAGTCTTCCGTCTCGATCAGAGACAAATCACTGTGAAAAGTCGGCGGTTTCAATTCCAATAACTGCTTCATATCAATATCAAGTAAGCGAGGCTGCTTCGGTTCCACCAATGTTGGAGGAGGCATAGCTGGCACAACTGAGGGTACTCCTGGAGAAGGCAGCAATGAAATCTATATAATATGTTTCTAATCTAGGAACAGATAAAATCAACAATTCTATATTGAAATCAAGTCATATTTTCTTTTATTCGTAGTTCGTTTCTCGAAATTCTTAAGGTCATTTGAATATCTCAATTATCCGGGTCCGTCGACCCTTCATATCATTATCTACTTTAGGGCGCTTCTACGCGCTACAGGCTTCAACGCCTCCTATTAGATTCATATCATAATCTGTAGGAGTTCGCCCCCCTACGAGGTGTGAGAGTTCTACCCCCCTCACGAGGTGTAGGAGTCTGAAACATTCCCCCCCCCCACGGCCCCACTAGGCTGACCCTTAGCATTTCGATGCGTCGACGCGTTCTCAATTTCAATTCATTTTCAATCATTTCGATTCGTTCAGTTTCTTTCACAAATAAGATTTATTTGTGTACAACCCCGTACCCGGCCAAGTGGGACCCTCCCTAGATAGCGAGCTAGGAGCGTGCTATGAGCGGCGATTTGGTGCAGCCCCGTTCGAGGACGTGCGAGTACTCGTGCATGCGTGCAGAGGTTTTGTGCGTATAAGCTCTTTACAAATATATGTTAATATATATATATATATATATATATATATATATAGAGGTTAAGAAGAAAAGGAGGAGGGGAGATAGGGCAAAAAAAAGAGGCAGCCGCATTCCCCCCCCCCCCCCCCCCCCATTTTCCCGATCTCTCTGGATCTCCTCACTGTCCCGATCGGCAAAAAGGAGGAAAGCGCCAGCCGTCTGGAGCTGAAATCGGCCGCATGGAGCTCGAATCGGCCGCCTGGAGCAAGGCCGACCGGCCTCTCCTTCCCCATCGCCGCCTGCAGCCTGATCCTGAGCCCCCTCTCACCAACTCTCTTTCTCCCGCCCGCCGCCTTTGACAAGGGGAAGCCGAGCTTCTCTGCTCTATCCCGGCCACCGCCGGTAAGGGGAAAGCCCGATCCTCCCCCTCTCTTTGTCCAGGCCATCGTCGGCTTGGTTCAATGTCGACCTTCCTCCTCTTCTCTTGGCCGACCAAGAGGGGTGGGGTTTGGGCTTGGACACTTCGAGAGAGGCTAACCGATGATGTCAGAAAAAGAACATCTCCTTCGGAGCTCGGATCCGTGCGTGGACAGTCGCTGCGAATATTGTTCGTGACCGAGCTATGCCCCAAAACACGCGTCAAGGGTAACGAAGTTTCTTCTTGGGCAGGTGAATCCCTCAATTAATATATTTGCATGAAAGCCCCTCTCCATTAATGAGTGGGGGAAGAGAGTTCTCCGACGGGTCGATGTGTACATCCCCGCAATTAATTGCATTTAGTATCCGGAAGCGTGAGTACGAATTTAAGCATGCTGTGTGAAGCCCATTCGGACGTGTGAGCCGGATTGGTGATGTTCTGGGGTTCTCGGAGAAGACTCCGAGGAAGTTGTATATTATCCGTTTGCAGGGAATAAGCACCATAACCCCGAAAAAGGGGTCGGCGCAACGTAATTAGGTCGCTTTTAGTCGACTGATGTTTAGCTTGCCGCCACTTGTCGAGACGTCGACGTACAGTTGCTGCAGTACTAAGCGGGGAATAGCGGGCTTAAACCCAAGTTTGTGCCGACCCTAGAAGGTCTAATTTGCTTATGTTGACGGCCTGTGTGCCGAAGTATGGAATTTATATTCTCGTAAATTAAAATGCATGTGCGGCCGTATGCATGTTGTTTATTGTTTTGTTTTAGGCAAGCGGTATTCTCGTGAACCGCTCGCCCCATGGGGACTTCGAGATAAAGTTACCGGGAAGCCCTCGAGGGTTTAGCAGCCTTTCGGAACAACGAAGTTACGTTGTTGGCGACCCAATTGGGGCTGCGTAAGGTAGAGCTATTCGGCGGGGTTACAACATCGTTAGGGCGGATGAGTAGCATTTTGCATAGACCCAATGAGACACATCTGGATAGGAGGGAGTTGGTCTTGAGATCCTCCTTAGATGTTCCGGTCGGGCAAGAGTGCCCTCCAATGGTGCCTTAGCTCAGTCTTTGGCTTGGGAGGGGAAGAGTTTGTTAGTCTTCCGGGTATGCGGTGGGACCTCCACGCTGAGACCTCGGGTCTGTCCCTTGTGTTCCTAGTCTTGTGCCTAGATAGTTCGCTTGAGGGTAGTAGGTGCGCGGTCACCCCTTTTTTGGGACCCCGAACTCCACAGAGGTCAAATTTTGGCTTCAACACTTTTGGTGCGGTGAGCGTGGAGAGTGGCCAGCACGGAAGAACTCAGGTGAACGTCATGACTTTAGAAGAGGAACCAAGTGACAGCCAGGGCCATGCGCGAACGCTTTGTAGGTAAGGTCCTCATACCTGAAGTTGTCCCATCCTATAGTTGTTGTTGGAATCCCGTAGCCTTTGGAGTAGGATTTGCACCTGTTTGAGGAAATGAACGGTTCATCTAATCATGTCGCGCCTTAACTCGGGATCTTTTGTATTTGATGAATATTTCTCAAACCATGAACCATCTTGAAACCAAGTTTAGCGTACGGATGTACGTTGTTAATATTCGGTTAAAGTTATACTTTTAGGGATTTTGTTGAAGGATGATTATGTTTAAATATGGGCAAGGATACATTGCCATGATGAGAAATGTTGGCAATTGCTCTGTGGAAAAACACCAGTGAGGAAAATAACAGAAAAACACTATTGTTGAAAGTTTTTTAATATTTCGTTTTGGATGGGCTTCATCTCATGACACTTCTCTTTATATTGATGAATAATTTCTCTTTTTACCTGGTATGATAGCTTCTCTCTTAAAGAACTCATATCCATTTTATTTCATCATTTTGGCGGTAGAGCTATGGAGTTAATCCAGGTTTATAACTATTTTTTGACAAGAAGAATGGGAAATGGGGAAATGTCTATGAGAATATGTGAAAGAGTGGGAAATGGGGAAATGTCCATGAGAATATGTGAAAATGATATTTATATGGTCAAATAAATGCCTAATCCTTGTAAAGTGTGTAATAATTATTAAGATGTGTTTCTAGGAATAAACTAATTTAGATAACTTTGAGTTTAACATTTATATTAGCAGATGAATTAAAACTCTTAAATTTTAATTCAGTTAGCTGCACTTCTTCGCCATCAGCTTTGATCAATTATTTAGATTCGATTTATGAATTCTCCATTCAAAACTGTTGTGGCCGTGACCGGTTAAACCTATACTATAATGTTTTGGCACAATTTTTGTTAGAATTACCTTTGGCCTACTCTTTTCCTTATTGATTATTTAGCACTAAATTCATATGTGCATTTTCTACTGTTTGTTGTACATGTCCTAACTCAATTTTTCATTACTTTTTATTGAATAGGTCATTTTCCATACATACTAATCTTTATGTTTTTGTTTGACACATTCAAAACTGTGCTTGTTGCATTTAAATAAAGTTCAAAGTTCTCAATGATTTTCTCTTATCCTATGTACACTACCAGACATTTTTAAATTTAAGTTATTTAGGTTTAACTCTAAAAGTTAGGTCATTACCTAATGCCCCTAGTAAGAAACCTCTCTCTCTTTATAAGAGATCCAATATTCTTATATTCAGACATCTTAATATCAATCAATAATAAGTATTTAGTATGACACAAGCTGTGAGTAGTTTCTCCAATTTTGTATCCTTTTTGCTTTCCTTAATAGTTGTCATCTTTGAGAAGCACATGCAGAGGTATTTTCCATTTTTCAATACTGGTAAATGTTGTTGCGCTCTTCTAATATAATGAAATTTCAGGTGGTTTCTTCTATGACATGAGAGTAAAGCAGATGGATGAAAAGACCCCGAGCAGACCCGCTGACCAGGCTCTCACCTAGCTGGTAGGGCTGTAGGCTCACTCGGTGGTTGGAGGATGTTCGGAGAGGAGACCCCGAGCCTGGCTCGGCCCCAGGTAGACCCGCTGCGCAGGCTCTCATTAGCTGGCAGGTCCGAAGGCTCGCCTGTGGGGGTAAGGAACCTCGAGCGAGGCTCGGCCCCAGGTAGACCCGCTGCGCAGGCTCTCATTAGCTGGCAGGTCCGAAGGCTCGCCTGTGGGGGAGAGGACTGATTCTTGGAGACTTGGTTCTTGGTTCTTGGAGACTTTTGCACTACCCCGAGCCTGGTTTTTGGGGCCGAACCAGGGAGACTGTTGCAGGTCCGAACCAGGGAGATGGTTGGTTCTTGGAGACTTTTGCACTACCCAGAGCCTGGCTCGGCCCCAGGTAGACCCGCTGGGCAGACTCTCATTAGCTGGCAGGTCCGAAGGCTCGCCTGTGGGGGTAAGGGACCCCGAGCGAGGCTCGACCCCAGGTAGACCCGCTGCGCAGACTCTCATTAGCTGGCAGGTCCGAAGGCTCGCCTGTGGGGGAGAGGACTGGTTCTTGGAGACTTGGTTCTTGGTTCTTGGAGACTTTTGCACTACCCCGAGCCTGGCTCGGCCCCAGGTAGTCCCGCTGCGCAGGCTCTCATTAACTGACAGATCCGAAGGCTCGCCTGTGGGGGTAAGGGACCCCGACCGAGGCTTGGCCCCAGGTAGACCCGCTGCGCAGGCTCTCATTAGCTGGCAGGTCCGAAGGCTCGCCTGTCGGGGAGAGGACTGGTTCTTGCAGACTTGGTTCTTGGTTCTTGGAGACTTTTGCACTACCCCGAGCCTGGCTCAGCCCCAGGTAGACCCGCTGCGCAGGCTCTCATTAGCTGGCAGGTCCGAAGGCTCGCCTGTGGGGGTAAGGGATCCCGAACGAGGCTCGGCCCCAGGTAGACCCGCTTCGCAGGCTCTCATTAGCTGGCAGGTCCGAAGGCTCGCCTGTGGGGGAGAGGACTAGTTCTTGGAGACTTGGTTCTTGGTTCTTGGAGACTTTTGCACCACCCCGAGCCTAGCTCGGCCCCGGGTAGACTCACTGCTCAGGCTCTCATTAGCTGGGCAGGGCGGTAGACACACCTGGGGGGAAAGGATTAGCTCGGCGTGTACAAGAGAATACAAAAATGTATAGCTTTGATGTTTCACAATACCACGAGGAATTGTATGCTGATTAGAAAGAATATTATCAAATCTTTATCTCTCATTATAATGATCAAATCAATAATTCTATATTTGGTAAAATTTCTTATATGAGTAAACATTATTTACATGATCACTCAAGCAACCCAAATCTGACAAGAAGGAATACGACGAGGTAATATAATAGGTTGACAGAGTTTGTTCTCGATCTTTTTTCCTGGGTTACAAATGATGATGATGATATCTTCTTAACTTTACCTTTGATTTTTGGTGATACCTTTGATTTTTGGTGATACCTTTGATTTTTGGATGATACCTTTGATTTTTGGTTGATACCTAACATGAAAGGCTTATCTCTGTCGTGTCTTCATTTTTTAGTTGTTCTTTGTTCTGTAGAATAGCGATCGGTCTTTGGTGATATAAAATTATGAAGAAATTCCATTCAATGGGAGATATATGCTCATGTTTTGATGATAACATGTTTTTGCATGTCCACCACATAAGAACTATTGCATTTGTATCGATAGATATCTGCCGAATATGCCACACAATAGGTCTTGCGTGTGAAGTAATTTATAGCACCTTTAATTGCTTAA
The DNA here is from genome assembly GCA_039583875.1 of Platanthera guangdongensis. Classification (NCBI taxonomy): domain Eukaryota; kingdom Viridiplantae; phylum Streptophyta; class Magnoliopsida; order Asparagales; family Orchidaceae; genus Platanthera; species Platanthera guangdongensis. Next base: position 170,603,624 of record CM077160.1, on the reverse strand, counting down.
CTGTTTTCGACCCATGAAAAAAAGGCTGGAAAACAAATTCATGATTATATGGTCATAGTAGCAAAACTGTACAAGGAACTAGGCCTTTCGATACTTCTTTGTGAGAAAACTTTAAGCAAGGATGTTACTTGGATGTGTGGCTAGATAAATTAAGGATTGTTATGTAACGATTGTTGGAGTGCATTTAAAGCAGTGTGAAATAGACTTGAATTTTCTTATATGCAAAATAAAGTGTAAAAAATGTACTCACTAGATATTTGAATAAAAGTTGTGTCATTGACATTAAAATGTTAATTTATAAAATCATTAGGCCAACAGTGTTGTGTGGAATCAAGTGCGGGTCGGTTAAATAATTATTGATATTTTAAATGTGAGAAAATGAAAATTTAAGATGATGTATGTTAACGTTAGCAAAAGATAATTAAGGAGCTTTGATATACAAGTATAGTTGGAGTATTATCTTTGGAAGGTGAAGTAAATGAAACTAGACTTTGGACAAGCACAAGGAATATGAGCATTTGTCAAGGTATAATAAAATGGTGTGCCCATTAGACTAACATATCAAAATTTTAGTGTTGAAGACTTAAGGAAGAGGTGCAAACCTTAGGAAACATAAATTAACATTTTCAAAGATTTATGAGGAGTGAGGCCCCTCATGATTACTGTGGAGACTGTCCTAATTCTTACATGACTGATATGTCAGTTTAGGAAGAGTGCTGAGATGATATTTACTTTTAATTTTATTAATCTTGTGTAGACTGACTTGATGGATTAGGAGTGGTTTTGAATTTTTTGAAGTTTAGTAGAGTGGAATTGGAGTTCACAGTTTTGTAGGATTGCATAAGGGTCATCATCAACTACATATATAGTTATTTTGTTATGTTTGTATTTGCAAAGGATATTTAGAGTAAGGTATCTTATGTATAAGTTCGCAGATGACATATGTAGTCAATAGATATTTATTGGAATGATTGGAAAGTTGGAACAAATTTAAAAATGTTTGGAAGATAAAGTGATATTTAAATATTTTGGAATGATATCCAACTTTAAAGTTTGGATGGTTAAATTTGAGAAGTGCCTCTAATGATTGTGCTTTAAGGTGAAATTATGACGACTTAAAAGGGTCTTTTTAGATTATTTTATTTGTGTATGGCTAAATAGTAGATCTTTCTGATACTATATCCGAGTATTATGAATATTTATCAAATATATTCATATGTAATGGTCGACTATTGGATCAAGTGATAAATGCATTATTACGGAGAGCTGACTTTTTCTGAAGTAGATAATTTGATTCATGTTGGAAATAACCCTCGTTCCTTCACCTCAAAGATACGGGTCCATGAAAAGGGAATTTCGAGGTACTGAATTGGCATGATATTTGGGTCTTGGAAACACTTGTCTATTCCATCTTTTTGATCGTAGTTCCTTGGAACAATATGCTTTCTCTAAAATATAGAAGAATTGAAATCTTAGATTACTATGAGTCTATGTGTGGATAATATAAGTGGTCTAAACAAGAATTCTCATCAAATAGTAGTAATGGAGGATATTAAAATGAAGTTATTAGCTCACTATTGTTCTATATTCTTACCCTAATTACTGATAGAGAAAAAAAGGGGTTGGCATTTAGAAGGAGAGAGAAAAGATATGGAGGAACCTTAGATGAAAATCTTTAGATTTCTTCAAGTTTAGAATTTCCTCGTTAGTCGTTACATCCACATACTTATACTCCCTCTCATTAGGGCACAAAATGAAATGATGTTGTGTTGAATCACTTTAAATAGAAATAGTGTAACACATAATTTACGATGGTCTTACAATATACTTAGCTTAATCACTTGGGGAATGGAACATGCTCAAGATCAGGCTGTGTTTTTTTGATGGGAGACAGTTAAATCAAATCATAGCCAGTTCATGTTTGCATCTTACTGTTAATAGTGATCAGTTCGCACAAGCCGCAAAACAAATACGATATTTTATTTACATCTATTATGGGATTAGGAGCAACTCCCTTGGCAATTTGTGCAAAAATAGTTTTTTTTCCGTCCTGCTACGTTTGAGAATTGTTATATATGTTCAGAATGCTAAAGTTAGTTTTCTCAAACCTTTTTTTTGGCCGGGTACTTGAGGTTGGACATTTCTTTCCGAGCTTGTGCCAACCTCAAAAAGAGTGGGGATTGTGTACTACCCCGTACCCGGCCAAGTGGGACCCTCCCTAGATAGCGGGCTAGGAGCGTGCTATGAGCGGCGATTTGGTGCAGCCCCGTTCGAGGACGTGCGAGTACTCGTGCATGCTTGCAGAGGTTTTGTGCGTATAGGCTCTTTACAAATATATGTTTATATTAATATAGATATATATATGTTATATTATATATATATATATATGGAGGTTAAGAAGAAAAGGAGGAGGGGAGATAGGGCAAAAAAAGAGGCAGCCACATTCCCCCCCCCCAATTTTCCCGATCTCTCTGGATCTCCTCACTCTCCCGATCGGCAAAAAGGAGGAAAGCGCCAGCCGCCTGGAGCTCAAATCGGCCGCCTGGAGCTCGAATCAGCCGCCTGGAGCAAGGCCGACCGGTCTCTCCTTCCCCATCGCCGCCTGCAGCCCGATCCCGAGCCCCCTCTCACCAACTCTCTTTCTCCCGCCCGCCGCCGTTGACAAGGGGAAGCCGAGCTTCTCTGCTCTGTCCCGGCCACCGCCGGTAAGGGGAAAGCCCGATCCTCCCCCTCTCTTTGTCCAGGCCATCGCCGGCTAGGTTCAAGGCCGACCTTCCTCCTCTTCTCTTGGCCGACCAAGAGGGGTGGGGTTTGGGCTTGGACACTTCGAGAGAGGCCAACCGATGATGTCAGAAGAAGAACATCTCCTTCGAAGCTCGGATCCGTGCGTGGACAGCCGCTGCGAAGATTGTTCGTGACCGAGCCATGCCCCAAAACACGCGTCAAGGGTAACGAAGTTTCTTCTTGGGCAGGTGAAGCCCTAAATTAACATATTTACATGGAAGCCCCTCTCCACTAATGGGTGGGGGAAGGGAGTTCTCCGACGGGTCGATATGTACATCCCCGCAATTAATTGCATTTAGTATCCGGAAGCGTGAGTACGAATTTAGGCATGCTGTGTGAAGTCATCCAGACGTGTGAGCCGGATTGGTGATGTTCTGGGGTTCCCGGAGAAGACTCCGAGGAAGTTGTATATTATCCGTTTGCAGGGAATAAGCATCATAGCCCCAAAAAAGGGGTGGACGCAACATAATTGGGTCGCTTTTAGTCGACTGATGTTTAGCTTGCCTCCATTTGTCGAGACGTCAGCGTACAGTTGCTGCAGTACCAAGCGGGGAATAGCGGACTTAAGCCCAAGTTTGTGCCGCCCCTAGAAGGCCTAATTTGCTTATGTTGCCGGCCTGCGTGCCGAAGTATGAAATTTATATTCCCGTAAATTAAAATGCATGTGCCGTCGTATGTATGTTGTTTATCTTTTTGTTTTAGGCGAACGGTATTCTCGTGAACCGCTCACCCCATGGGGACCTCGAGATAAAATTACCGGGAAGCCCTCGAGGGTTTGAGAGCCTTTCAGAACAACGAAGTTACGTTGTTGGCGGCCCGATTGGGGCTGCGTAAGGTAGAGCTGTTCGGCGGGGTTACGCCATCGGTAGGACGGATGAGTAGCATTTTGCATAGACCCAAGGAGACACATCTGGATAGGAGGGAGTTGGTCTTGTGATCCTCCTTAGATGTTCCGGTCGGCCAAGAGTGTCCTCCGAAGGTGTCTTAGCTCAGTCTTTGGCTTGGGAGGGGAAAAGTTTGTTAGTCTTCCGGGTATGCGGTGGTACCTTCACGCTGAGACCTCGGGTCTGTCCCTTGTGTTCCTAGTCTTGTGCCTAGATCGTTCGCTTGAGGGTAGTAGGTGCGGGGTTACCCCTCTTTTGGGACCCCGAACTCCACAGAGGTCAAATTTTGGCTTCAACAATTTGTATTTGGTTGCCCTCAGAATTCTATCGCTCGCTAAGGCACGTTAGCGTTTTCGGCGATTCATATATTTAGTGATATCAAATAACTGAAAGAAAGATAACTAGCTTAACAAGTTCACAAAATAGGAAACAAAAACAGTAAGGACTCACCTCAACTTTTCCTTTGCCCTTGTCCTTCGAAGGTTCACGTCACGTCTATCGCCGGACGCCATCCTCTGCAGTATCAAAATATCATTTATTTTAGTGGTGCGCCATAAATAGTTACGAGCGGACTCCTACGACGGTCACAACTACGACCTCTAGGAGTTTTCTAGGGAAGGACTAGCGTGAGTGATCAAAAAGAAGGCGCATCATTCAACCAATAAAAGGATTCAAATGCCCACGATGTTTATCCAATTTGCTCTAATGCACAGCCTCAAGGGTTGTCACGATGGCAACACCAAGGTCTGCGAATAGCATCTCAAAGCAAGGTATAAATCCCTTCTAAAACAGCCGGACAGCTAACACCAAGCAGCCCAAAAGCACAACTGGCAGCCCCCATGTAGCCCTCAACAACACAGCCGACAAACAAAGGTTTACAAGGGGGTCAAGACAAAACCCCTAATGAAACCCTAACCTCATCTCTCCAAAAATTAGCACAAATTCAAGGTTTAGGGTTTGGAAAGCTATAAAGAAACTTTTGAGTTAGAAAGGAGTGAATCAAAACCAAAACCCCAAACCCTAGGGTTTTCATCCATCATCAATCCGTACACAAACTTCATGATTAATACAGAAGGAGTGGAGGGAAGGAGATTACCTCTCAATTGTAAGAAGATTCACAGAAATCGGAGAAGAATCGAGCCATAGAAAGCAATCGGCGGTACCGGCTTCCGCTGCGTTCGTCGCCCAGTTCGCTCCGTCAAGATGAAGAGGAACAAAATAAAGCAGAGAATATATCACGGAACCACCGCTTAAACCCAGGAAACCGATCACACCACCGATTCTACCGGTCTCAACCCATGCACAGCCACAACCAAACCCAATTCCAACCAAGCCCAAGTTCATATCAAAGCCAACACACACCGCTCTCTTCCTCCTCCTCCCACCTTTCTCTTCCAAACCCTAACTCTCACTTCCCAAATGAGAAAAATGAGGGGAAATAACCGTTCAACCCTATATAGGCACTCTGAGGAGAGTCTTGGGCCTTAGGATCAATTCCTAAAAGAAATCGGACGGATAACAAGCCAAATGACGGATCTGCTTCTGTCCGCTACCGCGGGTGGTAACTAGCTAACGCCACGCGCTAACATTCAACGCTCCCAACGCCTGGCCACTCAACGCTAAGCTACCGCCGGGCGATAGCTTCTATCGCCGGGCGATAGCTTCTATCGCCGGGAGATAGCTTCCAGAGAGTCAAGATCTCAAAACTGGGCGTTACAACATCGGTTTGTTTGTGTGACAGAGTCTGACGTGAGAAGTCAGAGCTTGTAGGCAAGCCCGGACGATCCCAGCTGGGTCCCGCTGGGTCTCCATCGGTGGACTTGGTCCCGATATTGGAGTCGGGCCTGGGTCGTCGCGAATGGGTGGGGCCTAGACAAGCGTTCCGTGTGGCGGCTTGTATGTCGTTTGGGGGAAATTAGAGTACACTTGTGCGACGTCAAATCAACACTGAAATCAATTGTTTTCCATCATCGGGGAATATTTACAGAGCCTTTTATTTATATAGATGCAAACATATTAATATTAGACTTCGGGTCTTACAAAGTGCGTTGACTGCACTCGACGCGACGTCGAGTGTACTCGACGCGACGTCGAGTGTACTCGACGCTTTTCCTTCAGGCTCGATTTATTTCGCCGAGTCTGGTCCGATTTATTTAGTATGGGCCTTAGGGTGAGTTTGGGGTTTTCTTCCTCATGTTTGCAGTATAAACCAGTGTTGGTTGAAGATTTGCCAGTTCATGGATGTTGGGGCCTTCGGTGCCCGGTTTTGTGCATCTTTACCCTATATGGGTTGGTGGCTGCTGGTGTGTTGGGCAGGTCCCTTCCACTTTGGGTTTGTGACTGCTGGTGTGTTGGGTAGGTCCGTTCCACCGCACGTACCGGTTTTTCCCCGATTTTGGGTGTGACGGGTAGGTCCCTTCCACCGCAGGTACCGGTTTTTCCCCGATTTTGAGTGTGTCAAGGCATGAGACCACCTTTTCTTGGGCCCAGTGAAGTTTTATTATTGGTGTGTTGGGTAGGTCCCTTCCATCGTGGTGTGTTAGGTAGGTCCCTTCCACTGTTTGTGTCGGACTTTGCCGGTGTTTGTTTTTGCTCTCTAATGGTGACTTGACCAATTTTTCTTTCATTTATGCACGTATTTTTGCTTATGTTATTTAAGTCTTGATGCTTATAGTACTTGGTGCACTTGAGATGTTTTACCTTTGTGAGTTCCTTCTTCCTTTTTCTTTGAGCTTAAATGTTAATTATTCCTTATAATCATCTAATCATGGGTTGGTAACCCTTTTGACATTTTGTTGTCTATTGATTGAATTCTATTTCCACTTGTACTTTTTTGCTGAGCTGTTCTTTTTTTTTAATACCTCAGGTTCAGGGCAGTAGCCGGGTGAGCGGCTAGGTTTGGAAGTTTGCTAGTGGACTGCTGATTTGCAGAGGTTTTCCTCACAGTAGTGAGATAGTGTTTTGTTACTTTCATGATAGTACAGACATACATGCTCTCCAGTGGGTTCGTGTCAGGTTGTTGACGCCCACTGAGAGTTTTCTTTTGAAATGCTAATTACTTTGCTAAGCTGCCTAGTTGGCATGTTTTGTGGTTGTGTTTACTTGGTCTCTGAGAATGTTTATGCTAGATTGAATGTTAGATATTTTAACTTATAAAAACATTACTACTAGTATTTCATACATGTCATCTTTCTAAAACTAAAATATTATTTTCTAACTAACGTATAGACTATTTTTATATTTATAGTAAATCTAGAGTCTTGCATACCGCGAGTTGTCCTTCAGGGATGTTTATGCTCGTGTAGGATGTCAATCCAACATAATCAAAGTATTTCCGCAGCGTGTAACTATACTTTTACTCGTAAACTAGCCGATCCACTATGCCGAGGGATACAGTCATCTAAACTTAAACTGTTTTTTACTTAATAACTTATGGATTTCATATAAACTGTAGAGTTTGGAGGTTTGCCTGAGCGTCTGCAGTTATCCTCTGCACGACGTGGCATCATGACGCACATTTTCTCTTACTCTGATATAACTTAAATGTTGAGAAAATGTGGGTTGTGACAGTTGGTATCAGAGGGAGGTTTTGCAAAAGGGTTAGTTGGTTGGGCAGGTGTGTCAAACGACCTTTCCTTAAGCAAAACTCTAATCGTGACATTTCATTGCATACACACACCTAAGTGTCATCAGTATTTCTTGGCAAAAACATGAACACTACACTCATAGCATGGTAAGAAGTATACAGAGCATATTATGTAGTATGAGATGCATAATATGAGATTGTATATGGATCCAGCATAGGTGGCAACATGTGACGGTTATGTAGTATGAGATGTATAACCACCATCACATGGGTGCCCATTAACACTTTTTTTTTCGTTGCATGCGATGTTATGTAGTATGAGATGCATAACATTTCATGTGTACGCCGCTCATAACATGCATTAAGACTTTTTTTTAGATTTCATAGCACAGCATGCATGACATAACATAGCATAACACACGTGTCAAACTAAAGATTTACATGATGACACATGTACACACATGGTTTTTGAGTCAAAAGCATAAGAATTCATGCATTTATGGTCTATGCACATGAGTTAATAAGATGATGATATATCATCCTAGGTTTAAGCATTTCATCATTTATAAAATTCCCGAAGCAAGTTAGCAGCATGAGCAAGTACTTATGTATGTTTTGTCTGTACTAGATTGTTTGGTTCTAGCGGTTAAGTTAGGTTTTTACTAGTTGTTTGTTGTGATTATTAGAATGTCGAGATGTCCTACGACGAGGTCGACTCCCCAGTCAGAGGGCGAGTCTTCTGGTGCTCAGAATGAGGCCGTGATAGAAGGATTGCTGCAGAGCAACGATGCTTTGTCTAGGCAAATGTTGGAGATGCAATCGCAGATCCAAGCCTTGTTGACTGCCGTTGCAGGGCGCCGCTTAGAGTTCAGGACCCGGATGTGGGTCAAGGTGTTCCAGTTCCTCCTGCTCCTCTGGTGCCCCTAGCTGTGCTTCCACCAGAGATGAACTTCATCTCGCACTTCCAGCGACTGGGACCCCCTACCTATGATGGTAGAGTGGACTTCATGGCTTTGGACGACTGGATTATAGCCATCGAGGAGATGTTCTTTTATTCCGGAGTTTTAGCAGACCAGAGAGTGATGGTCGCTGCGTACCAGCTCAAGGGACTTGCAAAAAGTTGGTGGCTGAGAGAAAATGAAGACTTGAAGAATGGATGCTCATGGGAAGTCTTCAAGGAGCTTTTGCTGAAGAAGTTTTTGCAGTCGGTCAAGCGAGACCGTTTGTTAAATGATTTCCTGTACTTAAAGCAGAGGCAGCTCACGGTGAGTGAGTATGAGGTGGAATTTTGTAAGCTAAGCCGGTTCGCCCTGGATTTAGTAAATTTCTGAAGCCAGCAGAGTTAAACGCTTTCTAGATGGTCTAAGGAGTGACATCCAGCAGTTGGCAAGCGCTTATAGATCAGAGAGTTATGCTGAGGCAGTCGAAGCAGCTCTTAGGGTCGAGGTGATCGAAAATGCCACGAGCCGATGACAACAAATGAGAAAAGATAAGAGGAAGACTGGTGAGAGTAAGAGTTCCCAGGAATTCGGTGCTGCTTCGAGGAAGAGGAGCAATGAAATATGCAGTTTCTATAGCCGACCGGGCCACCAGTTCGAGAAATGTTTCAAAAGAATAGGAGCTCAGAAGCAGGAGCAGGTTCATACGATTCAGGGTGTTCTTAAAGGAGATTTGGTTTGTACTTCGTGCAAACGAAGGGGGCACGATGCTGCCCACTGTTGGGGTAAGGGTAAGGAAAGGGGCTGCTTTCTGTGCGGACAGAAAGGACATATCAAGTCGAAGTGCCCGCAGGCTCAGCCCCTGTGGCAACCAGTCCCACTACAGGCTTTGCCACCGCCGCAACATTTGGACAAGGGAAAGGGGAAGCTGAACGTGGTGACTCTTGAGAAAGCCCAGACGTCTACTCAGGTTATTTCAGGTTAGATCCTAATCTAGTTTTAGCTTTTAATTCATAGCTATAGGTTCAATGTTCATCCTCTTAGTCGCGTATGCGATTATTTTTATAGGAAATTTTAAGGTAAAGAACCGTTGAGCACGCGTTTTTTTTGATTTTGGTGTTACCCACTTGTTTGTGGCTAGGACCTTTGTTGAGCGTCATCGTTTGACTCTGGATCAAGTTGGCGATGCGTTTCATGTCAAGTTTCCCTCTGGTGATTCTGTGGTATCGGAGCATGACATTCAGAGTTGTCTGATTCTGTTAGCTGATTTTCTAGCGGTTGCTAATTTGAAGGTGATAAACTTGGAAGATTTTGATGTGATCTTGGGCATGGACTGGTTGTTCAAATATGATGTTATCCAGTGCAAGGTTAAACGCTTGGACTTCAAGATGGACAGCGGTCAACCCAGGAGTGTTTATGGTTTCCGCACCAAGTTTCTCTGATTATTTCTGCGGTACGTGCTCGGAAGCCGGTAAATTCCAGATGTTTTGCTTGTTTGGTTTCGGTGTTGGCGACCGATAGTAGTTTGCTGCGTATGGAGGAGATTGTTATTGTGCACGAGTTTCTTGATGTATTTCCTGATATTTTTCCTGGTCTTCCACCCGAGAGAGATGTAGAGTTTGTGATAGATTTGGAGCCGGGTACTCGTCCTATTGCTAAGACAACGCACCGAATGACCCCTCGTGAGCTGGAGGAGTTGCGTACTCAGTTGGATGATTTGTTGCAAAACGGATTTATTAGGCCGAGTTATTCTCCTTGGGGAGCCCCCATGCTGTTTGTGAAGAAAAAGGATGGATCAATGATGCTTTGTATTGACTATAAAGAATTGAACAAGGTCACCATCAAGAACAGATATCCTTTACCGAGAATTGATGATTTGTTTGATCAGTTGCGTGATAGTTCTGTGTTTTCGAAGATTGAACTTCATTCAGGCTACCATCAGTTGAGGATCCGTGAATCAGATATTCCGCGGACTGCCTTTCGTTCCCAGCACAGACATTTTGAGTTCTTGGTGATGTCTTTTGGTTCGACTAATGCACCCTCTGCATTTATGGATATGATGAACACAGTGTTCAAGGATTTTTTGGACCATTTTGTAGTCGTGTTTATAGACGATGTTCTAGTTTATTCCCGCAGTGCTGATGAGCATGCCCATCACTTGCATTTAGTTTTGTCTGCTTTGAGGGACCATAAGCAGTTTGCTAAGCTGAGCAAGTGTGAGTTTTGGTTGCCTCAGATTTCTTTCTTGGGTCATGTGGTAAGCAAGGATGGAATTTCAGTTGACCCTGAGAAGATAGCTGCTGTTATGGATTGGAATAGACCAAACACACTCAAGGAGATAAAGTGCTTCCTAGGGTTGGTTGACTATTATAGAAGGTTTGTAGAGAGTTTCTCTACGTTGTCTGCACCATTGACTAAATTGATGCAGAAGAATGCAGCTTTTGTCTAGAGCGATAGGTGCGAGGAAACTTTTTTGGAATTGAAGAGGAGATTGTGCACTGCTCCGGTGTTGACCTTACCTACGGAAGGAATATAATATGTTGTATATGTGGATGCATCGCACGTTGGACTTGGTTGTGTGCTGATGCAAGAGGGAAAGGTAATTGCGTATGGATCTAGGCAGTTAAAGATTCATGAAAGAAATTACCCTACGCATGATCTAGAGTTTGCAGCTGTAATATATGCCTTGAAGCTGTGGAGGCACTTGCTGTATGGAGCATTATGCAAGATTTACACGGATCATAAAAGTTTAAAATACGTTTTCACTCAAAGGGAGTTGAATCTGCGCCAACGGAGATGGTTAGAGTATGTTGTTGGTTATGATGTTGAGATTCAATACAATCCGGACAAAGTTAATGTTGTAGCCGATGCCTTGAGTAGGAAGACAACTAAGATTTTTAATCTTTTCGTGGATTCGCTGGTAGAAGAATTTCTCTTGATGGATATTTCTGTTGGAAGATGTAACTCGTCAAGTAGTTTGAAGGTAACTGAGCCTTCATGGATTGCACTCAAAAGACTGCATCAGATGGAAGATCCTAAATTGTTGCACCTCTACAAGAGAACTGAGAAAAGGGAGTGACCAGATTATTCGATCGATGACGCGGGTACCTTGAAGTACCGCGACAAATTTTGTATCCCTGCTATTGAGGACATTCGATTTAAGTTGTGCAGTGAGGCGCACAGTTTTAGTGTTGCCTACCACCCAGATTCGACAAAGATGTATCAAGACCTTAAGCAGATTATCTGGTGGTCTGGAATGAAGGTTGATATATTCAGGTTTGTGTCCGAATGTTTTACATGCAAGCGTGTTAAGGCTGATCATAGAAGGCATGTTGACAAGTTGACGCCTTTGGATATTTCAAGCTGGAAATGAGAGAATATTTACATGGACTTCATTACGGGTTTACCGAGATCTCCCCGAGGTCACGATTCTGTTTGGGTGATAGTAGATCGACTGACAAAGTGTGCTCAATTCGTGTCGTTTAAGATTGACTATTCCATGAAAAAGATAACCGAATTATATTTAGATGAAGTCATCAGATTGCATGAAGTACCAGTTAGCATTTTATCGGATCGAGACTCCAGGTTTACGTCTCGCTTTTGGAAGAGCTTACAAGAAGGGTTGGGTACTGATCTGAGGTATTCCGCCACTTATCATCCGCAGACTAATGACCAAACGGAGAGAGTAAATCAGATCTTGGAGGATATGATCAGATGCTATATTTTGGACCACGGTGGAGCGTGGGATGGGCGACTCAGATTGATGGAGTTTGCTTATAATAATAGTTATCGAGAAAGTTTGCAGATGACCCCGTTTGAGGCCTTGTCCGGTGTTAAAATATTTGGAAGGAATCATAAGTTGGACCCGTGGTATGTGTGACCTTTTAGGATTATTGAGCTTATTGGAGTACCAACTTATAGGCTGGATTTGCCCACAAATTTTCCTGGTGTGCACGACGTGTTTCACGTGAGCCAATTGCGGAAATGTGTGCTCAACGACTGGCAGATTCTTGATGTTGTACCCCAGTTGGAGCATAATATTTCTTATATTGAGATGCCTGTCCGCATTCTGGATACTCAAGATCGAGTGTTGCGGAGGAAAATCATACCAATGGTTAAAGTTTTGTGATGAAACCAAGACGTGGAAAGCGCCACTTGGGAGTTGGAGTCAGCTATGAGGGAGGTTCATCTTCATCTATTCTCTTAGTTGATTGGTATGTAATCTTTTCAATAACCCTTGATTATTTCTTTTCTTTTGTAATAGAGGTTTTGTGCGTAAAGTTTCGGGACGAAACTTTCTTTTAGGGGGAGTGGCTGTAACGCCCCCGATTTTTCGATATTTGGTTTAATTTTGTTATCTGACGTGTTTATGACATTAGAGCATTACGTTGACGCGTTTTCGGCATATGCCGTTGTTAGAGCGTGGTTTTAGCTCTTAGGTTTCTCTGTGTGTGGCTGAGTTTAGCCTGTTTGCAAGATTCCCTAGCGAGCCGAGTCTGTTTTGGTGACTCGGTGGAGCCTCTTTGAAAATGCTTGTGTTTTGGCTTCGGGAGGTGTTTGCCCGAGTTTGGTTTGTCGAATCTTAATTTCGACTGCGTCGTTGGGTTCATAGCGTCAGTATTTAGCTACGGTGTGATTTTCGTAGAAATTCGTGTTGCCGCGAATTTATGGTCGTTTGGACCACTATTTAATAAGAAACTATTATTATAATACTTATATGTCTAAGGCTCCGTTTGGGAGGACTTATTTTCACCGGTCAAGCGGTCACGACTGCACTAACCAAACCTTAATTAATGCCAGATTCATGCGGTCGTAACCGCTTAACCGGTGAAAATAAGTCCTCCCAAACGGAGCCTAAGTATAAATAGCCTCGTGAATAAACAAACCATATTCATCATCTTTTTCTTGAAAACCGTCGGTCTGTTTGCGTAAGAAAGAGGCGTCCTTGTAGTGCCTTTGACCGTCGATTTGAGGAGCTCTAGTGTACGAAATTTTCATTAGAGAGCAGATCCAGATAACTCTCACCTATATCTACGTTTTAACCGTAAGTTTTTCTCGTTTCGTGGATTTTTAGAGGTTTAGGTTGCAGTTTTGACCCTTTTTCGTCTTGAAAAGTTTCAGGAAGTATTGCTTAGGTGTTGTTGCGGCCAGATCCTTGAGTAGGAGCGTTTACGTGGCCGGAATAGGCGATTTGAGTCAAGTGATGACTTCTTCCCCTTGCCAAACTTTCTTTTCCTTATATATTTTCCGTACTGTTCTTCCCTTTATGGTTTTGGGAGTAGGGTTGATCCGGCCTTTTTGCCTATCAGCTTTATGGTATAGTTTTCCGACCAAGTTCAACAATTATATGATTCATTGTATTAGATTCATTGTGCAAATGTCGGTTAGGAGTGGTCAGAGTTCGTCGAACAGAAGGTAATTCGTGGAACGAAGGTCGACGAACTGAAGACAATTTGTCGAACGGAAGCTCACTCCTCCACAGAAGCCACCGGGCGATGTCCGCTGCTCGACGAGGGACCGACTTCCCGACCCGCTTCTCCAGCCGGACAAGGACCTCCAGAAACACGCGCATCGAGCTCGTCGACCCCTGCTCTCTGTCATGGTCGCGATCTGTCCCACCCTACCGGTTACTGCAGCCTTCCCTGCCATTGACGCCTGCAAGCCGCTCCTGCATCCACCCTATCTACGCTCTTTCCTATCCTGTCTACTTCCCCTTAACCCCACCGACTTTCACACCCACCGCCCCAATTTATTTTCCGTTCACTCTTTGGTCATATTTTTCCCTGTGGAGCCCCCATTTCATTTTACTTTTCCATCAATTCCCCTATGTTTCACCCCACAGCCACGAGTCGCTCCCATTCTCAAAGACCCCCACAAACTATTAAAACTCGGCCTTGAGGGCAAGACCGATTTTCAAGACCGGCGTAATGTTTCCCTCGCACATTTGCCGGAGGAGCCAGCCCTCGCCGGGACCACCGGAGCGCGCATGTGGAAACCGCCTTAATTATTTTGTGTGATTAATTGATATTAATTAATTAATATTAATTAATATTAATCAAGACATATTAATTAGTCTTATTTCCTTGTATTGTTTTCCCTCCCGCATCTATATAAGGGGGAGGGGTTTAGATATTTGGATATCTTGGAATGTCTTAGGTTTTGGGCTCTCATTTAGAGAGAGGGATCATTGGAGGACCCAACTTCCTTGGTCTTGACCAGAGTTCGCTCTGGATTTGTATATGTGCTATTTTCCGTTTATGCAATCTTGTCTCTTTCGTGTTTGTGCATCTTCTCTTGTTAGTAACAAATGCCCAGCTCAACAGATTTACCATAGGCACCATCAACAAAAAGCTCCTGGGGGTGGTGGTCAGAAGAAGTTCATCTGTGTCTGCAACAAATTAGTAAGTATTTGTGCTTTGATAGTTGTCCGTGCGATGGAGGTGAGGTTGAATTCGCCTACCTCAATGACCCATTGGCGTGTCTTCCAGAGCATTCAACCTTGTAGATGTTAGCTTTAAGTGGTTGATAACATGGATTATATGTGCTTGGAAGTATGGTGAAGCTTTCTGGAAGCAGTCAGGAGAGTGAGAGAAAGCTTCTCTAGGATGGAGTATTTGAGTTCCACACTCTTCATAGTCCTGCCGACATAAAAAAGGAAATCGCTTGTTAAAATATTCATGAACTAGTACAAAACTAACCGCTTTGTTGCCGACTCCGAGATAGAGGTCGAGCGGTTCCCCTTTACGAGGACTTTGAAGCTGTCCGTGCGATGGAAGTGATGTCTTTTTAAGCTCTGCAAGGCTTTCTTGCATTCAACAACCCATTCGGACTAAGTTGCCGCCTTTAGGCTTTTGAAGAAAGGACATCACTTCTCATCGACTTTTGATAGAAAGCGGTTGATGCCGACTATTCTACCGATTAGTCGTTGAGGATCTTTGAGGGTGGTCAGAGACTTCATTTGTAGGAGCGCACTGACCTTGTCAGGATTAGACTCGATTCCCTGGGGCGTAAGCAAACAAACCATAAAATTCCCTCGGTTCGCGCCCAAAGTGCATTTAAGCGGATTCAACTTCATGCGATGCTTGCACAAGTTGTCAAACGTTTCTTTCAAGTCAACAATGTGGTGTGAGAAGACTTCGTTTTTGATAAGTAGATCATCGACATAGATTTTGACGTTTCTTCCTTTTTGTGTTTTAAAGATGAGATCTATGACGCATTGATAGGTAGCGACAAAATTCTTGAGGTCGAAGGGCATCACCATGTAGCAAAAAGAACCTTATAAATGTTGTTTTAGGTTGGTATGGCAGATACATCTGAATCTGATAATACGCAGATAAGGCATTGAGGAAACTTAAGAATAAATGCTAGACGCGGAGTCAGCCAACGTATCAATTGAAGGCAAGGGGTATAAATTCTTGGGGGTGGCTTCATTGACATTGCAGAAATCAATACACATGCACCACTGCCCTCTGTGCTACTTTACCATGATCACATTTGAG
The DNA here is from genome assembly GCA_039583875.1 of Platanthera guangdongensis. NCBI lineage: Eukaryota > Viridiplantae > Streptophyta > Magnoliopsida > Asparagales > Orchidaceae > Platanthera > Platanthera guangdongensis. The sequence continues at coordinate 170,587,933 of CM077160.1, read as the reverse complement.
ATCCACTCCAAATACTGCACCCTTAGCACAAAGCCTACTTTCGACAACTTTTCTACTTTGTCCCGTATCGGGACCACCAATTCTTTAGTAACCTTTTACTTTCCCTGCTTCACTAGATGCACCTCAGGTCAGATGTTAGCCTATGTCATGCTACTTGAATATCGATTCCAGTCTTGTTGCTGGTGACTTGCCAAAAAAATCAAGGTTTTCACGCAGGCATCTTACCAACTCCCCCTTCTCCGCCTTCGAGAGCTCTTCGTTGATCGCGAAGGTTTTCTCCTCTTTGTTTCCTTCTCCTTATTCCGCTCAAACTTGCTGAACTAGATGGGTCGGGATGGGAGGTGACACTTCTTCCTCAAGAGTACCTCCTCCACTACGCTCACAACTTCGACGTAGCACTGTCAAGACACAGAGGGATCTCCCACGATCACGTTCTCATTGTCATTGGCTCAGAACTTCATCATTTGTTGCGTCGATAAGATAGCTCTGAAAACATTAAACAAGGGTTTGCCAAAGATGACATTATAGGTGTCAGTGCCGCTGATAACGATGAAGGTGATCAACCTTGTTGTTCTAGACATGATAACTGAAAGCTGAATGCAGCCTTCCACTTCTGTGTAGTCTCTCACAAAGCTAATCAACGGATCGTCACACGCTTTCAAGGAGTGGAGCTCTAGTCCTGCAGCCAAGGAAACCCTGTTGAACAGAATGTTCACAAGAATCACAACACTTCCAATATCCACTATAATGCATTGAACGTTGGCGTTTGCAATGACCGTAGAGATGATAATGGCGCCATGAAATGACTCTCCAACAATCACTTTATCAGCTTGCGAGAATGAGATGGTTCCCATTGGGATAGACTGCGCCATAAGGGCCGCGAGGGCAACTTCTCCAATACAGATTCATTTTACGTTGACTCGACTTCTTGCTTCCAGACCGAGACCTCCATTGATGGTCCCGACATCGAAGTTTGTCTCTTGCCGCGTGACTTTGGAAGGTCCGGCCTCATCACGCACTTTCTCATTCCCTTTTGTCAAAAGGGGCTTCAGCAGAAGCTTCTGCAACTTCCCTTCCTGGAACATCCAATGTAGAAACTTCTTCAGCCATCGACACTCATCAGTAGTGTGACCTATCTCGCGGTGGTACTCGTAGCACAAAGCCTTGTTCCTGGGTTGGGGGGGAACCGACATAGGTGGAAGAGGTTGGGAGAAGTTGGAGGGGCGAATGACAAAAGCAATCTGTGCCAAGGGTTAATTCAATCGAGGGAGATTATCTTTTTGCAGTGGGCTAAACGGTGGACGGTGCATTGACGACAGTTCTTACTGTGGTGTCAGGGGACCTTCTCGACCACCACAATGGAACTGTTGCGGACGACTAGGTCGACTCCTGTCATCTTATCTCCTTGGAGGAGGAGGCCTCGACGCTGTTGGAGGAACGAGTCGATGTAGGGAATGACCATACTCTTTTTAACATTTATATTCCTTTCGGTAAGCTCCGAGACTTGAGAAAAGACGGTATAGGGGATACTTAAAAAAGCCATTTAGGAGCTCTCTGATCAGCGCAACTTGGGAGATGTTGTCTGTTGAGCATTCTTAGGCTTTTACCCGCTGTAACATGTAACATAGTCTCTCCAGGACTCAGTTTTGTCTTACCACAGGTCCAACAACAAGTGACCTGGTACACACTTCAACTTCTTCGAAATAGAAAAATTTGATGTCAACAAGGTTTTGAATTTCCCATAGTTGGCAATGCTTCCAGTTGACAGAACAAAAGACCGATCAATCGCTGATCCCTTTAATGTGGCAAAAAGGATTCGACACTTCAGACTTCCTAATAAACTCCTTGTGGCTATGACGGATTCAAAACGCCTCAGGTGCGTTTTCAAATCTTCATTTCCATTGTAAGTCGACAACTTAGTGTTTTGGAATTCAGTGTCAAAGAAGGCAACCTGGATTTTTGCAGAGAAGGGGGCCATAAACTAATGATCTTCTTCGTCGGAATCATTAGCTACACGAGGTAGAAGCTGTGCTGCAGCGGTTGACGCAACATTGGGAAAAACTGAATGGAGACTTGAGGGGGGCGGCGCTCCAGTGATAGCTGACAGTGGGTCGGACGGTTGTCGTGAATGTTGGGCAGAAAAAGGAATTTGTAGTGGTACAAAAAGTGTTGGACCAGTGAAGGAGCGAAGGAGCTTGACCATGGCTCCAACAAACTGAGAAAGCACCTCAAAGGAATTTTGCATGGAAGCCAAGACTCGAGAAGTGGCGAACTCTGGAGCGGGATTATGAGGATGATCGCTTGTGTCAAGACATTTTGGGTGGAAAAGAAGTTTTTTATTTGATCGGGATTGACCTTACTGATTCAATAGCTGAGAATAATAAAGGTGTCCAGTGAATGTCGGAGATCTCATCTGACACCTGAGAGCTAACTGAGCTCCCTCTCCAGAATTGGCCCTGAGGTTCTTGTTTCTAGAGCGAAAAGGCCAAGAAAAGGTTCCATCCCTTTCATTATTCTCAACTCTCAAGTAGGGCTATTTATAGATGAATTTACCAAGTCACGTCAGTTAGTCGTAATTGATTTCTGCACTAGCATGGGTTTAGTGGGGGCTTGTCCTTCCAATTGCAGCTGACCAATGCAATATGTACATCGCTAAGATTGGATTTGATGGTTAACCTACTGAAGGGATGGGTGAATTGAGGAAAAATCAAGTTAGTGGGACGAAAGGACATATATGTCTAGAAATATGAGAGATTTGTATCATGTAGTGCGCTTAGGCCTCGAAATAGAGCGAAGGATAGTGGAAAGGGCAGAGGTAGTGGACTTAGACAGCTTCCACTAAGTTGCGGGCTTCTCGGAGGCGAAAAGGTGGCTTCACGTCGGGATACGGGACAACTTAGAGCAGCAAGGTGTATCACGGTAGGCAGGAGCCATCCTTGTAGGTGGGAGAGAGAGAGAAAAAGATGGTCACGTGGTACCCGTCAAGAGTGTAGCGAATTGGATGGCTACGCTTGTGAGATGTGCATCTCGACGTCTTATCTCGGGGGCCGCCCGAGAATCTCTTCTCGCGCGTGAAGTCACACATTGTGCTTGTAAAACGGTTGCGGGCCGCAGGCCGCGGGCCGCGAGCTAGTTATTCAGATTAGCAGGTTGTGAATGCGTATCGTGTCTTGCTATGGTTGTGCGTTAAGATTTGCACCAGTAATCTGATTGGACGTTAAGATTTGCACCAGTGATCTGATTGGACGTGTAATGGTATGATGTGACGAGTGATTTGATACACTCCGGATAAATAATTCCAACAATAATTCAGAAATGTAAAATTAAACAACAATGGTGCTGCTGCTTCCCTCCAATATTAATAGGAAACTTTGTATAGTAACTCATTAACAAGTGCTAAAATCAACTTACAGATCTGGTCGGTCAATGTTTCTGCTGAAACAATGCAGGAATTGGATCACCAAGTGTCTCAATTCCACTTAGAATCTCAATTATGGTTCTTATAAACACCAAATATCTTTCAACAACTAACTGTACTCCAAAATAGAAAAGAACTGCACTTCTATGCCGGACTGAGACAACAAATTGTCTCCGAGTGTAAGATACCCTCACCCCTTCGTTTTCCCCCTGTTTTAAGCTTCAACAACTGCATAATTATTAATCCCCTCTTAAAGGTTTTAAATCTAGAACCTAAAAATACACACAAAACCCACCAAGGGTTTTAAGCCACCAAATCGAGTCATATAATCGGCCTGAGGCAAAGTGTATACCTATGATATTGTGGGTCGGGTTGTTACAAGATAATAGCAAAGCAATGAGATTCCACCCTTGTTGACCCCTAATAGAGTTTGGAGTGACATCTGTATGAATTTTATTGAAAGGTTGCCACAATCTAATGATAAGTATTGTGATGGATAAAAAGGGCAGCCCGATGCACAAAGCATCCCCATGCAGCGAGGGTTTGGGGAAGGGTTCCACCACACGGGTGAAATGTAGGCAAACTTTATCCTATATTTTTTCAAGACGCTGCTTTCAGGACTCGAACCCATGACCTCAAGGTCACACGGCAACACCTTACCCGGTGCGCCAAGGCTCCCGTTCAAGTGTTGTGATGGATGGACTTGAAAAATCTGCATATGTCACTCTTCCTGAAATGAACCCCAAAGTCTTCCAAAATTCACTTTGAAGCCTAACAGGAGGTAAACATCCGTCAAATCTCGCTCGAGAGCACTCAATTTGCTAAGAATTCTTTCTCCGACATTCTAAACATGAGCGCCGTCATTCCTCATCGAACCAATGCATTTGGAAATCTCTGTAGTTTAATTGTATTTTTAACTCTCTTTTTGATGCATCTGATGAGCATGTTAAGGGGAGCCTTGGCGCACTAGTTGAGGTGTTTCCATGAACATGAGGTCACGGGTTTGAGTCCTGGAAGCAGCCTCTTGCAGAACCACATGGTATGGTTTGCCTACATTTCTCCCTTGTGGTGGAGCCCTTACCCGTACCCTCACTGCACGTGGTGCTTGGTGCATCGGGCTGCCCCCCTTTATCTGATGAGCATATTATTCACCTCTTTATTGACGTATGAGCGTTTGCACTGAATTTCATCTAACAGAGTATATGTTGAAAGACATTGAAGTGAAAATCTCTGTAAGCATCTGAATGGCAACCTTAAAAGATTTTTTTTGGTAGTTAAAGTAGTCATGCTGCAACCTAATCACCGACAATTTGGTTTAATATTGTTGTATCTTCCTCTTAGGTTCAACATTACGTTGAAGGACTCTGTTGGGTCATGAGATATTATTACCAAGGTGTCTGCTCCTGGCAATGGTTAGTTTTGATATCTGAACACTAGACTCATGTTGCCCTGTTTCCCCCCAATAGCTCATGCTCCCTACTTTTTTCATGTAATCTTTCGGAAATAAGATATTGCAACTTAATCTTTTTTGGTTGTTTCTCTTCCGTTAGTTATTATATGCAAAATATTCTGTGATAATTTTTTTTACATAGAACTCACCTTTAGACACAATCCGGAAACTTTCAGGTTTTACCCATATCATTATGCTCCCTTTGCATCTGATCTCAAGGGCCTGACTGATTTGGAGATCACATTTTTCCCAGGTCAACCATTTAAACCTTTTGATCAGTTAATGGGAACATTGCCAGCTTCCAGGTTGGTTGAAACCAAGTTAGCTTTATACTTTTGCATAGGTTGATCAAGATTTAGTATTATTGCTTAATCCCTATGCTATTTATAATTTAGTGTTCTTTTTTCGTTCCAGCTCTGAAGCGCTTCCCAAACACTTTGGTGCTCTAATGACTGATCCGACTTCACCTTTAAAATCATTTTACCCTGAAGGTGAAATCAAAACCATCATTTGTCTAGCTGCTTCGGTTCGATGACATACTAGTTTATTGGTACTTTATCTATATTTCAAACTAATTTTTTTGTTATTTCCGTTCTCAGATTTTGAGATAGATATGAATGGTAAAAAGTTTGCATGGCAGGTGTGTTGTCAGACTCGATTGACTAAGTTTACTTGGGATTTTATTATTTAAAGATGTGCTACATGTTTCATTAATGTTGTATATCAGGGAGTTGCAAAATTGCCATTTATTGATGAGAGACGCTTGTTAACTGAAACAAGGAAGCTTGAAAACTCATTGACGGTGGGAATGCTAGAACCTCATTTCTTTTGACCAAGTTGTTTGTTTGAATACATTTGCCTATGTTAGTGGAATTTATCTCATTTTTGTTCTTTGTTAGGAGGAGGAAAGATTTAGGAACAGCATATTGTTTGACATACTTTATGTTAATAATAATCATCCTTTGGCGGTTCAAGTTGTTGCTCTCTATCAATTGACTTCTCAATCATTAATACGAGTACCATATCAAATTACTATAGAAACTGTTTGCAGGTCAGTATGCATACTTTTGGTAACTTCTTGAATAATTTACTGACTTTAATATCTATCATCATGTTTTTTGTTGTAGTGGTGGAATGAATGGATTCCTTTGTTTGACTGAGAGAAATAGGTACAGTCCTTCAGTAGAGTCTTCAGTTAGAGGGTTGCCCAGTATCAGCAATAATAGGATTTTGTAAGTTTTCCATCAGTGTACCTCTACTTTTACTATTTCAGGTTATGCTTCATTGCTTCATGGATCTTCAGTTACTCTATTTTCATGCAGAATTACTCTTGTGCAGGAATGCTACTTATCTTAATCCTCCATCCCATCCTCACATCACGGAGCCTCCTAAGCATGTTTTTTTTCCTGCAAAGGTAATTCTCTCTCATTTTGTTCCTATACCCTTGTTTTATGTCATTAAATTTTATCTGGACTTGTATTAGCTTCCTCCTTTTTGTTTTTGATAAGTACATCCATCTGCCATTAAAGTTCACTCTGAGCATGTGATCTTTTTTCTAATACAAGGGAAAACTGATTTTTTTTCTTCAAATTGTAACAATCATACAAGTCCTGTACATATGCTTTTATTGAACATTTTAGTCATGTTTTTTTCAATTTTCAACAATGCTCTATTTTGTGTGCATTCATCTATAAGTTTATAATTGGCGTCAAAGTGCACAAGTAAATCTCACTTTGATAAGCCTGGCCGCTAGATCAGAGTGCGTTATCTTTGGTTAATTGCGTTAAACTGAAGAATGTAGAGTGAAGTGGAATTGATATAAGAGAAGGTTGAGAGGAGATAATAAGAGTGGAAAAGGGTAGAACCTGAGATGGAATTTCAAAATTCAGCGATGATCCTCTTTTAGTGGTATGGCTGTATTTTCTTTGTATTTGGTTAGAGTTTATTCCAACTCATATGCCTTCAAGTATTTGGGCCGCGGAGGACTCGTGTAGTTGTGTGGGTGTACTGTGTATGCTATTTTGAGGACGGGCTGTTCCTCATATTTTTCATGTTTTACATAGTGGCTAGTGTTTGTGTGTGGGGAGCTTTAGACTTCCTCTCTCTTTTGCATTTTTCTGGTATGTTTTTCTCCGAGGCTAGGTAATATGCTCTATGTTGCCTTATTGATATTAGCTTGGGCGGCCTCCTCTATTTTTTTTCACAAGCTGTCTTTGAGCTGTAGCCCTCCTGTAGAATCAGTTTTTGTCTTTGTAGATTTCAAGGATCCAGATGATCCATTCACCTACGTGCAGATCTACGTTTGTTTTTCTTTAATCCTTGTTGGTTTTCTTTTTAATCTGAGTAATGAGCAAGTTTTAAGTGCATTCTTTGTATAATTTTCTCTTGTTTTTAAGTCTGCTTGCTAAGTTGCACTAGTACTTGCACATTAAGAGAACAGAGGAGGTGGCTTGCGGCTATATATTTCTTCTAAGGGTGTCATACCTGTAGCATAATGACAAGTTGTGTTATGGTACATGGATGATTTCTCAGACAAACTCAGTCAGCGTATGGATCAGATGTGCATTCTTATGGTATCTGATGCCGCCGCTGAAGCCCGACACTAAGAAGCGTAAGCCCGACATCAGCCACCGAACCCGATGATTGTTCCACCGCAATCCATGCCACCGCCGACTCCTGTGCACCTCCTCCAGACACAGCTTTCTTCTTCCCCACCGTGGATCTCCTTGGTCGTTCGTTTTGCCAGCCACCTCCATCCAGCATCCTTCACTCAAGCCACAGCCTCTGCTGCTATGTGCCCTGCTCCATTTGTGAGTGCCACCCCACTGGCTAAGCCACATACGCCAATTGTGGTCCCCATTCCATAGAATAAGGGGTCCGCCTCGATCATCCACAGCCGCCAGATAGTCATCATCATGCGGCTACCAAGCCGCTTGTTACGGAAGAGGACAGAACGGGTCTTGAAGGTTCCGACACAACTTGACGAGTCTTTTCACGAAGGAAGCCGATTGGAGCATGAGATGATCATTGGCGGGTTGCCTCTTGGGATGGTATGCTTTAAATGTTTGTTTTATCTTAATTACTTGTTTGCCATTATGGGTAGCGCTGTAACGGTTTGGTTTGGTTTTTAAGCAAAACAACAAACCGAACCACCCCTATGTAGTTCCAAAAATTTAGAACTGAACCGAACCGCTCAAACATTGAAACCAAACCGAATGGTTCGGTTCGGTTTTGGTGGTTTAAATAATGTGTTATAATAGAAGGTGAACATTAATGTCAAATAAAACAGAGTTGTATTTACATGAATTCACACCAGTGTGACAATCAATTATAGTTTGCATGTTCTGAAGTAAATATGTAAAATAACAATGTATAGGTAGATGCACATCACACAACTGTGTGAGACTTGCAAACGCAGATAACCTAGGTCACCTGCTGGCGAGAATAGGAGAAGCCGAGAACTATGAAGCGAGTTCGGTCGGTTGATTCATATCATTTTATATACCCGATGGAAATTGAAACATAAAAGTTTAAAAAATAGAATACGGTTGAGTTTGCAAATGTATTACATGTAATTAAATGTATTTCAAAAAAGAATTTACATATAATTAAATTTATTACAAAAAAATTAAATGTAATGAAATGTCGTTATATAATACGGTTCGGTTCGGTTATGTTCGACTCGATTCGGTTTGCCATACAAAATCATGAACCGAACCGAACCTACTTATGGTTTTTCTAAAATCAAAACCGCGACCAAACCGCGACCTACCGAAACCGAACCAAACCGTGCGGTTAGGTTTGGTTTGGTTTGGTTCGACGGTTTGATTGGTTTTTGCTTACTTGCCTAATTATGGGGGATATATATATATATATATATATTTATATACTTGTATTATTTTTTGATCTTGAACTTGTGTGTTGAAATTGAAAGGGAGCCTTGGGTTGGCTAAGATGATTTCTCTTAGTATTATCTTCATTCCACCTCCCTCCTCTCCTGCCGGCTGCCAATGCCGTAGGCGGTATCATTGGTCCGGCCCGCCCTCCCGCTCGCTACTCCTCAAATCGCCAGGTCTTCGTCCAGTGTCAACTTCTCCTGCGTGCCGCCCTCGCTCGCTTTCTCTGTTGGTTACCCACGGGCGAACTCTCTCCTACAGTGCAATTGCCCGTCGTTCGCCTTTTGCGTACTCGCACGTTGCTCTCCATGCAACCTATCACCCACGCAACCTCTCCCCTACGTCCCTCTCACTCGCTGCGTGCATTCCTCACCTCCTACCGTCCACTGGCGTCTTCCTCATGTCGCCCGATCATGCGTGACATGACAAATCACCACTTGGAGTCGTTGATCGTCGTCTGGGCAATCAATACTCTGCCCTTGCCGATACCTCCTCTTGCCTAGCATCCTTGCAGGATTCTGTGTTCGACATCTGACAGAAACTGGAATCCCACGACGAGCCCACCTCCAGCCATGTCCCACCTCTCTCTCGCCATCAGAGAACCCCTCCTCTTTCGTGGGCTGCCCGGCCTCACCGCTGCATATCTCGACGTTGTCCGCACTCGCCATGTCCCCCACACCTGCACCCTCGAGATTCTCCATTTCAACGGGTCAGAGAGCAATTCTTCGACATCCAAGAGACACTCAACCACCAGAAGGTCCCCCTGATGTTGCTCACCATGGAATGCTCGATGATACATTTGGTTCGGTGGCTCCGTAACTCCTCGCTCCTTTTGTAGGCCGATCTTAAGTTAGCGTTAGTAAAACGCTACAGCCACCGCTACTCCAGCAATGCGGTTGAGTGCTTGTGCGCCCTCCACCAAATATCCTCGGTGGATCAGTACATCGATCTAGCTAACCATGTTCCTGACGTCACTACCTGGGTTTTATACTACAAGGCTTCCAACCATTGGACATCTCCGTCTCCATGGAGGTCGCCCACTTGGTCGAGGTCGATTTTTCCATTTGACTAATCGATCAGTTCCACCCACTTCCGGCGACCGACCACAGACTCCTCCCGCTTCTCCTTCATTCAACCCGCTTCTAAACGAATACCCACAAATACCCACGAGTGACCTGGCCCCATCGACTCATCAACCGAAACTGCCTCATCGTCCACCTCTGTCTCCGACACACAACTGCCTCTCCTCTCAAGAATACAATGATCTGCGCAACAAGAGGTTGTGTTTTCGCTGCAAACAACCCTATTCGCCGACACATGATTTTCCGCTCAAGGAGCTACACGTACTTATGTCTGAAGATGAGGATGAGGTCACCACCGCGGATTTCGACGCTCTGGTCCGGGAGGACCAAAGTCCGACAGATTTGACACCGCCCAACCCTTACGGTTGGGTCTCACCCACCTCTCACTTGGGTGCATTTTCGGTCCACAGACTATGAATCCACATGGCTATCTCTGAGGGACTCCTGTGGTAATCATGTTCGACAGTGGTACGAGCTACAATTTCATCTCTGTGGACTTCGTGACATGTCTACAGCTGGTTCACGACCCCACCGCGGCGTTCCTAGTCTACTTCGGGTATGACCGATGGTCCCGCATAGTGTGTCTTTGTTGCGTCCTATCATCACGACCACCACCGCCACCCGAGCTGTCTCTCCTCTTGGAGCAGTTTGCCTCCATCTTTACTCCGATCATGGGACTCCCACCATCGCGCACCACCGACCACCAGATTCCACTATAGGATGGAACTCAGGCGATTTATGTTCGTCTGTACCGCTACGGCCATGTCCAAAAGGACGTGATAGAGCGGCTCATGTCGAGCATGTTGACGGCCGACCTGATCCGTCCCCGTATTAGTCCCTTATCGAGCCCGATGCTTCTGGCACAGAAGAAAGATGTCAGTTGACGCTTTTGTGTGGACTATCAAGCCCTCAACAAAGCCATCATACCTGACAAGTATCCATTCTCGTCATTTAGGAGCTTCTGGACAAGTTGGACGGTGTCACTTTTCCAAGATCGATCTCCGCTCCGGGTACCATCAGATCCAGGTGTGCACATCAGACATTCAGAAAACCGTCTTTCCTAACTCATAATGGGCACTGTGTTTCTGGTCATGCCTCTTGGCCTCACAAATGGCCCGACTACCTTTCAAGCAGCCATGAGCACATCTTTCTAACGTCCTCCGTAAGTATGTTCTAGTATTTTTTGATGACATATTGGTGTACAGTGTGGCATGGCAGGACCACTGGCGCCACTTGGAGCTCACTTTGGTCACGCTTTTCTGCCATTCCTTGGTGGTCAACCTGAATAAGTTCGCATTCGGACAACGAGCGATCTCTTACCTGTGTCATACGATGTCGGCCTAGGGGGTGGCTATGGGCCCCGATATGGTCGCGACGGTTCTACAGTGAACACTGCCACGGGCCGTGCGGGACGTCCAGAGATTTCTTGGACTGACGGGCTACTACCGTCGCTTCATTCGGGATTACGACAAACTGGCTCTCCCTCTCACGTGCTTGCTTTGTAAAACGTCTGCCCCCACCTTCCACTGGTCCCCGAAAGCAGTCGCGGCCTTACGACATGCCTTGGTGAAGGCCCCGGTTTAGCAATGTCGGATTTCTCTCAGACCTTCACAGTGGAATGTGACACATCTTTTACCGACTTTAGGGAGATCCTCATGCAGGTTGGTCGGCCCATCACCTATTTTAGCAGATCTTTCTCCGCGACCGTTCACTCCCGCTTTGCTTATGACAACGAGTTGATGACACTCGTTCTTGCAGTTCAGCACTGACGACCTTACCTGTTATGGAGGCCCTTCATCGTACGGACGAACCACCATAGTTTACGCTATCTCCTCAGCCAGAAGTTGACTAATCCCTCCCAACAAGTTTGGATGGCGAAATTGATGGGGTATGACTTTATCGTCAAGTTCCGTTCCGACAAGATGAACTTGGCAGTGGACGCGCTATCTCGCCAATTGGGCGCCACCAAGCTGAGATCCATCTCTCGCCCCGTCAGTCAGGAGGCGGCCACCTTGCAGAGGGAAGTTGAGGTCGATTCGATGCTCCACTTGCTCATTGACCGCTTATTGGTGGATCGTTCTTCTTTCCCCCTCTACACCCACATTGGAGGTTGGTTAATCTACCGGGGCCTCTTGGTTCTCTCGGCCTCTACCAAGCATTTTGCGCCTCCTTGCCGAATATCATGCTACTCCATCTGCCGGACACACGGGAGTGTTGCGCACATACCGCTGCATCGCGACCGCACTTTATTGGAGGGGTATACTGCGCCATGTGTAAGACTATGTCGCCACCTTTCTGACTTGCCAGCGCTCCAAGTATGAAACTACATTTTGGGCGGTCTCTTACAATCCTTGTCCATTCCCGAGCTCATTTGGGAGGATTTGCGATGGATTTTGTAGGATCAAGCGCTTACCCAACTGTTCCAAAAGCCCGTACTTGTGGAAATGGCTCTACGTTTACCCCTTAAGAAAGTAGCAAAGCATCGCGGGGCTCAAATGTAGGGTTGCCACATGGCTGCGGCCGCTAGACTCGCCGGACCCCACAAGTAGAAAGCAATTTCGGGATTTATCAGCGCCCCCCGGTCTCGAACCCGTGACCTGCTCAGATACCACTTGTACGATCAAGCGCTTACCCAGCTGTTCATAAAGTCCGGACTTGTGGAAATGACACTACTTTTTCCTTAAGGAAGTAGCAAAATGCCACGGGTCAAGTGAAGGAACGCTGACCCAAATAAATTTCATCACGCACCTTCGACGCTCCTTTGGGTATGACCACTATATTCGTGATAGTGGACTGTCTCTCCAAGTACGCCCATTTCCTTCCCTTGCGACACCCCTTCAGCCGTCAATGGTGGCCGACACTTTCATTACCGGGGTGACGCGTCTCCACGATTTTTCTTGATCGATTGTTAGTGATCACTGATCACCATCCGATATTCATGAGCGTGTTTTGACAAGAGATGTTCAAGCTATAAGGGACATCTTTGGATTAGTTAGTCATATCATTCGCAGACCGACGACGAGTCTGAGGTTTTGAATTGTTGTTTGGAGACATATTTGAGCTGCTTCATTTCAGACCGGCCACAGGATTGGAGCAAGTGGTTAGATGAGCTGAGTTCTCTTACAACACCTCCTTCCACCACTCCGTCGACATGCTTTTCAGGCCGTTTATGGCTGGCCTCCACCCGCCATTCTGCAGGATATTCCAGGAGAGTGCCACATGAGGGCAATGCGGGAGACAATCGTGGCATAGGACAAAACTCCCCGGATTATGAAAATCCACCTTCACACAGCCCAATAGAAGATGCTCCATCGAGCAAACAAACACTGTTGACACATTCAGTTTCAAATGGGCGATTCGGTTTTTGTCAAACTTCGACCGTATCGCCAGTCCTCAGTGGCCCAACACTTCCATTCCAAACTCTCTGCCCACTACTACAACCCCTTTGAGGTGATCACTCGCTTTGGCGAGGTGGCCTATCACCTCCGCCTTACGACCCACTGCCGAGTCCATTTCGTTTTTCACGTCTCTCGGCTCAAACAGGTGGTGGGTGATCATGTTGTCGAGGAGACCTTACCGCCTAATCTCGACCCGGATAGCCCCATTCTCTACTTGCCCGACTTGGACCGCAAGATGGATGCGGAAACCGACCGGGCAAGAGTTGGTGGCATGGCAAGTTTGACTCCCCTCCGACGCTACGTCAATTTTTGGGGTTTTTTCTTGAGGACAAGACAAATTTTCCTGATGGGATTATTGTTACGGAAGGGGACAAAATGGATCTTGAAGGTGCCGACCAATGTTGCAGATGTCGGATATCGGGGACATGTCGGTTTGGGTTTTCATGTCGGTTTTTTATATATCGGGGGATATATCGGAGATATTTCATATATCAGATTTTAATATTTAATTAATTATATATGTAATTAAATGTTATTTTTTATACATGTCATAGTACTTCCTATTTTACAACTTATTGAACTTTTAAATATTAAAAACTATATATAATATTTAACATACAACACTTTAAAGATGAAAATTTGTAAAACTAGTGATTTTAAGATCAAAATTTCAAAAATCAAATTTCGAACATACCTCATTCTTCATCACTTAAAAACTCATCTATAGTCGGCAGAATAGATAAAATATGATCTTCATCCGATGAACCCTCTAGATCTCCCTCGTCCACCTCAGATACTTTTCTCTTTCCCCTTCTTTGATAACTAATTGTCACTTATTTGTTTGTAGATAATCTTTGAGGCCTCCTTTCATCATGATCAGCGTCGACTATATTCTAATTTGCGCCCATGTCAGCCCTTCTCCAGGAAAGACTTCATCATCACCATCTTCATCTTCATTCTCATCAGGATCAACATTCACCATCCACTCTTGTACCATTCCAGAATCAACATTCTTAGTTGCCAATGGATCTCGAGATGTCTCTGAATATTTCAACTTCACCAAAGCATTGAACTTTACAAATACTAAATCGTTCAATTTTTTGCTATCAAGTTTATTACTCTTTTTAGAATGTATCTGCAAAATTTTTTTAAAAAGTTAAATAATGCATACAATCATATAATAAGATATTAATGTTTAACTACATAACTAAATTAATGTATATCATCTCGAAGATGCTCCAGTTCCTCTCACAGCCAGAGGATGAAGTTGTCAGACTTAAAATTTTCATGGACATAGTTTTAAGGTATGGCGTATTGGCACCAGCGAGCAGGGAGAAGAAAGAACCGGAGAGCTAAAGTGCCGACAGCGCACGAGAGAGGGAGAGCACCAATGAGCTAGAGAGCACAGAGAACCAAAGAGCACCAACGAGCATGGAGAAGAAAGAACCAGAGAGATAGAGTGTCGACGGTGCGCGAGGGAGAGCTAGGGCAGGAACGACGGGGAAAGCTCGGGCAGAGCGACAGGATGAAATGAACTGAGCGTGGTGAGCGTGGTCGGGGGAGTTAAAACAGTGGCCCGACCCCGCTCATTTCATTAATAAAAATAATAACTAAATTAAAATAAAAAAATAAATAAAAATTTAATTTTAAAAAACGGCCCGATATGGGCGTTTTTTGGGGCCGGCATGTCGGTTAAAACCTACATGTCGGTCCGCTATTTTCAAAACCCTACAAGACAAATCTAAAACGGTTTCGTGTCGTTTTTGCTCCCAAACCTTCATGTCGGCCGACATGTCCGACATGTCGGCCGATATCCACAACACTGGTGCTGACACAACTCGACGAGTCTATTCACCGATGAAACCGATTAGAGCATGACCGATCATTGACGGATCAACTCTTGGGATGATATGCTTTAAATGTTTGTTATAGCTTAATTACTAGTTTGTCATTACGAGGGGAGGGATATATATCCTAACATCTTGTATTATTTCTTGATTTTGGACTTGTGTGTTGAAATTGAAAGGGAGCCTTTGGCTGGCTAAGATGATTTCTCTTTTTGTTATCTTCATTCCACCTCTTCCCTCTCCTGTCGATACCCTAGGCAGTATCACCGCCCCACTCCTCAGAGCCCCCTGCCAGTGCCAGCAGTGCCATCTGTCATGACATTTGTGACCACGACATGAGTTACCATGATGCATCTTCTCTGACTTCATGTCACAAAGAATCATTCTGGCGTGAAGTTAAGGAACCCAAGGATCGCATCGGCTGGGCCACACTCGATTTTGAGGACAAGCTCGATTTCAAGGATAGATGAAATATTATGGTCCTGATCATATCTGTTATCCGTTGCTAGTATATATTTATATTAATGCCATATCTATTATAGTTGTTTTATACAAGTCCTTTCATGTAAATCCAAGTGTATCACTTATTTACCCTTATACCCTTTTGTAAGTCTTTTTAAGAGACCCTTTGGGTCTTGTAGTGATATGCAAGAAGTAAATCTCTTCTCTTTCTCCTTGTTATGAGATTGTGGTAACTCTCTCTCCAAGCACACTACACCCAGGTATTCGCGGTTCCGGCTCCACTGTATCCTTCGCCGCCGTCATCTCCGCCTCCGGCCATCCTCCGACAGCACTACTAACGTTCTACGGCGAGCCTATAACACAAATCTGTTTAAAAGGCATATATATAATTTTAATTCTTCGCATTATTTTTAATAATATCTAGTTATATCTTAAAAATTCTGAAATTTTATTTAATCTAAAGGTATATGCTAACTTAAAATGGCTTCGATTTTTGTTCGATTTGCCTGAATTCTAGAACTAGTGTTTACGTGGTCCAAAGAATTTATTGTGGATGCTTCAAATACACATTTACTCATTTCGAAGAAAATTGATATCCCGACATAGGTTTCTGACACAGGAGGGATCTCTATATGATTCCCTCTTTGATCACTCCAACTCTACGTGGGGATCCATGGTAGGATGTACAAATGAAAATGCAACAATGGTAGTCCTAACACTAAAGTGATGCAACATATAAAGCACCGACACTTCAAAATGCCCAGCGTGTCAGTGTCGGAAGTCCGACACTCGTGTCGGAAGTCCGACATGCTGGCTCACACGGGACTCGTGTGTCCCGCTCAATCGGACACGTGTGTCCCTAAGCTAGCTACTCATGGTGAGGCGGGAAGCAATTTGTAGTACAGTTTTTGTGAAAAATATTTTATAAGTTCATATACAAGAGTGAGAATACATTTGTTAATGATTGGTGGAAATGAAATTGGAAAGTGTATAAAAGTCTCAAAAACTGATCTATTTGAGGTAGAAAAATTAAAAGAAATGGCGAATGCTAGAATAATGAGCCTTGTTTTAAAAAGTGTTTTTGTCCCTTCTAACATTTGAAGTAGTGATGGTGGATTTACTAGTGGGGTGAATATTTTTTGTAGAAAAAGGAAGATTTAAAGTGGGTGAAAATGTTTGTTTGAGAATTCATTAATTTTACTGAAAATATATAATGGTAATATGTTAATGTTTTATCATTTTTAACCTATTGTTAAGTTTTGCATTTGAATATTTGAGTAATATTTAAACATGATTTAATTTATTTGAATATTTGTTAATTTTTTTTTGTTAAATGTTTTAGGATTTTCATAATTATAAAAAAAAAGATTATAAATACGTGTCAGAATATGATATATTTTGAAAATTGACCAGTCGCGTGTCGTGTCGTGTCGCGTGCCACGTGTCGATGTCAGTGCAACATAGGATGCAACTAAATGAATAGACATTTAAATATTTCCTGCGTGTATTTAATTAAATGAAAAAAACTGCAACTCACACAAATAATTGCATCTGATCTCAAATATCCTAATTAAATAAACTATTGTAATATTAGAACAAGTGTTGTATGCTATAAATAGTCATGTTTTTGCCCTAATAATATATGTTTCTTTGTTTTTGCTCTTCTTCCCGTCGTTACCGCCTGCGAACCCCGCCTCTGCTGCCTGCGCCAGATCCCGTAGGATTCTGCCTCTGCTACTCGCGCTACAACATGCGGGATCGACTGCGTTGAGTCTCGCCTGATCCCGCCGCCAGATATACCGTGCTACAGCCTGCGAGATTGACTGCTCTGAGTTCCGCCTAATCCCGCCGCCAGATCAAATCTTGACGGAGGGCCCCTTCCTCTAGGGTTGCGGGAACGATGCTCCGACAATCTCCAGAGGTCGCCGACATCGCTTCCTACATCCACATCAAGAGGGTATTCTGTGGCTCTTCAACAATCACCCATCTGCATTCTAGCATCTCTCAGGATGCAGTGATCGGATCTAGGGCAGACAGATGCATTTGTTGATACCGAACGGGACGCAGTGATCGGTGTGGAAGTTGATCCATGACGCTGAAGGATGGAACGATGGCGGACGTCTTCAAAATGTTGGGCCGGGATGAGTTGGCCACATTTTTGTGGGTGTTGGGGTCATTGCAACGGCCAACGAAGTTGGAACTTCCACCGATTGACTTGAAGCTTGATGGACCGACGACCTACCTGAGTTAGTCACGCCGTGTGAAGAAAATCCTTGCAGCGAAACAGGTTGGGGGCTTGGCGCTGAAGAAACCAGAGAACTCAGTTGGAGATGGGTGAGAGTCGGGTCATATGATTGTGTTTATGTGGCTTCTTAAACTATGTTGTCTCATCGATTGCCGCCACGGTAGATGGCCTTGAGACAGTCATGGAGGTCTGGGATAAGCTGAAGAACACATATGATGTTGTGAGGAACACTCTGCGAATTTTCCAGGTGGAAAGAGACATTGATGACACTGCTCAGGGAGAGAAAACAGTGCATGAGTATGCCTCTGAGTTGGAATGACTATGGATGAATTACGATCACGCCTCTGGCAAGATGCGCTGCAGTGATCCACAATGTCAGACTTCCAAAATCATCGTGGAGGAAAGGACGATGAAGTTCCTGAAGGGGTTAGATGACAAGTTCGATCAGCGGAGAGCCTTGCTTCTTTCTGGCGCGATGATTCTCGCACTCACGGAGGCCATCTCCACTATGATTCAGGAGGAGACACGTCTCAAACTGCAGGCAGGGATAGGAGGGTCCACGAATGTGAAGTCAACACTTGTCGTTGCTGCTCTTGGTGTTACAGGACAGAGGGAAGAAATCTGACAGTGCTATAACTGCAGCGAGGTCAGCCATCTGAGGCAAGCATGCTCCAAGCTGCCCAAGGAGAGAGATTTGAGTGGTGGACGTGGTGGTGGTCGTGGTCGTACCCGTGGTAGCAGAGGAGGCTATCGAGCCAATTTGGGCATAACTGAAAGTGCGGGGGAACTTGGTGTTTTCTATACAGAGGAGCAGACCCTACTTAGCATGATGGAGGACATTAAGAGGAAATAAACGAGCGAGGGGAGCAAAGATGGAGCTGGGGGTCGCTATGCATGCCCACCCATCTGATGGATCTCTCGCTCCGGCGTCTGTATCTTCTTCCAGGACATCAAATTGGATCATCGAATCAGACACATCATGTCATATGACAGGAAATGCAGGTGAGTTCTCCTCCTATAGTCGTCTGGCTACTGTAGATAGCATCCAGACGGCAGACGGTACGTTCCAGCCAGTTGTCGGTAAGGGTACTGTTAATTGTTCAGGTTCAGTAAAACTATCCAATGTTTTGCATGTTCCTTTTCCAGTTAGTCTTTTATCCATTAATTCCATAATCATTCAACTGAGATGTGTTGTTTCTTTTGATATTCCTAAGACGACTTTCCAGGAGAAATGGGACGATGTAGATACTTGGGTCTGGGACTTGACATGATGGACTGTGGTATCTGGATCGAGAAGGATTAGATGCGGCTCTGGTCTCCGTGGTAGACAATGGGAGTTGGAGGATAGAAGATGAGTGTAGAGGATATGCTGATACTCCATCACAGGCGGTTGGGGCACCCATCCTTCAGGACTGTAGCTAAATTATTTCCTACTATTTTTGAAACAGTAAATAAAACAAAATTGATATGTGATGCTTGTGATTTAGGCAAGCTTACTAGGAGTTCTTATGCTAGTACGGGCCAAAAAAAACTCTTTTGTTTTTGATGTTATTCATTCTGATGTTTGAGGACCTTGTATTGTAAGTTTTTTGAATGATTATAAGTTTTTTATTACTTTAATTGATTGTGCATCTCATGTTACGTGATTATATTTGATGAAAACTAAGAGTGGGGTACTCACCTACTTCCGGGATTTTCATAAGCTTGTACAGACACAATACACTGCGGTTATTAAGGTACTAAGGTCAGACAATGAAACATAATACACCAACAAAACATTGAGGGAATACTTATCAGCTCATGGGATATTGCACCAGACCATCTGTGCCTACACACCGGCACAGAACATAGTGCCGGAGAGAAAGAACAGACACCTTCTGGAGGTGGCAAGGAGTATGATGCTAAACATGAAGGTGCCTCAAAGTCTGTAGGGATATGCGGTGTTAACAGCGACACAGGTGATCAACATGATGCAGGGACATAATGGGGGTATACTTCCCTTGAAGGTATTCAAGTGTGCGTGCTTCGTAAAAGACAACAGGCCGGGTGTCGGTAAGCTTGATGCAAGGGCAGTCAAGTATATGTTTATGGGCTACTCTCGTACTTAGAAGGGATACATGTGTTGGAGCCCAGTGAAGAAAAGATGCTTCGTGAGCATGGATGTTCACTTTAGAGAGCTAGAACAGTACTACCGACAAGAGGGAGTTCTACCTACATTAGACTCGTCAGATACCGAAAGTATGAGTCTAGAAAGAGAAAGATGGGTGACAAATCTGAGAGTATGGCAGGGAGGATCTGCGGAGGAGCAGGAGAGTGATGATGAGCAGGAGGAGATTGAGGAGCAGAGGCAAGATGTGAGACCTACGGCTCCGGAGGAACTGCTAACATACATGAGGAGGAGGAAGTTGCCAACAGTACCCGATCCAGTACCGGTGCCCAGTTTAGCTTCTTGTCCCTTGCCTACGTCGCCCCCTTCTCCTAGAACACTTACATCTCCACAAGTCTCAGGTGATATATTTTCCCCTTCCCCTACTTCTCTTATGTTACAGAAGACTACTCGCAGAAATGCGGAAAATCCTCCTGACAGATACAGTTGGAACTTTGCCTCCTTTGTCTCTTACGATCATATCTTCTCTACTCACGGAGCATTCATTGCATCTTTGGATAATGTTATTGTATCGAACAATTGACGGGTTGCCAAAGACGATCCGAAATGGAAGGCAACGATGAAGGAAGAGATGAGGGCTCTTGAGAAGAACAACACCTGGGAGCTGGCACGACTGCCAACAGACAAGAAGGTCGTTAGGTGCAAGTGGGTGTTCACCGTAAAGCAGAACCCTGATGGACAGGTTGAGCGCTACAAAGCTCAATTGGTTGTCAAGGGGTACAATCAGACCTATGACATTGACTACGACGAGACGTTTGCACCCGTTGCAAAGATGAGCACCATTAGGACTCTCATTAGCCTGACAGTGAACGGTGGATGGATGCTGCACTAACTAGATGTGGAGAATGCATTCCTTCATGGAGATCTAGCAGAGGAGGTGTACATGGAGATACCACCGCGGTTTGGTACGACCAAGACAGAAGACAGAGTCTGCAGGCTGAAGAAATCCCTTTATGGGCTGAAGTAGTCATCCCGCGCGTGGTTCGACAGATTCAGGAGAGCAATGATTGGGATGAGATATCACCAGATCAATGCAGATCACACTGTTTTTCAGGCAGAATGAAGGTCACACCACCATGCTTGCAGTGTATGTGGACGACATGATCATCACAAGAGATGATCAGCATGAGATTGGCCGCCTCAAGGGGGGCCTGCGCAAGGAGTTCGAGGTGAAGGACTTGAGCCTTCTTAGGTATTTCCTTGGGATCGAGATTGCGTATGAGGCAGAGGGGATAGTCCTTTCCCAAAGGAAATACACGTTGGATCTCCTCACTGAAACTGGGATGTTGGGGTGCAATCCTGCTATGATGTCAATCGATTAAAGGTGTAAACTCGGTGCAGAGGCCGAAGAACTAGTAGATCGTGAAATGTATCAAAAGCTAGTTGGTAAGCTGATCTATTTGAGCCACACTCGCCCGGACATCTTATTGTCTGTAAGCGTGGTGAGCCGCTACATGTATGACCTGAGGAAGGGCCATATGGATGCAGTGTACCAGATTCTGCGATACTTGAGGAGTGCCCCTGGAAAGAGCTGGCCTTCAGAAGGAATGGACACGTAAGGATTGAAGGATATTGCGATTCTGACTGGGCAAGCTGTGCGGATGATAGGTCTACTTCAGGCTATTTCATATTCGTGGAGGCAACCTAGTCTCATGGAGAAGCAAGAAGCAGTCGGTAGTGGCTAGATCGACAGCAGAGGCGGAGCACAGAGCCATGACAGTAGGGGTTGCAGTGCTCCTGTGGATGAAAGGAAAGCTTGGGGAGTTGAAGCTGGACCAAGGAGATAGGATGAAGTTGTGGTGTGACAGTTAGTCAGCCATCAATATTGTAAACAATCCAATCCAACACGATCGCACCAAACATATAGAGATAGATAGATTTTTTTATCAAGAAGAAGCTTGATAATGGACTACTGGAGTTGAGTCACGTGCCGACCAAGGGGCATGTTGCAGACTGCTTAACCAAGGGACTCAGTTCAGAGGATATGATCAGGGGTTGTAACAGGATGAGCTTAATGAATATCTTTCTTCAATCTTGAGGAGTGTTGTAATATAAGAACAAGCGTTGTAGGCTATAAATAGCCATGTTTTTGCCCACGGACGGAGCAGGGACACCGGTGGGATGGGGTTTCTACACCCTGTACTCAGGCTGAGGACCGAGTAGCTTTTTTTTCGTCCTTGACTCTCGATGCCCAAAATTGTGACTACTGCAGGATACAAATGGGAGAGTAAATTAAGTTAAATGTGTCCTACCACTTGTATCATCTGATCTGACCATTTAACATAATTCTCATTAAACATCTAAGGAAAAATACCAAAAATGTGGGACATCACGTTGAACGCGATGCCAACCTTCAATTGTCTATCTGACGGTCCAAAACTGTTGATGATGTAAATCAATCAAATGAGGTGAAACTTACAGTTTCTAACACAAATTTCCATCGCGCTAAATGTTGGTTTTTGGAGGTGTAGTTTATTCAAAGTTTATTTCGTAAGTATGAAGCAAAGACTGTGTTCATGACTGCTTGGAATTGGAGCGTTACATAAGACAGTGTGTTATGAGGAACTCTTGGTGAGTTCGAAATGGGGTTTTTGAATATCATTTTTCCACATTTGTTTTGGTGATAGAAGGCTCTTAAAGCTAACTTGAAAAAATAGTGGCTACATGTAGTTTATGAAGTAAATCATCAATAGTTGGATAGAGAACTGAGCCAACTGGCTGGTGCGATGGAGATTATCCTCAAGCCGATTCCAACCCGAGCCTATCAGCCATCAGATAGCCTTTCGGACTCTCTGCTGCTTCTTCTGCTGCAATCCTCCTTGTCGTGTTTGCCCTTGCTGCTCTCCTTATGTTTGGGGTGTCCCCCATGTAGTCCATAATAACAACGTAGTCCTTTTCTTAGACTTGTATTTGTGAGCTAAACTATAAAATGGTAGGGCCTGTTTACCCCCACTGATAATATCCTACTGTTTCTCGGGTTAGGTGCTCAATTCCATTATTTTGGTTGTGGGTGTAGCAATATGGTCAAACTGTATCACTTCAAAATCAGTTTTTGGATGTATTTTGTTATTGACTTGTCTTTGTGATCAGATCGGCAGACTCTGGAAAAAAACTCATAATGTAAGTTGTTCAAAAGTTCTTGTTGGGTTTTCATAGGAAAACCACATCGGAGGTGAATAGAGAGATCGTTGGTAGAATAATATTTGTAATTAGCTTGGGTTCACAGCCCCAAGTAGCCCCCAACACATCTCTATGAGTCCTTGTATCTTGACCTTCTTATTGTGCCATGTCGTCATTAAAGCATATTCAGTTGTGATGAGTCCCTAATATCCAACATTTGAACCCCTAGCACTTGATCAGTTCCTTGCAGATTTAGAACATATAGATCTTATGAAAATTTTGGATTGATTAGAGTGATTGGAGTTTATTCACAATGCACAGTTCTGGAAACTCATTTATCACTTTGACGGAAAGGTTTAGAAACTTCTCCACTCTTGAAGTAATGAAATCGTGGATGTTTCTACCACAAGTATTAATATTTGAATAGGTTTGTGTAAGATTTGTCCTATTAGCCTAAGTTATTTGCAGATTTTTGGCGAAGAGAGTATTAAAACTAACTTTCACTTCGAGTTTCAGTCTCTATTTCTACAGTGACTTCTATATAATCTTGAGTACTTTCTAAAAACAGCATAATGTTTTTATTCTTGCAGAGGTGGCACACAATAAATATATCCACAAGTCCTCTCTTTTCTCCGTGACTCTAAATATTTTCGAGTCTTCTGATGGGTTAGTCAAAATTGTGGTTGGTTCGATTTTTTTTTGGAGGGGGGGGGGATTTGTGGTCTGGATGGCAAGGTGCGAAATGATTTGCTATCTTCTAGAATTTATCTTTGAACTGACAAGGAAGAGGACATGCATCAATACAATTCAGGTGGATGTTGTAAATACAGATCTACTAATGTTTGCCCTCACTCCTTATATTAATGTTCTTAGAAGGAATTCCTTTGATAGACCTGAGACTTTGTTAGATAAATCTTCAACAAATCTTTGAATTAGTTTTGTGAGGTTACTTGCTGGATTGTTGCAATCAGATGGTCCAAACATCATGATCAACTCTCATAAGAACGATGGACAATCGTGACACTCATGGTCCCGTGCGTGACTCTGAGACCATCTAGATGTCGATTGTCGGAAATATTGTTGTGGTAAAGATCCAATCAGTTGGATCACCCACCATTTACGAATTTGAGTAACTTGATCTTGATGGATCCATTGTTTGAAGTCCATTGCGTGTGAGGAAGGAGGAGGGGTGGGTGTAGGCCAAGGACAATTTGATCTAGTCAGGGTGCGAACGCACTTTATTAGGACCGGGTATGTAAACCATGGTCTGTGAACCTCGTTAAAATGGCTCACAGATTTTCCGTCGAAGTTCCTGTTGCATTCCTTCGCTTAGCTGCTGTAGATCCATCATCCTTGTGCTTTTGACCACCTTATCGAGAGGTAGAGGTTGAAACAACCGTACCTGTGTTTACGGAAACCTCACCTTGATGAGCCTGGCCGCTGGATTGGAGATGATCCGAGTGTGATGGTGTCTACGGTTAATTGCGGTAAACGAAGAATTGAGAGGGATTGTGTTATAAGAGAAGGTTGGGAGATGAAAATAGAAGCTACAGAAGGGAGGATCTGAAAGGGAATTTTAAAATTAGTGATGATCCTGTTTTACGACTAGGGGGTATGGTTGTGTTTTATAATTGTAACTGCATTCATTTCATTTGCATTTGGTTTGAGCTTAATTCGAGCTCATATGAAATTTGATTTGTGTTCTGGGAGTGAGATTTGTTTGTTTAAGTGACTCCTGCAGCCTAACATATTGCCAAGGGGGCTTAGTCATTACCGCATTTGAAAATGCTTTCTCGTGAATCCTTTGCCTGTTCCTTGTCAGTCATCAAATAAACATGGTTTTCAATCACTTGAATATATATATGTAAAGCTTGGGGACACTGATTTTTATTTTGATCCACTTCAACTAGCAATTAGAGGATGCAAACTTGTACGAGGTTAGAGCCCTAAAGATGCGAACTTTGGATCTGAAAGAGCTTTTTGGTTGTCAGTAAATAGTGACCTAACTACTTTGTATTTGGCAGGTTTTAAAATCATATGACATAAAGCCATTCCCTATACTTTGGCACGAGGATAAAAGCAATCGCCGGCAAAAAGCAAGAGAGAGGTACTCACATTACTTCTTTCTTTAGTTATTAATATCTAAACCTGCTTTGTTGCATTTATTGAAGAAAATTCTCATTGGCTTGCGAAATTTGGAAGAAAACCATACTCTGATCTGGTTAGGATGCTAAGAATTTAGGATGGTGCATACAGTATGTGCACTAGTGAAAGATAGGTACCTAAACACTAGAGGGGGGGGGTGAATAGTGACCAAACCTTTTTAACTTTTGTTTGACAGCACAACAGTTTATCACAGATATTACAGTTACCAGCCCAATTTCAGAAATCACACAGGAAGCCACAACACAGCAAACAGCCACAGCAGACACACTAATTTTATAGTGTTCCCAATCTTTGGTACATCCACTTTTCCCCTTCGCCTTATTAGCAGTGTACTAGATTGACCAAACTTCTCCATAGCTCAGAACTCCAACAAGATTCTACTCAGGCCAAAGCCTTACACCAGCCAAAAGGCCACACTCAGCCACCCAGGCCTACACTCAGCCAATCAAAGGCCACACTCATAGTTCTTCAACTCCTACACTCAGGCACAAGCACTACCTCAGCCTTTATAAAATAGGCTTACAACACTAAGATCCCAATGGATCTTACAATGTTATAATAGAAATTACACATAATTCTACTCTACAATCTCAGAAGGAATGAGAGAAGTTGAGAGTTTTCTTGTAGAGGTTCTTGGAAGAAATCAGCTTGATCCAAACTACTTACTTTCTTCAAAGCTTCTTGAGTAGACGATTAGTCTGAATCTTCTGCAGTTGATCCTGATCTCTGCTTCTTGAAACAGATGATCTGAATTCTTCTTCTCAGCCTTAGTTGGAAAGACTGAATCCTTGTTGGAGCTCTCTCTCCCAATACTTGGATCTGCATGTTGGATGCTAATCTCATGCTTTCTCCATTCAGCCTCTGAGAACCACTTGTTCCTCTCATGGGCATTATCCTTGGCTGCTTTCCAGGCTGTAAGAATTATGTTTCTAGAAGTAGGGCTCATTGTTCAAAATCTGGCTTTTGCTCAGCAATTCCCTAAACTTCTTTGACAGCCTAGTTTCTTCTTCTTTATCCAATGCCTCTTGCATAGCAGCTGTGATAGGTTGAACAACCTTTTCCAGAATAACATTTGGCTTGCCAGCAGTTGGACTATACATAGTGCTTACATCAGCATGAATCATTTCAAAGTCTGGAGGGGATAGATTACATCAGCCACTGCTTGTTGCTCACCTCCAAGAAATGTTCCTTGAATAAGATTCACCTACTTCATTGTCATCACACAGGGGAGGATATCCAAGTGTAGCCCTTATAGAATTTGAAATCCATTTTGCATGCTCAGACTGGCCTTGACTAACACTCTCTCCCCCTTTATGACTTCTTGAGCCATATGATCCCTGACATCATCTTTCTGAAACCGGATTTGGCTATCCAAATATCTTATGCCCTCTTTAAAGAAAGGTCTAAGCTTTGTAAGCTGTTCTGATATGACCTTCTGGGAATCTTTTATGGCAGTTAACAGCAGCAATCTCTGCTTGAAATATCTTATCAAAATCAGCTTTGGCAGCAGCTGAGGAAGTGAAGGTTCATCTGACTTATTCTTAATTTCAGTGACAATTGCATTGTGAGATGCAGTCAAGTTATCATTCATCCTCAACTGATTCTCCAGCACATAGCCTTGCTTGACTGCTATATCATCCACTTTCTCTTTAATTTCTTCTTGATGTTTAGCTAGATAGACCACAGCATTAGCACCCTTGGTAAAACAATCAGTCATTGCTGTTTTATTAAGGTTCATTTCAAACCTTATAGACTTGATTTCCTGGCCCAGATCAGTTTGTAGTGCCTTGTGCCCTTCATCAACATAAGTTTCTAAGGCTTTCCTTTGTTCATCCATCTTGATTTGCATTGCAAGCATAGAGCACTATAATCAGTGGATGGAGCTTGTTGAACTAGTGAATGCTGAGCAACTGTTTGTAGAGCCTTCTTATAGCTTTGGCTCCTCCTCTTGAATACAAAGAACTTCTTTTCTTAGCTTGCTCAGCTTCTCATCTTCAGAGTCAGATGTACTTGCTATATCCACCCTATCCTTAGGGCTGGATGTTCTTTCAGTATGCACATCTTGTGCCTGCTCAGAATCTAGCCTTATAGGCTCTTCTTGATATCCAAAGTCTCCCCCTCAGCAACAGCATCCTTCACTGGATCAGCAGCAGTCTTTTCCATATCAAAATCATCTTGATCTAAGTTCAAAAACAGATCTTCCATGGTATACTCTGCTGGAGACTGTGCAGGAGATGTACTTGGTTCTTCAACCACTGTATCAGGTATCACAACAGATGTGTCTGGAAGAACAACATCTGGTTTGGGTTTGCTTGCTGATTTTGCTGATGGATCATCAGACAAATCAGAATTTGTTATAGAAAATTCAAAGTGTTAAGATCAACAAGTACCTCTTGAATGATGAGAGTAGCCTGCTCACTATCCAGTGTAGATGGATGTTCTACAGCTGGAGGCTCCCCCTGGATATCAGCTGGCTCCTGAGGAGCAGGTGACTTTGCTGCAGTCACATCTACTGGACTTTCAGGAGTGAAGACCACCTGTTCTTCACTGCCTGAGCTGCTTGAGGACTCTTGAGGCACAGCAGCTGTCTTCCTTTTCTTCCTGGGAGGAGAGTCTGTCTTAGAAGTTGTTTCTCAGGGGTGGCCAAGTCCTTTGACACCAGCACCCTCCCATCTTGAGAATATTCTGGAGTCCATTCTCCTCATATGATTTATCTTTGTTCCTGCAGCAGTGCTCATTACCTCTGGAATGGATCCAGCCAGGTAGAGACTTATAATCCTGCCCAGATTGGGCTTCTTCAGGCTTTCCTTCACTTTCTCAAAAACCACCATTGACCAATCTGTCTTCAGAGTGAAGATGATTCTGGTCATACTTCAA
Source organism: Platanthera guangdongensis (assembly GCA_039583875.1). Lineage (NCBI taxonomy): Eukaryota > Viridiplantae > Streptophyta > Magnoliopsida > Asparagales > Orchidaceae > Platanthera > Platanthera guangdongensis. The sequence continues at coordinate 170,559,805 of CM077160.1, read as the reverse complement.
ACATGGAGGCAGACACCCTGTCATGCCCTCCTGGTTGGCACAGAATTACCTTGCCTATACTTCTGACAAGAACTTGCCTTGATTGTTCATCCCCTTCCTATTGAAGACTGATCCCACCTTCATCTGTGAATCCAGTCCACACCAAGTAAGAGCTTCCTGGTCTTAGAAGCAGTTACCTCCTCTTCTTCTTGAATCTTAGGTAGCTGAAGTACCTTTCTCAAGATTGGGGGATAGTTTGACTTTGGTGCCATGCACCCTGGACTTGATTCTGAATCCAGAGTCCACAGTTGCTTGAGTAAGAAATTCAATTACTTCTTTCTTCCAGATTTCGTTGTTCTGAAACAAGAATTCCAGTCCTGAATCGCTGACTAGGGTAATCACCGATTTGAATTCCTGATCGCTGTCGTCAAATGCGCCTCGCACGAGCTCATAGCCCTCGTTGACGTCTCTTCCAGCTTGGGAGCCATTAGGTTTGAAGATTTAGTCTTGAGAAGAGAGAAATGTCGACACAAGAGTTTAGGTCTCGAAACTTTGAAAGCGTGTCGACAATCAAAGACAGAACCCTATTTATACCTTTCCGTTTGAAGACGAACAGGCGGGAGGAATTTCTAATGATGTGTCGACACTGTAATAAGTGTCGACACTGACCTATAATGTCTCGACACTCATGTGTCGACACAAATTTAGTTAACAGATTCTATGTGTCGACACTTGGTTAAGTGTCGACACCACTATACTCGACATGTGTCGAGACTTTACTTAGAAAAATTGAGTAAAACTTAAGTGTCGACACCTTAGTGGATGTGTCGACACCTACTCGACATGTGTCGACACTAACATTCTGAAGTGTCGACACTAACTTCTAGATGTGTCGACACCATTTTTCTGAAGTGTCGACACTTACTATTCTGTGTCGACATAGACTTGTCTATGTGTCGACACCTTTTTACTTAGCCAATTTTTGTTCTGTATACTTAGTCTAAGTTTATCATACCTAGTTCAATTTTGAACTATTAAACTTAGCTTCATCTAAGGCTTAGTGAACATATCAGCTATCTGATTATCTGTTTAACATATTCAAGTGCAATATCATTTCTTTCTACATGCTCCCTAAGAAAGTGATATTTTATCTCAATATGTTTAGTTCTACTATGAGATACAGGATTATTAGCTATGGAAATAGCACTAGTAGAATCACAATAAAGTGGAGTTCTACTTACCTGACATCCATAGTCTTCTAGCTGATGTTGAATCCATAGAAGTTGAGCACAGCAACTTCCTGCAGCTATATACTCTGACTCAGCTGTGGAGATGGCCACACTGGTTTGCTTCTTACTACTCCAAGAGATAAGTCTTCCACCTAGGAATTGACAGGATCCAGTGTGCTTTTTCTATCTTCCTTGCATCCTGCAAAGTCTGCATCTGAATAGCCTGTTAGATCAAAATCTCCATTCCTAGGGTACCAGAGCCTAGATAAGGTGTGCCCTTTAGATATCTCAAGATTCTCTTGACTGCAGTCAAGTGAGACTCTTTGGGGCAGGCTTGATACCTGGCACAAACACATGTAGCATACATAATGTCAGGCCTACTTGCAGTCAAGTATAGTAAGGAGCCAACTATCCCTCTATACAAGGTTTCATCTACAGGTTTCCCTGCATCATCCTTGCTTAGAGACATACTTGACCCCATAGGAGTCTTCATGGTACTGGAGGAATCCATACCATATTTCCTTATGAGTTCTAGGGTGAACTTAGACTGACATATGGAAAGACCACTTTCAGTCTGTTTAACTTGGAGACCCAAGAAAAACTTCAGTTCTCCCATACTACTCATTTCAAATTGACTCTGCATAAGCTTTGCAAACTTTTTGCAAAGGCTACTTTCAGTAGACCCAAATATAATGTCATCTACATATATTTGGACAAGTATTACTTTGCCTCTAGATTCCCTAAGGAATAGAGTCTTATCTATTTTCCCCCTTGTGAACTTGTTCTCAATGAGGAAACTAGATAGGGTTTCATACCAAGCTCTAGGAGCTTGCTTTAACCCATACAATGCTTTCCTAAGTCTATAGACATAATGTGGAAAAGTAGAATCAACAAAACCTGAAGGTTGCTCCACATATACTTCTTCTTTTAAATTACCATTAAGGAATGCTGACTTCACATCCATTTGGTATACTTTGAATTCTTGGTAGGTTGCATAGGCCAAGAACATCCTTATGGCTTCCAGTCTGGCTACTGGAGCAAAGGTTGATCAAAATCAATACCTTCTTCTTGCCTATATCCTTTTGCAACCAATCTTGCCTTATTCTTAATGATGACTCCTTGTTCATCTAACTTGTTTCTGTAGATCCATTTTGTTCCTATCACATTGTGATCTTTAGGCTTAGAACTAAGTCCCAAACCTTGCACCTCTTGAACTGGTTTAGCTCTTCCTGCATAGCTTCAGTCCACTGTGGATCTTGTATAGCTTCTTCAAATTTCTTTGGTTCTATCTGAGACAGAAAACTTGAATATATTGCAGCATTCTGATTTCTGCTCCTTGTCTGAACACCTTGTCTTGGATCTCCAATGATCAGCTCCACTGGATGATCTCTTAGATGCCTGTTGGCTGGAGGCATCCTTACTTCTGGTTGTACTTCTTCATCATCTTCATCATGCTGAGTTCCTTGAACTTCTTCAGCTCCTGGTACATGTAGTTCTCCCCCTGGACATAAGCCATCTTCTTCTACTTGCTGTCTTGCAGCAGGTACATCTTCTATGGTTAGCTTGTCCATCTTCTTAGAAAGACCTGTGGGGCTGCACACACTACTAGACAACTCATTGTTAATAAGAAGTGTCTCATCAAAAACTACATGCACAGACTCCTCTACAACTTGTGTAGTCAAGTTGTAGACTCTATAAGACTTACTATTACTGCTGTACCAACAAAACACTCCCTCTTGGGATTTGGCAGCAAACTTAGTTAAGTGAGTCTTCCCATTGTTAAGTATAAAGCATTTACAACCAAAAATCCTGAAATAGGATAGGTTTGGTTCCTGCCTTTCACTACTTCATAGGGGGTCTTGTTTAACCTTTTAGTTTGGTAGCTCTATTTATCACATGGCATGCAGTGTTTACTGCTTCAGCCCAGAAATATTCTGGTAGTGAAGAATCACTTAATAGAGTCCTACCAGCTTCTATCAAGGTTCTATTTTTCCTTTCAGCAATGCCATTTTGCTGAGGTGTTCTTGGTGAAGAGAATTCTTGAAATATCCCATAGTCTTCACATAGTTTTGTCATGCTTTCAGATTGAAACTCTGTACCATGGTCACTTCTAATTTGACCACTGTACAGTTCAATTCATTCTGAATTTGCTTAACAAAACTGTGGAAGACACTAGGTGTTTCAGATTTCTGCTTTAAGAAGAACACCCAGGAAAACCTTGAGTAGTCATCAACAACTACAAGGTGTAGACCTTCCTACCTAAGCTGTGAACTGGCATTGGACCAAATAGATCCATATGCAAGAGATATAAACATCTCACAGCATCTTGTTGTCAATGCTTCTAAAGGTGGATTTAGTCTGCTTGCCCTTTTGACAAGCTGAGCAAATGCCATCTTTGACACACTTAACTTGAGGACCATTCCTCACTAACTCTTTACTAAAGAGTTTGCCAATAGTCTTGTAATTTAGATGAGCAAGCCTCTTGTGCCACTTGACACATTGAGAGACTGTCTCATCAGCTACAAGACAAACTGGAGAACTATTGTTCTCAACCATAATGTCTAAACAATAGACATTTCTCTTCCTATAACCTGTCAAAATGATCTTTGATCACTAGACCTCTTGATATGACAACCATTTTAACAAATGAGATGTCATACCCTACATCACTTAATTGACTTATACTAATGAGGTTATGTTTCAAACCTTAACATAAGCCACTTGAGTAATGGTAACTAGTTAGAAGATATGTTACCAAAACCTTTGATGATTCCTTTTTCTGAACCACCAAAGGTCACCTTTGGACCATTCTTGATAGGATGTAGTCCTTCAGTAGTCCCCTAGTTCCAGTCATGTGTCTGGAACATCCACTATCCAAGTACCATGTAGGGTATGGTCCACTTGGATTCTCCTGCAAAACAAATTAATGAACCTTAGAACCAAAAGTAAACTTGGGTCCTTGGTGATTGTTAGTTTGCAAATTGACATAGCTACCTGCTGTCTTTCCAACAGGTAACTTGTACTCAACTTGGCACTGGCATTGTGCCAACAATCCAAAGCAAAGTGGCCAACCTTGCCACAGCACCAACATTCAAATTTGTTGTACCTTTGCTTAGGTACAGACTTGGCTGTCTTAGTGAATGTGGGGCTTTGCCCTTGGACTTGGACTGATTCTGAACAGTCCAAACTGGGTTAACAATCCCAGTCCAGTCTTTCCTTTATGATGAAACAAATCATCAATCAAGGGTAGCACTGATTTAGGTTTTGAAAAGCTAGCTACTAGCTCTTTCTCCTTCTGAAGATTAATCTCCAGTTTCTTAATTTGATCATTCTTAAATGTAATGGTACCCATCTGAATCACAGTAATGTGTTTCAGCCTGGCCACTTCATTTAGTTTTTGATCATAATTCTTCTCATAATCTATTGCAGCTGTCTTGAGATCAGCAATTTCCTTGGCCAAATTTTTGGCTAGGTCTTGCTTTTCTTATAGGCTAGCAATAGTATTGATATTCATCTAGGAGTTGATGAATATCTCCCTCAGACTCAGACATATTCTCATCACTTGATGAAGAATACTCTGACTCTGAACTTGAACTGGAATCAGAACTTTGAGTTAAGCCTTGTACCTGACTGGGTCCTGGCTGCTCCAGGTTTTGGTACTTTCAGTCAAAGCCATCAGTCCTTGGCTTTGACAGTCTTCTTGCTCATAGATAGATTCCATGATCTGCATGAACTCTTCTTCTTCTTCAGCAAATAGCCCAATATAGGCTTCAGCATCTGTTCTGTGTCTGAAGAAGACATATCTGAAAGAGTCTTCTCATTCTTTGCAACAAGGACTTCTCCTTCTTTCCTTTGAAGTGTGTTTCTTCTTGTCACTGGATTCCTTCCTTCTTTCAGGACAGTCTGCAATAACATGGCCCTGTCTATTGCAGCAGTAACAAATTATCTTGGATCCAGTTGCCTTACTTGTCTTGGTCCTTTTCTTGTCCTTCTTTGAAGGCTTCTTTCCAGATACTGAACCTCTTTCCCTTTGGAAGATGAAGGTCTAGACCTCCACTGTTTCTTCTTAAGGAACTTCTGAAAATGTCTGGTGAATGCAGCAAAGTCTTCATCACTTTCACTGCTTGTAGATTTTGTACTTTCAGATTCTTCAGATTCTGATTCAACTACCTCAGGAGGAGGAGTTGATGACTTGGTCCTGCTCTTTCTAGGTACATCTGACTTAAAGGCAACAGTCTTTTCTCTGTATTCAGTCCTTGTTGACTTTTCTTCTTCTTTTCTTACTGACAATTGCATCTCATAGGATAACAACTTGCCAAAAAGTGTGGGAGGAGGAATTTCTCCCAACTTTGCCATTTCTCTGATGGCACAAATCTTGGTGTCCCAGTCTTTGGTTAGGGACCTTAAGAATTTGTCATTCAACTCATAGTTTGTGAACTCTCTTCCATATGACATGAGTTCATTTACAATTCTATAAAATTTCTTGTAGCATTCAGTGATGCTATCTCCTCTTCTTGCCTAAAACTCTCATATTCTTGATTAAGCAAGGACTTCCTATCTTGCCTTACTTCTTCAGAACCTTCCATGTAGACAATGAGGGTATCCCACATTTCTTTTGCAGTTTTACAGTGAATAAGGTTCTGGAAGGTGGCATCATCAATTGCACTGACTATGATGTTCTGTGCCTTTTGTCCATAGTTGCTAGGACAATTTCATCCTTGGTCATTTCAGAGAAATCCTTTGGAGTCCTCTGATTTGCATCCAAAACTGAAATCTTCATAGGCACATATGGCCCTTCTTTGACTGTGATGTATATTCTAGGGTCAGAGGCTTCCATAAACAGCCTAACCTCTCTTTCCAGATCCCAAAGATCTCTTTTCTGCATATAGGTAGTTTCATTGAACCCAACTCCTTATGATTCTCTGAAGAAACCATGTTCTTGATTTTCTTGAAACTGTTTCCTGTTTCCTGACTTAACTGAATCTGCCAAACTGGATCTCCTCAGACAGTTAGTCCTGATTTTGAGGAACCTCCCTCTGATACCACTTGAAAGATATGGTACCTAAACACCTAGAGGGGGGGGGGTGAATAGGTGACCTAAACCTTTTTAACTTTTGTTTGACAGCACAACAGTTTATCACAGATTATTACAGTTAACAGCAATTTCAGAAATCACACAGAGAAAGCCACAACACAGCACAGCACAGCAGACACACTAATTTTATAGTGGTTCCCCAATCTTTGGGTACATCCACTTTCCCCCTTCGCCTATCTAGCAGTGTACTAGATTCGGCCAAACTTCTCCACTAGCTCAGAACCCAACAAGGTTCCTACCTCAGGCCCAAAGCCTTACACTCAGCCAAAAGGCCTACACTCAGCCACCCAGGCCTACACTCAGCAATCAAAGGCCTACACTCAGAGTTCTTCAACTCCTACACTCAGGCACCAAGCCCTACCCTCAGCCTTTATAAAATAGGCTTACAATCACTCAGATCCAATGGATCTTACAAGTTATAATAGAAATTACAAATTCTAACTCTACAACTCAGAAGGAATGAGAGGAGTTGAGAGTTTCTTGGAGAGTTCTTGGAAGAACTCAGCTTGATCCAAACTGACTTAGCTTTCTTCAAAGCTTCTTGAGTAGAACTGAATTAGTCTGAATCTTCTGCAGTTGATCCTTGATCTCTGCTTCTTGAAATCCAGATGACTCTGAATTCTTTTCTCAGCCTTAGTTCCAAAGACTGAATCCTTGGTTGGAGCTCTCTCTCTCCAACTACTTAGATCTGCAGTTGGACTGCCTGATCTTCTTGTGTTGATCTTCTGTGTATCACTTCTTTGATTTAGTCTGATCAACTACTTCAATCACACCATGTAATGTTTTGAACTTCTTATTATTTCTCTACCTCTCTGTAGACTGTGGTGCCTATTTATAGGCTTCCTTCATGGTAACCGGCTGATCCGGTTTATAACAGTCTTTTGACTTTGCTGACAGTTGCTGTAGACTGGCTGGATTGGCAGCTGTCATGTCAACCAGTCACTTCTTGAAATTCTCTAACTGTCAGTTAGTGTCGAGACTTTCTGTTCTTAAGTGTCGACACTTATAGACCAAGTGTCGACACATGTTGTGTAAGTGTCGACACAAGTCTACAAGGTGTCGACACATTCCCTTGTATGTCTCGACACAGTTTCTTCTGCATGTGTCGACACTGAAATTGAGTGTCGACACAAGCACTTGTACTTCATTCTTTCTGTATTCTTCTAAGTGTCGACACATCTCCTTTGTGTCGACACATCTTCATGTGTAGAAACTGTCAAGTGTCGACACTGCTTCTTGGTGTCGACACAAGTCTTCATTCTTGATTCTTCAGCTGAGTGTCGACACATCCCATTAGTGTCGACACTTATACTTAGAATATTTTACAAGTTTCTGTTCTTTGCTAAGTGTTGAGTCTTCTGGTTATGTGTCGACACATTGTGCTGAGTGTCGACACATTCTTTAAGTGTTGACTTCTTTGAGTGTGTGTCGACACATTATGCTGAGTGTCGACACATTCTTCATATGTTGACTCTTTTGATTGAGTGTCGACACATTGTGTTGAGTGTCGACACTTGTATAGTCTCTGCAGAATTATGCTGAGTGTCGACACAACTCCAAGTGTCGACACTGTCTGGTGTTGACTCAGCTCTTCAAGATGTCGACACTTCTGCTAAGTGTCGACACAGCTTTTCTGCATCCTTCTACACTGAGTGTCGACACAGCTTCAAGTGTCGACACTTTCTGACTGGTGTCGACTCTTCTTCCTGGTGTCGACACAATGACTCCAAGTGTCGACACTGCTTGTCTGGGTGTCGACACAAGCTTTCTCAAGTGTCGACACTTTGCCTCTGGGTGTCGACACATGGACTTAGAAATTTTCAGCTTCAGTCCAGTGTATACCTAACCGCACAAATAACTCAAACAAACATCAAATACATTCTGATGTATATCATTGAGTTAGGTGAGGCTTCTTCAAATCAGGTACATTTGACCAATGTACCCAACAACTAGCCATATAAACACTGGTCATGCATGAATACTATTTAAGCTCTATTTGGATAGAGTCAGGCGATCCGGAATACCGTTTTTGATCACTTCCATGGAAAGCGGCAGCCTGGTTAGGTCCGGAGCAATCTCATGGCATTATGGGGATGTAGATCGCGTTACACCACCGCAGAATTCTGCTCAGCTAAATGCATGTAACACCCGATTGCGTTGGACCTAAACATGCCGCACCCACACCGCCAGTCCAAACAGAACCTTAATAGATGGCCGGGCAAAAATTTTGTGGACTTTCAGAACATCTTGCATATTAATGACCTTTATGATATCATTGTGAAATCATCTCAATGGAGTTTTTATTTACTCTATTATACTTGAGCTATCAACCTTTGCTCACAGAGCCTATTTTTATATGTTCATGGAGTTGATCTAGATCTACTAATACTCATGTGCTCAGCCCCTAAACTTTCTTTAAATAACTTGAAACCTGCAACACATTTGATTGCAGGCCACAGCTTCCTGGCACTATCTCTGGATTACTTCTGGGGGAAGCAGCTCATAGACTAGTAAAGAATTCGTTGCAGATCAAAGCCAACAGCGCAGGGTTGCTCGACACCCCTTATAATAGGAAAAAGTCGTATTTCGCCACCAAAGAAAGGCCTGCCGGGCCTTTTCATGCTGAAGGAGGTTTCCAAAACCCCAATTTTTTTCCGTATCATTTACATGATCCCCGAGGTTTCTCAAATCCAAGGCCGGGTCACATAAAAGAGACGCATAATACAAGAAACAACTTTGGAGTACATGAGCAGTTCAATCCTCAAGATCCATATATTATTGCAACCGAGATGTCACATTTGTCATTGCAGGCTGGACCGAGTAACCGATTGCAGCAACAAATTGAGCCAAATTTTGGTTTTTGGCGGAATCAACAGCCACCTATTCAAAATGTCGAGCCTCCACCTCCGCTGCCTCCCGCGAACTGGGTTGACAGATATTCGGGAGTAGTTTATACCCCAGCCATCGGCAACCAGATGTCATCTCATCATCGGCAGCAGCCAGAACAACAACAGTCTGCGCAAAAAGCAGCTTATCGGATCAAATCACGGTTATCACAAAATTTAGATTACACCAATCCTCGGTGAATAGATCCTTGTTGGCTTACATAACACTGTACAATACTGTTTTTTGTATGAATATAGAAATTCATGCCCTGGACCAGAGCGGTAGATTTGTCTTGTATGTATATCAGGACCTTACTGTCAACTGGTGAAGCCAATGCATTTCACCACTGTATGATTACTATCTCAGCTCCTACATTTGATCGATAAGGCTTCTCGCTCTTAGATCCTATATGAAGTTTGTTAAATTCTTTCTAGTTCTTTTCCCATTAGCTAAAGTTTAATCACTGATTTAAGTTTTGGAGGATCTTTTTGAGGACAAAATACAGTCTAATGATTTCTTTTTGTTGATTCTATGAAGGAGATGTTATCGAGATCATGGCGATTCGCTCATGAACAATGCCTGTAAGAGTATTTATGCTCAAGAGCTCCACAATCTGCTTTTTCAGGAATGAAGAATTTGTAAAGGAGGTATGAGCTAGAATTTTGATACTCTAGTTCATCGATATTAGACTCTTTGGCACTAATCACCCTTAAATTAGAAGGTTTTTGCACATTGCGCCCTAAATATTTAAGTTTTGCACCCCCAAAGGCTTTAATATTGACATCTTGCATCCCAAATGTTCAATTAGGAGGGTACAAAATGCCAATATTACAAACTTAGGGAGATGCAAAGTGCCAAAATTAAAAATCTAGGCTGCAATGTGCAAAAACCTTCCAATTAGAGAGTGCTTTGTGCCAAAAGTCCTCAATATTACCTTGATTGCTAAAACTACTACATGAAAGGTACATGGAGAGGGGTTGCAACTTAAAACTTAACTCAAAACCCTAAATATTACCACCTATATGCCACCAAAGGATCCATTAGTAGGGTTTGGGTGTGACTATATTTGATTTATTTTTATGTTGGTGATCTAGAAGTGGAGTTCTGTTGAGATTATGACACCTCATCGCAAATCTCGGACCGTCAGGATCGCTCCACGTCATCGATCCTAGGGAGGTTTATTTGCCTAGTTTGTCCTAATCCTGATTAGGAAGTGGTTTAGTGAGGGGGTGATTTTTTGGGGGAGTCCTAAACATGAAATGCTTTATGAGGGAGATATAATATAGGGGATCTTTTCCTATTGGTTGAGTCCTGTTTTGGCATCCCCCTCCATATGTGTTCATCTCCATATATTGATGAATCTTGATTCTATTATAAATAGGGGTCAGCCTCCCTTAGCCATATGAATGATTAGAAATATAAACACTAGTGAGAATTCAGAGAGAGAGAGCTTTGAGCTTTTCAGGCGGTTTTTCCGGCAAACGGCGGCAGCAGGCGGCGGCATCTGGCGCGCAAGGTTGCGGCGCATCCGGTCACCTCAGGCGAGGCGACATCCGGCCGGCCACCTGCAGTAGGCCCCAGAGGTTCGGCGGAATCAGACGCGGCGACGGCGGCAGCAGGCGCAGAGGCGGCGATACAGGGCAGAGCTAACGGAGGCGGCGCATCCGGTCACCTCAGGCGAGGCGACATCCGGCCGGCCTCCAGAAGTTGACTCCAGGCGTTCGACGACTTCAGGCGGCAGATCCAGGCGGGATCGGCATCAGGCGGCAGAAGCAGGCGGTGATTCCAGCGGGGAAGATAGACAGTGTTCTCTTTTCAGTGTTTTCTGTTTTCTCTTGTTGTATCTGTGTAAGCTCATCAGTTTTAGTGGATCTTTCTGGCGCGCTCTCCCCGTGGAGTAGGAGTCCAACTCCGAACCACGTATATATTTGTCGTCTGTGGTTTTGCTTGGTTTTGAATTTAATTTCGTTTATCATAGTATTGCTCAGATTAGCTTCCGTTGCTAGATCCGCGGCGAACCACCGTAGTCGCGGATCCGGTCCCAATTTCACAACAATTGGTATCAAAGCGAGGTTCGACCCTTCGGACCCCGGTGAGCAATAATGACAACGAAATTTGAAGTCCCAAGTATGACGGCAAAATTGACTTTGGTCTGTGACAGAAACGGGCCAAAACGGTTCTCGTCCAGCAAGGTCTTCATAAGGCTCTCCTCGGAAAGGAGAAGTCGGGAAGAAGGACGACGAGTGGGATGAGCTAGATCTGAAGGATCAGGCATCACAATCCAGTTGTGCTTGGTCGATGAGGTCATGAGAGCGCGCAGGTAGTCATGGTAGGAGAGCGTTACAGTACTCTCTACAGACTGATTGGCACCACGATTGCCAGGGGAAATGCGAGGAGAGAGGTCAGACCGTCTCTCGAGCTACAGGATACGGTAGCATATGCATTTCAGGCGATGTCCTCAGATCGCGATTCCTTCGATAGAGCTTTAAAGAGCAGAGACCGTTCTCAACGAAAAGCTAGGAAGGACCAGCGGAGGAACGAGGCAAGATTCATGGCGAAGGAGTTCGCGCAGAGAAAGGGCCTTGGCGAAGATAAAATCTTCACAGCCGTGGAGAAGGTGGGCAGAGTGTCATCTCAGAAGTGCCCAGGCACCGCAAGGGGAGCCATCTGGCTCAGGAGTCCCACCAAGGAACTCGGGTTTACTCAGAAGAAGGTGGAGCTGCACAGTGCTAGCTGTCTTGCAAAAGACATGGTCTATCGTGCAAGGATAAAGCACATCGGAGTGCGCCACCACAGGAGTCGAGGGAGTTCGCTGGAGGTGGAGGCGTGGAGTTGCGGAAGATCTCTACGGAGGATATCAGTGCGAACATGCGGGAGAAATCAGTGACAGGAGTCAAGTTCAAGAACGGTCTTGACTTGACTCATTTGATGGCATGATCGAGGGTCAGACCCCAGGGAGAGGGGCTTGTAGTTGCCAGTATGGGAGATCCAGGTTGGAGGTTCAGATACGTTTGTTAGGCTTCGAGGTGGAGTTCGTTTGTGGCGTGAGGCGTCAAGGTGGAGTTTGTTGAGATTATGACACCTCATCGCAAATCTCGGACCGTCAGGATCGCTCCACGTCATCGATCCTAGGGAGGTTTATTTGCCTAGTTTGTCCTAATCCTGATTAGGAAGTGGTTTAGTGAGGGGGGCTGATTTTTGGGGGAGTCCTAAACATGGAAATGCTTTATGAGGGAGATATAATATAGGGATCTTTTTCCTATTTGGTTGAGTCCTGTTTTGGCACCCCCTCCATATGTGTTCATCTCCATATATTGATGAACTTGATTCTATTATAAATAGGGGTCAGCCTCCCTTAGCCATATGAATGATTAGAAATATAAAACATTAGTGAGAATTCAGAGAGGGAGAGCTTTGAGCTTTTCAGGCGGTTCTTCCGGCGAACGGCGGCAGCAGGCGGCGGCATCTGGCGCGCAAGGTTTGCGCGCATCCGGTCACCTCAGGCGAGGCGACATCCGGCCGGCCACCTGCAGTAGGCCCCAGAGGTTCGGTGGAATCAGACGCGGCGACGACGGCAGCAGGCGCAGAGGCGGCGATACAGGCAGAGCTAACGGAGGCGGCGCATCCGGTCACCTCAGGCGAGGCGACATCCGGCGGCCTCCAGAAGTTGACTCCAGGCGTTCGACGACTTCAGGCGGCAGATCCAGGCGGGATCGGCATCAGGCGGCAGAAGCAGGCGGTGATTCCAGCGGGGAAGATAGACAGTGTTTTCTTCAGTGTTTTCTGTTTTCTCTTGTTGTATCTGGTAATGTTAACTCATCAGTTTTAGTGGATCTTTCTGGCCGCTCTCCCCGGGATGTAGGAGTCCCCACTCCGAACCACATAATATTTTTGTTGTCTGAAAGTTGCTTGGTTTTGAATTTAAATTTCGTTATCATAGTATTTGCTCCAGATTAGCTTCGTTGCTAGATCCGCGGCGAACCACCGTAGTCGCGGATCCGGTCCTCAATGTCACAACAAAGGTTCATCCATTAGTTCTTGGCGGGCAATTTTTTGGATATTGTATGTGTAATCTTAATGTAGGTTTGCCGTCTCCACTATCTTAAAACTATCTTAGGGCCCATTTGGCTTGGTGGTGGCAGTCGTGAACGTAGTTACGAACCGTTGTTCGTGAACGCCCGACCTCACGTAAGGAATTCCATCCATTTCTATGTTCAAAAATAATTAGTTTTTTTTCTTGATATATAAAATTATCTGGTAGGCCTTGCTTTACACACATGGATAAGGTCTCTAGGTAGGGCTTAGAGGACCAAACCGCGTGGGGGCGACATTATGAGTTAGAAGTAGTTCACATTTTTTGCTTCTTCCACTCACACATGCCGCTTTCAAAGGGTACATGCGAAGCATTCTTTACTATAATCATACCATAAAAATACCTTGATATATGAATTATTCCGAGTTAGCTTTAGTGCACGATATCATGATTTGGTTACTTATCGAGGATCATATATGCGCTTTAAAAGCATGTGTATGATTTAGGGAGATCAATTGATCATGCATATGATATGATGTTTCAATATTTATGGCTAGAAATCTTATTTATTTGGATTTGAGGAGGTGGGGTGATATTATAAATAGATGCTTTAAGGTTTAGGGTTTTCATTAATATCTACTATTCTACTCCCAATGATCTTTCATTACTTGTTTACACTATGTATTTTTTTATTTGATTATATTGTAGGCCGTGATGTTCATTGACAAAATTGAATTAAATAATTTTCAATCAAATTCAACTTTATCATATAATGCAGAGATTCAGATTCGTCATGTAATTCTGGATTTGAATTTGGATGTAATTATATAAAGTTTATTAAATATATATATTGATATTATTTGTGAATTATTTGTGAATCTTGCCAATAAAGATCATTATTTGGATTCAGATTGGAATGTTACCGGAATCCGAATTTGGATTCAAATCTAGATTCGAAAAAAAAATTAATTTTAATCAAATGTTGACGAATCAATTTTTAAATTACGCGCGAACTATTTGGTTTGCGAATAATTTTTAAATTACGTGCGTTTATGACCGCCATCAGTACCACCGTGCCAAAAGGAGCCTGAGTTGGTGTTAATGACTAAGGCACAAATGCGGTGATTATAAACCGTTGTTTGTTTGTGAATAAGCCGCTTGACTTCATGTAAGTTACATTAATTCACTTTTATGTTTAAAACTGGTTTTTTTTTCTTGGTGATGGTTGTAATTGTTGGCATGTCAAACATATATTTTATGATTGTGATAGTTTTTCTTTTAAAATCATACTGTCTATTAAAAAAATGTTATTATTATTTTAGTGTTTTTTTTTTCATAATTTGCATTATCTATAGAGCTTCTTCGCGCAGGCGTGCGTATTCGAAGCTCTTGAGGGGCCTTCGGCCGCATCTTGTCGGGTTTCGCTGACCTCTGCACGGGCTTCGCCGACCTCTGCACGGGCTTCGCCGACCTCTGCACGGGCTTCGCCGACCTCTGCACGGGCTTCACCCGTGCTTGATGCTTTGGGCGGCCTTCAGCGACATAGAAGCAGGTCTCGCTTCCACGTAGTTTACCAGCTCAGCATAGCAACCGCCACTCGCACCCCCCCCCCCCGGAGCGCGTATGCAAAATTGCTTACTTTTTTTTCTTGAGGAAAGAAGGATGGATGAGATTAGCGAATTGTGACAATTCGACACTCATTCGGGGATGATGAAAGTGGAATACTCCCCCTTTCATCCCCCTCCGGAGATGGGATGGTTGAGAGGTTGTCCCTCGTCCTACGTCATGTCTCAATCCTGAATGGGTTATGTGTTCAGTCAAGTCGGAGGGTAGGGGGGAGCTCACTAGTTCCTAGTTCACATTCTGAAGGAATGTATCCTCCTAAGATCTTGGGTTACCTGCCGGGCTTTTTTCGGGACATGACATTATCTCGGTCATGACATTGTCCCGGCCACTCGCAAACCCTTGAGTGTCATACTCCGCTCGTCGCTCATTTTTGCGGCGTTCACGGAGGTTTGTGATCGGCGAGAAGAGCACATTTTTTATTGTAGGTAGGGGTAGTTGTGCACAAAGAGCTCGACCGGGCCGGGCTGGGACCGAGCCGATCGGGCCCAGGCTTTTTGCGAATCGGGTTCGGCCTTGGCACAGCTTGAGTCGGGCCGGCCCAGGCCGGCCTGATTTCCACGGGATTTTAATCCCGCCTAAATAGGCGGGATTAGAATCCCGCCTAAATAGGCCCAAGCCAAGGCTCGGGTGTCAGGCCCAGGTAAGCCCGACGCGGCCTGGGCCGGGCAATCGACTAAAATGGGGGTCTGGTAAGGCCGCCAAGCCCGGCCTTGGCTTGGGTCGGGCCTAGCCTGGTTTTTTTCGGGCTGGACTTTTTGGGCCCAGTCTTTTTGTACACGTCTAGGTAGGGGACATTGTTTATATGAGAGCACATTTTTAAAATGAAAGAAAAACACATAAATTTTAGTAAGAATTTTCTTTAGTAAAGAGGGAAAAAATTGGAAATATATATATATTATATATATATATATATGCACACACAAGTGCCTGACACGGGGCACCGCCCCTATGACCGGGCGCGACAGTACCCAACCGGCGACAGCGGGCTTCGCCCTTCCCGGCTCGATGCTCTCGGGCGGCCTTCGGCCGCATGCAGGAAATGGATGAGGGTGAAACCCGACCAGCGACGACGGGTTTCACCCGGCCCATCAAGGCGGGTTTCGCCCGCAACATATACATATGAGTACTCAAAATGATGGTAAAATATATACATAAATATTACAATTTTTATTTTTTAAAACAATTACGTTTTGACATAAAAATATTAATTTTGACTTTAAAAAAGTTGATTGATTTAATGTCATCAGCTCAAAAATACCACTGATGTCTAATGACAACTTTTCTTGAATAGACCGTTGGCATGTCTAATGACAACCTACCATAATAGGTGTAGGAGCTCAACTAAAAAACTTTTTGAATGTAAATGGATTTTCATCATTAGTTCTAATTTTTTATAGTGTAATTATTTGAATAGATATTATATTTAAATTTTTTTGAAATAAATTATAATATATGTCAAGTCATTAAAATATAAAAATGAGTGCATAATTGATATTTTTGAATTTTTCATCAAAAATATTTTTTTATTTATAATAGTGAAAGATATATATAATATATAAAAAAAGAAGAGAATTGCTATTAGCAGTCCATAAATGGCTATTCGCAGTCCATTTCTAAACCACTTATTATTTAGCTCGCAGTCCTTAAATGGATATTCGCAGTCCAAAATGAAATGAAAAGTTCTCCTTTATAAACTCCTTATTATTTAGCTCGCACCTCATATTTCACCGTAGGTTTTACTGTTTCCCACCTTCGGACGTCTTTCCACCTGGAAGCCGTCGCCCCTGCGTCCTCTTCTTCCCCGAACGTCGTCCTCTGATAGAGCCTGACCAGAAGCATTAAAAAAGCTTTGTATATGTAGTGATTTGGCGGCAGCAGAGCATAGGCAAAATGAAGAATCATCTTCATTAACATGTGATATTCCTCTCCCGTTAATTCTCATTCACCGGCTCCAAGGCTTCTTTTGCTGGCGATCTAAACTTTTTTGGTATGGACAAGTTCTGCTTGTGCTCAAATTTTTATGGTTTAGAAGTCATGTTTCTCTCCGGATATCTTTTGCTTGCGATCTTCATGTCCATGTTTAATCATACCAAAATTTGTCATCCTCATGTTAGCATCGTGACTGCACTTGCTTGTTCTCTGCAGCAAATGTCCTCCCAAAAATTCATGAAGCCCTAAATCAACACTTTTGCTCATTTTAAAAATTTTGTATTTAATTGGATTTTTATTTATTTTTTATTCTACCTAAGAATTTTATTTGTACTGCGAGTTTTATTTTGGACTACGATTATCATTTATGGACTGCGAATAAAAATGGACTGCGAATAGCCATTTATGGACTGCTAATAGTAATTCTCAAAAAGAAAATTGTTTTTGATGAAACATTCAATTTTCAATTTTACTTCTTTTTATTATAGAATTTGAAAATTTTAATTTATGTATTTGTTACAAAAACTATATGATGTCATGAACAGTTCCGTACCTACAATAAGAAAATATTCTTCCCACAGCTTGCAAACTACAGTTCGCAGAGAAAAAAATGAACGAAGAATGGAGTATACCATTTGGAGGTTTGCGAGCGAGCGACGAGAGCACCATCGCGTTGGGGCAATATCAGGACTGAAATACTTCCGTGCTGGATACTGTTACCAATTTAAATGGATAAAATAGGGGCTAGCCAAGCCTCAACTACCCCTTCATAGGGCTCCTTTGGTTGTGCTTTGGAGCCGGAGCCGGAGCCGGAGCATGTGTCTAATGTTACAAAGTGAATTTACTAGATTATGTAATTATTTTCTACATAGTTAAATGTTAGATTTACATTTTTGCCCTTGTAATTTTTTAAAAAATGCATTAGTTTTTATTTTGATGCTATATAGTATATATTACCCTTCTAACTAGAGCTGTGTCCTTAGCGCATTTGCAACCAACTACTACAATATTTTTGCTGGCTATTTTGTGTCGTCGTTGCAGATTATACAAAGTGACTCATTAATAGGGGTGAGCATAAAAAATCGTAACTCGTAAAAATTGTCCGCACCGCACAAAGTGCACTGATTTTTGAACTGCACCACACGGTTTCGGTGCAGTGTGATTTTGAAGGTTTACCAACTGAGCATGGTTCTGTACAGTGCGGTTTTCGGATCTTGAAAACTGAAAAACCGCACCGCACCGCGCCGACTAATTAATTATTTTTATTTTTCATAAATACGTGACATATCAATAAATTATTAATTTATTAATTTATTAATTAATATTAATAATTAACTAATTATATTAGTGCATATATAAATATTTTCTTGCTCTTTTGCTTGCTTTAGTTCTTCTCTTGCTATAGCTCATGTCTCATGATAATATAACTTATATAATTTTATTTTTACTCAAATTTTAACATCTTATTTTACCTTACACTATCTTTTTGTGTCAATATATATGGCATGCTAAAAATCACACAGAAACTGCAACCGCATCAAACTGAAACCGCACCACATAATTTTGATGTGGTGAAGTTTCGCTCTGGCCAAAATCGTGTTGTTACGACTTGGGTTAAAACCATATCAAATCACACCTGGCACACCCCTATGCTTCCCTAAAGTCTGTCATGTTTTATGCAATAAATTGATTTTCTTAAAAGTGAATTACATTTGTTTAAAATTCTGCAAAGTTTTTAAAAATAAATTTAATTAGGTGGAGGGATATAAATGTAGTTTTTAATGAATGTTAATAAAATGTTTTAAAAAACTAATCTCTTCATTTATAGTATATATTTGTTTGGGCAAAATTGGGGCCCTAAAATTAGACCTGGAGGTTTAATTTTAGGCGATTGTTAATCATAACCCGTAATTCGTTATTGGCTAGTCGCACCCCAAAATCTTATAACTTTTCGCGCATTTTTGAATACGTCTTGTACATGCAATTTCAGGAAAATTGTTCAACACTAAAGTTTTAAACGAGATCTACAACTTTCGTGTTGAAAACTTTTCCTGAAATTCCATGTACAAGGCATATTTCTGAAAGGCGCAAAAAATGGGCATATTTACAAAATACGTCATGTACATGCATTTTTAGGAAAAGTGATCAACGCAAAAGCTGTAGATCTCGACGAGATCTACAACTTTCGTGTTGAGCATTTTTCCTAAAATTGCATGTACATGGCGTATTTCGAAAATGCACGAAAAATTATGAGATTTTGAGATACGCCTAGCCAATAACGGGTTACAGTTAACAATTTTATTGGGATTTTAAATATATTTTAGCCACTCTCTATCAGGAAACTTTCACATTTCAAGTTTCCAACGCATTAATTGTATTTTTTTTCGGACCTTAATTAAGGTCCAATTCATGCGGTCGTAACCGCTTGACCGGTGAAAATAAGTCCCCCAAACAGAGTCTTAATCACAATAAGCTACACGTTTAAATAGATCCAAAAACAAAACACAGAAAATTATTTTGGATATATATAATTAATCCAATAAACATTACTGTCAATTGAATAATTCGCAAAGCTAAATTAAGTACTTTATCTTGAGATCAAATTTAATATATATATATATATGGCACGGGCCCTCTTGCCCGACGGTACTTGACCGTGGCAACGGGCTTCGCCCGCTTCCGGCGGGCTTCGCCACTTCTCTCTCCCCCCAATCTAAATTAACTCTCCCATTGACATTATATATAATAATTAACAGTATATTATATATATATGACGTTATGTGCACATTACTTTTGACTATGTGCACATCAAACTCTTAAAATAAAGGATGATGTTAAGTGCGCATCACTTTTGGCTATGTGTACACTAAACTCTTAAAATAAACAATACCACTATTTTTTTCAATCCCCCATATTAAACTTATGCACACACCCCGCTCTCATTTTCTCCCGAAAGCTAAAACCTCAACCTCATCCTAGCTTCAGCCTCGCTTCAGATGGCATGCAAGTAGAGTTAGATGAGATACTCCAAAAATACAATACATCGTCGGCTATTCAAAAAAATGAATTGAAAAAAAAAAACTACTGGAGCTATTAGATCCTACAACAAGTTAAACTGTAAAACCTTTGATTCCGGATCGCTTAAAGGGGCTACCAAAAGAAAGCTTGAACGAGCAAAATAACCGTGCATGTTTTAATATTCAATTTTAAGTAACTAGTAAGTATTTTATTTATTTAAGATAACTAATATTCATATCTTTATGTTCGTGCATGTCTACATGAACTTAAAAATGGACCGTGCAAATTTTTAGCTATATCGATAGAAATGATTTGAGATTTTTATTTTTTATTTTTTGTTTGAAATATAAAAGAGAAAAATCTTTTGTATTTGAAGTAAAAAAAACTCAAACTTTATTTTAGTGTTTATTTAACAGTTTGACATGCAAATAAAATTTATGTTATTTACTTAATATTTTGGTCTGCAAATAAAATTTATGGTATGTACATATCAATGATGTGCACATAGCCAAAAATGATGTGCACGTAACAACGTCCTATATGTATTATAATAACTTGCTGACCCTCTCTCCCCTCCCTCTCTCTCTCACCTGTCATTTCAATCCTAATTATCTGCCGCCCTCTCTTTCTCTCTCTCCTCCATCTCTCTCTCCCTCATCTCTCTTTCTTCATATATATATATATATATAATATTATATGCATTCGCATGCCGCTTTCTCTCCCCCTTCTCTCTCTCTTCCCTCTTTCTCTCTCTTTAGCTCTAGGAGTTGTTAGGGGCACCGCAGTTTTGGCTAGGTGTACCGCACTTTCCCTTAATTTTTCATGTTTTTTTTGAAAATACGCTTTGTACATATTTTTTTAGAAAAAGTGTTTAACACGAAAGTTGGAGATCTCGACGAGATCTACAACTTCCGTGTTGAACACTTTTCCTAAAAATGCATGTACAACGAGTATTTCTAGAAAGACGCGAAACTTGGAGGTATTTCCAAAGTACGCCTTGTCATTCATTTTTAGGAAAAGTGTTCAACCAAAAAGTTGTAGTTCTCGTCGAGATCCACAACTTTCGTGTTGAACAACTTTCCTAAAAATGCATGTACAAAGCATATTTCTAAAAGACACAAAAAATTTGAATAAAGTGCGGTGCGCCTAGCCAAAATTGCGGTGCCCTTAACAGCTCCCATGATCTAAGGCTTATATTTTTTATGTCAAAAATTAAGTGTGTGTGTGTGTGTGTGTGTGTGTGTGTGTGTGTGTGTGTGTGTGTGTTGTGTGTGGTGTGTGTGTGTGGTGTGTGTGTGTGTGTGTGTGTGTGTGTGTGTTGTGTGTGTGTGTGTGTTGTGTGTGTGTGTGTGTGTGTGTGTGTGTGTGTGTGTGTGTGTGTGTGTGTGTGTGTGTGTGTGTGTGTGTGTGGTGTGTGTGTGTGTTATTGCATGACTGTCGGGGGCGGGCGAAGCCTACCGGAGAATGGGTGAAGCCCGTTCGAAAATGCTAGTGTGTGTATTATTGGTCATCAAATAAATATATGGTGATGTTATATACAGGTCATTTTTGACGGTGTGTAAATGAAAATCAAACTAAAAAATATAGAAAATTGTGAACTCATAAAAACTTGAAGTGCACATAACATAACTGTTATGCAATTAGGCTGCTTATACATATCTGAAATCAGCCTACATATATTCATTATCAAAATGTAAGATTTCAAGTGCAATGTCTTTGAGCTACATAGTTTTTACCATCCTTCTGAAAATGTCAACTCATGAGTACTAGTTCAGATGATGTTGACCTAATCTCATAACTGCCAGGTGGTTGGTATATATTTTAGACAATTGTTATATTTATTCACAAATTAAATTTTTTATATTCTTAAATGTTTATTTGCAGACTAACTTTAAACTTTAGCAATCAATGTTTTTTCTCATGAATAGTATCCGAAAATGAAGAAATATTTTTGTCAATCTTTTGAGGCAATATCAGAGACAAAAACGGTGACTCACATCAAAGTGGTGAAATTCATGTCAAATTGTTGGGATGGAGTCGTCAGCATAGGATCAAAAAGTTGTCATAGAAGTTCTTTTGTTGTCGGATCTTGCTCACGAGAAGAAGACATCAATTCCTAAAATTTAAAGTTGGTCTGCGAATAAACATGAAATTTTTGATCTGCAAATAGACATTTATGATTTGCAAATGACATATGTCATAATTTATATCTACAATTTATAAAAAATATATTGAATTTGCAATATGTTTTCAAGTTCTTTATTTTTTAAAAAATGCCCCTAAAGTTTTTGGAGTAGTTTGATATCAATTTTTAGACTGATTCTCTTTAAGGTTCGTTCTATTCGTCTGAGTTGGCCATTCGGCTCGGAAGACAGGAATTGGAGACAGAATTGGAATTGGACAAAACCCATGGTTTTTTTTGCCTACGCCCAATTCTTATCTAATTAGGTCGGTTTTCTTCCGTTCGCGATGTATTACTTCCCTCGCGTTGCCGATCCCGTAGAAGAAGAGCTTGTCGTCGGTATAAGGCATCCTCTTCTTCTACTTTCTCTTCTTCCTTCGTGTCTGAAAAGCAAGTCAGCCTTTCTAGCGGTTAATAGATGCCAGATACTTCACTAATTTGGACCTTCGCTGTCTCCAACCGAAGCTCATCCTCACGTCCGTGCCCCATTATCTCTTCGTAGAATTTTTCTTGGACTGATAGAGTTAACTTTCTCTGCCGGTTATTTGCATTGTTTCAAATCCAAAAATTTCAATGTGTAATTCGTATTTTGTGTTCTTCCTCCCACGGTTTTGTGAGTTGTTGATGTTCTTTGTTTGATTTATTGTTCTTATCTCCTTTGTAATCTTATTCATGAGATTACTTCTTATCTGTCTTAATTCGTTATGTTTTTCATCATTTCATGTCATAAATGTACTATTTTACTGATTTCTTGTTTGTTATAATTCCCATTTAAATATCACACCACTCTTTTGTTATATTCTTTGACTCATATCTTGCTAAACAAATCCTAATACAAAGCATTGGTTGCTGCATTCTCATATTGTGGAGTGCACCTATTTGATTTCTATTTCTCATTCTCAATTTCATTTCTATCCCGCTATTGAACTACATAATAGGAATTCAATTTTTGAACTCCATTAATGTTCTTTGGGGGTGGGGGGGGGGGGGGGGCGATGATCCTGGAGGGCCTTAGGAGCCACTTTAGAGCATCGCCTCGGGGTCCACCAATAACGGCGGTTGATGGAAGGAGGACCCCCTCCCCCTTCATCCTTAGGCAAGGGTGAGTGTCGTAGCACGAGGAAGAAGTCGAACCAGCCATGTTCATTTTGATTTGGTTCGCTCACACATTATATCTTGAACTGTTTGAGGGGTCAAGTGTGTAACGACCAAACTCTA
This sequence comes from Platanthera guangdongensis, assembly GCA_039583875.1. Classification (NCBI taxonomy): domain Eukaryota; kingdom Viridiplantae; phylum Streptophyta; class Magnoliopsida; order Asparagales; family Orchidaceae; genus Platanthera; species Platanthera guangdongensis. The sequence goes on along the minus strand of CM077160.1, from coordinate 170,536,610 downwards.
ACAATATAAGAAGTCATGTTCGTTTTGGTTCATCCCAACCCTATACTGAACTGAATGACAGTTTTACCTTTTTACACATGTGACCTACGAACATTTTTCAGGAGATCACCCATCTCATGACTACTCTCACTAGACCATGCTTCAACTTGTAGTTTCCAACCCATCTCATGACTACTCCCACTGGACCACGCTTCAACTTGGAGATTCCAACACAACTCCACAACTTGTTCCAAAAAAGTGTTGGGGTCCAGCCCCTAAAAAATCAGAGGACTCAGAAATCAGACCAGATGAGAAGGGGGTTTCCTTCATGGTGATCATGACGATACCGTCGTGATTACACGACGATACTGTCGTGAGCGGTTGCTGTTTGTTGGGTGTCGTTTTGTTGACTCCAGATTGATCTACAGCGTTGTCATGAGGTGGCGAATGGCGGTTGGTGCGTAAAAGAGCATTTTTAGATGTCTAATTATTTGGGGGTTAGATTCAAGGGCTAAGATAGCCTCGCACTTTACCCTAAATAGGTCTCCACCTATTCCAGGAATATTACTTCAAGTTTTTCAAGCCGTCAATAGTGCTTTCGTTCTGGATGGAATTTTTCTCCATTATTGTTGCCGGAATAGTTCTTTGGAAAGAAGAACAATAGTTTCTCAGATCAGTACTTTGTGTTTACTGTAAGGGTATTTTTACCCCCTTTCCCGTCTTCGGGCGCATTAGAGGTTTTGAAGAGAGAGCTGAAGTTTGTGACCCTTTTGGGGAGAAGTTTTCTACTGTGATCTGAGAGAGATTCAATAATGCAGGGGGATCTAGGTGGGGCAAACTAATGTTTTTCTGTTGTAATCCTTGTTATTATTGATAGTGGATTTTCAAGTGTCTCGTTGCGTGGTTTTTCCCTCATTGATTTGAAAGAGGGTTTTCCATGTAAAAAACTGTGTTCTCTGGTTGTGTGCGTTCTTCTGTGCTCATGGATTGTGAAAGTACAGTGAGATATTCTTGTTTCCCAACAAAAAGTGCATCTGATATTTGAGGGTCTGAATTATTACTTAAGCCCATTAATTTTCCCTTCATATTTGATGTGAGATTCGATTCATTCCGGCATCTTCTTTCACCTAGAAGTCTGCCATCATATAAGCTTGTTAGGAGTTATTCTGTCTGTACTTCACTGTGCCCAAAGACTCCACACCCTCACTGAACCGATGTTAAAGTCCCACCAGCTTCCACATGAAATCGACTAAGCGAGCCGGTCGCAGTTGCGGTCTGTTCGATCCAACCACTTTGAAATTTCAAAAGTATAAAAAATATAAAGAATTTTATATTTAACGTAAAAAATGTCATACATCTCGTGGCCTTATTATCAATTTTCATTTAATTAAATACAAGTGACAGGCACGGGCCTTCGGCCCTGGAGGCATTCAGCGGGGGTGCGACAATCGGCAGGGTGCGACATTCGGCTAGGTGCGACATTCGCCGGTAGTGCGACATTTGTCATGGGGACGATATTTGTCGTGGGCAGCGACATTTGTCGTTAGCGGCGAAATTTGTTATGGATAGTACCCGCTCATATGGCCTCGCGCGACAGTATCCGACCGGCGACGGCGGGCTTCGCCCGCTCCCGGCGGGCTTCGACTGCTCCCGGCGGGCTTCTCCCGTCCGCAGCTGGCTCTGTCCGACCCGTAACATATACATATGAGTACTCAAAATGACCGTAAAAAAATATAAATCAAAAATACAATTTTTATTTTGTAAAACAAATTATATTTTAACGTAAAAATATTAATATTTCTCTTGCCATTTCTAGTTATAGACAATAGGTTTAGGGTATCTAGTGTTTTTATTTTTTGTAATTTAATATTGTAAAATTGTGTAATTACCTAAAAGGATATTGCCTTTATAATATACTAATATAAAGTTTGGTATAATTATGTAATTATGAATACAACTATAAGGGCAATGTACGGACATCAGACAATGTTTCACCAAAGAGTAGTTTTCGTATAATAGTAGAGATATAATGCATTTTTTGAAATAAGTAATTTAAATAACGTTGGTACATACTGCATAGTCAAATGTTTTATATTAAAAAAATGTACCAATCTAAAATAAACATTTTTTATTAAATATTAATATTAAAAATATAATGCTTTGATCGGATCAAAAGCCGGCCCGGCACTGCAGAGAGTCGACCTTTGACTGGGGGTGCAAACGAGTAGAGCTCGAGCCGAGCTTGACAAAAATTTCCAAACTTGAACTCGAGCTAATCATTTCGAGCTCGAGCTCGTCGAGCTCATTTTGTCCTGGCTCGAGCTCGAGCTCAATGCTTGCTTATCGAGCTCGAGCTGCTCGAGCTTTTTAGCTTATGAGCCTGATTTTCCTAATATTTTTATTTTAGTTTAAAAAATATAGGAATAAGAAGCTCACGAGCCGACTCGTGAGCTCATGAACAATAATATCCGAGCTCGAGCTCGTTGAACTCATGAACAATAATATCCGAGCTCGAGCTTTACAGGCTCGAGGTCGAGTCGAGTTTTTTTCGAGCTGGCTCATAAAGCTTTCTCATCAAGCTTTCGAGCCGGCTCCTCATGTGCAGTCTTCAGCAACTGTGCGGTGTTCTCCACTAAGGACTTCTCTATCAGCAACGCCGCTTGGGCCTCCTCAAGCTCTGACTTCATTCAACTCTGAACCAATCCGCAAAAATCGAGATATATCTCGATCATGCTCCTCCTTCAAGTCAGCAAGCGAACTCTCCGTCACCCGGAGCTTCTCTTGAATAGTTAAGTATCCATCCTTTAAACTCATATAATGATCGTTCCACGTGAACACTATATGAGCCCGAGCTTTAATCTACGACCAAAAAAGGAGAAGGTCAAAATTCCAAAGAGTAATCAAACAAAAAACCAGAAACAGAAGAGCACACTTACTGCATTTCTCATCACCTTCAAAGAAGGGGGGGGGGGGGGGGTGAACCTCTGAATGAGGGACTCACGGGGCAGAAGACTCCAATACCTCAACCTCAGGATCAACCCGGTGTATCCTCATCTCGAGGAACCTTCTCAGTCTGACAATCTCTCACTCTCAATAAAGGTCGAGGCTCCACATCTACATCAATAGTACCCTTCAAAACGAGCTTTCTCTTTCGATCACGGGCCAATGATGCCTCCACAACGCGCTCAGAATAAGCTGAAAGCCCGCATAACCGTAGTCATTTCTCCTCCACAAATAAAGAAATGTTGAACAAACGATTCGCCAGCTCACCGGGATCTATGAATCCTAACACGGGAGAAAAGTCTCGCTCTCGTCCCTTCTGACGATAACAACGACCGGGTAAAGAATTCCAAAGCTCCGGCAAACCTTAGGAATTTTGAGCATATCCTAACAAAGTGTTTTCATGGCGGCGATCCGCCCGACTCTCAAAGTCCAGCCAACTCTAATTGTTATAAATCTCAACATACATGGTCGCTACCATCGACACGAACATCGCACCAGTCTTTAAACAAGTCCAAGGAGAATTTTGAGTCATGCTCTCTGAACAACGCAACTAACCCCATGAGGCACGTCATCCCAAGATGAGTAAATTATAACATAGGGATGCCATAACACTTCAAGAAGTCCACCACCCCTTCGCACGATGAAAATCAGAATCCGGACCATAACGTCGTATTGCATACAATCAATCAACCCTTCAGCGGTTTCTGAGCTCTTTCCTCGGTATGGGGAATCCTTACTTAAAGATCTACAGGTAATCCACATCTTTTTTTCTCTAGATTGCAATTTGCTCTCCTAGAAGTGTGGAGCGCATTTGAATCGGATGAGCTTGCACATTGTGCTTCGAGACCTGAAAATCTGGGAAAAACAAAAATTACGGAAAATTACACAAAAAAACGAGCACTCATAGCAAGGATATCGCCATTCCAACATCGTGACAATCACGCCTTGGGTGCTCAAAAGAGCCCGCACGCGCGTTGTAACACCCTCATCCGTCGCATGACATATAACAGAAGGTCCAGCTGGAACCCGACGCCATATACCACAGACAGTCGGAAGGGTTACCAAATGAATATTCAAACTATTCAATTAAGACTACTCGTCCTACACAGAGCATTCTAGCGGAAGTTTTTAAAGTTGAAAGAACTCAAATCTTAAATCCAATACATATGAATGTCCACGACCACAGCCACAGGAATGAACCCAAATACACTGAAAAGGTACATGACCTTATGGCGTTACAAATGTTCACTTAATGAAACATGTCTTACATACATCGGCTCGCAGGCCGGCAACACATGATAAAATAAAAACAACTATTCTATGGCCTTCTAGGGCCAGTACAGCAACATGGGCTCCAGCCCGCTATTTGGCACTCGGCTCTACAGCACCTGCAAGCACATTCCACCACACGGTGGCAAACAAAGCAACGGTCCGCTAAAAGTCGACCAAATTATAACGACCCCGCCCCTTACTCGGGACGGCGGTGCTCTTTCCCTGCATAACATTAGCCCAATAAAACAATAAAGCGCAATTATACTACACCACAGGTGTAGGCTCGCACGGCCAAACACCTCGTGCACTCAGGGCACATTAACGGTGAATCCTGACATATCAGTGTCTTCACCACCATCCCAAAGATGGCAACCAAGTGAGCATTTTGGCCTTTCTGACCCTGTCTAGTCTAAGGCTCCCGACTATGCCAACGGCCAGTCCCCGTCTTCGGGTCTCTCGCACCAAACCACATAGCCTAGGTCTAATTCCACTTGCCCGTTGCTCACGCCGCATACACAATTTAAGTCCTACGCGCAGGCCAAGCTTCTCTCGGATCCCAAAATTTTCCAAACAATCTCATAACCCAGTTATGATCAAGGCCGGTTCCCAGACCGCCAAGTTAGCAGAACACGTTTCCGCTCAGTTTTCCGGGTGCGCCTTGAAGCTAACCTCCAAGGTTCCCTGCTGCAATCTACCGCGTAGAAACCCGAGAAACCCAAAGCACGGAGTCTTCTCCGGCAAATCATAACAAATGCAACATCACCGATCCAGACGGTACACGTCCGGGTAGGCTTCACACACAATGCCTATGCCCGTACTTACGATTCCGGACTCTATATGCAACACAAGGGGGACTATTCACATCAACCCCAAGGAACACCACGCACTCACCGCACACTCGCGGGAGCGGGATTCCCTATGCAGAAAGAAAGAGCTTCATATGCTCAAGTTGAGAATCGTTACCCTTGTAGTCCGCTTTGGCGCCATGGAAAAACTACACGGACAGAACTCTTCGCAACGAACTTTCCTCCACGGATCCGCTCTCAGATTTCGAAACGGTGCTCCGATGCTTCGCCGGCGGCCATAAACCTCCTTCTTCTTCCTCTTCTCTCTAACACCTTGGAAAGAGAAAGCCTTGGAGAGAAATGAGGGATTAACTCCCCTATTCCCGGCCTTAACAGAGCAGGAAATCATCTGAGCCGTTGGATCTTAATTAAAGAAAACGAACGGCTCAGATCCATTCAAAAATCTCCAGACCTAGGCCGAACACGGCTTGGCACACGGTCGTGTCCCAAGCCGCGTGCCTCGATCCAGGCACGATCGTCGAACACAGAAAAGGCACACGGGCTCAGACACACCCGTGTCCAACCTGACAAGCTTGTGTCGGGTCTCTCGACACGCCCGTGTCCGGGGGTGTGTCACCCATAACCACCACGGCAACGGACACGACCCAAAAGAACACGGGTAGGGACACGGGTAGGCACACGCCCGTGTCAAATGACACGCCCGTGTCATCCAGCCGTGTTCCTGGTCGTGTACTTCTCGGGATGAAAACGGCCAAAAACACCTGTCAGACACGGCCTTGGACACGCCCGTGTCCTAGGCCGTGTACCCCTATACAGGCACCAAAATTCCCTTTTTACACGACGGACTCCAATACAATTTTCGGGGCGTTACAAATCTCCCCCACTTAAGAAATTTCGTCCCGAAATTAAGCAAAGGTACACAAATCTAAATAATACCTGAGTGGAATAACTAGGGGTATTCCTCCATCATAGCTTGCTCTCGCACCCAAGAAATCTCCTCACGTCCGCAATTATCCCATCGGACTTTAACCTTACGGATATCCTTCTTGCGGAGTCGCTTGACTGCAACATCTTCAATACGTACTGGCTTGACCCTTGTGGTCAACTCATAATCAACTCGTACTTGATTACCCGCAATGATCTGCGAAGGCTCTTACACTGCCTTACGCAACACCGACACGTGGAACACATCATGCAGCCCACTCAATTCCGCCGACAGCTTCAATCTATACGCCGTCTCGCCAACACGCTCCAGGATTTCAAATGGTCCAAGGTATCTCGGACTCAGCTTCTTCAAGCGTCGAACCCGCGATACACCCTTGAACGACTTGATTTTTAGATACACCATGTCGCCAACATTGAACTCTGCGTTCCTATGCTTGGCGTTATAGTACTTTGACTGTCTATCCTGAGCGATCTTCAACCTTTCTTGAATTGTCTGTATCACTGATGTGGCATCCTCCACTGCTTGACGTTTATACAACTTCGATTCGCCTGCCTCCAACCAAGACAACGGCGTACGACACTTCCTCCCGTACAAGGCTTCGAAAGGCGCCATTCCAATACTCGCCTGAAAGCTGTTGTTGTACGCAAACTCCACCATGTACAGGTGATCCTCCCAATGCTTTCCGAAATCTAGGACGCACATGCGAAGCATGTCCTCCATAGTCCTGTTGACCCTCTCGGTCTGACCATCCGTCTGTGGATGAAAGGCTGTGTTGAAACTCAACTTAGTTCCCAACATACTATGCACCAACCTCCAATCCTTCGACGTAAATCGTCCATCTCGGTCACTAACAATACTGCGAGGCACACCATGCAATCGTACAATATTCTCCACGTAGAGTTTGGCTAACCTTTCCACCGGATCCTCCTTCCTATTTGGAATAAAGTGTGACACCCTTGTCAACCTATCTACGACCACCCAAATGACGTGGTTTCCCTTTCTGCGACTTCGGCAAGCCATGCACAAAATCCATAGATATGTCATCAAATTTCCATTCTGGGATAGGAAGGGATTTCAAGAAACCTCCGGGTTTCTCGTACTCCGCCTTCACTAATGCGCAAGTACGGCACTTGGCCACATAAAGTGCTACATCCTTCTTCAAACCCGGCCACCAGAATAATTTCTTCATGTCTCTATACATCTTCGTGCTTCCCGGGTGGATTGAGTACTTGGTATGATGAGCCTCATATATCAACTCCTCCCGAATATTATCCGCACTAGGAATGCATAGGCGACCGTCCTTCCTTAGCAACCCATCCTCAACAGCAAACTGGGAATTTGACCCATCCAAAGATTCTTCCAAGATCTGTTTCATGCTGTTATCCTGACCCAAAGCCCGCCGAACTCTATCAGCTAGGTCACACTGCACCTCTGTCCAAAATAGTTTCGCCTCAGCACTAGACTGCTTGTCGACGCAAGATATCTCCAAAGCCTTCAACTCATGGACCAATCTCTCATCATGTACCGATAACCAGTTGTCTTGCGCCGGAGTCCTGCGACTCAACGCATCAGCCACTGAATTTCCCTTCTCATGCACATAATGTATCTTGAAGGTGTAGTCCCCTAAGAACTCCATCCACCTCCGCTGCCTCATGTTCAAATCCTTTTGATCCAATAGGTACTTCAAGCTCTTATGATCGGTGTAAATATCGACATTCACACCGTACAGGTAGTGCCTCCAAAGCTTTAGGGCAAATATCACGGTCGCTAACTCCAAGTCATGGACCTGATAATTTCTTTCGTGAGCCTTCAATTGTCGTGAACCATAGGCTATCACTCTCCCATGCTGTAGCAGAACACAGCCCAAACCACTACCCGAAGCATCACTATAGATCTCGAACCCTTCGGTTCCACTTGGCGAACATAAAATAGGCGTCGTGGTCAACCTCCTCTTCAACCCTTCAAAAGCCTGTTCACACTCCGAAGACCACACAAACTTCTGATCCTTCCTAGTCAACGTCGTGAGTGGTAGCGCTATCCAAGAGAAGTTCTCTACAAAGCGCCTGTAGTAGCCAGCAAGCCCCAGAAAACTCCGGACCTCTGCCACTGTAGTCAAAGTAGGCCACTCTCGTATCGCCACTATCTTCGACGGATCCACAGCTATCCCTTATCCACTGACAACATGACCAAGGAATGCTATCGAGGATAACCAGATTTCACACTTGGAGAACTTAGCATACAACTGACCTTTCCTCAATGTCTCCAACACCATGTGTAGATGCTTGTAGTGATCCTCCTCACACTGCGAGTACACCAGGATATCATCGATAAATACTATCACGAAACGATCCAGGTACTCTCTGAACGTCCTGTTCATCAGATCCATAAACACGGATGGCGCATTCGTCAACCCAAACGACATGACCGTGAACACGTAATGCCCAAACTGTGTACTGAATGTTGTCTTTGGGATGTCGCTCTCCCTTATCCTCAACTGGTAGTATCCGGATTTCAAATCTAACTTCGAATATACCGTTGACCCAACCAACTGATCAAACAGATCGTCAATCCTCGGAATCGGATACTTATTCTTCTCCGTAAGCTTGTTTAATTCCCGATAATCGATACAAAGTCGCAAGCTCTCATCTTTCTTCTTAACAAAAAGAACCGGTGCGCTCCAAGGCGACGAACTTGGACGCACATATCCTTGCTCCAACAACTCTTGCAGTTGCACCTTTAACTCCGCCATCTCTTTTGGCGCTATCCGATACGGAGAGCGTGACACCGGTTTGGCACTACACCGAACCACCTGAGGGGCAGACATCATCGTCTTACTCGACCCCCTTTCACGCCCGCAAATGTCGCCTCATGACTAGCTCTCAAATGACCCACTAGCAACTTCAATCAACGCATGTCTGCTGCTCCGAGAGACTGACCATATTAAAGATCACATTGAACTCTCCTAGAGGTAGCAACAGCGCTTGCAAATCAAACTATTGACTCACAATCCAGACCTAAATGCAACAGGTTCTATCTGCGCGCAGTGAGTACCATAAGACAACAACATCTCTGAAACGTCTTTTGCCATCGAAAGGGGTATTCCGATGTGCAAAACAATTCCTTTGGGCAAACGGAGACGCGAAGCCCCCTTTAATGAACGGTGCTCCCGCCGGATAAACGAAATTCAGAACTAAGCTTAGCACAAGTGGTTCTAGGCTAACATGCACAAAGGCAACAAGTGTCTAAAGTTAAATGCTAGAATTTTAAACCTTACCTGTCACCACGACCGCGTGCTTTCTGGCTTCTTACTGACCCAGCCTGTACACACTAGGCTTCCTCTCGGACATAAAGCGTCCATTCCAACAGCTACGGGCAAAATGCCACACTTTTCCGCAAATATAGCAAGCTCTTGGGACTCGACTTATGGTTTCCCCCAACGCACCAGACGAAGGGGCTGAGTTCGAAGTCTTCAGCTTCTTGTTCCATCTGCGGACATCCGACTTTGAACTTGGCCCTTTGAACTGTGGTTTCTTAGTACTAGAGTCCTCACCTGCTCTTGACATAGCTTCCTTAATCTTCTGAGCACCATCCAAACATTCTCGGGCAAAGTGCCCTTTCTTGCCACAAGCTCGACAGTTGTACATAATTTTGCTAGTCCCAGCCTTAGCCCCCTCTTTGGACGTTCTGCGAGATGCAGTCCTCCTAGGATTTGTAGAGTTCGATACCCTACTCACTGGCATCGGGTGAATCCTCCCCAAATCTACTTCCAACGATCTAGCCGACTCCACCAAGGCTCGGAATCCCAATAGTTTTGGTCCTGCCAGTAGGATTCGCAGCTCACCACGCAGCCCATTATAGAACCTATCAAATATAGACTGTTCGTTCTCCAATTCAAAGCATGGGTAGCGGCTTATGAAAAGGAAGCGCCTGCAAATGCTCATCGACTGAGTGCGTACCCTGCACTAAGGACATGTTCAACTGCTGGCATGCAGGCCTTCTTAAAGTCCTTTGATCCAACACACCACCCGACATTGGAGTCATCGTAGGGACAAAGGGTTGCACATTGCTTCCATGTTGTGCACTAGTCACAGCGAGCACCACTTCAACGATCATTCTTATGGTTTCAAACGATGGAGGGGTCTCAAGCACGTTGTTGGGTGCACTATAATCCTCAGAAACCAGACGTTCTGTCGGCTCTGCACCACTCCCGGTCACCTATAGTCATACAAAACACTAATAAGTGACTAACAAAATTGCAAAAAGTAACTATATGAACACGCAGGTTCCTCAAAAAAGTGTATTTTTCATTCCTAAGTGGACATTCATGGGTTCTTTTTGATGTTATAACGATGACGCACACATGTGCTCACCACCCCTTAAAAGAATTCGCCCTCGAATTCATTCCAGTCTGACCGTAACCAGAAGTCTGATACCAAATTGTAATACCCTCATCCGTCGCATGACATATAACAGAAGGTCCAGCTGGAACCCGACGCCATATACCACAGACAGTCAGAATGGTTACCAAATGAATATTCAAACTATTCAATTAAGACTACTCGTCCTACACAGAGCATTCTAGCGGAAGCTTTTAAAGTTGAAAGAACTCAAATCTTAAATCCAATACATATGAATGTCCACGACCACAGCTACAGGAATAAACCCAAATACACTGAAAAGGTACATGACCTTATGGCCTTACAAATGTTCACTTAATGAAACATGTCTTACATACATCGGCTCGCAGGCCGGCCACACATGATAAAATAAAAACAACTATTCTACGACCTTCTAGGGCCAGTACAACAACATGGGCTCCAGCCCGCTATTTGGCACTCGGCTCCGCAGCACCTGCAAGCACATTCCACCGCACGGTGGCAAACAAAGCAACGGTTAGCTAAAAGCCGACCAAATTATAATGACCCCGCCCCTTACTCGGGACGGCGGTGCTCTTTCCCTGCATAACATTAGCCCAATAAAACAATAAAGCGCAATTATACTACACCGCAGGTGTAGGCTCGTACGGCCAAACACCACGTGCACTCAGGGCACATTAACGGTGAATCCTGACATATCAGTGTCTTCACCACCATCCCAAAGATGGCAACCAAGTGAGCATTTTGGCCTTTCTGACCCTATCTAGTCTAAGGCTCCTGACTATGCCAACGGCCAGTCCCCGTCTTCGGGTCTCTCGCACCGAACCACATAGCCTAGGTCCAATTCCACTTGCCCATTGCTCACGCCGCATATACAATTTAAGTCCTACGCACAGGTCAAGCTTCTCTCAGATCCCAAAATTTTCCAAACAATCTCATAACCCAGTTATGATCAAGGCCGGTTCCCAGACCTCCAAGTTAGCAGAACACGTTTCCGCTCAGTTTTCCAGGTGCGCCTTGAAGCTAACCTCCAAGGTTCCCTACTGCAATCTACTGCGTAGAAACCCGAAAAACCCAAAGCACGGAGTCTTCTCCGACAAATCATAACAAATGCAGCATCACCGATCCAGACGGTACACGTCCGGGTAGGCTTCACACACAATGCCTATGCCCGTACTTACGATTCCAGACTCTATATGCAACACAAGGGGGACTATTCACATCAACCCCAAGGAACACCACACACTCACCGCACACTCGCGGGAGCGGGATTCCCTATGCAAAAAGAAAGAGCTTCGCATGCTCAAGTTGAGAATCGTTACCCTTGTAGTCTGCTTTGGCGCCATGGAAAAACTACACGGACAGAACTCTTCGCAACGAACTTTCCTCCACGGATCCGCTCTCAGATTTCGAAACGATGCTTCGATGCTCCGCCGGCGGCCGGAAACCTCCTTCTTCTTCCTCTTCTCTTTAACACCTTGGAAAGAGAAAGCCTTGGAGAGAAATTAGGGATTAACTCCCATATTCCCGGCCTTAACAGAGCAGGAAATCATCTGGGTCGTTGGATCTTAATTAAAGAAAACGAACGGCTCAGATCCGTTCAAAAATCTCCAGACTTGGGTCGAACATGGCTTGGCACACGGCCGTGTCCCAGGCCTTGTGCCTCGATCCAGGCACGATCGTCGAACACAGAAAAGGCACACGGGCTCAGACACACCCGTGTCCAACCTGACACGCCCGTGTCGGGTCTCTCGACACGCCCGTGTCCGGGGGCGTGTCACCCATAACCGCCACGGCAACGGACACTACCCAAAAGAACACGGTTAGGGACATGGGTAGACACACACCCGTGTCAAATGACACGCCCGTGTCTTCCAGTCGTGTTCCTGGTTGTGTACTTCTCGGGATGAAAACGGCCAAAAACACCTGCCAGACACGGCCTTGGACACGCCCGTGTCCTAGGCCGTGTACCCCTATACAGGCACCAAAATTCCCTTTTTACGCGACGGACTCCAATACAATTTTTGGGGCGTTACACGCGTACGCCCGCAGATTCTTCACCAGCGCAAAGACGCGCTCCGCAGCACGTGAGTACACACACACAAAAAAGCTGAGGCACCCGCTTGGGGGCAAGCGCGCACCAGCGAGCGCACCCACCCTGGTGTGCGCATGCACCTGCACGCGCTCGCACCCGGATCTGTGCATGGATGCGCGGGCCAGGGTGCACGCACACCACCACATATGCACACACTACCGCACCCACACACACAACTAGGCACTCGCTGGTGTGCATTGCATTCGGTTCGGCGGCCAGGCGCGTGTGTGCAAATCTCCACGCCTCCTCCCTCACGCCTCTGCACACCTCCGCCTTCATGCATCTCCGCCTCTGCACGTCTCCACCTCCGGGCACATCTTCTCATTCAAACAAATAACAACATACCTTGGCGTGCGCATCGTCACCCATCGCTCTCGCAGGCACCTTTCTGATCATTGATGTCATGATTGCCGCAATAGAAGACATGAAAAACAAATCTCGCTCTTCTCACGCTCTGGTTCTAAGCACCGAGAATTTTGGAGGCCTATGATGAGGTCGTCATGATTTTTTATAGGAAATCAGGGTGCGGTTAGCCCACTCCTCATGATCTCTAGTAACTTAGTGGGATCATGGGGAAACAACCGCACGCACGATTAGCATGCCTAATCCTCCGCATGGCCCACATACGGATCCAACTACGTGTGCCTTCCACGCAACCATCATGTCCAGACGCCGACACCGCCTTCACCAGCGTCAAGCGGTCCGTGCCCGACCGGCCCAGTCGAGGCCGGCGTCGTCCTCCCGTGGCTGCCTTCCGCGGCCGTGGGGCTAGCTACTCCCGCAAGGGGAAGCCGCCCTCCCACGGTCGCGACGCCGCTCCCGCTAAGGGCATCCGCACCTCGTGGACTCCTCCCGCGACTGCGGGGCTGCTCCCGCAAGGGGTGGCCGCCTCCTGTGGCCGCGGGGTCGCTCCTGCTAAAGGAGGCTGCTACCCGTGGTTGTCCTCTCGTAGTCGCCTCTCGTGGTCGCGGGACCGCGCCTAAATGGGGAGGCCGCACCCCGCGGTTGCCCTCTCGTGGCCGTGGGGGTCATGCCGCAAGGGGCGACCGCATCCCGCAGCTGCCCCCCACGACCGCCTCCCGTGGCCGCGGGATCGGTAGTGGCGGATCCAGGAATTTAGAAAATGGGATGCACAAAAAAATTTTAATAGCATAATATAGAAAATGAAAATGTCTGATATTATAAAGTCATACACAATTACATATAAATGTCTTAATTGAAAATTACTAAATATCAGAAGAAATTACAATTGTCCACGACGAGTCTTCATTTTTTGAAAACGATCAATAACATCATCATTTGAAACTTTCAAAAATGTGTCTCTTTCAATGAATGTAACCAAACACTTATTCAATATCTGATCGCCCAAACTATTGTGTAATCTGTTCTTGACATAATTCATGCCTGAAAAGACTCTTTCAACTAAGGTTTTGAATACCGGATCGGACATCGAACCGGTGGAGGGAGAGGTTTAAGGTTGAACCGGCCCAACCGGTTTAACCGGGGTTGAACCGTTATATATATATATATATATATATATATATATATATATATATATATATATATATATATATATATAATTAGAAAATAAAAAAATAATATTTTTATGCGTCCCACATGCACGGTCTGATTACTTCTTGATGACAGTATTATGTAAGACCAAATCAATCCCAACTCGTGTACAAAATGCGAAAAATAATTTCATATTTATTTTATTTTTCTCATAAAATTGAAATAAATAAATAATAGCATAATTTTTAGTTTGTACGCAAATATATAATTGAAAAAGGAATAAAAAAGAAAGGATTTGACTACTTTTTAATACATATTCTAGTGAAATATTGCTTTATTTTATATTTATGTTAATATGTATATGTATATAATATATTATAGTAATTGTGAATTAGAACCAAATGGCTTAGTGGTTTATCACTTTGGCTTCCATAGAACTAGCGGTAGATCGAATCCAACTCCCTTCACATTTTGGCAATTATTTAATCACGGGCTCCTTGGCCCGCCCGGTTTAGTAAACCCGCCCCCGAGTCACCGGTCCGCCCGCACGGTTTTCCGATTCTTGGGCAGTCCGCTGCTCTACCGGTCCTCTACCCTTGACCGGACCGGCCGGTGATCTGGTCAGCGGTCCGATCGGTTGTACCGACCGATCCGGTCTGGTTTTAAAATGGTTGTTTTCAACACTTGCAGTGGCCACATGAAGAATCAATACGAACTTCAATAGCTTGTATAATTGTTGATAAACAATATGTTTCCCAGTTTCAACAAATTTCATAGAGAGATGACCAAGGTCGTTCAAGTCAAAAAACCTCTCGTCGTTTTTTATATCCATAATGAAATTGTTTTGCTGAAAGTCAAGATTAAACAACTCCAAACTTGAAAAATCATTAGGATAGAACTATGCAAGTCTGAGCACTTTTTGTTTGTTAAAACAAACAAAAGAGTTAATGAGATTCAAACAAGTCATACAATGGAGCAACTCCATACTCACGTCATCAAACCTGTTATTAAGCTCATCTAATTGTAAATCAACCACTTTTAAGAAAATTGACACCCGATAATGATGTAAATATATGTAGTCTTCAACAAATCGTATTGATCTTTCGCGCGGAACATACAAATCATCCATTTTAGGAATATGAATATTATATTTACTACAAAAAAGTAAGACATTATTGAACAGAGTGTCTCAACCATCATCACACAAGTTTTGCAATTGTCTTTTTGTCAAACTAACAAAAGACATAATATTAATAATATCTTGATCTTTTCTTTGCAAAACAAGATTTAATTCATGTGTATATCCAAATATAGTTGTCATCACATGAATCATCAAAACAAAGTCCAACAATTCTAATGCAAATAATATATCATGTGCCTTCACCCGATTATTTGTCTTACTCTTACCAATCTTCAAAAGTGTAACAATCATATCAGGATATAAAGAAATAATATGGATTAATGTCTTGTGATGTGAGCCCCAACGAGTATCCCTCGGCCGACCCAAAAAAAGTGTCTGATTTAAACCCGACCCGTTTGTAGTTCACCATCTTCTAGTGCTTGGGCAAACTTTTGCACTTGACTTTCTCTAAGCATCTCATCTCGCTTGCAAGAAACTCCAACAACATTTAATAACGTCGAAATTGCTTCAAAAAATCATTGACAATCATCATTTATTTTAGCAACTGCAATCAACGGTTAACTGAAGCTGATGAGCAAAACAATGAATGTAATAAGCTGATGGATTTTCTTTCAAAATTAGACTTTTGAGTCCATTTATCCACCACTCATACTACTTGCACCATCGTATCCTTGCCCACGGATTTTAGATAAATTTAAGCAATGGTCAATTAACAATGATTCAATTTCAGGTTTAAGAGACATGACAGTAGTATCGTGAATATGCACAATGTCGAGAAAACGCTCTGGTAATCTTATGTTTCCATCAACATAACGCAAACAAAGGGTCAATTGTTTTTTGTGTGAAACGTCACTAGATTCATCCGCTAAAATTGAGAAGTAGTCATCTTCAAGCTCTCGCATTATAATCTTTATAGTTGTTTGGCACAAACATTAATGATATCTTTCTAAATTGAAGGCGCAGTTAGTTGATTATTTCTCAGGGCATTTTTCAGCACATATTTACCAACTTCTTCATCTATATCGGCAAGCCATTGCAAAAGCTCGAGACTATGTGTTTTGCTTAGTCACTACCCGACTAATGTCTCAAAACACCCCTAAAAAAATACATGAAAATAAATTGTGATAGGGTATATGAGAGCAAAACCTTGGCCACAATCTGTAACCAGAGAAAAACATCTATCCCCTTATTTTGTTGTCACGTAACTCACGTACTCAGTCCTCACGAATCTTGACCACAATCTGTAGCAGTATATGAAGAAGATGAGCAAACGTACAAGCAAATTAATTGTATACTCTATAAAAAATTAAAATAAATAGAGGATTTTCAGTTTTTTCATTAGCATAAGCTTAATCATTCACAAAAAAATCAACCTAGTCGATTGTGTGCATTCATTCTACCTCGACCTCAATTATGCAATTCTACCAAAAAAATCAAATTAATTACATACTCAACAAAGAAAATTCAAGAACATTCAAGCAATTCTGAAGGATAGAGGAACATTAGTAATGAGCATAAACACTTATCAATTAAGCTTATAACAAATAAAGGAGAAGTTCTGAGAAAAGGGCATACCTTGGAACCTGCGGCCAGTGGCAGATCCTGCGGCCAGTGGCTGAAATTGCTGCCTGACTAGAAGAAAATGACGGCAAGGCAGTGGCGAATCCAGGTGGGGAACGACGGAAAAGAGGGAGCGGCGGTGACGGATGCAGGATTTTTTTCCTGTGTGGGCGGTTTATATATGCTCTGAACCCTAAAATAGACAGCGGTTTATATATAAATTGTTGTCTATTCTTCAGGGTATAATAGACAGCGATTTATATATAAACTGCTGTCTATTATACCCTGAAGAATAGACAATAGTTTATATATAAACCGTTGTCTATAGTGGACTTTAGACATCCGCTGATTAAAATTTTGGGGGTGCATTATTTTTAATTTTGCCCTACCAATTTGTATTTTTGATCTATAAATATAACACCTCATAGATGTGCACAAAAAATGGGGTGTCAGTGTCCCTTTGCCCCCCCCCCCCCTTTAAATCCGTCCCTGGGGATCGGCCGCCACGACTGGCCGATTCTCCGGCCATGACTCCTTCGCCCGCGGCCAATTGTCGCTAAATTGGTCGCCTGCTCGTGGCGGGCCTTCACCATCGTCTAATCACCCCAACACAATCACCAATATTTGTTACAAGAATAACCACTCGCGTAACTACCCAATAACCCTCATGGTTAGTGGGAAATATTATTTATTTATTTAATTGTCTCCATGTAGTCAAAATCTTGGGAATAATATGCGCTCACAACTATACTGAATGCAGTCTTCAATTAGTAATTTTGGATGGTTACGGTGTGCGGATAGCCTCATAACTACCATAATCAACTCCTGGAGCCTATAAAAAGGTTCCAGGACTCTCATTTTGAACCTTTCCTCCTCTCAGCTTTCTTCTTCATCATGTCGGAGCTCTGCCAGAATCCTCCTACATGCCTCCTCCATCAGTCGGGCTACCCAGAAATTTGCCTAAGTTAGGGACGCTCCTGAGAAAAAGACGTTCTGCTCGTCATTCCGCAAAGCCTCCTACGTGCGCGACGCTCCTCAAGTCACCGTCGACGCATTTCCGCACATCCCGTCGCTAAGTTCGCCAGCCAAGCAGCATCCGAGAATGCTCATCCCCATCAGAGAATTGAAGGAAACAAGATTCGTGTGAGACATCTTGTTACCCACCAAGCGTAATACCGCCTTTCATCTAAAACTGTAACGAGGAGCGGCATTTTGCCCTCGATTCTCAAGACATTCTCTAAACTGCCTTTAATAGTAAAATTTGACTGGCATTGTACCAGTCATGTGGTTTTTTACCCGGTTTAGGGGTTTTTTACGTTAAAATATCTTTTGTACCTCTACTTACTCTGTGACTGCATGTGTGCGCGCTCGACCGCTCCACGGGCTAAGACGACCTATTTTAGTCCGGTTTACCTGGAGGATTGAGTTGGCTGCAATAATGCATATAAATATGATTTTTTTTCAAATTTATATACATAATTTTTTATACATATTCTATTGATTAGATAAAAAAATTCAAGCCAATCTTTTTAAATAGAAGGAGCTCTTCAGATCCATTTCAAGTATAAGAAAAAAATTAACGATTTTAAACCTGACATTTTAAAATGGTAACAAACCGGTTACCTGATTAGAATGATTCAAATGAAGGCAAAAGGGATCAATACCTAAGAGAGCATTTATCTAAGGGTGTTGTTATTAGCAAATCTAATTTGACTGTTAGCAAATCATTACTACTAGCAAACTATAAAATTTAAAGATGATTATTTGAAAATCAAAATTACCAACAAATCACTCAAAAAAATTTAAAAAAAACTCCCAAAAATAAGTGTTTGTATTATACTATATCATTTTTTATTACAAAACTAGATTAGTTATCAAGTCTTTTTTGCTACAAAAAAGATTAATCCAAAATTTGGTCGTGTTCAAAAGCTCTCAAAAATCTATTTTCATATAGGAAAAAAAATCAAATCCGTCATTTTGGGAAGAAGAAAAGAACTCTCTGGATCCATTTCAAAAAGGAAAAAAATCGGTTTTAAATCTGCCGTTTTAAAGCAGTGACAAATCGATTGTTGCATATCAAATACTCAAGATTCAGCCTGATTAGAATGGAATGAAGGTGAAAGAGAGTGTCAAACAAAACATTTATCTAAAGGTGCGTAAATTTTTTTTGATTAAAAGAATAAGATTATGAACTTATAAAATCAATCACAAATTAATCTCAATTGAGATATAAATAGTATTAATTTGGATTTAAATGGAGGGGTGCAAAATAAATTGCATATGGGACATGCAAGGATTAACTATATAAATAATAAATCTAATATTGACAAAATAGTTAGTTGTGTTTCTTGATTTTATTAATGTAATTGTTTATGATAATATTATATATATACTACCATAATACTGTATATATTATCGTTTTAGCAAGTTGTAAAAACAATATAAAAAATTAAATTAAAATACAAAAGATTGACTATTTAAACAAAATAAACAAAAATAGTGTTAACATTATGATAGTAAAAATATATTAAATAAAATACATAAAATAGAACAAAATATCAAAAGAGAAATAATAAATAAACAAAAATAAAACTATTTAAACTAAAAATAATAATTAAGTATAATATATATATATATATTTAAAAATTTTAAATATGATCGAAAAATATAAAAAAATGTAAATCAAACCAAATATTTTATTATTAGAGTACTATCCCGTTTGGGAGAGGTTTTTTTCTCCTTTCCGTTTTTCGGAAAATGTCACCGTTCATAATATTGTGTTTGTTTTAGGGACGAGTGACTTCTGAAAATGCAAAATAATACTTTTTGGATGAACTATATTTTCCACTGATAGAGAAAACAAACACAATATTATGAACGGTGACGTTTTTCAAAAAATGAAGAGGAAAAAAGCACTCCCAAACAGGATCTACATTGCAATTTGCAGTGCGCTTGAGACTCTTTCAACTGCGATAAAATACTTGATTGCATGCGTCACTAGTAGAAAATGTGAGATGATGACAATATTCTACTAATGCTACATACTTCTCTTTCAATTTCACTCGTACAAACAATTGAAAATTTATTACATTTTTTTCATAGAAGTTATTTAGCAAACTCAAGAAATAGTGTTTGCGAAATAGTTTTGATCTCCAGTTCAAATCTCACTATTTTTTGTTAAATTATTGAATTATTTAAAATTATATTTAATTTAAAAATATATCCAATGATTAACTAAACAAGAAAAGTGCAATGAGTTTTAACGTATTATTTAAACTTATTATCTGTAGTTCTATAATCTACACTATATTAAAAGTGATTGAAACATTCATAATGTTAACACTAATTTTGTTTTTTAATCTAATATTATCAATTTTTTGTTTACTTCAATATAATTTAAATCATAATCCTAATTAAATTATCAAAATAAATTTTTAAAATTATCATAACTATTATATTATCTAATTGTGACAGTCAAATCAAATAAATAAATAAATATGACTTTGAAAAAAAGAGAATAGAGAGAGGGAGAGGAGATGGGGGGAGGGGTGTCATGTATGAGACTGCGAGCAACGAGAGTGTCATCGTGTCATAACACCGTTGAGTCAGGAGTACTATTGTGCCAACACAGGAGTCTCCCATATAATGAAAATTGTTTTACGAAAGAGTTAAGAGAAATTGATCTTGTTGCGACCAAACTCGACGTCCCGATCGGACCGGTGGCTCGAAGGTGTCTCGTAGGAAGAATCCGCCAGAGCTTAGATCTAAAGAGGAAGAAAACAGGGGAGAGAAACAATGAGAAATAAGGAGGCATGAGGGCCTTTTATGACCTTCAAGAGGTGGTTACGGTGGTTATGCGACTAGATGTGTAAATTTAGCCCGAACCTGGTTGCCCGACATGGGTCTGCCTTGGTCTGCGCCCGATTAGACCTGAGTCTGGTTAGGCTCGGGACAGGCCTAGGGGACTCACAAGTCCCCCTTATTTGGGCGGAGCCCGGCCTGGTGCCCGGCCCGGGCCAGGCCTAGGCCCTACCAGGCCCAAGGCCCGTTTTAATTTTTTCCTGCTGGACGGTTTAAGTAGTATGGCAGGAATATAAGATAAATAATTAAGACAGTAGTTAAACTAATGTGTCAAAATTTGGAGAGTGAGACAAAGGGTAAACTAGAAATAACATAACTAGAAGTTATGAAAAAATACAAAAATTAACAGAGATTGGAGAATATGAATTTATAAACCGAGATTAAAATATCTTTTTTTACAAAACTAAGGTAATGTGCGAAAAGAAAACAAGTATACTGAAAATTTGGAGTAACAAATTTTTATTATCCAAAAAGGTGAGTATTACAAAGATATAGCCTTCCTTTAATAGAATGAAGGAGATGAGAGAGATTACAAATAAGTAATGTGAGACTAAATAATTACAAGTATATGCGGCTTTACAAATAAACAAATCGAACAAGTCGCGCGGTTAGACGAGTAGGCTAACCGCTCGACAACCACCAGAAGGAGAGAACAAGCTGCCACAGAGAACAAGCCGCCACAAGAGACCGCTAGACCGCTGGTCTCCAAGTCGCCTAAGACAAACCGCCAAGCCGCTCGGATACCAAACAGCAATAACCCGACAAACAAGCCGCTGAGATAAACCGCCAAACCGCCTGGCCTCCGAATAGAAACAGACCGCCTGACCTCCATACTGCAACAGACCGTCCGGCCTCCATACTGCAACACTCCCCCTCTAGCTGGAGCATAGATATAAATCATGTTCAACTTATCGTAAATGTGGAAAAAGGAAGCAGACACCGGCTTGATGAAGATATCTGCCAACTCGTTGTCAGAAGTGACGAACGGAGTACAAATCTGTTTCTTCAAGATCTCTTTCCGAATAAAATGACAGTCGACTTCTATGTGTTTTGTTCTCTCATGAAAGATTAGATTTTTGGAGATGTATATCGCGGCCTTGTTGTCGCAGAACATACGAAGAGAATAGTTGTAGACCTCTCCTAAGTCAAGCATGAGAGCCCGTAACCATTTCAACTCACATGCGGTCGATGTCATACTACGATATTCCGCTTCTTCACTAGACCTGGAGACCACGAACTATTTCTTGCACTTCCAGCTCACAAGATTTCCTCCAATAAATGTGCAAAAGCCAGACGTCGACTTGTGGTCTCCTTTGTCATCAACATAGCTCTAATCTGAGTACGCTTCAACCCTTAAGTGACCATTCTTCTGAAAAAGAAGTCCTTTCTCTGGCGCTGCTTTAACATAATCCAATATCCTCAAGGCAGACTGTAGATGACACTCCCTAAGAACTTGCATGAATTGGCTCACCTTGTCTACAACATAAGAGATGTCGGGTCTGGTTACCGTGAGATAAATGAGTTTGCCAACCAGACGCCGGTACCTCGTAAGATCGGATAGAAGAGACGAGTCATCTATCCAAGTTTTGTCTTCTCCAGCAGCCATGAGACATCGGGCAGGTTTATCACCAGTTAACCATGCCTGTTTTAGTAGATCAAGAGCATACTTCCGTTGGAAAAGGACCATGGAGTTGGGCTTCCTAGAGATTTTAATCCCCAGAAAGTATTTTGGGGAGCTCATATCTTTTGTGACCGGATATTGACGGAGGTGTTTCTTTGTCAAAGCTACCTCAGCCTGATCATCGCCAGTAAGAAGAATTTCATCCACATATACAGCAAGAACCACCAAACCCGAGGTGGTTTTGCGAATGAATAAGGAGTGATCAGCTGAACTTCTTGCAAAACCAATGGCCGCAACAATGCCGCTAAACTTTTCAAACCAAGCCCAAGGGCTTTGCTTTAGGCCATAGATGGCCTTCTTCGGCCGACATACTCGTGTCTCCCCTGGAGCAACATACCCATGAGGTTGCTCCATGTAAACATCTTCTTGAAGATCACCATAAAAAAGTCATTCTTAACATCCAGCTGTGAAATGAGCCAATCCTTGTTGACATGCACAAAGAGAAGGACCCGAATGGTGCTGAGACAAGCAACGGGAGAGAAGGTGTCAAAATAATCAACACCATAAGTCTGAGTGAAGCCTTTAGCGACCAGGCGGGGCTTGTATCGATCCACGCTGCCGTTCGGACAGAACTTTACAACAAAGATCCAGCGACGGACAACCACATCAGTGCCTAAAGGGGGAGGAACAAGGGTCCAGGTACCCTTTTCAGTAAGGGTAGCAATTTCCTCATCCATGGCGGCCTTCCAATGAGGAACGACAAGAACTTTCTGGTAGTTGCGGGGAGTGGCAGTGGTAGAGATAGCCAAGGCAAACGCTCCGCGAGAAGGAGTTAGATGATCATAGGAAACAACAGCAGCCAGCGGGTGCTGGGTACACGTCTACACCCCTTTGCGAAGAGCAATGGGAAGATCCAGGTCGGCGTGTTCCGCAGGAACCGGAGCATCCGTGGCAGAGAGAGCTGGCCTGGGAGTGGAGAGAGACGGTCGTAGAGAGGAGGGAGAGAGCAGTGGTGGTGAGGGAGAGAGAGAAGGAGGAGACGGTGGAGTCGACAGTGGGGAAATCTCGATGGGAGTAGACGTGGTGGAGGGGATGGTAGGAGGAGAGGAAATATCTGGAGAGGGAGAGGGGTCAAGAGAGAAATAAGATGCATTCTCGAAGAAGGTCACATCCGCGGATATGTATTATTTACGAAGAATTGGGTCAAAGCAACAATAGCCTTTTTGAGTAGTAGAGTAACCCAAAAAGACACACTTGGTGGCACGTGGGGCGAGTTTGTCATGAGTGGCGGAAGGAGCGTGCACAAAAGCTGTGCACCCAAAGATACGCAGAGGGAGAGGAAACAGATCCTTGCCCGGATATAGAATAGAGAATGAGCTTTGTCCGCGGAGAATCGTGGACGAAATGCGATTAATGAGATAACATGAGATGAGGATAGTGTAGCCCCAATAGGAGCGAGGAACCTACATCTGTGTCATCAGAGTGCGAGCGACATCGAGGAGGTGATGGTTTTTGCGTTCCGCCAACCCCATTTTGCCGTGAGGTGTAGACACAGCTAGTTTGATGAATAATACCATGTTGCATACAAAAAGAAGAGAAAGCAGTACTAAGATATTCCTTAGCATTGTCAGAGCGAAAGATTTTAATAGATATATCAAACTGATTCTTAATCATATTATAAAACGATGTCCATACAAAAAACAGTTCGGATCAATCGTTTAAAAGATACACCAACGTATACCTAGAGAAATCATCAATAAAGGTTACAAAATATGAACTACCTTGACCTATGGTAAAGGTAGGAGCAGGACCCCAAATGTCGGAGTGAACAAGATCAAACGGTCGGGAAGATCCACGACCTTGCTTCGGTGAGAAGGAGGAGCGGTGATGCTTGCCAAGCTGACATGCGTCACAGTTGAGAGGACTCTACAGATGAAGGTGGGGCAGAAGCTGACGAAAAAGTCATGAAGGAGCATGACCAAGACGAAGGTGCCACTGCAGAAGATCAGTAGAAGAGGAGGAGAATGCGGACAGCGCGGAAACATTGTCGAGGAAGTAGAGGCTGCCGCTCTCAGTCCCAGTAGCAATCGTCAGTTTGGAGCCCGGATCCTGAAAAGAACAAGTAGTAGAAGTGAATGTTACAGAGCACTATAGTTGCTTGCAAAGAGAAGTAACCGATAATAAATTGTAAGGGAACTTGGGCACACAGAGGGTGTCCGTCAAACAAAGAGTGAAGTGACTTGAACCACTCCTGTTCCATTGACCGGTGAGGGAGAGCCGTCCGCAACAAGGACCAGGGGCAACCGATCATGCTGTTCTAGGAGAGAAAAACATTGTGGATTGTCGGTCATATGATTGGTAGCACTAGAGTCAATCAGTCATTTACCTTGAGTAGTGACGTGGGCACTACCTGAAGACGTGACCACAGAGGCGGACGGCTTTGAAGAGGAGGTGGAAGCTTCCCCAGTTGATCGAAGATGAGGATGCTGCTTCCAGCAGCGATCAACTGTGTGGTCGGTGCGCCACAGTGAGAACAAAGAAAGCGGGAAGCACCGCATTCGCCGGATGGGTGGTTGCGGCCACCAGAGCTACTTCGCTGAGTTTGGTGAGCGTAGTTGTCCGGTTGAGGAGGGGAGGATAACAGCGGACGTTGTAGTAGAGAGGTAACCATGGTTATATGGGCAGCAATGTCATCCAGGATGGGAGACTCCACCTTGCCAAGGATCTGTTGACGGATCATGTCATAAGACTCGGGAAGTCGCAGAAGATAGCACACAACTAGAAGCTCCTGGAAGTGTTTGTGTTGCTCAGTCAGATCCGTAGAGAAGGGGCGATTCTGGAGAATTTCGGCTCCTTGAGCCTGAACTTGTTGGCAAGCAGCGGCAGGAGACATGGAGGGACGAGCAAAGATGTTCGCATACAGAGTATATATGCGAGACGTCTGAGCCCCCTTGGAGTAGAGAGAGGCAAGATGAAACCAAGCAGCATTTACCGTTTCATCATGATAGATGACGGGTAGACATTCATCAGAGAGACTGTTAGCCAGCCATGTGCGGACAAGAGCATCGCTGGCATCCCAATCGTCAAAGAAAGGGGAATCTTGCGGAGGAGGAAGGTGAAGGAGACACTCCAGTCTGGGTAGTTGGGACCGATTAGTTTGGAAATGGTGCCAAGGTTGCCCGAAGGAGTAGGAAGAGTAGGAAGAGGAGCGACAACAGGAGTAGAGGTGGTAGAGATATCAGAGGTTGTCATAGAAGAGAGAAGAACTAGTCGCGGCAAGAAGAACAGGCCGCGGCGAGTTAGGAACCAGTCGTAGTAATAAGAGCAGGTCGCGACGACTTAATAACAGGCCGCGACGACTTAAGAAGAAGAGCAGCTAGAAAAGGGAGGGTGCGGCGACTAATCACAGGTCGCGGTAAGAAGAACAAGTCGCGGCGAGAAGAAAGGGGAAACAGAGAGGTCGCGCACACCAAGGGCAACGACAAGGGGAGAAAGAAGCCGCGTGGACAGTGCGCAAGCAGACATAAGAAACAAGTCGCGAAGACATGTCGCGAGAAGAAAGGATCAAGTCGCGAGAACAGGTCGCGTGGAAAGAGAAAGCTCGCAGAATCAAGAGGAAAAGATCGAGCCCTCTGATACCATGTGCGAACAGAAAATAAGTAGACCGAAAATTTGGAGTAACAAATTTTTATTATCCAAAAAGGTGAGTATTACAAAGATATAGCCTCCCTTTTATAAAATGGAGAAGATGAGAGAGATTACAAATAAGCAATGTGAGACTAAATAATTACAAATATATGCGACTTTACAAATAAACAAACCGAACAAGTCGCGCGGTTAGACAAGTAGGCTAACCGCTCGACAACCACCAGAAGGAGAGAACAAGGTGCCACAAAGAACAAGCCGCCACAGGAGACCACTAGACCGCCGGTCTCCAAGTCGCATGAGACAAACCGCCAAGCCGCTCGGATACCAAACAACAACAGCCCGGTAGACAAGCTGCTGAGATAAACTGCCAGACCGCTCGGCCTCCGAACAGAAACAGACCGCCCGGCCTCCATACTGCAACAGACTGCCCGGCCTTCATACTGCAATAGACCGTCTTGCCTCCATACTACAACATATAAGATAAATAATTAAGACAGTAGTTAAACTAATGTGTCAAAATTTGGAGATAGAGACAAAGGGTAAACTAGAAATAACATAACTAGAAGTTATGAAAAAAATACAAAAAATTAACATAGATTGGAGGATATGAATTTATAAACCGAGATTAAAATATCTTTTTTTCTACAAAACTAAGGTAATGTCTCCTAATGCCATTTTAAACGGCCATTTGGCAGCTAACTGCAAAATGACAGCTAGTCATTTACATTGGGGCCTACTTGGGGCCGGTTTTGTGGGCTAAGCAGCCCCCCCTAATTTTACAAGGATCTGGTCCTGGCCTAGACCCAATTTGGAGAAATATCCTCAGTGGCTCGTTCAGGCTTTATCTCACACTTTCTTGCTAGCGAGGTCGCGTGTGGGTGGTTTTGTCTTGCCGTGAAAGTGTCATATGATGTGCAGTTTTCAGCATGATCATGATGAGAGGGACCGAAAAAATGTGGAATATCCTCGATGGCGCGTTTGAGTTCTGTCCCACTTTGCTTACCCGACTGCGTTCCCCTACCTCCTTCCAACAAGATCCATCAAATATTGTGGAAGAAAAATAAGTTTGTGTTGACGTAGATTTCAGCTTATGAGAGGGTGTTGAAAATAAGCTTCATCTACTTTGTTTTTTTCAAAACAAAAAGAAGAAAAAGGAAAGATGCAATCCTTGTGCCCTGTGCTTGTTCGCCGGAAGCTGTTGTTGGGTGATGGTCCAAATTTTTAATGTTGTGAAGATATCCTGCAAAGAATATTTTGATAGGGAATGTTGTATCATTATATTGGTTTGTTAAGAGAGTTGTTGGCTATATAATGTCATATGCAGGAGGAAGAGACAAGTACATTGAAAAACCTTGCATGAAACACTTTGAAGAAATGTAGTTTATGAAAGTTTCGCATCTCTTTTCTCCCCCACCTCTTCTTCATTTTGAAGTTTTGTTTAAGTTCTACTATTTTAATGTAAGGATTTGTTTGAGGGGACTTATTTTCACCGGTCAAGCGGTTACGACCGCATGAACCAGACCTTAATTAGGGTCCAATACATGCGGTCGTAACTGCTTGACCGGTGAAGATAAGTCACTGTAAAGGGAGTCTGAGTCTTTTATTATTCTTCAAAGAATTCCAACAGGTAGTCTAAGATGAAGCGATTGATTTAGGCTCTGTTTGGGGTGACGTTTTTATTGTTGTGTGGACGATGCAAAAAAATCAAAATCACACAACCACAAACAAAAGAACACTATGTGATTTACGTTGTTTAACGAGAAACGCTTACATTCACGGGGATGGGCTATTTATTATCACCGGTGGAGGAGAAAAGAGAGGTCAATACAATATTACAACAACACACAACTCCATTCTTAAAATAAGAACCTCAACCCCTCATATTTATAGGGGAAATTAGGGCAAACCCCAAAAAGACTAAAATGTCACTCAAAATAAAAATCTCCACCTCATCTCTTACTTGACAAAAAACAAATATGAGATGACACAATAAACAGTTGTATTCTGCCGCCTCTTATTCCAGAATCGGGTAGCTCAGTGGCACCTCCCTTCAGCACACATATATAGATATTTATATATGGTTCAGGTTAATTAGGGTAAGGAACAGAAAGGGAGCCAACTTCTCTCCTTAATAGGGCAACCGACAAAAATCGTGGAGGGCGCGGCTGTGCGGGCTGATTCGCGAAGGAGGAGAGCCATCTTCCTGCTCGTCGGATTCTGCCAACGCCGGAGGGCTGATCAACCCAGCGGTTTGTCGCTGCAGGCCCGTAGGAGGAGTCGTCTCAGAATTTTCATTCAATTTGTGAGGAAGAGGCCAACTGGTTATTGGAGTGTTTGGTCGGTAGCTTATAATCGTCGGCGAGTCCAAAACCTAAGCGCTCTGGTTCCTTTGTTTTCGATTTATCTTGATGTATTTTCAAAATCTCTGATTATAGTGGATCTTCTCCGACGCTCTCCTCGTGCATGTAGGATCTTCTCTCTGAACCACGTAAATCTCTGTGTCGTCTGCATTTGTGTGTGAGTATTTTATCTCTTGTCTTTGCTGAATTTTGATGGCTTTAATTTTTGTCGTGGTTATTGTGTTGCGCATTCCGTAGTGGTAAGAAATCAGTGTGATTTCATAACAATTGGTATCAAAGCTAGGTTCTGGTCCTCTGAAAATCCTAAGCAATGTGATGACAACAAAATTCGAGATTCCAAAGTATAATGGCAAGATCGGTTTTGGTCTTTGACAGAAATGGATCAAGACAGTCCTCGTTCAACA
Organism: Platanthera guangdongensis; assembly: GCA_039583875.1. Classification (NCBI taxonomy): domain Eukaryota; kingdom Viridiplantae; phylum Streptophyta; class Magnoliopsida; order Asparagales; family Orchidaceae; genus Platanthera; species Platanthera guangdongensis. The sequence goes on along the minus strand of CM077160.1, from coordinate 170,508,026 downwards.
AAATCTCCATAAGGCACTTCTCGGAAAGAAGAAGTCCGGGAAGGATGGAGACGAATGAGAGGAATTAGATCTGAAGGTCATAAGCCCAATTTTGTTATGCCTAGCAGACGAAGTGATGTATAATGTAGTCGACACTGAGAGTACATCAGATCTGCAAAAGAAATTGGAGGAGCTCTACATGTCCAAGTCACCCACGAATAAGTTGTACATCAAGAAGAAATTACACAGCTTAAGGATGTTTGAGAGTACTCGGTTGCTGGAGCACATAAATGTGTTCAATAAGCTCATCTCTCAGTTGCACAGTATGAATGTGAAGGTTGAAGAAGAAGACCATGCTCTTCTTCTTTTGTCCTCATTGTCGAAGTCTTTTGATCATCTGGTATCCACGATCCTCTACGGAAAGGATATCCTGAAAATGGAAGAGGTGATGACTACACTATTGTCGATTGAAATAAGAAGCAAGTCAGGTTCTAGCACCGATGGGGGTCTACTTGTGAAGAGCAATGACTCAGTCAAAGGCTGATCTAGAAACAGAGGCAAGAAGGGAAATAGACCCAGGTCTAAGTCCAGAGGCAAAAACAACATGTGTCATTACTGCAAGGAAGAGAGACACTAGAAAAATCATTGTCCGGAGAAGAATCTCAAGGAGAGGACACAAGAGCCACAACAGGCTGCGGTGGCATCCAATAATGATAGTGATGCTGACGTTTTTCATGTCTCACCTAGTCTCAACACCACAGATGTATGGATCATGGATACTGGATGCTCATATCACATGTGACTGAACATAGAAAGGTTTCATAGCTTCAGGCAATGTGATGGTGGTTGTGCCTAATGGGAAACAACTAAGAGTGCAGAATGATGGAGATTGGTTGTATCAAAATCAAGATGTTCGATAGAATGGTCAGAACACTCACAAATGTCAGATACGTGCCCGATATAAGAAAGAGTCTGATTTCTTTAGGCACTTTAGAGGGATTATTGCTACATTAGTGGTGACGGTTATTTGAAAGTCAAGAAAAGCGCTCTAGTTGTAATGAAAGGCGAGCGTTTTGGTACTTTCTACAGACTAATTGTCACCACTATAGCTGTAGATGCAACCGTTTCTACATCGACAGATGAAGATTCATCTCTGCTATAACATATTAGGCTTGCCCATATGAGCGAGAGATGGTTACTGGAGCTGCATAAGAAGGGTCTGTTGAAAAGAGTTAAAACGTGCAAGCTTGAATTCTGCGAGACGTGTATCCTCGGGAAATAGTGCAAGATGGGATTTTTGACATCGAGCAAGCACAACAAGTAGATTTTGGAGTACATACATTCAGATGTTTGGGGGCCAACCCTAGAGCCATCACTTGGAAGTGTCAGGTATTTCGTAACCTTCATCGACGATTTCTCAAGAAAGGTATGAATCTACTTTCTCGAGCACAAGTCTGAAGTATTTAAGAAGTTTAAAATCGAGAAGACCACATTAGAGAAATAAACTTGGAAGAAGGTGGAATACCTCAGATCCAATAATGGCGGCGAACACATCTCAGCGGATTTTCAGGCATACTACAATCAGGAAGGTATCACTCGACATCTCACTATTCCTGATACACTGCAGCAGAATGACGTTGCAAAGAGGATGAATAGAATGTTGTTGGAAAGTGTTCAGTGTATATGACTATTTGCTTATTTGCCCAAGTCTTTCTGGGCTGAAGTTATCAATACTGCTTGTTAACTGGTGAATCAGTTTTCATCAATATCACTAGATCTAAAGTCTCCACATAAAATTATGGTCAGATAAACTAGTTGATTATTATAATATTCATATTTTTGAATGTCATATCTACACATTACTGTGGGATTTAAAAAAGACAAAGTTTGATGTTAAGTCTAAGAAGTGCATCTTTCTAGGCCATAAGGCCGACACCAAAAGGTTTAAGTTGTGGAATCCTGAAACCAAGAAGGTCGAGTTGAAGCGTGATGTCATCTTTGATGATGCTTCTATGCTACAGAATTCTCAGTCTCAAGCTAAAGAGATGGAGAAGACTCTAGACTCTCCAGTAGAGGTAGAGCTGGACGGAAGAAACAAAGCAGATGATCGTGATGAATCATCTAACTCTGATGAGTCAGATACTGTGCAACCTTCCGAAGCGGAGCCATACTCAATTTATAGAGGAAAGGCTAGGAGAGAGGTCAGACTGTCTCTCAGGCTACAAGACACTATAACATATGCTTTTCAGGTGATCTCCCCAGACTCTTATTCCAGTCAAGAAGCTATAGAGAGTGGAGACAATTCTCAGTGGAAAGTTGCTATGATGGAAGGGGTTAAGACAATCAGTTTCAAATGGGTGTTCAGAAAAAAAGAGTTCACATCAGGAAAGGATCAGTAGAGATATATGGCCAGATTCGTAGCCAAGGGGTTCACACAGAAGAAGGGAGCGACTTTGATGAAATCTTCTCACCTATGGTGAAGCATTGTTTCATTCAGGCATTACTTGTTGTGGTAGCTATATGAGACATGGAACTGGAGCAGATGGACACGAAGACTACTTTTCTTCTCGGCAGCCTAGAGGAGGAGATCTATATATTGTAACCTGAGGGGTTCATTCGACCCGATGATGATAAAAAGGCGTACAAGCTGAAGAGGTCTATTTATGGTCTGAAGAAGGTTCTGAGGATGTGGTACAAGAGGTTTGATACCTTCATGTTATCACAAGGCTACAACGAAAGCTAGTACGACAACTACATCTACTATAAATTCCTTGCAGATGGTAATATTCTGATTCTGATGATCTACGTCGATGATATGTTGATTTCCTGCAAGTCGGCATAAGAAATTCAAGCACTGAAGCAGAAATTGATTGCTGAATTTGTGATGAAAGATCTTGGTCATGCTCAGAAGATCTTTGTGATGGAGATTAAGTGAAACAAAAAACAATGCAAGTTGTGGCTTTCTCAGACTGGCTACATTCAGAAGGTACTAGAAAAATTCAATATGATGGATTTTAAAGTTGTTACGACTCCTTTGGGACAACAGTTTAGATTGTCATCACAATAATGTCTAGGCACAAATGAGGAACGTCAAAAGATGCTCAGAGTGTCGTACGTCAGTTCGGTAGGATGCTTGATGTACACGATGATATGCACGAAACCAGATATTGCTCATACAGTGATTGTTGTTTGTAGATACATGACAAGTCCAAGACGACAATATTGGGAAGCAGTCAAGTGGATTTTGCGGTATTTGAATAGAACGCTAGTCGGTTGTCTACTCTTCAAAAAGGGCGAAATTGCTGGAGCTCTAGAGGGCTTCATTGATACTGACTACGCAGGCGACCTCGATAGGAGGAGATCTACTTTAGGGTACATATTTCTTCTTGGTGGAGGTCCTATTAGTTGAAAAGCCACACTTCAGGACATAGCCACTTTTTCCACCACAAAGGCATAATACATTGCTACGGTGGAGACCGCTAAAGAAGCTATTTGGCTTAGTGGTCTCATCATGGAACTCAGGGTTTCTCAGGAGTCGTTGAAGCTGCACTGTGACAGTCAGAGTGCAATTTGTCTTAGAAATGATCTGATCTATCATGCAAGGACAAAACACATTGATGTGCATTACTACAAGCTAAGGGAGTTTGTTGGAGGTGGCGAGATTCAATTACTGAAGGTGCCCACGGAGGACAACATTGCTGATATGTTGACAAAGCCCCTGACCGGAGTCGAGTTCAAGCACTGTCTTAACTTGACTCACATTTGTACCTGCTGATCGTGGTGACCCCTGGGAGATGGGGTAGTCTTAGAGGGAGAAGATCCAAGATGCAGGTGGATCACACTATTTGGAAGAGACGTTAAGGTGGAGATTGTTGTATTCTGTCGCATCTTATTCCTGAATCGGGCGGTTCAGTGGCCCCTCCCTTCAGCACTTATATATAAAATATTTATATGGTGTTCGAGTTAATTAGGGTAAGGAACCAGCTTCTCTCCTCGACAGGGCGGCCAACAGGAAATGTGAAGAGGGCGCAGCTGTGCGGGCTGATTCACGAAGGAGGAGAGACATTTTCCTGCTCGCCGGATTCCGCCAACGTCGGAGGGCCGATCATCCCAGTGGTTTGCTGCTGTAGGCCCGTAGAAGGAGTCAACTCAGATTTTTTCATCCAATCTATGAGGAAGAGGAGTGTTTGGCCGGTAGCTTCTGATCGTCGGCGAGTCTAAAACCTACACGCTCCAGGTTCCTTTGTTCTCAATTTGTCTTGATGTATTTTCAAAATCTCTGATTATAGTGGATCTTCTCTGGCGCTCTCCCCGTGAATGTAAGAGTTTCTCTTTGAACCAAGTAAATCTCTGTGTCGTCTACGTTTGTGTGTGTTTGATTTAATTTTCTTACATTTACTTAATCTGTTGTTGCAATAATTTTGTCGTCGGTAATCCGTTGCGCGTTCCCGTTGACGAGGGATTGCAGATAATTTTCATAACAATAAACATCAACGCAAAATCAGCTGCGCAAAGGTGGCTGCCTACGTACCCCCTCCCATGAGATTAAGGCTCTGTTTTGAGGGACTTATTTTCACCGGTCAAGCGGTTACGACCACATGAACCAGACCTTAATTAAGTCACGCGTATTTCTTCAAAAGTATCATTCAAGGCACTCATCTCTGAGCTTGAACGTTCACCAAACTTTTGCAATATGTGAACTTCTGGGCTAGAAACACCTGTGTAAACCTGTCTGCAGGAGTCTCCTTGAAGTGACAAGAGACTCCAGCTTCATATGCTGAAAGCGCAAATATAATATAGTCTCTCAACCAAACTGGTTTCAGGACATTCCGCCTCCTGATCGGGCTCTTGACAATAAAATCCCGAACACGATTCTCTATCTCAATTTCTTTCGCCAGCACTGGATAACCTCATGAGCAGTCTCATAATTTATTAAGGCTCCATTTGGTTCGGCGGTGGCGGATCGATCCGACGGGTGGAAACTGAGAGTTCGAACCGGAGGGGGGAGGTGGCTGCTCCAAACAGAGCTTTTTGAGGCATTTCTCAAACGTGCGGGTGGAAACGAAGCAAACGTCACCGAAAGTTCATTTATTTACCCTTCTTCTGACGACGTTTATCAAAACGGAGCTGCGCAATCCCCAAACAAATAGAGCATAAGAAAAAGCGTCCCTTGGCAAACGGAGGCGTATTAACTATTTCAGCTTCTCCTGGCTCAAATTCCAAGTTCCTGCTCCTGCAACTTGGGGATGCTGGAATCATGCTGTCGTTTTGCACTTGCAGAAGCGAATAAATCCGGCCGGTGGTTTGCAAATGAGGAAGACGATAACCAGGAATTCGGCTGGTTGCGAATAAGACGGAGTCGGAATAAGAATCGTTCCTTGATTTTCGCCAACTGTAGCTCTACAATGGCTTCTTTCCCCCGATCCCTTCCTATTAATTCCGTCTCATCTTATTCTAGATCGAAGCCAGAAATATCTATTTTACTCTCTTCTCACCCTCTTCCGGTAAATGCTCCGACTATTATTTCATTGCGAAGTTTGATTGTTTGTTTCTATTCGAATTTACATTCTGTTCGACATAATGAACATATTTGCTGCTGTTTTTTTTTTAAATTTGAATCTAGGTTTTCTTCGATCTAGAAAAAGAAGATCGTCCCAGTTACAGGTATGGAAATATGGGGCATCATCACGCCACTTGTTGAAATGTCTTTTATTAGGGTTTTTTTGGAAGTCTTCTACTCGATCTGTTAGTTTTTCTGTGGTTTCCCTTCATGTTTGTGTAAGATATTAGGAATCTATAATAAAACTTATTTCCCTGCTTATCGATTTTCATCTAAGTGGGCAATGGCTTGGCATACTTGAGATACTAGGCCTACTGCTTGATTTGTATTGCTCATCGAGTTGTGGTAACTGTTGGGGCAAATACTTAGTGAACAACACAAAATGATTGTGAAGACTGAAGAGAGACGGAGCAATCAAGAAATTTCACCAAATTCTATATACAATTAGAGAAAAAAGTTACAATGAAGACTCTAAAGTGAGGACTAGATGCCTCCAAGATGGGACTCCAGAATTGAATTAATACCCGATGAGAGAGGATTTACCCTTTCATAAGTATCAAGATTCTTCCCTCCAAAGCACACAAATTTTTTTTTCTTTACATAAAATAAATCCACATGTTCTTTACTTTTCCACGCTTTTCTTGATGTCTATGTAGAAGAACTATGTCAATCTAAACTTTTTTTTGGATGAATCTAGAGTTCTCTAGAAGGTTTCGCGCACGCGAGAAGCCTTCGTTCCAGAACCGTTCACCATGAACGTCCTCTTCGTCGCCGCGCGACTCGCCCTCTACTTCTTCGGATCCTGTTACTTTGCGCTGGCTTTTCCTTTGCCTCTTTATATAAGTTTAGTAAACCATAGCATGTGAAGGTCATGTACTTCCTACTTTATTTCATAAAGAAAAAGACCTCTTTCAGTGAGAGCTGAAAGAGAACCCACGTCTTCTTTATTTCGGCATTCTCCATCAGTAAGGCATGGATTTGAAATTTAATGAGCACATTTATGTCGGTAATTTATCGGCTCCAACTATTTTGTGCAAGTTTAACTACCCCCATCCAAGCTATGAACACCACTTTAGATGGATAGGATGTGCTAACAGCACAATGAGATTATCGAGGTAATTTAAGAGGACTTGCATAATGGAAGAGTTTGACCATACGACATATTTGAAGTTCTTATTGGTTATACATTTTTTATTGCATACCATAGCTTTTAAAAGTTATTTAGATTGGAATATCCTAACCTTGGCTTTACAATCATCAGTGGACCTAGCCAACTATTTGGAGTTGAATTTATGAATCATAATTTTCATTTGTTCTTGTCAAATGTTGTCTGAGATGTTAAACTAGAACATTTCAAATTATTTTGAACTACTTCCACCCATGCTATATTCACTCTAACCCTTCGCCCTTTTAATCCTTTGAAATTAACTATACCCAATCATCTTTTTGGTGTGTTATCTAACTTCGTTATAAATGCCATAATTATAATAGTTTATATTTTATTATCATATTTTGGTTGATGTCATTGTCGTGTGCCATGGCTTGAGATCAGGTGTTAAGGAGGACATGAGGAGAAGTCACATAAGGCATTTGAGTACCCTTTATTGGATCATGGTGGAGCTATTGTGGTGGAGAAGTTTGATCGAGGAGGAGAGAGAGGGAGGCGGTTGGCGCTGGTGAGGGTAGCAGGCGGAAGTCACCGAGCCTTTGATATTTGCAGGGAAGGATTAGGGAAAAGAGCGGGAATCAAGGAGAATGAGAGAGAGAAGATACGATAAAGAGAGAAATAAAAAATTTGGAATGATAATTACTGCCCAAGCACAGGTTCAACATGGTTCAAGAGACCCTCTCTTGGGGCATACTACAAGTGATATAAAAATATAAACGTGCAACAAATAAACATAAAAATACAATAAAACATGCAAGGTAAAATACGCTCACTCCTTGATGTTGATAGGTTCGATCCTAGCGTGGATCCATAACATATCCTTCCCCATCGAGAGGCAACATGCCCTTAAGTTGCGGCGACAAGCGTACAAGTGGCTCGATCCGAGGGGTTCCCGCGAATGACTTTAGTTGGGACACATGGAAGACGTTGTGCATGCGAACCTCTGGTGGAAGATGGAGCTGATAGGCCATTACGCCGATGTGTTGGAGTATCTGAAATGGGTCGTAGTATTTGGGACGCAATTTGTTGGAGGAAGGGGCGACGAGCGAGGTTTGGTGTTAAGACCGACGTTTTAGCCAAACCCAGTCACTGATGGCGAGGGAAAGCTCGCGGTGGCCTTGGTTGTATGCAACCTCCATGCAGTGTTAAGCTTGGAGGATACGCTCCCATGCAGTGGCCAAGAACTAATCCTGTTCGAGGAGTTCCCGATCGACGGTTTCAAGTAAAGTAGTGTCGCCTCCGTAGGATGGTATGAGGGGGAGGATCCCTCCCATAAATGATTCGGAAGGGCATAGCTTGCAGCGCAGTGTGGTGTGAGGTGTTGTAACAGTATTCGACCCAACGTGACCACCTGGTCCAATCCTTGGGCCGGTCCCCGCGATGCAATGCAGATACATTTTCATGTGTAGTTTGCAGTGCAGTGTGGTACAATGTGTTGTAACAGTATTCGACCCAAGGTAACCACCTGATCCAATCCTTAGTCCGGTCCCCTGCGATGCAGTGCAGATACATTTCCATGGTGCGGTTAACCACCTCAGTCTGCCCATTGGACCACGGATGATAGCCGACGGAGAGCCAATTTAGTGTCGCATAGAGTGAAAAGTTCCTTCCAACTGGCTAGTAAAATCCTTGTCACGGTTGGTTACGATGCTCTCTGACATCCCATGCAGACGGAACACCCCTTCAAAGAAAATATACGCAACAACTCCAGCAATAAGGGGTCGGGCCAAGGCAATGAAACACGCCCCCTTTGAGAATTAGTCAACGACCATGAAAATGGACTTACCCTTAGAGGTGGGCAGACCCTCACAAAAATTCATGGAAACGTCCGCCCAGATTTGAGTTAGAACCAATAAGGGCTGCAATTAGAACTGTCACTTAAGTCCGAAAATCGTGAACCGAACCAAATCCGTAAATATAATTTTATTATAATATTTTTTTATTATTCAAGTCAATCCTTTAAGGATTTCACAGGAATAAGTGAATAACAGTAGGCCAGTAGTACGTGAGCAATTTATTATATAATATTATAATATACCTTAATAAACTTCTATTCCGTGAGGTCATGAAACTGTTGGTTCTATCAAACTCAAAATCAAAAGTCTCTCAAAACTCAACCCGGATTCCCGATAGCTGACGATCATTCGAGCCCCAATTCCAAAGAGGCGGTCAGAGCACTCCAAAGAGATGATCCTTTGATAATAAAATTTTTAACAGTTAATAATTAGTACCACTGTGTGATAGTGATGAAAGATGGTTCTACCATTTTTTATTGAGGAATGTTGAGGGTTGATATATAGTCAAACATACATTCTTAGAACGTGTTAAACGTTCATGAAACAAATCTAAAACGTATGCAAATGAGATTTCATGTGATGAGTAATTTGATAGACTCCCAATGATATTTAGCATGTTATAAGAGTTTAAACGTTCTAACAGTCATATTTAATCAAGGTTGTTAGGATCAAGATCCTATGTGAGATCGTTTCGAGGTTGGATCGAATCAGATCATAAGATCGAATCGAGGATCGCAAGATTCTACAACATTCATAAATTAAGACTAAAAAAAAAATTTAAATTTTGTATCATCCAATTACATGCTAAATTAACAAAAAATCAACAAATTGAGCGATATGCGAATAATTATATTAAAATTTTTTATTAACTACATCAAAACAATAATATCATATTAAGTTTACTTTCAGTTTCAGGTAGGACACCAAATATCTACTAACAATAAAAACAAATCTGGATTGATGGATTGGTGGATGCTTAGAAGCAGGAAGACGAATCCAGACTGTTGGATTACTCGTACGCTGAAAGCTTGAATTGCCCGTATACTGAATTTCTAACTGCTAGATTGTTTGTACACTAGAAAGGAAGAGAAGATGCCAGTCTGAAAGTAAGAAGCAAAAACTACTGGATTTCCAACCGCTGGATTGTTCGTACACAGAAATATAAGATAATACACTAACATCACTTGAAATGGAACCTGGTAAGGAAGGAAAAGGAAGACATTGTCTGGACTGAAAGCGACCGAAGACGTCACTCTTGACCTCCGTTTGCAGTCGGCAATCGACACTTGAGATACGATAAAACATCATGATATGATTTTGTGATGGGGTATGAGGGCGATTTTGGGATAAAGTTAAGCAACATAATGCGAAGAGAAGCATGGTTGTGGGGCAGGTGATGTAAAAGAGAGTGTCCTCGACGGGATGCTCTTGACAAGACAAAGCATCAGCCACACAGTTGTGTTCCACACGGAAATCCTAAATCCAAGAAGTTTGCTGACCTAGCGTTGTACCGACACGGTATTGAGGTGTTGCTCGAGAAGATACTTCAGACTGAAATGGTTAGTGTGGATCATAAAGGTGCTCCACTAGAGGTAGGGTCGCCAGTGCTGGCCTGCCTTGACGAGGCCTTTCAAGTCATGTTCATACGTCAGTAACTTGGAGGGTTGTCTTTCAAGTTAAATAAGCAATAAAGTGTCTTTCTTGTTGCACTCCACGTGAAACTCCCGAGAAAAGTCCAGAAGATGCAAGACCGATGTTGAAACCAAGGCTTATTGGAGCTCCTTAAGAATCATTGTTGCGGTGTCACCCCAAACAAAAGCATTCTTCCGCAAGAGAGACACCAGCAATTCAGCAATGACATTGTATTCCTGAATGAATCAGTTGTAGTAACTGGCGTGGCGAAGAAATCTGCAGAGGTCGCTCAGCGTTTGTGGTGTGGGCCAAGCGGCCACGCCTTGGATTTTCTCCGGGTCAGCCGAGATCCCCTGAGGATGCACTACGCGGCCCAAGTAACTTGCACCACCTGTGCCTAAAGAACACTTTGTGGCCTTGAGAACGAGGCGATGGCGGCGAATCAACTAGAGAACTATGTGAAGTTGCTGCAAAAGCTCGTCCCAGGACTTATTGCACGCCAAAATATTGTAAAAAACACAAGCACTGACTTACAAAGCAGATGTTAACATACCTCATTCATCAAGGCTTGGAAAGTGAAGGGGGCATTCGTGAATCCAAATGGCATAAACAAGATTTCGTAGTGGTCGTGATGGGTCCTGAAGACCGTCTTCTCCACATTGACTGTCTCGATGTTACCTGATGATTACCCGAGTACAAGTCCAACTTGGAGAAGAAGCATGCTCTATGCGACTCATTCAAAAGTTTCTCGTCCACCGGAATGTGAAATGTATCTATGATTGTTTTGATATTCAACTCCATGTAATTTACACAGAAGCGCCACATACGATCCATTTTGTGCACCAAAAGGACCGGCGAAGTGAATGCAGAAACGCTGCGCCGAATGATCCCCTGCTGAAGCACAATAGTGCATTGACTCTCAATCTCATCCTTCTAGAAGAAGGGATATCAGTATGGTCGGACGACCACTTGCGCCGGAGTGGTCGTGATGGGTCCTGAAGACCGTCTTCTCCACTTGCGCCGTAGTGTTTATGCCATTCGTGAATCCGAATGGCATAAACAAGATTTCGTAGTGGTCGTGATGGGTCTTGAAGACCGTCTTCTCCACATTGACGGTCTCGATGTTACCTGATGATTACCCGAGTACAAGTCCAACTTGGAGAAGAAGCATGCTCTATGCGACTCATTCAAAAGTTTATCATCCACCGGAATGTGAAATGTATCTATGATTGTTTTGATATTCAACTCCATGTAATTTACACAGAAGCGCCACATACGTTCCATTTTGTGCACCAAAAGGACCGGCGAAGTGAATGCAGAAACGCTGCGCCGAATGATCCCCTGCTGAAGCACAATAGTGCATTGACTCTCAATCTCATCCTTCTAGAAGAAGGGATATCAGTATGGTCGGACGACCACTTGCGCCGTACCCGACAAAAGGCAGATACGGTGGTTCTAGATGTGAATCGGGGGAAGGATAAGTGGTATTGTAGATGTGTCGCCACAATCCTGTAGGAGCTGGTGGAGGTCGGGAGAATTGCCCCCTGGGGCCGAGTCGACAACTGAGTGTGGAGTCCCTTGTACAAAGAAGGTAGAGATCCTTGTCATTGGGAAGTGCTTGTGCAACTCAATTAGTTGAGAATCATGATGCCTATTAGAGCTTGGCGGTTTGGCGGACTAGTCTCGGCGGTCTGTTGGTTTGGCGGTCTGGCGGTTTGGCTTGGCGGACAGAGATAGCGGTCAAGTCTGGCGGTTTGTCTTGGCGGACAGGCGGTTTAGCAAGTCCTGTCGGTTTGACAAATCTGCAGTGCAGTCTTGCCGGTCTGGCAAACTGCTGTTGTCTACCAGCATCCCGCAGAGTTGTCCGGGTGGTTTGTCTACTCAAGTTGCGGTTTGGTGGCAACCCGTAATTGTGGTCTAGTAGCAACCCGGATTGATGCTTGACGATATCCAACTAGCCGTGTAGCAGATAGTTCTCCAGCTGAATAACCTTGCGGTTTGACCTATTCAAACCACATAGTCCGCACAACTTGTGTTTAATTCCACACCGCCTATTGTATTTTCCTCTCTCCCCCATCTTCTATAAATAATGAGACATACCTTTGCATTATTTATCTTTTTGGAGCAATAAAATTTGTCTTTATTTTGCCGTTTTTTACATGACATCAGAGCTAACCGGTCCCTTTGCTCTGGTTTGCTGTCTGGCTTCTTGAAAGAACTCGCGGTCTCTTTTTCTAACCGCTTCCGGTCTCCCTCTCGCTCTGTGCTAGTCGCTCTTCTTGTGACTTGTTCTTTGTTCGCGTGACCCTGCTGTGTTTGTGCGGTCTCTGTTGTGTTCGCGCGATCTCTCTTTCTTTCCGTGGCTTCCTTTGTTCGCGTGGTCTTACTCTGATCGCGTGGTCTCTTGCTTTGTTCTCTTTTTTCGACAAGTTCTTTTCCGGCTTCTCACTCTAACTGTGCGGTTAGAGTTTTTTTGTCAGCTTTCTTTCCCTTGCCGCGGGCTTCTTCTCTCTTTGTTGTTCGCGCTTCCTGCGCCTAAATCCCTTGTAGTCTTTGTTCATGGTTTCATTGTTCGCGCAGTCTTCCTTGCTTCTTTTGCACGACTTTCTTTGTTCGTTCCTTTTAGGGTCTTTCTCTCTAACCGTGCGGTTAGTGATTTTCTGTCCGCTTTTCTCTCTTTCTATGGAGGGTTCTTCTTTTTCTCTTTTCAAGAGGTCGACTTGTCTTGTCTGCTCTTCAGGAAGTGCTCATTTGGCCATTGAGGGTAAGTGGCTTATTGACTCTGGAGTCACTAGTCACATGACTGACAATTCTCGTTTTTTCTCCTGATTGAATAAGCATAATCTGGTATCTCCAATCATTGTTGCGGATGGTACTTCATCTCCAGTGTATGGTAGTGGTACTGTACAACTCACTCCGTCTCTGCGGCTTCAGGACACTCTATGTTCCCACTTTTTCGTGCAATTTACTGTCTGTTCATGCTCTCTGCAAACAGTTAAACTACATTATTACTTTTACTTGCAGTACTTATTCTTTTCGGGATTCTGTCTCCAAGTACACGATTGCTACCGGGACTGAGAGTGGTGACCTCTTCTTTCTTGACAATGTCATTGCTTTTTCTGCTTCTACTTCTCTTCTACAATGGCATCTACGTCTTGGTCATCCCCCTCCTCACCTCATCTGTCAACTTCTCCCAAATCTACCTCAAGGGGAATCCTCTCTGAATTGTGAAGCCTGACAGTTTGGTAAACACCACCGTTCTTCCTTTTCAGCGAGGCAAGGAAGTAGTTCTTTGCGTCCTTTTGAACTAGTTCACTCTGATATATGAGGTCCCTCTTCTATTAGCACTGCTGGTAGAGGTAGCTTGTATTTTGTTACCTTAATTGATGATTTCTCTAGGTGTACTTGGCTATACCTCTTAAAAGAGCGTTTTGAACTTTACTTTGTGTTTACTTCTTTTATAATGAGATCCGCACACAATTTAATGTGGCTATTAAAGTTCTTCGTACTGAAAATGCCAAGAAAAATCTCAACCGTCAAATTTTAGATTTTTGCGCAAGTCATGGTTTACTTCATCAAACTACTTGCCCTTATACTTCTCAACAGAATGACATTGCTGAACGCAAGAATCGTCATTTTCTGGATGTTGCTCGCAACCTTCTCATACAAATGAATGTTCCACGGTCGTATTGGGGTCATGCTGTGCTCCTCTCCTGTTATCTCATCAACCGCATTCCCTCATCGGTTTTTCAAAGAAAGACCTCATTCTCCATTTTGTATCCAGGAGTCGTGTCATTTCCTTTACCTCTATGAGTTTTTGGTTGTACGACGTTTGTCTACACACCTTCTCCTGGTCGTGACAGACTTTCTCCCCGCTCTGTTAAGTGTATATTTCTTGGTTATTGTCCAACTCAGAAAGGGTATCGTTCCTTTAATCCTCTTCTCCGCAAACAATATGTTTCAGCTTATGTCACATTCTTTGAAGATACGCCATACTTTTCTCTTCCTCTCTTGCCATCTGATGCTTCCTCTTCTATATCTATTGTCTCGGCACCTCTGCACGAGCCACTTCTTTCCACACCTATTCTTGTTACACCGTCTCTTTCTCTCGATACTGCTTCTTTGCCTTTGGAGCTATCCCCGCCAATTCCCGAGCTGGCCACGTCTCCTGAAGGTGGGTCTGCTACTGAAGACAAGACAGATCTTGATTTTCTCATTGCCGTACAGAAGGGAGTACGAACATGCATTAAGCATATCATTGACGTTGTTGTCTCATATGCTCACCTTTCCCCAGCTGGAAAGCGTTTTGCTCTTGCTATCTCTACTAATGTCACTCGTTCCACATATCAAGAGGCTCTTGTCATTCCCCATTGGAAAACTATTATGGATGAAGAAATGAAGACCTTAACCGAGAGGGATACTTGGACTCTTGTTCCCACACCCCTAGGCGCAAATGTGGTTGGTTATCAGTGGGTCTTTGTCATCAAGTATCGTCCAGATGGTACTATTGACCACTATAATACTAGGCTTATTGCCAAAGGCTTTACTCAGACAAATGGTGTGAACTTATTTGATACCTTCTCCCCAGTTGCTTGCATCAGCACAATCCATGTTCTTTTCTCTGTAGTAGTTAACAAAGGCTGTGAGATGTCTCAGTTAGATGTAAAAAATGTCTTTCTGTATGGTGATCTACAAGAAGTGGTGTACATGGAACAACCTCTTGGATATGTTGCTTAGAAGGAGTCTCTGGTGTGCAAGTTACGGAAGACGATTTACGGCCTCAAGCAGAGTCCACGGGCTTGGTTCGACAAGTTCAGTGAAGTTGTCTCTCTTATTGGATTTACTCGGAGTTCTGCTAATCATTATCTTTTCATACGCAAGACTACTAAAGCCCTTGTGGTTCTTACTGTCTATGTGGATGATATCCTCCTTACTGGTGATGATAATGAGGGGATTGATTTAACAAAAAGACACCTCCGGGAACATTTTGTTACAAAGGATATGAAAACTTCAAGTACTTTCTGGAAATTGAGATTTCGTTAAAAAACAACTTTGTGGTGCTTTCGCAGCGGAATTATACGCCAAATCTCTTAAAAGAAACTGGTCTTCTTGGAGCGAGACCTGCTCGTTGTCCAATGACCGTTGGTGATAACAAGGGTGTACTAAGGATTCTCCTATTCTTCCAGATAGTACTATGTACAGACGACTAGTGAGAAAACTCATCTATTTGACTGTTAACAGACCATATATTAGTCATGCAGTAGGGAAGATCAGTCAGTTTATGCAAGCTCCCATAGAGTGTCATCTTCGTTCAACCATGAAAATTCTGGAGTATGTGAATGAGTCTCCAGGAAAGTGGTTATTGTTTCAATAACATAACCATTTGAAGATTGAAGTGTATTTTGATGTCAGCTATGCTGATAATACAGAAGATAAAAAATCTACATGGGGTTTTTGCACCTTTGTAGAAGGAAATCTTGTTAGCTGGAAAAACCAAAAACAGTATATGATTTTCAGGTCAAGTGATGAACCTGAGTACAGAAGCATGACTTCAAGAGCTTGCGAGTTGAAATGATTACGAACACTTATGCTTGACTTGGGAGAAGTCTATGATCATCCTCTTCCTATGTTCTGTGACAACAAAGCTGTTATTTACATATCCAAAATTCCAGTTTTTCATGAGAGGACAAATCACATTGAAGTTGGCTGTCATTTCATTAGAGAAGAGATATTGAAGAATCAAATCTGCACTCCATTTGTCACTTCCGATAAAGAACTGACATACATCTTCACAAAACCAGTTTCCGCTTCTCTTTCAAATGTTTGCAGCAAGTTGACCATGGTTGACATATATGCTCCAGCTTGAGGGGGAGTGTTAGAGTTTGACAGTTTGACGGACTGGTCTCGGCGGTCTGTTGCTTTGGCGGTCTGGCGGTTTGGCTTGGTGGACAGAGGTAGTGGTCAAGTCTGGTGGTTTGTCTTGGCGGACAGGCGATTTAGCAAGTCCTGGTGGTTTGACAAATCCGCAGTGCAGTCTTGCCGATCTGGCAAACCGCTGTTGTCGACCAGCATCCCGCAGAGCTGTCCGAGTGGTTTGTCTACTCAAGTTGCGGTCTGATGGCAACCCGCAGTTGCGGTCTGGTGGCAACCCGCAGTTGCGGTCTGGTGGCAACCCGCAGTTGCGGTCTGGTGGCAACCCGCAGTTGCGGTCTGGTGGCAACCCGCAGTTGCGGTCTGACAACAACCCAGATTGGTGCTTGACGGTTTCCAGCTAGCCGTGTAGCAGATAGTTCTCCATCCGAATAGCATTGCGGTTTGACCCATTCAAACCGCATAGTCCGCACAGCTTGTGTTTAGTCCCACATTGTCTGTTGTATTCTCTTCTCTTCCACATCTTCTATAAATAAGGGGGCATACTTTTGTATTATTTATCTTTTTAGAGCAAAAAAATTTTGTCTTTATTTAACCGTTTTTCACAGTGGCAATACATCGTGTGGCGGTCAAAATTCCACATCAGGGGTCCAAAAATCCGCAGTCAGCGGACGTTAAACACCACCTCAAACCCCTGAAGGTCCACAATGTGGGAGTGATGGTCAACCATGATAAGGACCCGACGACAGATGCTCGAACACTCCATGTGGTGGTTATTGGCCACAAACACATGAACACGGTTGTGAGGTGTGACTAGAATGTGTAAGCAGGTGGCGACAGTCTGGCTAATGAAGCTATGAGTATTGCTCGAGTCCATGAATGCAAGTAAGGTTTGTCCCCCGAGGGTAAGGAGCATTTGGATCGTATGACCTTCCTGTGGTCCGTAAATGGCGTGATGGGATATCTATGGAACCCCTATATTCGCATCCTCATTGGAAGGGTCGTCCACTTCCACCCAAAAAAGATGTTTTCATCTGTAGCCCAACCCGAAAGGGTCTTCACAATTGAAACGGAGGCCTTTGGCGTGTTAGTTAGCCATCTCGGAGATGGAAAAGCGACAACTAAAGAAGGACGGCTCGAATCGGCCCTCTTAGAAGAGTCGGGGGCGGTTTCCCTGTGGTGCCGCTACATCTGAAGGATCCCATCGTATCCCTGCGACCGCCTTGGGGAGGTCTAAAAGTAGATGCTTCTTACAAGCCCATGCGAGACTCATCGCAGTCGTGAGGTCTAGAGGGACCTGAAACTCCACGTCAAGTGTGACGCCACTAACGCTACTAAAGGTATGCTATTAATATAACATTTGATTAATTGTATGATGATGTGCTAATAGAGAGCTTGTGGGTTTAAAAAGGAGGTAAACCGGCTGACAAAATGACAGGAACAGCTAATCCCGGTCAAATGTTGCGTGTCGTGCGGATATTAAGCGGTGCCCGATAAATAGCTAAGCAAAGAATGCCGCTGTTCATTCTCATTTCTTTCGATCCCACACAACAACACAGGAGGCGGACCGAAGCCGCACGCCGACGAAAGCTCCCGAGCCTTCGTTTCTCCTCCGTTTTTCATGATTTCTCTTATGTTTGAAAGGTAATCACTTCCTCTCTACTTCTCTTGTTTCTTTCATGAAGTTTTTGCATGCATTGAAACCGGTAGAAACCTAGGGTTTGAGATTTCTAATGTTCCTTTCTTTTAAATTGCATTAAAAGTTTCTGTATAGGATCCTTAGGTCCTAAATCGTGATTTGAAGTGCTTTTAGTGAAACTCTAGTGAAACCCTAAGTCATATACAGGGATTCTGAAATTTAAAAAACATGTATGGGGAAGGGGAAGGACTCCTAGCATGTGTGTCCCTCTAAATTAGCAAAATCTCCATCCCCATATTATTAAAGTGATAAAGAAATTAACGTAGAGAATATCCTTTCACTTCAAATAATTATTTGGAGGATAGCGAGTGCTGCTCATTCACTACAAGTGAATAAACCTCATTTTAACAATTAGGGCAACAATCAATTTAGGAGATTTTGAGCTAGGGCAACAAAAATTGGCTAGGGCATGATGTTACCTCGCCAATTGGACCAAAAGCCCCTTGTTTTCAAGATAGGACAACCACTCATTAAACCCTAAAGACTCCTTTGATCTAATTAGGTCAAGTGGAGCCCGTCAAGAACGTCTTGAAGTGTTTGACCTTAATTAAAACATCAACTTATGTCTGTCTTTAAAATATTCCCGATTTAGGACATGGCTTCACGAGGTGGTGGAAGGCAAGACGACGATAGTGGTCGAAGGGATAATGGAAAAGGGGTTGACAAAGTGAGTTCTCACACTTTTATAATTGCTTAATTTCATGTTTATTTTTCATGCTTATGTTTTATGTTTATGCTTCATTAAAAGAGTAATGAAAAGTAAACATACAATAAATTAAATGAAGTAAAGGAAGAAATAAAGGAATAAAGTAAAAAAATGAGCTAAGTTAAGGGTCAACCCAACAGTGGAGGTGAGGTGAATGTCCTCCCAATGATGATGTAATGAAAATTAACGTGCGAATATGAAAAGACACATTAAGATATGTGTGCGAGTATGAAAAGACATGCAAGCGCGCTATATAAATGATACGAAATGTTAATATTCCCTTAACACTGTCCGATAACAACATGAAAAGTATAAGAGAACAGGCTAAGAAAGTTCGACCCCACATGAAAAGATATATAGGAAAAAAGATGAGCAAAGGATGAACAAAAGAAGAAAAAGGTCAACAAGAAGAAGAAGATGAAAACAGATTAATATGATATAACGAGAGAGAACGTAATCAAAAAAATAAAATATGAAATTCATAAAATGTAAATAAGATATCATAGTAAAAAGGGAACAATGAGAATTCATTTAGTTTTTGACTAATAGAAAATGTAATTAAACAGGTCCAGGCGGAGACTACTCCCACTAGGTCTACCAGTGCCCCTACACGCAATGAGAAGATGTACAAGATTTGGGTTGAAGTTATCACAACCGTCTTTGAAGCCATGGATGCCCACAAGGCATCTTGCCGCGACCCCGACTGTCTCCATGACGAGTTCCAATTCTATTTCAAGTAGTCTGCTCCTGGTTATGTAGTAGGTTACAGTATAGTTTTTGTTCTGAGTTACATGTGTAATTTTGAGATGATCTTATAGTATACTTGTAACTGTAGCTCAGATTTTGTGATGACTTTTTTTGTGTTTATATATCGAGTCATCTGCTAACGATGTACTATACTGTATCTGATATAAAATAAATAAAAATGTATTTTACTTCTCTGCATTTTTATGTACTCTGTCGTTATACCAGTTTATGTATAATTGTTGAATGACCATATACTTGCCGCTCTCTGATTTAATGAGGAGATAAATGAAAATTGCGACGGTAGCCTAGTAAGTGGGGCCGTTACAATTAAATGGTATCAGAGGATAAGTTTAATTTTTTTAGCAAAATAAGAGTATATATGAATGCGAGAATGTAAGTAAAACAAACTTAAAACATCTAAATTGATGCCTTCCTGTTTTCAGGAACCCTTCCGCACCTACTTGAGTAGACGACAAAGAGAAGAGCTTGACGGAGAAAATAGTCGCATGGCTGAGGAAAGAAATAGAGAAAGATCAAACCCCCCTTTATCAGAAATTATGCAAACATTAACTGAGGCTATTCGAATGGGTCATAGTGCTGTTGCCGCATCACAACCGCCAATGTCAAGTGAGTCATGTGAAACAATTTCTCGAAATGAGACCGCCCTTATTTCGAGGTGGTTTAACCCCAATGAAAACTGAGGGCTGGATAAAGAGGATCGAATTGATTTTCAATGCTATGAAGTGCCCCGACGATCAAAAAATCAATTTAGTCGTCTTCCTGCTGGAAGGAGAGGTTGATGGATGGTGGGACAACATGAGGCAAGGAAAATTTGCTGGGCGTAAAAACTCGGAGATTCTCTGGGCCGAATTCTTGAAAGAATTTGTTAACTAGTTTGTCCCTCCGTCTGAGAAACAAATGCTGAAGGAAAAATTCCTTAGATTGATGCAAGAAAACCGTACCGTCCTTCAATATGAAACTGAGTTCGCACAACTAGCTTATTATGCAGGAGATATGGTCGCCAAGGAAAGCGATCGTTGTTTTCGATTTCAATTGGGTCTACGAGAAGATTTGCGTGTACATCTTATCTCGCAGAGGATCAAGAATTACAATGAATTGGTGGAGACTGCTAAGTTGATTGAGATGGATGTCGAGAGTTCGCAAAGGCGAATGAAGTTTCAGAAGAAGAGGCTTCCAGAGGGACAAAGTATAGATTTCTCGCGAAATAGTGGAAGTTCAAACTGGAAAAGGAAGAAAGGAGGTACTCTAGCACAAACTCGAAGTGAAAGTGGAGCTAGTAGTAACACGATGAAGCCCTTATGTCCGAAATGCGGGAAGAATCACTTTGGCGATTGTTTGAAGGGTACCGGCGTTTGTTTTAAATGTCAAAAGCCTGGACATCGCCGCCAAGATTGCCCGTTATGGAAGACAGTATTTGAAAGAGGTGGTCCTAGTCAGACACCAACATTTCATCACCTTGATACCAGCTCAGTTGGTAGAGTTGATAAAGGTAAAATGATCAAAACATCGGGATCTGTGGTAGAAACTAGAGAATACAGACAGGTGCAGCCTAGAGTTTTCAATATGAACCAGCAAGGGGCTAAAACTGATGATACTGTTATCACATGTATGATTTACGTACATAATCACCTTCTAAAGATATTATTCTATACATGGGCTAGCTAATATTTCATATCTACAAGAGCAATTAAACAATTAAGGTTAGAATCTTATATATCACTTGAGTTGAGAGTTAAAATGCCTAATAATACCGAGATGACTTCAAAGCTTCGATGTACAGTATGACTAACAATTGATACCAACTCGGTAGAATCCGATGTTGCGGTTCTACCCCTATCTGAATTTGACATCACATTAGAGATGGATTGGTTATCAAGATGTGAAGCTATCATCAACTGTAAAAAGAAAGAAATTACACTTAAGCTGGACAATACACAATGTACTTTTATGAGACTAAATGAAGTTGCAAAAATTATGATATCTTCATTAAAGGCACTGAAGAAACTAAGAAAAAGTTGTGAAGCAACTTTGGTAATGATTAAGGGAACCAATGTAGTGACATGTGAGCCGATTGCAGTTCCCGTCATGTGTGATTTTCTCGAAGTATTTCCTGAAGAATTATCAGGACTACCCCCATCAAGGGAGGTGAAATTCACTATCGATTTAGTGGAAGGAGCTAAATCAATAGCAAAGACACCATATCGTATGTCTCCTAAAGAATTGGCAGAGCTAAAGAGCCAATTACAGGAATTACTTGACAAAGATTTTATCCGACCAAGCACCTCACCATGGGGAGCTTCAGTGCTTTTCGTTAAAAAAAGATGGTTCGTTTCAATTATGTGTCGACTATCGAGAACTGAATAAGTTGACAATTCGCAACCAGTACCCTCTACCTCGCATTGATGATCTATTCGATCAATTGAGTAATGCAAAAGTCTTTTGACTTAAGATCGGGATTCCATCAGATGCGAATAAAGGAAGACGATATTTACAAAACCGCCTTCAACACAAGATACAGACACTTTGAGTTCGTAGTCATGCGGTTTGGATTGACAAACGCGGCAGCGGTTTTCATGGAATTAATGAACCGGATATTCAAGGAATATCTGAATAGGTTTGTTATTGTATTTATCGATGACATCTTGATAGATTCGACAAGCAAGGGTGAACATGCAGAACACTTGAAGATTGTGTTGCAGACGTTGAAAAGTCATGTCTTATATGCAAAATTTTCTAAATGTGATTTCTGGTTAAATGAAGTTTCTTTCTTGGGTCATGTGGTTACAGAACATGGATTATCTGTAGATCCAGCAAAAGTCGAGGCAATTATAAATTGGCTAAGACCGACTACAGTCACAGAAATCAGGAGCTTTCTCGGATTAGCAAGCGATTACAAAAAAAATTGTATACAGTTTTTCAGCGATTGCACTACCGCTTACGAAACTAACCCGAAAGAATGTTCTATTTCTCTAGACTGAAGAGTGTTAGGAGGTCTTTGATGAATTGAAAGCAAGATTAACTACTGCACCAATATTGGTCATGTCATGTAGCATAGAAGATTTTCAAATTTATAGCGATGCATCCCTGAAAGGCCTTGGTTGTGTCTTGATGCAGAATGACAAAGTCATAGCTTATGCCTCGAGACAATTGAAGGATTCTGAGCGTAATTACCCAACTCATGATTTAGAGTTGGCAGCTGTCGTATTTGCCCTAAAAATATGGCAACATTACTTATATGGTGCTCAATGTGAGATATTTACATATCACAAAAGTTTAAAATATATTTTCTCTCAGAAGTAAATAAATATGCGCCAGAGACGATGGTTAGAACTTATCAAAAACTATGACGTCGATATTAAATACCATCCCGGTAAAGGGAATATAGTAGCTGACGCGCTTAGTATAAAGCACTTGACACCGATGATTGTTCCACTAACTGAGCAGAGAGAGTTATTACGAGAGATACAAAATTTTGAAATGCTTACATGTATAACTACCTCTCAGACTCAATGTTTACTCTTCCAATTAATGGCGGAGCATTCCATTAAAGACAGGATAAGGAAGGCGATGAATCAAGATCCTATATTTGTGAAGATTCTGGATAAGGTAAAAAGTGGACAATCAACTGTTTTTACAGAGCAAGATGAATTATTATTTCTGAATAAAAGGTTATGTATCCCTCATGTTGATACACTTCGAGCAGAAATACTTTACGAAGTACAGTATGAGTAATTATTGATTGATTAACGAAAGTTGTACATTTCATTCATATGAAAAATGATAGCCCAGTACAAAAGTTAGTCGATCAGTACATCGATGTTATTATAAAATATCATGAGATTCCCCGATCCATCGTATCTGATAGAGATGGACGCTTTACATCGGATACTTGGAAGCTCGTGCAGAAAAAGTTGGGAACAAAACTACTATACAGTACCGTCTTTCATCCACAAACAGATGGTCAGTCTGAGCGAACTATCCAAATGTTGGAAGATCTATTAAGAATGGTCGTACTCGATCTTAAAGTCTCATGGGAAAAATACTTATCGCTGGTGGAATTTTCGTACAATAATAACTACCAGTCAAGTATTCAGATGACACCGTTCGAGGCATTGTATGGACGAAAGTGTCGGACCCCACTAAACTGGGCAGAAGATGGCGATCAGAAGTTATTCCCAAAGAATCAAGTGGATAAGATGAACGATAAACTTACACTGGTATGAGAGATTAAAAATAGCCCAGGACAGACAACAAAAATATTACAATGTTATACATCGAAGAGTAGAGTTTAATGTAGGCGATATGGTATGTCTGAAAATAAAGCCCTTCAATGGAACTTCACGAATTCGTTGACTTGGAAAGCTTAGTCCAAGATACGTAGGGTCATTCGTCATCTCTGAAAGGATTGTACCGGTGGCTTATCGCTTAGTATTATCTGATGCTCTTCAAAACCTTCATGATGTATTCCATGTTTCTTCGTTGAGAAAATACATAGCAGACCCAGAGAAAATAGTCCCTCCTGAACAAATGCAAATAGAGCCGGATCTATCAAGTCCAACCGAGCCATACCAGATTGTAGATTGACAAAATAAGCAACTTCGAAACCGAGAGGTTCGATTTGTCAAGGTCTGGTGGAAAAGGCATGGTATTCATGAAGCAACCTGAGAAAAAGAAGAAGACATGAGAAATCTCTTCCCTCAATTGTTTGATGTACCTTCGGATTGAGGATTTTCGCGGACGAAAATTCAATAAGGAGCGGAGAATTGTAACGCCACTAAAGGTATGCTATTATTATAACATTTGATTAATTGTATGATGGTGTGCTAATAGAGAGCTCGTGGGTTTTAAAAGGAGGTGAACCGGCTGACAAAATGACAGGAACAGCTAATCCCGGTCAAATGTTGCGTGTCGTGCGAATATTAAGCGGTGCCCGATAAATAGCTAAGCAAAGAATGCCGCTGTTCATTCTCATTTCTTTCGATCCCGCACAGCAGCACAGGAGGCGGACAGAAGCCGCACACCGACGAAAACTCCCGAGCCTTCGTTTCTCCTCCGTTTTTCGTGATTTCTCTTCTGTTTGAAAGATAATCACTTGCTCTCCACTTCTCTTGTTTCTTTCATGAAGTTTTTGCATAGATTGAAACCGGTAGAAACCTAGGGTTTGAGATTTCTAATGTTCCTTTCTTTTAAATTGCATTAAAAGTTTCTGTAGAGGATCCTTAGATCCTAAATCGTGATTTGAAGTGCTTTTAGTGCAACCCTAGTGAAACCCTAAGTCATATACTAGGGATTCCGAAATTTAAAAAACATGTATGGGGAAGGGGAAGGACTCCTAGCACGTGTGTCCCTCTAAATTAACAAAATCTTCATCCCCATATTATTAAAGTGATAAAGAAATTAACGTAGAGGATATCATTTCACTTTAAATAATTATTTGGAGGATAGAGAGTGCTGCCCTTCACTACAAGTGAATAAACCTCATTTTAACAATTAGGACAACAATCAATTTAGGGGATTTTGAGATAGGGCAACAAAAATTGGCTCGGGCATGATGTTCCCTCGCCAATTGGACCAAAAGCCCCTTTTTTCATGATAGGACAGCCGCCCATTAAACCCTAAATGGCTCCTTTGACCTAATTAGGTCAAGTGGAGCCCGTCAATAACGTCTTGAAGTGTTTGACCTTAATTTAAACATCAACTTATGTCTGTCTTTAAAATATTTCCGATTTAGGATATGGCTTCACGAGCTGGTGGAAGGCAAGACGACGATAGTGGTCGAAGGGATAAAGGGAAAGGGGTTGACAAAGTGAGTTCGCATCCTATTGTAATTGCTTAATTTCATGGTTATTCTTCATGCTTATGTTTTATGTTTATGCTTTATGAAAAGAGCAATGGAAAGTAAACATACAATAAATTAAATGAAGTAAAAAAAGAAATAAAGGAATAAAGTAAAGAAATGAGCTAAGGGTCAACCCAACAGTGGAGGTGGGGTGAATGTCCTCCCAATGATGATGTAATGAAAGTTAACGTGCGAATATGAAAAGGCACATTAAGAAATGTATGTGAATATGAAAAGACACGCAAACGCGCTATATAAATGATATGAAATGTTCATATTCTCTTAACACTGCTCGATAGCAATAAGAAAAGTATAAGAGAACAGGCTAAGAAAGTCTGACCACACATGAAAAGATATATAGGAAAAAGAATGATCAAAGAATGAACAAAAGAAGAAAAATGTCAACAAGAAGAAGATGATAAAAACGGATTAATATGATATAACGAGAGAGAACGTAATCAAGAGAATAAATTATGAAATCCGTAAAATGTAAATAAAACATCATAGTAAAAAGGAAACAATGAGAATTCATTTAGTTTTTGACTAATAGAAAATGTAACTAAACAGGTCCAAACGGATGCTACTCCCGCTAGATCTACCAGGCCCCCTACACGCAAGGAGAAGATGTACAAGATTTGGGTTGAAGTCATCACAACCGTCTTTGAAGTCATGGATGCCCACAAGGCATCTTGCCGCGACCCCGACTGTCCCCATGACGAGTTCCAATTCTATTTCAAATAGTCTGCTCGTGGTTATGTAGTAGGTTACAGTATAGTTTTTGTTCTGAGTTACATGTGTAGTTTTGAGATGATCTTATAGTATACTTGTAACTGTAGCTCAGATTTTGTGATGACTCTTTTTTGTGTTTATATATCGAGTCATCTGCTAACGACGTACTATATTGTATTTGTTGTAAAATAAATAAAAATGTATTTTACTTTTCTGCATTTTTATATATTCTGTCGTTATACCTGATTATGTATAATTGTTGAATAACCATATACCTGACTCTGATTTAATAATAAGGAGATAAATGAAAATTGCGACGGTAGCCTAGTAAGTGGGGCCCTTACATCAAGACGGAGGCGCTCATGATGACCCGCAGTAAGGATGGGAACCTGCTGGGTGGGGCTCATCGAAGAAGCACATGCTAACAAAACCCGGAACTTCATGTATTCATTTATGGGGCCCATTTGATTAAGGGTAATGGGGTCGCCGAGAGGGTTACTGCGTAAAAGAGGCCCAAAGCGGAGCATGCAAGAGTCCTTGAAATCCTCCCAAGTGAGCTGGGAACGGTGCCGGCTAAGTTGAATGAATCAAAGTTGAGCTGGACCCATGAGGTGGAAGGAGATAATGTCAAGGCATTCCTCCCATAGTGTCCGTTGGTTGGTAAAGAAGAGCTTACTAAGGTGAGCCACGGGAGGGGGTCTTCGCTGCCTTCAAAAATGAGAAAATCCATTTTATCATAATGTGGAATGCCACCCCCTTGGGTCTAGGGTTAGGTGGTGCAGATCAGTGGGAGCCGGGGTGCACGTCTTTGGAGGAACTTGATGGAGCGCGACTGTATGGAGTCGATCCGTGCGTGGAGGGATGCCAACATTGACTAGAACATTTCCATCAGTTGTGTCATGATCACGTCGCCTTCATCCATTGGTACACACGGGTGCGGTGAAGGGCGGGGTAGAGGGAGGACGGAATCTCAAGCGGCAAAGGTGTCAAGAGCGTCCGTGAGAGTCTCAGGCTTAGGTGTCTCGTGCGGCGCAGAAGGTCGTGCGTGGCCGCAGTTGGGCTGCAGAGCAAGGGACGCACGACCAGCAGGTGGCTGAGGGGGAAAGACAATGTCGGTTTCGTCAGTGAGTTGTCGCTCTGAAACCCGGTTGTTGTGTTCCCCGACTTGAGATCGAGTGTTAGTGCAGATAAGGGAGAAGTCTCGTAAGGGATTTGAGTCCCCCTTCTTGGGTCCCGGTGGAGCTATGGTGGTGGAGAAGCTTGATCGATGAGGAGGGAGGCGGTCGGTGTTAAGGGTAGCGAGCAGGAGTCACGAAACTTTTAGGGAAGGATTAGGGAAAAGAGAGGGAATCTGAGAGAAAGAGAGAGGGAGAGAGAAGAGAGAAAGAGAAGAGAAGAGAGAGAAAGAAAACATTTGGAAGGATAATTGCTACTCTCATCTGATCGACATTGTTGGTTCGTTCACCCCCCATCTGAAGTTTGTCTCTACCCCTTGTCGCTTGTTTGAACTTGTACCTTCACTCCCTATGTGAAAGTTTGGAAGGTTGTCTCTACTCCTTGTTGCTTGTTTGTTCATGAGAACGAACTGCTCATATCTGATCGGCATTGTTGGTTCTTTCACCCCCATCTGAAAGTTTGGAAGGTTGTCTCTACTCTTTGTATTTACCAGTTACCAACAATCCGAGAACTTTTTAATACTAATTTTATCCAAAAATGATGGTTTGCCAATAACTTAGGATGGGAGAGGTTGTTGCTGAAAACTTGGTTAAGATCTGATCAATGATATTGGAGTTGAGCATTTTTAAAAGTTAGATTTTTTTGGGCAGAGTTAAGGATCTCTCTTTCTAGTGCTCAGCGAGTACACATACAAACACACAGAGGAAACGGTGATGCTTACAACAAGAAGAAGCTCTAGTGTTTATTGATTTGTTGGGGGAAATACATGGTCGTGGATGATTACAAAATTTGTTGCATGATATATCTTGTTTCTAAGCTTAATCTTAGTTTTCTTTATCTCTTTCTAGGTTCACTTTGGAAACCCTATTTCCTTCTCTGGTTTTTCCCCACCCTCCTTGAATGTCGACAGGCTTCAGACTCCAAATGTGAATTATGTTTCAAGTTACCAATCTTGAATGCCTTTGCAACTTGTCACCCCTCTTATTTATACATACAGTAAGGCGGTGGTTAGACGGCACCAGACAGTAGTGCCTTTTTCAAGGTATGGAGTTCTACGTTTATTTATATGACAAAATAATGAAGTCAATTAGCTTTACTCGTTGAGAATTGTTGGAAAACTCGTCACTGGATTCTCAGGTGGATAACTTGGTGCTGATTATATTTAGTTTTGGGGTGATCTTCATAGCTGACCACTTTGGCGGGGACAACACGCTAGTTTGATTCATTTAATTCTTCTTTCTTCTTCAGCAATTCCTGAGTAGTCATCAAAACTTTTTATTTTTGTTTGATTTATAGTTTTTTTGTCGTGAATAAGGCTTTGGTAGTTGTTGGTGGTAGTAGTAGTACAAACAAAAAAGAAGGATTCACTAAAACAAGAAAAGGGATATAAACTCACGTGTCATGCTCATCCCAAACTCTTGAGTGATGGTCCCTTCTAAGAGATCTTCAAATGCGTGAAAACTACAAGACTCCATGATGCTTACCCTTATATAGTGTGAAATACCTACACATAATATTACAAAAATGTCATTAAAATAAAATACTTAAAAATACTAACAAAAATACATAAACTCCAGGTGTGTGTGTATCACTATGTCCTTCTTGAAAATTGATCTAATTTCCAAGGTCGGAATTTTGAAAACAACGAATTTGCACGTCATCTTAATCTTGTAGTTTGTTGTGGTGGAAGGAGACAGATAGATCCATTGCGATATATAAAAAATGATGAATTAGAAAATGTTTTTCGCAATGAAATGTCACAATTTTTTTTACATGTAAAAGTGATGGGAAGCAAAAAATATCCTTCACATATCCACCTAGTTTATCTACTTTTCAGAAATGCTAGAATGAAGAAGTTCTTTTTACATCTATGACAAAGATCTTTCTATTTCTAATTCTTGGATTCATACCAATGAGATGCATCATGAGTTCAGTTAATCATCCATGATGAGGGGAACTAACGTGTAAAGTAAATACATAAGATCTCTATGACAGCCCATCTCTTGAAAAGCTTTCTGCCCCCAAGGCAGAGTGAGGAAAAATTGTATATTAGTCTCCAAACAGAGAGATTATGGGCCACTGTCCCAATTAGAACTGCCACAAGTTTGAGAAGGGTGCAATTATGTTGAGGTTGGTTGCGTGGCAGGTTGTAATTGGTCAGTTGAGTGAGGCGGGTTAAGTGGGTGCAATCGGTGAGGTAGCCATTGAATACATGTGAAACTTTATTTGGAGTGAGAGTAGGGTAGATTGGGTGTTCGTGTGGGTCAAATGTTGGGGATTGTGGTTCCACTGGAATTGAATTGTAAGAAGGATATGTGGAGACTAGGGTGTGCAACAGAGGAAGAGGCGTTGCCAAACGGGCGCGTGTATCCAGAATGTGGAAATGGACGGAGATGTCCAGGATGACGGGCACTCTTGCTGAAGATGGAGAAGAAAAGTAAGATGCAGAGGAATGAGATTGTGATGGTTTGGGCGCTGTGGGGCATGACGAGCGGACATACGGAGTCTCTTTCACATACTTGAACATCGGTAGCTTGCGATCGAGGAGAGAAATGAATCACGATGAGTGGTATTTGAAATAGAGGACTCCAATCTTATTAGAGGGTTTGGGGAGAGAAGGCGAACTCATGGAGATCAGGGTCAAGAAAAGACTGTGATTTGCGAAGCAATTACATTTGTGGTGTCAGAGGAGAAGATATTGTTGATCTGATGGGAAAACTTGGTTCATATGTGGCAGTGATAAGCAGAAATCTGGGTGGCGTGGGCTCTTAACACGTTAACTTTTTTTAATTGGGTGACGTGGGAGCAGTTTGTTTAGCTTGCCTGCTATGATACCATAGTAGAACTTAAATAAATGTAGCACGGGGACGTAAACAGGATACGGAATACGATACGAAATGGATACAAGAAACGTGATTTTTTAAAAAATTAGGATACGAGAAACATTTTTAATTATTTTAATATAACTATTCATTAATATAAGAGTTTTTGTAAGGCTTACCACAAAATTTACATGTCCAACTTATACTTCCAGCTCCTTCAGTTAACTTGTTCCCTCTTGTCACATATTTTCAAAAAGGTTTTTTTGTCATTTTCAGTAACTCTGCTACTTGAATCCATGTTACGAAGGATAAGATCTAATTTAAACAACAATGAAATTCATAACAAACAATGTTAACAAACTCGTAATAAAATTGGATCATGTGAGAAATTCCTAGCTACACATTTTTTTGTATAACAATAGATTAACTGTTGAGTGGAAAATCCTAGCTACACGCATTTGTTACTGCTATAAGTGCTACATAGATCACATCAGATTAACATGGTGCTAACATTAAGAACTCAAGTTTTGTGGAAAGAAAGCCATCAAGGGCAAGGGGAAAATCTCATCTCCATTACTTGTTTGAGTTGGAGTTGTTAGGGGATTATCAATGTAAATACCATAAGAAAAAATTAGATTACATAGTAACATGTAGAGAATACAGATATAGTTGTACTTAGCAATATTTTTAGACATATATTGGATATTAATATGATGCAGAAAGAAGAATCAGGAGAAGAAGAAGCGGGAGAAGGAGGAGAAGAAGGAGAAGCAAGAAAAGAAGAAGAAGGAGGAGGAGGAGAAGCAAGAGAAGAAGAAGAAGAAGCGGGAGGAGGATAAGAAGAAGCAAGAGGAGGAGGAGAAGGAGGATAAGAAGAAGCAAGAGGAGGAGGAGAAGAAGGAGGAGGAGAAGAAGAAAAAGAAGGAGAAGAAGTAAGAGAAGAAGAAAGAGAAGAAGAAGGAGGAGGAGAAGAAGAAGAAGCAGGAGAAGAAGGAGAAGCAAGAAGAGAAGAAGAAGAAGGAGGAGGAGGAGAAGCAGGAGAAGAAGAAGCAGGAGAAACAAGCAGTATA
Source organism: Platanthera guangdongensis (assembly GCA_039583875.1). Taxonomy (NCBI): domain Eukaryota; kingdom Viridiplantae; phylum Streptophyta; class Magnoliopsida; order Asparagales; family Orchidaceae; genus Platanthera; species Platanthera guangdongensis. Next base: position 170,477,211 of record CM077160.1, on the reverse strand, counting down.
AGAAGCAACAAGAGGAGGAGAAGAAGGAGGAGAAGAAGCAACAAGAGGAGGAGAAGGAGGAGGAGAAGGAGTACCTGCGAGATCGGCGGAATCAGGAGTGGAACGCTGGCGGGATCAGAAGCGGAACAGGAAAATCTAATGCGTAAAATGAAATACGCGAGCTCTATATCTCACGGAATCGCGTATCCCCCTTGAGGAATACGCGATTCCGAAAATAAAAAAAATATATTTTTTAAATGCGTTTCCTGGAGTTTCGGAAACGCGTTTCCGCGCGTTTCCGGGCGTTTCCCGTATCCGGTACGCGTTCGAGTCGATACGTAGACCATTTTTAAGTATCCGTGCTTTATCCCACCTAATACCAATTGGTTGAATGCGGAACGACCCTTGATCTATACAAGAATTTCTTAGTGTTGGATTTTATTATCAGTAGTAATAACCTCGCATGTGTCCCTAATCTTTCTTTTTTATTACTATTATATGAATTAATAAATATTCACTACTCTTTTACTATATATGCCTCATAACCGGCATGTGCTGCATCCCTTTTGAACATATTTCTATTATTTCCAAATTAATGCCCATCCCTTCCTTTACAGGTTTTCAGCATTATCTGAGGAATATTGTAGGACTTAACAAGCGCACTAGGCAAGCTTGAAAAGCAATGGCCACAGATTTATTATAGTTACTTGTTCTTTAGTTGTTTTTTATTCTCATCTTTGATGTTTTTTAAATTTCATAGAACAAGATGAATGCTTTAGCTGCAACCAGTAGAAATTTCAAGAAGGCAGCTAAGCTTCTTGGTTTGGACTCAAAGCTAGAACGGAGCTTACTCATCCCTTTCAGGGAAATCAAGGTAAATGGCATATAATGGCTAACATTGCTTTCTCTACGCTCCACCCATCCTCATGGTTGTTTCATTAAGTTTTGCCAGTTCTTCTGACCCATTCCTATATCTCCTGTAAGTTCTACAAGAAGTTGCAGATGTTTCCTGCTAACATTGTGATTACTCGATACTCATGATGCTCGTTGTTTTGCCATATTTCTTTTGTTTCATTAATTCTCTCGGATCGTGTAATACTTTCAGTTACTTTTTAAGTATGAGGTCTTCTTTGTTGGGTCCTTTGAATCATCTTTTTCCTTGATATCATCCTACAATTTAGATATTAGCTCTGGTGCATTGCATGACTTTTCTTCTTGATATGTTGAATGATAATTTTCACAATAAAAAAATGTATTGTTTTCTTCTTCTTCGTGTTTTGGAGATCAAATTTAAATGCTAAATGCAGGTTGAGTGCACAATCCCTAAAGATGATGGCTTGTTGGCATCTTTTGTCGGTTTTAGGGTTCAACATGACAATTCTAGAGGCCCCATGAAGGGAGGAATTAGATATCACCCTGAGGTGAGTCTAAAGTTAATTTTGCCCCATCACTTCAAGGAAACAAAACACCTCTTTTTTATTTTTTTCACTCTTCTTTTAAATGAAATTTTAACAAAGCATGGTAATCAGAATGAAGTAGTCATACATATTGCGATATCTTATGAATTGAACTTCACAACAAAATGAGGAATCTTTTGCCATGCTGCGTATCCCTGGAAGACCATCAAAACAATCTTAGTCGTTCATCACACTGAGTATGATTTTTTTAAAAAGTGATGTCGAGATTTGAACCCCTGACCTACATCATTAATACAAAACCCTTAACCAACCAAACCAATCAAATTTTATGTAATAAGCACAACTTTATAATATATATAGGTATACCAATATATATATACAAAAAATTTAATTGTAATTAATACAATTTTATAATATTACGAGTGACACTACACAGAGGAACATCGTGCCGCCACGACAGTACCCCAACCACAACGGTGTGTCAGGGAGACTTCGCTCAACGCTCGCACCCCCAGAGTTCAATACTCCAGTTGACGATCAATCTTCTAATGCTCTCCAGGGGTGTGAGTGGAGGGAGTGTCTTCGCGCCGCGACACCGCCCGTGATCGGGGTACTGTCGCGGCGGCAACGGGGTTCCCCCGTGCACTGTCACTCGTGTGTATATACACACACACATATAGTACTCTGAAATGGGTGCCAAATCTGTGGAAGAAATTTTCTATCGATTTATGCTTATAGAGTCTTGCTTTGATAACTATTGCATTATTCTCTTTCTGCAAAGAGAGTTGTCGATTATTGTTTCTCCACTTCATAAAAGTAGCGCACAATAAAATGAATCTAGTCATATATGCTAGTCTTTTTGTTATCTAACGAGGCCAAAGAGCATAAAATAAGCCAGGAGTTAGGCTTCATTGCCTTTTATGCTGTCTTCTCTGCATGAGTCTAAGACATTATGAAAGAATGCTAAAAATGATTACTAAATTTTAAAAGCTAGATTTTTGCGATCAACATAATGCACTGAAATGACATGCAACCGAACATGTGAACCAGGTGATCATTACCATGAGTCCACAAGACATCCTCTACATTTTCTTCTGTTTTTTAATTATATTGTTTTGGTTAAATTTGAGAATCCTAGTACTGAAATTGCTAGGATATAGTCGAGCATCACCACAATGAGAAAAAGTTGAACCAAAAGTTTAGAGCTCTAACACCATATTAGGAAGAAGAGGAAATAGGGAGATTATACTAATGTAATATTAGATTCTTATATATATATGGTTATTTACCGGGACCTCCCCTTGAAGTTTACCTAATTACTGCCTGCACCTCTCTAACTTTCAAAATTACAATTACCCCCCCCCCCCCCCCCCTAAGGTTTACTCGAAGGGGATACTTTTGTTCATGGATGTTATGAAATGTACATTGAGGGGAGGTTTTTGTAATTTCGAAAGATAGAGGAGTGCAAGCTGTAATTAGGCAAACCTCAAGGGGTGGTTCCGGTAAATAACCCTATATATATATATTATAAAAGGAAATACTTTTGGTACCATCCATGGTCCTCAAGACCATGGATGAAATCTGAGCCATCCAATCAAGGGCAAGATCCACAAAATAAAGCATAACCATTAGATCTGATTCAGGATGACCTGCTAATAGCAAATCTGAACTTCTCCCTCATGAAAAAAGCCCGACAACCTCCCGATAGCCTCTTGATCCTATATAGCGAAGCCATCTTTTGGGCTGTCGCAGCTGGAGGCTTGCCAGGAGCGCACTGGCGGTGTCGCCGGACCCCGATGAACCCGCTGGGGGTTGTTCGGCGGGGCTCCGGCAGTGGCCCTAACCTTGAGTTCCAGATCTGGGCCTCACGATTAGGGCCACCGCCGACGGTGGCCCTGTCGGAGCCCCGCTGGACTACCCCCGACGGGTTCGCCGGGGTCCGACGACCCCGCCGGTGGGCTCCGAGCAAGCCGTCGGCGGCGGCAACCCAAAGTCTGTGCGTTCCTGCTTTTCTTAATTTTTTTTTTAAATTACATATTTTTTAAAAATTAAAACACAATGAAAAAAAAAATTAAAAAAAGCAAAAAAATATTTATATAGTAAATTAACCAAAAAAATTCATTAAGCCCGCCGCCCCTGGCCGAGTACTGTCGCGCGCACCGGCGCCCCCCGTGCACTGTTACTAGTGTGTGTGTGCGCGCGCGCGCATAAACATAAAGCAAAATAAGAAAGATATAATACAATTAATTTGCCCCATAGTGAAGGAATATCAACATATACGTTAAATGTGCTAACAATGATTATGTACACTAACTTGCATACTTTTTCCTCCCATTTTATGCAGTTGACACATTTGTAAGATGGAACACTCTTGTGAAAAAGACAATAAATAAGTGTATAGATTTGTACTCCTGGTTTATTTGTGCCATATTAAATTACCAGTAAGTACATTAATGGAGACATTATGGGTCAGCAACTGAAAACTGAACACCCTTTTTTTATCATTTAATGTTTAAGGCAGTATTTAAATCATGAATTCTGGTTAAGGGATTCATGGTTCAGAAGGATGCATCAGCTTGTAAAGTAGCGCATGAACTATACAGTCTGCAGTGATCATAAATATGCACACACAATATGACAAAGAATCACATACATTCGTACATACAAAAAACATGCTCTTTTTCTCCTCCAAAACAATTGTGGTTTCTACCTGCTGTTGAGTTTTTTGATACTGAATTTTATGAAATGTAGGTTGACCCGGATGAGGTGAATGCCTTAGCACAGTTAATGACCTGGAAGACTGCCGTGGCAAATATCCCCTATGGTGGAGCGAAAGGTGGAATAGGATGTACTCCTGGAGAGTTGAGCCTTTCAGAGCTTGAGCGTCTTACACGAGTTTTTACACAAAAGATACATGACCTAATTGGCATTCATACGGATGTTCCGGCACCAGATATGGGAACAAACCCACAGGTCCGCATTGAAAAAAAAATCAGAGTTTCCCTTTTTAAATTAGTATAATTTATGCTCAAATTTTTCTCTTCATGTTGACAATGTGTAAATTGACTTTATTTTGTTGGGGCTATTTAAATAGACAATGGCTTGGATACTCGATGAATATTCCAAATTCCATGGTTACTCACCCGCTGTCGTTACTGGGAAGCCTGTTGTAAGTACCAACATACTTTGATTTAATTTCTTGCCAAATTATTTTACTGCCTATAACATCTGTATCATAGCTTCCAATATAATCTCACTTTCTTAATAATTTCCCATGGTTATTTTATCATGCATGCTATTCAATTAATGTACACATTTTGAATAACCATTCCTTTCCTTTTGTTTCAGATTAGGAAAAGCATATAGTCCGTTCGTTTAGGCAGAATTGGGTCCCTGTAATTAGAACTAGAAGTTCATTTTCATTGGAATTGGAACTCAAAGTCCAATTTTGAAGTTTCAATCCAGTCCAATAGGATGGACCCAAAGTGTTTAGGAATTTTTCAATCTATATGGGGAAGAACTTAAGTATGGAAGATGATAAACATAAGTAATACAGGGAAAATAATAGCTAAATGTGAAGGCTATTGTTATTTCTGTTTGGTGGAGTGGAAGAATGGAATTTATGAATTTATAGAGACTTTTCTTGTTAACTTTACCTTATCTATTTTGCTATGCTTCCTATGAAATTATAATCTCCTTTCAATGTTTTTCGGAGGAGTGTTTGTGATGTAGGGGTAGGCTAATGGTGCTCAAAAACTACAACTCTACGTGCAGGTGCAGGGGTGACACACTAATGCAATGCTACATGCAAGGTGATAGTCGGTCGACAACAAAAATTATTATAAGCAATGAAATTAATAACGCCACGCAAATAATTGAAATAAAGAAACAAGCAATTAATTGTTAGCAATTTGGCAACGACTTCCTCCGCTCGGAGGGCCTAAGCATGCGTGCGGCGAATAATTCCACAAACAATTATTATCATAAAAGGAAATAACTACTACACAACTATAATCTCAGCACAATATAGATAAACACCGAATGAAAACGTCAAGTCACAGAGTACAATACCATAAATGCTCACAACGTAGAAGGCTGAACCGAGGCACTGGAGGATTTGAAGGCCGGATGTAAAGACAGGCGATCAGAGGTGGAACCGGTGGCGAGGCGATGGTGATGGTGGCTGCCCTCGGCGGAAAGCGGTGGTAACAGATGGTAAAACGGCGGATCTGGCCACGAATGAATAGATCCGGGCCGGGGGTGGGTAGATCCGCTATTAGGAGCGGATCCGGGCAAAAATGGAAGGTTTGTGCGGTGGAAAATAACGGATCAGACGGCTAGATTCCTAGATCTGGACTGATCTAGGATTTTGGGGATATTGGGATGGTGGATCCACGGAGGGGATTGAGTAAGAGTGGCCGGCTAGGGTTGGGAGTGGTTCCGGCGGTAGAGGGGAAGGAGGAGTGGTCGGTTTGGAGGTGGGAAGGAGGGGTTGCAGGCTGGAGGGTTGGAGGAGGCCGGCGGTGGGCTGGGTTGAGGTCGGCGGCGGTAAACAGGGACGACGGGTTTTGGATCTGCTGGAGCTGCAGGCCGACCGTCTCGGGGGGAGGTTTCGGTGATTTTCGGTGGCCGGAAGTGAAGGAGGGGTGGAAAATGATGGTGGGGGTAGGGTGTACCTTGAGGGGGGTTTGGCGGCCTAGGAGTCGTCATCTAGGGTTCCACGGCGTCGGCACCGGGGAGGGATAGCTGGAATCCGGGAATGCTTTTCTCCAAATCCAACAATGACTGAATTCAGCCCCTCTACATCCTATTTATAATAAAAGAGAGGCTAGGGCATCCCATCAACGACTATGATTGGTCGGTGGGTTCGCCCATAAAAATACATCAAAATAAACTGAAAAAAATAAAGTAATATAGTTTTTTGAATCGCGACGACGTCCCGGACGCAACCGCGGAGTCCGATCGGCGATCCGATCAAGTCTTCCTGCGCGAATACATGTATCTGGGTCCCGCCTTGCGGCGAACCCCTTCAGGTGCATCTGATGGCTCCTCATCAACTCCCCCCGACTGAAAAGCCTTCATCTTCGATGAATGGAGATGATCGTACTGAGGTCGAAGTCCGGGGGCGAGCCGATCGAGCTCTGTCGGTAGTATCCAAGTGTCGTCAGTGTCAGGGCGGCTCCGCCAATGTACCAGGTAGCGACAACGCAGTCCGTCCGAGGTGAGAACAAACTGGTGGGATCTGATCTCTGTGATGCTCTCATCTCTCACCTCTCGGAAGGTGGATCCCGGTGCGATCGGTGGTGCCTGCGGTGGGACCAAACGGGATGCCTTCCCGGGTGGGTGGGTGGCAACAGTGGGTGAATCAGGATGTCCATCAGATGGTGGTGATGTGTGAGGGTGGTATGGTAGCGACAGTGGGGGCGGGGTTGGCTGGGCATCTCCACTGCTCGGGTCCACATACTCATGAGGTTCATAGTATGGAGTCAGGTTCTCAACATTAAACACAGGGTGAATTCTCATACTGGCCGGGATGTCAAGTCGGTAGACGTTGGTCCCAATACGACTAATAATGGAGTACAGACCCATTCGCCTCGCGCTTAACTTCTTGGCAGGCCCCGAAGGGAGCCTCTCGGGGCGGACTCGCACTATTACCTTCTCGCCTATGTTAAATATTTGCTCTCGCCTTCGCTTATCTGCATGGACTTTGTAATTTTCATTGCTTAATATTATTTGTCGGCGGACCGACTCATGCAAATCATGCAAGTGTTGTGCAAATGACTCCGCAAACTCACTAGGGCGGGACTCTAAAGGGCTCGACACAAGGTCTATGGGCTTCCTCGGGTCATATCCTGACACTACATTAAATGGACTCAACCCGGTGGACCTATTGACTGAGCTATTGTAGGCAAACTCTGCTATCGGCAAATCTAAGTCCCAACTGCCTACATGCTCTCCTACCAGACACCGCAACAGATTTCCTAAACTCTGATTCACTACCTCAGTCTGTCCGTCCGTCTGTGGGTGATATGCCGAGGAAAACCTAAGGATAGTGTCAGTCTTGTGCTATAAGGTTTTCCAGAAGTAGCTCATGAACCTCACATCGCGGTCCGACACAATCGACTTGGGCATGACATGCAATCGAAATACGTCCCTCATGAACATGGATGCAACGCGAGTCGCATCTGCCGTCTTGCGGCAGACATGAAGTGTGTCATCTTCGAAAACCGATCAACCACCACGAAGATGGAGTCGTGCTTCCGCAAGGTGCGGGGAAGTCTGAGACCAAAGTCCATGCTAATGTCCTCCCAAGGGCGGTGTGGTACGGGTAAAGGTGTATAAAGGCCGGTGTTCTGCTTATTGCCCTTTGTCGTCTGACAGATACGACAGTGGCGCACAACTCGGGCTACATCCTTCTTAAGGCCGTGCCAGTAGAGACGGTCCTCGACAATGACGATGGATTTATCTCGCCCGAAGTGGCCCGCGGCTCCGCCCGCGTGCAACTCCTAAATCAGATAATCTTGGTAAGATGTCTGGGGAATGCATAGGCGGGAACCCCGGTACAAGTATCCCTCATAGATCTGATATCCCTCAACGGGGTCGGGTGGGTCTCGGGATAGGGCGGTGTAAATCCCGCCAAAATCAGGACACGTCGGATAGTCGAGCATCAACCTCTCAAGTTCCCTCGACGCTCACAGTCATCGTCTGCAACAGAGATACGCGGCGACTCAACGCATCAGCCGGCTTGTTCTCAACACCATCGCGGTGTTTAAGAGCATAATGGAAATCCTGCATATACTCGACCCACTTCGCATGCCGGTGGCCCAGCTTGCGTTGCGTGTCCAGGTATCGTAGGGCCTGGTGGTCGGAGTATAACACAAACTCCCGTGGAAGGAGATAGTGCCTCCAGTAGCGTAGAGACTGGACTATCGCATAAAACTCTCGATCGTAGTTCGAGTACTTTTGCTTAGCCTCATTCAGCTTCTCACTAAAGTAAGAAACTGGTTGTCCCTCTTGACTTAATACGCCACCTATACCGACACCTGACGGGTCACAGGCGACCTCGAAAGCGCGACTAAAATCCGGCAGTCGTAGGACCGGAGCTGTCGTCAACCTCTCCTTAATTTCCTCGAAGGCCCTAGTGGCTGCGGGGGTCCACTGAAACTCTCCCTTATTGAAACATCTCGTGAAGGGGGCCATGATCGTGCTGAACCCTTGGACAAACCTCCTATAGAAGGTGACAAGCCCGTGAAAGCTACGTGCCTCGTGGATATTCTTAGGCACAGTCCAATCTCGAATAGATTTGGCCTTCTCAGGGTCCACGGAGACTCCAGTAGAGGATATAATAAAGCCCAGAAAGTGGACCGACTCGGAGAGGAATGCACACTTCTTCAGGTTCACATACAGTTTCTTTTGGCGAAGGGTGCCAAAGAGAAGTCTCCGATGATCGAGGTGAGCAGCCTGCGTCTGGCTATAGACTAGTATATCGTCAAAGTATACCACCAGAAACTTGCCCATGTAGGGCCGCAACACCTGCGTCTTAACTCGCATAAACGTGCTCGGGGCATTGGACAGCCCAAATGACATAATTAGCCACTCATATAGACCATCCTTGGTCTTGAATGCGGTCTTCCACTCGTCTCCCTCACGAACTCGTATCTGATGGTACCCACTACGAGGTCGATCTTGGAGAAGATCTGGGCACCGGACATAGTATCCAGTAGGTCATCGAGTCTTGGGATCGGGAAACGATACTTAACCGTGATTTTATTAATGACGCGGCTATCGATGCACATACGCCAACTACTGTCCTTCTCAGGGGTAAGAAGGGACGGGGACCGCACAAGGACTCAAACTCTCACGAATGAACTGCTTCCGGAGAAGCTCGTCAACCTGCCGTTTGAGCTCAGCGTGCTCATCCGGGTGCATACTGTAATGAGGCAGGTTCGGGAGGGAGGCTCCCGGGACTAAATCAATGGCATGTTGAATGTCCCGTGGGGGAGGCAGCTCATCGGGGAGCTCGTCTGGCATGATGTCCGCAAACTCGCCTAAAAGGGGACGCACCGCGGGTGGGTAGTCAACTGGGGTGCCCTCAGTAACCTGGGTAGCGGCGACTACATAAATGACGTCTGACTCGGCGCTATCTCGTAGGAACTCACCTCGCCTCAAAATATGCAGTGGCCGCGAGGCGCTCGTGCTCACAGATGTATCTACCACACCCTTGGGTCGATCTCGGGGCTGGGTGGGCGTCAACGTAATCTTCTGCCCCTTATCATAAAAGACACATGTTCGAGCGACCGAAGCACGTGACGTCACGATCAAATAGCCAGGGGCGGCCAAGCAACACATGGGAGACGTCCATGGGAATGACATCACACCAAACCTTGTCCTGAAAGGACGCGATAGTGATTGGGACTAAGCAGCGCTGGGTGACCTGGATCGCCGTCTTGTCGACCCAGACAACACGGTATGGGTGGGGGTGAGACTCAGCCTTCACCTGCATACCGTCAAGCCCCTTCTGGGCGACGATGTTCACACAACTCACACTATCAATAGCTAGCTTGCAGGGACCGCCCGCACTAGGAAAGTACCTGTAGAAGATGGTAGTGCGCCGCCAATCCTCATCCACACGTGGGGTGTGCAGGAGGCATCTAATCACTCCCACCTCTAGCGATCGCTCGGCGTCACTCTCCCAACCTTTCTTAACTTCAGCCTTAACTTCCTCTGGGGCCTCCTCTTCGTCCTCTAAACCCTGCTCCGCCTCCTCAACTAGCAGGTTCCGCGTGGGGCACTGCACCGCCATATGGCCTCTGCCAGAACATCTAAAACATGCAATGCCCCCAGATCGCTGGCCATCAATGGCTATGGCTTTACCCTTCGCATCCGCGGGAATACGTGAGGGTGCAGTCGTGGTGGTCTGGGGCGGAGCGGGTTTCCTAAAACTCGAGGAATTAGTTCGCGAAGTGAACTGCCTCGTACTAGACGATCGGAGGTACTGCTCGTACTCGAGGGAGAGCTGGAATATCTGATCAACAGTCTCCAAGCAGTGAGGAATCAACTCTCTCCAAATATCGGAACGAAGGCCCGCCTTGAAACGGGAGGCAGTGGCAATAGGTTCCTTTGAGATGTCACTCCTGAAGATCAGCTCATCGAAGCGAGCCATGTACTCAGCGACGGTAAGCGTCCCCTGCCGTAAGTTCTGCAGCTGCTTAAAGAGCTGATCTCGATATGATGCGGGGAGGTACTTCTCTTTCAGTCTCTCCTCCATCTCATCCCATCTGACGATGAGGTAGTAACCGTCCCGCTCTAAAGCTCTCTCAACACTGATCCAGAATACCTTAGCTTGTCCGATCAACTTCATCTTCGCAAAGCGGACACAACGCTCGTCACTCATGTCATACCACTCGAAGTAGTGGTCCATGTACAAGAGCCAATCATTGGAGGTTTTCGGATCTAGGCGACCATCGAACGAAATGGCGTCGAGTCGAATATGACGAGTGATGTCTAAGTAACGTCCATCTCTCCGTGGATCATGGTAATCCTCGAGGTAATCATCCTGAGCGTAGTCGTGTCGACCGGGTGGGGGACTACGCCCTCTCCGACCTGGAGGATAATACTCATCACGATGATGGTCTCGGTGGCCAAGTGGAGGCCCTCGATCCCTGGGGTCAGGATGAGGTCTACGCGGCATGCGGTACTCATCACGCGGAGGTAGGGGCCTCTCACGCGCCATATCAAGATGTCGTCTGGCCAGTGGGGCTGGGGCTCGGTGGTGAGGATCGCGACGGTAGCGGTCTGCCGAAGGCTGATCATCTCTTGGGCATTGGTCATAACGTGGAGGAACGTCAGGGTCGTCCTCAAGTGAATCGTCATGCTGTGTCGGGGTGTCTCTGACATCCTCTAAGTGGCCTAAACGAAGGTTCACCTCGGCAAGATCATGACGCACATCGTCGAACTGGGCTCCTATGGTGTCAAGGAGACCTAGTGCAAGGCGTTGGAACTCAGCAAAAGCGGCGTCCGAATTCGAGCTTGTTGCTCGGTCCTCGGTGTTCTGTGGTGCTACCATGCTTACTCTAAAAGTCCTACCACTACGGAGCATGCAAGTGGCCTAACCTTGTCCTCTGATACCAAAATGATGTAGGGGTAGGTTAGTGGTGCTCGAAAACTACAACTCTACGTGCAGGTGCATGGGTGACACACTAATGCAATGCTACATGCAAGGTGGTAGTCGGTCGGCAACGAAAATTATTATAAGAATGAAATTAATAATGTCACGCAAATATTTGAAATAAAGAAACAAACAATTAATTGTTAGCAATTTGACAACGGCTTCCTCCGTTCAGAGGGCCTAAGCAAGCGTGCGGCGAATAATTTCACAAACAATTATTATCATAAAAAGAAATAACTACTACACAAATATAATCTCAGCACAATATAGATAAACACCGAATGAAAACGTCAAGTCACAGAGTACAATACCATAAATGCTCACAACGTAGAGGGCTGAACCGAGCCACTGGAGGATTTGAAGGCCGGTTATAAAGACGGACGATCAGAGGTGGAACCGATGGCGAGGCGACGATGACGGTGGCTGCCCTCGGCGGAAAGCGGTGGTAACGGATGGTAAAACGGCGGATCCGGCCACGAATGAATAGATCCGGGCCGGGGGTGGGTAGATCCGCTATTTATGAGCGGATCCAGGCAAAAATGGAAGGTTTGTGCGGTGGAAATAACAGATCGGACGGCTAGATTCCTAAATCTGGACTGATCTAGGATTTTGGGGATATTGAGATGGTGGATCCACGGAGGGGATTGAGTAAGAGTGGCCGGCTAGGGTTGGGAGTGGTTCCGGCGGTAGAGGGGAAGGAGTGGTCGGTTTGGAGGTGGGAAGGAGGGGTTGCGGGCTGGAGGGTTGGAGGAGGCCGGCGCTGGGCTGGGTTGAGGTCGGCGGCGGTAAACAGGGCCGACGGGTTTTGGATCTGCTAGAGCTGCGGGCCGACCGTCTCGGGGGGAGGTTCGGGTGATTTTCGGTGGCCGAAAGTGAAGGAGGGGTGGAAAATGATGGTGGGGGTAGGGTGTACCTTGGGGGGGGGGGAGTTTGGCGGCCTAGGAGTCGTCACCTAGGGTTCCACGACGTCGGCACCGGGGAGGGATCGCTGGAATCCGGGAATGCTTCTTCTCCAAATCCAACAATGACTGAATTCAGACCCTCTACATCCTATTTATAATAAAAGAGAGGCTAGGGCATCCCCATCAACGTCTATGATTGGCCGGTGGGTTCACCCATAAAAATACATCAAAATAAAGTGAAAAAAAAGTAATATAGCTTTTTGACTCGCGGCGACGTACCGGACGCAACCGCGGAGTCCGATCGGCGATCCGATCAAGTCTTCCTGCGCGAATACATGTATGTGGGTCCCGCCTTGCGGCGAACCACTCCAGGTGCATCTGATGGCTCCCTATCAGTTTGAGATCTAAAGTTGTTCCTAAGGGTCTGTTAATTGTGTGAGGATTAGATTGCATCTTTCTTAGGTTATCTTTAATATGTAAATAAGAAATATCTAAATGTATTCAATTAATTGAGGTACTTGTGGCCATATCAACATTACATTTTTGTTTGTGAAGAGAAATGCAGGGCATAGAATGAAACTCCAATTTTTATTAAATCTCAAAAAACTAGTATGTATACATTTATATAGGAAGGGAGAGGAGAGAATCTCAATCCTAAGATGTGAGACTAAAGAGAATCTATATGGACTCCAAGAGCGGGTTTTACAAATGAGCTTTTACATTTCCTTCTTTAACACTCCCCCGCAAGCTCGAGCATACAAACCATAGGCACCAAGCTTGAATAGGAACTGATGATATAGTGGTCGAGAAAGGTCTTTGGTGAGGATGTTAGCAACTTGCTCTACAACAATCTTTGATTGTACTTTTTCCCGAATGAAGTGACAATCAACTTCAATATGCTTGGTTTGCTCATGGAATACTGGATTCTTGACAATATGTATAGCTGCTTGACTGTCACAAAACATGATTGCCAGAGAGGAGAGTTTGACTCCCAAATCATTATGGTGGCTCTCAAGCCAGGTGAGCTCAGAGACAGCCGCTGTCATAGCACAATATTCAGCCTCAGCAGACGAGCGAGCAACAATAGACTGCTTCTTGCTACGCAGGTAATAAGGTTTCCGCCAAAGTAAGTACAAAAACCAGTTGTGGAGTGTCTTTCATCAAGAGACCCCGCATAGTCAACATCATAGTACGCAACAAGAGAAAGAGAGGAAGATGGTTTGTAGACAAGTCCTTGTCTCGGAGCAATCTTCAAATATCTGAGAATGCGTTCGACGGCTTGGAGATGAGATGTCCAAGTAGCATGCATGAATCGACTCACAACCCCAACAACAAACGAAATATCATGTTGCGTAACCGTAAGATAAATTAGCTTCCTCTTCAAGCGTCGATAGTACTCTAGATTTGTAAGCAGCAGGTCTGAGTCAGATTCTTGTGCAGACAACTTGTGATTGAAGTCCATAGGGGTGTCCGCCGGTTTACACCCCAAGTAGCCTGTATCTTGAAAAAGATCAATACAGTACTTCCGTTTGATATGATAAGGCCATCAGGACGTCGTGCGACCTCAAGTCCAAGAAAGTACCGAAGATTTCTCAGGTCTTTTGTCTGAAATGCTGAGTTCAAAACTTCAAATGTTGCTTTATTTTTTGTATCCCCGTGGAGTCGCCGCCTATGATTAGAATATCATCAACATAAACAAAGAATATCACGGTGCATGTTGATTGATGACGAATGAAGAGAGAAGTTAGCCGAGTTTCGTATAAATCTCACTTCACGCACAACCTTATTGAATTTGTTAAACCAAGTGCGAGGAGACTGTTTGAGACCATATATAGATTTTCTGAGATGACATACATGAGACTCTTCCGTGGTCTCAAACCCTTGGGAGGCTGATGCATATAAACAATTTCGAGTAGATCGCCATTAAGAAAGAAATTTTTAATATCTAGCGATGCAAGGGCCACTGTCGGTGCACGACTAAGGAGATCAGGACCCGAATAGTATTTAACTTGGCAACATGGGAGAAGGTTTCTTCATAATTAGGACCTTGTTGTTGAGTGAAGCCCCGGTCCACGAGGCGAGCTTTCAGGCGTTCAACATTCCCATCAGGATCATGTTTGATAGCGAAGACCCACTTGCAACTGACACAAGATTGGCCGAGAGGAAGAGGAACGAGATCCCAGGTTTGGTTAGCCCATAGGACAGTCATTTCCTCATCAATGACTGCACGCCACCCTGAATGATGTAGAGCCTCCTGCAAAGAGCTAGGAAGAGAAATGGGGAAAGAGACTAGGCAAATTTAATTAGTGGTGGAGAGAGGCGATGGAATGATAAAAAATTCGCCAACAGATGAGTCGTAGAGGTTGATGCTGAATCGATGGGCTGTGGCATATTGCTAGTGGTAGGGAGCTGTTGTAGGGCATCATTCTTGGATGAACGACGACGATTATAGACACGAAAAGGTGGGCGAGGGAGTTCGGGCTCTGGGAGCGGTGGAGGAGGAAGAGGGAGAGGCAGAGTTATGACAGGGACAGCAGGACGAACAACATGGGCAAGGGAAGGTGGAGACGGTGTGGAAAGTGTGGAAGGGGAGGAGTAGAATGGTTGATCTTCAAGGAAGGTGACATCAGCCGAGACGATCGGCTTGACATCAGTAGGAGATTAGCAGACAACCCCTTTTGAGTCCGGGAGTAGCCAATGAACATGCACTTGGTAGCGCGAGGATCAAGCTTATAATTGGGGGGACCGAGAGTGTGAACATAACATGTACAACCAAAGACACAAGACGTGAGGGAGAACAGAGACGTGGTAGGAAAAAGGAGAGCAAACGGAGACGCGAAGTCGAGCATGGAGGAGGGCATGCGATTGATGAGATAACATGCAATAGAAATAACGAAATTCCAGTATTGTGTAGGCACCTGCATTTGAAACATAAGTGACTGAGCGACATCAAGGAGGTGACGATTTTTTTGCTCGGCCACACCGTTTTGTTGTGGAGTATAGACACACGAGGTTTGATGTATAATTTCAAACTCGATACATAAATTTGAGAAGGTGCGGCTAGTATATTCACGGGCATTGTCAATGCGAATTATTTTTAGGGTAGAGGAGAACTGCGTACGCATCTTGGTAATAAAAGCACGAAACACAGAGGTAAGTTCAGTACGATCATGAAGTAGATATAACCAGGTGAGACACGAGTAATCATCAATAAAGGTTTCAAAATAGCGATACCCAAACACACTGGGAACTCTGTAGGGTCGCCAGATATCAGAATGCACTAAATAAAACGTAGTATCACTTCAAGTACATTTAGGAGAGAAAGAAGTACGATGATGTTTGCCATAGATAAAAGATTCACAAGTAAACTCTTGTAATGAAACATCAGGGAGAGTCTTCTTGAGAATCAGGAGGGGAACATGCCCAAGGCGACTATGTCAATCAATAGAGGAGACTGCAGAGAGAACGGTAGGTGGGAGTTCCAAGATGTAGAGCCCATTAGATAGCCGTCCTTTACCAAAGGTATTCCGCGTTTATCGATCATGCACAACAAAGGAGGAAGGGGAGAATTTTATACAACAATCAAGTTTTTGAGTAAGACGACTAACTGATAGCAGATTAAAAGGTGACCCCGAAACATGAAGGACCGAGGAAAGAGAGAGTTGGAGTAAGCCATAAATCAGTAGTGCCAGAAACCAGAGTGGTCTCGCCATTAGGTACAGTGATGAACTTGGGATAGGCAAAGTGTATGTATTGAGGTGGTTTCTAGGAGATAATATGGTGAGTAGTGTAAAACCCTCTCCCCCACCCCTTGCTCGGGTCGTGTCGGAGATGAGCCTTACTGCCCAAGACATCCACATAGTGCTTCCCAAGTGGCAACGACCCACTTTACCAAGCATTAGTTGGCCGCCTTGCCTGACTTGAATCACAACATTCACATCACATCACAAATTTGCGGAAGCAATAACCGAAAAATATATATATATATATATATAACTGTATATTCATATTTATCAGAGTAAGCGTAGGCCATAGCCACTGTTTATACAATGAGCCCGTAGACTTCAAAAAGTCTACTACTAACACTCTCTTTCCTTAGCCTGCGCACTGAAACTCATGTTTTGGAAGTCTGGAGATGACAGGGGTGCCTCTGCTCGGGTAGTCAGGTCAGCAGACATAACGTCCTGCGACAGCTGGACTTCACGGTGCTCCATCTCCTGTGAATGATTATTAAAATAACCTTGAGCCACAGAGCTAAGTGGAAACACATCTCCCCGGATTCATATCCTGGGGACGAACCTGCGCACAATCAACAAGTAAATAGCCGAAGCACAAGAGGGTTAGTAGCAGCATTTCATAAATAAACTAGGAGCATCTAACAAAAAAAAATGCAGCATAATATGACTGGGAAATAACAACTTAATCATCAGTTATAAAATAGGCGCTCAACTAGCTAAGATAGCACAGGTACACAACCTGTATTCACACCGCGGGTATTCAAAACCCGCCAACACTCCGCAGGTGTTCAAACCAGCGCACATCGCAGGTGTTCAAACATGTGTACACCGCAGGTGTTCAAACCCGCGCACACTCCCTATGTTGACATAGTATGGATCGCTTACCTTCAAGCAGGGTAGCGAACCCTGCGGGCCTCGTCAATGTGGCCGTCGGTGACGGTGACCAGTCCTGCCAGTTCTGGGGGTGGTCGTACCGCACTACCCAGGCTCTAACGTACAATCAAGTGTACTCTTGGATGTGAGCAACATTTGACGAATTTTGAAAATTTAGGCCGACCAGTAGAGGGAATCCGAGGAAAAAAAAAACGGTCGGTCACCCGTGGTGCCATCTCACTGTTGCATGAGTCGTTGACCTTCCTGCACTGGTACGAACGGTTTGCGGAAGTGACTGACCCGCCACTTTTCACCGCAAGCAATTTACAAGCATTTCAATTTAAATAATTTGCTTGTAGGTACCGGTCCTATGACGGCCTGCCCTACTTGACATTAATTAATTCGGGCAAACGACCTTTTTAAAACAACATGTCACTCAATATTTGGTAAGGAGCGCTACGAGCGTGAGAACACATTATTCTGGGCTCAATATTTGGTATTCAAGCTAACCCTGGAGGAATATCTCGACTTCTGTTATCCCCAACTAACGCTCAACCAAAAACCAACCGCTCGTCAGAGCGGGGCCCGTGCTAAAAATGCTGAAAGAGTAAATTATTTAAATGCGGTAATAAAATGTTGTTAGAAATAAGCTGCTGAACTGAATGCACTGAATAAAGTGCTGAAATAAACATGACCAGTACGAAATTGGAATGGTACTGAACAGAAAGAACTGTAAATTGGTACTGAAATGAACTGGATCAGTACGAGATTGTAATAGTACTTGAAAGAAAAGAACTGAACTGAATGTAAAGTATCAAGACCAGTACAAAACTGGAGTACTGAAAGGAAAGAACTGAACTGAAAGTAAAGAAACAAGACCAGTACAATACTGAAGTACTGAAAGAAAAATACCGAACTGAAAGTAATAAAAATTAACTGAAACAGTGCAAGACTAGAATAAAAAAAATAAAGAAAAGAGTTAGTAGTACAATCGCTTCGTTCTTAGGAGACTTCAGTTCCATCTTCGTTCATAGGAGGAATGTTCAGTTTCATCTCCGTTCTCAGGAGGAAAGTTCAGTTCCATTTTCGTTCTCAGGAGAAAAATTCAGTTTCATCTCCGTTCTCAGGAGGAATGTTCAGTTCCATCTCCGTTCATATGAGACAAGTTCAGTTCCATCTCCGTTTTTAGAAAGCTTTTTTTGAGTTTCACCCATTATTAAGGTCCGATATTAGTTCAGTTGCGTTTTTTAATCACAACTTAATCGGATTAAGGAAGCCTATTATAGGTTACTGCACCTTTATTATTCATTCATGAATAATCACCAACTACTTGACTCGCGTCAGATCAAAACAGAGCATCTCGTTAGAAAGCACATTCCTTCTTGAATTTTAACCTCAAAAATCATTTTCAACACATGAGGAAAATTATTCGCCTGAAATGAGGTTGGGTATTTAATCTTCCAAGATTACCCAAAATACCCGAGAGTTGTTTCAAAAACGAAGTCCTCGCTGGATTTGCAAAAATCCTCGAAACACTCTGAGCTTGAAATCTCGCCTCGATAAATCTCGCCGATCATTCATTTTGAGTACATTATTCAATTTAAAACACGATCACGCACACCGATTTTCTTTTTTGAAGAATTTGAACGTATCAATTTCAAAGCGCGGCCCTAGACTCTAAGAAATCGAAAAATCTTCAATTTTCACCCCAAGGTTCCCAAATTTTGACACAACATTAAAGAGGGCCTAAACTGAGTATAGAAAATTTTTCAAAAAATTTCAAGCATTTTTGGGCCTATAAATTGGCCAAATAATTCTTATTTAGGTTTTTTTAAAATATCAAATCAAATCATAAAATTTCCAAAATTTTTGTGGAGATAGCCCCCATCAAGGGGAAGAACTTTCATGTTCAAAACTCTTCTACTAAGAACCTAGATTTCTCTACAAAAAAAATCATGTTTCTGTTATAATCCCGGTCTGCATTTAGTCATTTTTAATCAAATATTGCGGCTGAGATGGAGCCGAACAACGCCTTTTAATCTTCCTTCCCCATAGTGGACCTGACACTGATCCGCTCTGGGTGCACTGATGCTGAGGCAGGGGGGCGAGATTTAAGAAAATCGCCGCCGGCTGATCTCCTGGTGGAGATCAGACGGCGGCGGGACAATCCCGGCGGCAGGACAATCCCGGCGGTAGAAACTTATGGGCTTCTGCCTCCGCCGCCCGATGGCAGTCAGGCCACGACGCCCCCCCAGCCAACTCGTCGGGGGTCGGCAACTCATTTGGCGGTGGTCCGGTGGTCGGAAAAAACAAACAGAGGATAACTATTTTTCGGGTGCCTCCAGAGCGGCGAATTCCGGCGGCACCATGGCCCTCCGTCGCCAGGGATGTACATCCCCGATGGTGTAACACCCTCCCAGTGCCACCACCGGCGCTGGGCAGGGCTTACCACGCGCGTCCACCACCCTACCTGGAGCTAGGCTCGGGTGGCGCCGGTGGCGCTCCGGTCGCCAGGAGGTGCTTGTTGCACGTCTGGAAGATGAGGAAGAGGAAGGAAAGAAGCTTCCACCTGGAGTTGGGGGGCTCGAGAAGGGCCAGACTGATTCGCCATTAAAGGTGGCGGAGGAAGGAGGATGGTGGCGGAGGATTTTCCGACGAGGGTGGCTCCGGTGAGGCTGGGCTTGGGCTCGCCTGAGTGGTGTGGGGTTAAGCAGAGGGGTGAGGGCTAATATATAACCGGGGGAGGGGTCCTCCCCTCTCCCGACGGTGTGGGATTAATCCCCACCCTCCAGCTATCCCTGGACAGCTGGAGGTTGATCCTCCTCCAACAAGTGAGAAAAGGAAAGCCCATAGGCCGGGCTTTTGAAAAGAAAGAAGAGAAGGGGAAAATGGACCTCTTGATTTTTGGCCCAAGGCCCATGGTTCAAGGGGAAGGCCCTGCTGTAATTCAGAGCCTATCTAGAATGAATATGAGCCTAAGAGTGGCCTAAATGAGTGGCCTCCAATGGTGGCCTCATTGAAATTCAATCCTCTTAAGAAAAATGCCTTTTTAAGGGTTGTTTGACCAAAAGTCAACCCTGAGATGGGTCCCCTTGTGGGTCAAGGTCAAAGGGTCCAAGTCATCGGGAGACGGGTGGTCACAAATTGACCACCCGTCGTCGAAATTGACCGGGGCTAAATCCGTTGACTTCATATTGACCATACAAATCCAACGTCACTGACCGGGGTCAAATCAGAGTTTGTTTGCTAAATATCCAATTTTGCGCGTCACAACGCACTAGAACGTTCAAAACGGTCATATTCACTGTCTGACTTTGGATTGTAACGCAACAAGTTCCAACGCGCTCGTATCGACTATACAAAGCTATAGGAACTGACAAAATTCAGATCATCGTTCTCTAGCTCTATATCCCCGTCTAGGGTTACCTCCTACCTTATTATGGGTCACAAGTAGAGGTTCAGGTCACTTTTATTGGGTCCACTAGGGTTTTAGTGATCCAATAAAAGTCGGGATTTTACAAGTAACATTCATATCCACAATCCAATGAGGGCTATGAGATAGACAAAATATACCTTCAGTGGAGAAAGACGCAACAGAGCCAGACGAACGACTAATAACTCCTTGGAGTTGCTGAAGCTGGGTGCGGAGAGCATCAATATCTTGCCTGGTAGAAGAATGAGAATTTGGTGGAGTAGAGGCAGTGGGATGAGGAGCAGCTGTAGTGGAAGCAGTAAGATATGGAGGCAGCCCATGCTTGCGGTAGCAGGTTTCTTCAAGATGACCCTTGCGACCACAGTAAACACATTTAATGGTAGAGCGTCCAACACATCCTCGTTCCCAAGACGTGAGGCGACCTCGAGCTGAAGAGCTACGAGCTGCAGGAGTAGGTAAGAGGGGCTGCTGAAGGAGAGCCGGAGAGAAATTCCCAGAAACCTCGGGTGGTGGGGTAACTTTGAGCATCATAGAACAGACATCAGAGAGAGAGGGCGTTGTAACAAAGGAGAGAATCTGAAGATGGGGAGGAACGCGTGTCATCATCATATCAATCCCAACAACTTACTTTTGTGCCTATTGTGTCGCTAGATCCGTGGAGGGATACTGATGTTGTATCCAGACCTCCACCAGGGTTTTGGCCGTAGCAACAAAGGAGGTCAAATCGTCCGTTGCCCTGGGGTCCAGTGTTTGAAGCGCAGAGATGATGAGTCAGTTCGTTTCCACGTTTCTGCTCCGATGCAGTCGGACATCAACAAATTTTTTTTGACTGTTTGTATCCGCGTTCCATCGCCAACGGAGCCCAAAACTTCTGTTGCCAACGTAGCTTTCCGACAGCTCCTCTCAACTCCTTTTCAACGGAGCTTTCCAACGCCAAACTCGTTTTCTCCTCCCCCAGCCAAAAGACGCGCGCAAATCTGCAACGGGGAGGGTCGGCGAAGCCGTGCTCCGGCCATGGTCAGCGGAGCCGTAGTACGGCGAGGGAAGGCGCAGTCGTGCTCCGGCGAGGGAGGGCGGAGAAAGGCTGAGCATCCATGACGCTGCTACTTCCTTTCGGCGAAGGGCTGATTAGATGACCAGTTAGGAAATAATATATTATTATATAATATTATCGTATATCATATTATTATATATTATATTGTTGTTATTATTAGAATTAGGATTATTATATTCTTATTATTAAGATTATGATTGTTATTTTTATTATGATTATTATATTATGATTATGATATCTTATTATTATTAATAATAAATTTAATTTATAATAAATATTAATTATAATTTATAATCCATTTTAATTAATGTAATTGCAAATTTTTTTATAATTAAATGTAACAGAAACGTCACCGTTGTTTTACCAAACTGTTTCTCCATTTTGAACAGCTCTGTCACCGTTGTTTTACCAAACTGTTTTTCCATTCTGAAGAGCTTCATTCTCACAGCTTCATTCTCACAGCTCCATTCTCACAGCTTCATTCTCACAGCTTCATTCTCACAGCTCCATTCTCACAGCTTCATTCCCACAGCTCCTTTCCCACAGCTCCTTTGGCCACCGCCACCGCCGAAACAAACTGACCCGATATTAAACAAATGTTGTAAACTGTCTTTACCAGAGTAGAGAGAGTGAAGGTAGTCCACATCGTCTTGGCCGTCTCATGATACATGGTCATACGGTAGGGCTCGGTGTCCATGGAATTGAGGATCTAGGATTGGACCCGACCGTCATCACGGAGCCAGTCGTCAGTGGGGACAGTGGGAGGGTCCCAAGTAAGATGATGAAGGAGACTTTTGGTCTGAAGAACGCGACAAATAGAATGCACCTATTCCACAAAGTTTGACTTCTCGCTGAGAGAGATGGTGGTGATCCGGAGTTCATCGCGAACATCAGGAGGAGTGGCACGACCGGGAAGAGAGGAAGCCGCCGTCGAATCCATGACGACAAGAGGAGAAATAATTAATAAAAGTAAAAACCGGTCGGGCAAAAGCACATGCGATCTGGCTATCAGAATGGGTTGCCTGATGAGAACACAGAGGAGCGGCATGTGATACCACGAGCACCAGAAGAAAAGCGTCGGTTAGAGGAGCTCGTAGCGGCTAGGCAAGATCAGCCGCCGAGCAGACAGCGGTAGAGAGGCAGTCCACGGCAGGTAAGAGAAGCAGACCGCGACAGGTAAGACCACGGGTAAGAGAAGCAGACCGCGATGGGTAAGACCACGGGCAAGAGAAGCAGACCGCGGTGGATAAGAGAAGCAGACCACTCACCCTAGCAAACGACGAGTAGTCCGCGGATAGCAAGCAGACCGCAAGTCGTAAATAGCAAGCAACGAAGGTGGCATACTACAGCAAGCAGCGGACACATCACGGACTATAGCTGCGCACTAGAGAAGTCGACCTGAAGAGCAAGAGCTGCGGCTTGAGATAAGGACTGCAGCGGGCAGGGAAGGGTCTTATAGAAGAGACCACAACAGGCGGATGTGCCGAGGCCGAAAGAGCTTGCAACGGGCAGAGAAGCAGTCTGAGGACGATCAGCAACACGCGACTAGCAGTAGTTCGCGGCGAGCAGAGAGGTGAGTGGGGCCCAAGAAGAAGCTATAAAATCAGGAGGGGGGAAGAAAGGAGGAAGGAGTGGATCCACGGGAAGAGGGGAGGCTGGTAGAAAAACAGAGACCGCAGCCTTATGCGGATAGCAAGAGAAGAGAAGGTCGACGGTTATTAAAAAAGGAGGTCGCAGCCTTGTGCGGATAGCAAGAGAGAAGCAAGGCCGGCGGTTAGAAAGAGACAAACCACAAGTACCGTGTTCGGCTTTGATGCCATGTAGAGAAACGCAGGACAGAGAATAAAACTCCAATTTTTATTAAATCTCAAAAAACTAGTATGTATACATTTATATAGGAAGGGAGAGAAAGAATCTCAATCCTAAGATGTGGGAATAAAGAGAATCTACATGAGCTCCAAGAACAGACTTTACAAATGGGCTTTTACATTTTCTTCTTTAACAGTTCGTCTTCCAGAGTTCCAGTTATGAGAACATTTTGTTCTAAACATTAGGAGCTGGAATTGAACTTCACTGAAATATTACTCGTCTACGACCTAATTTTATGATTCAGTGTCATAAAAATAGTATATTTTCTGTTACAAGTTTTTGTAAGCTAATTTTATGCTACTATCTATATTATTCGTTCTTGATTTTCACTTTTTTTGCATCAAGGATCTTGGTGGATCTTTAGGCAGAGATGCAGCTACTGGAAGAGGAGTACTTTTTGCCACACAAGCTCTGCTTGAAGAGTATGGGAAGAGCATCTCAGATCAACGTTTCGTCATACAGGTGTGTAAACTGATTCTTAAATTGTACGGCCTGCTTTATATATTAATTACCTGAATTGATTATGATTTTGACAATTTTTTTTAGTACTAATACCACAAGAGGAAGCTAATCCTAGTTAAAATTGTATGGTCAATTATAATTGAATTCATGAAATGCAATTTCCATATACTTAGGATAAAGACTGGGCAGCCTCAATGAAACCTCTTAGAATGTGGAAACTTGGTTGATAAGGATAATAGTTTCACTCAGAGTTTACTCTCTAGCAATTTTCTAGTTACAGCAAACTTGAAAATGTTAAATGGTGTTGGGTTTGATGTTTTGTTACTCTGTTCTAAGGCAAGTTTAAGCCAAAACCTTATTAGGCTTCCTGTTGAACTTGTGCTTATGAAAGATCATTTACCTATTGATGTTGCTTGACCATGTAAGAATCCAAATAGCCAACCTAAAATAGTAAAACTAATTGGTCCGAGATGGAGAGGCACAAAATCAATATTATGTGCACAATGTTATGTTCTTTCTCAGTGCGAGACTATTCTCACGCCCTCTACATGTAGGATGTTTGAACTCAACACATGAATTACTTTTTTTTTAATTGTGTGACTGTGGAATGGGCAGTTAGACCTAGTCTGCTCAGATATCATGTAAAAATTCAAACATCTAACCTAAAACGAATTGATTGGAGGTGGAGAGGCTCGAGATTTATATTAAGTTTACAAGGCTATGCTAGTTTCTGTTGCGAGAATATTCTCATTAGATCTAGCATGCATTCTTTCGACTAGATAAAGTTTTTGCCGTGGATTACCATGAATTGAGGGAGAGAAATAATCCAAATATAAAATGCCAAACTGAAATTGCAAATGAATAATTGTCATCTTCTTGATCATTTTGAATTGTTTTTGACACATTCATTGTTTATTTTCCTTTAATTCAGGGGTTTGGGAATGTAGGTTCGTGGGCTGCCCATCTTATCAGTGAAGTTGGAGGGACAGTGGTTGCAGTTAGTGATGCTACTGGAGCTGTTAAAAACATCAATGGCTTGGATATCCCGAAACTACTGAAGCACTCTGTGGAGAATCGTGGTGTCAAGGGTTTCAACGGTGGAGATGCAGTTGATCCAAACTCAATCTTGACTGAAGACTGTGATGTGCTCATTCCAGCTGCCCTTGGCGGTGTTATAAACAGGTTTCTCCTTTTGCTTTAAATTGCACAAGTTATTATAGGCCTCATGATTATTCTTATTAAGACTTAACAAGCAATTTGACTTTTTAAGGGGGGATTTACATAAATTGCACTTAAATCTTTCCTGCATATGTAATACATAAGACCTAGATTTCACTAATCATTCATCTACCACTCAATTTTTTCTAATATATTAGATATACTGCTATCAAAATCCCGTTAACTCAAACATCTCATGAAAACCTAATTAGTTACTTTCTCCACCCACCTAATTGTTGAGAACCTAACCGGAACATAAGATTGGAGATGTGCTCAGCCTTCCCCACTTTTAAACATAACCAAGTCGCCTTCTCCGCCTTTGTCATTCTTCAACCTCACAGAGATTATATTGTTTATGCATTTCCACTGCATTTTCTTCCATCTGACTTTTGAAAACTACTCTGATAATAATTTGTTCCTGGGCCAAAAGAGCCTGTCGTTTGATGTTATTCCTAAAGATGTGAAATAGAAATATCATGTAAACATCTTCATATGATGATGCGAATGTGCATGACACACGACCCTCCTCTCCACTATGGAAGGCTCGGTGCTGTTTATTTGCCCTTCATTGATTAATCTTTTCTTTTAACCAGTATGATGTCTCTTTGTAATTTACCCTTTCAGGAGAATGTTGGTAATTTAGCACTTAGAATGTCTCCCATGTATGAGAGAGAGAGAGAGATAGATAGAGAGAGAGAGGGAGGGAATGTTGTCAAGACTTTTGTAAGTTTTCACTTGGAGGGGGATCTTTAGGGGGAACCAGCCCAGAAAAGATTGGCGTGAGCAATGAGCATATCTCGTGAGTTTGTATTCGCCTTTTTTATTATACTGCAATCAATTATTATTATTTTTGTTCGATATCATATGATATCCTCAATGAATAGCTTATAAAATGCCTCATTTTCATTGAGAAGGTGAAGTATTTAAAGTAGAGGGAGAAGGAAGTGAGTACTGGAGGGGAGAGGAAGGAGGAAATGTGCGAATGTGAAGTGGAAGAGGGACTCAATTAGGTTATGAAGGAGTTTATGGGATTTTGACAGAGTGGTGTTTTTTTATTTTATTTTTCCTTAAAAAGTTAAGTGGTTAGTGAATCTTTGGCTATATCTTATTATATAAAGCAATATAGGTATTTGGAGGCCCACCATAGATCAAACAAGAGCCATTGGATCATGAGAGAGAGTATGAGATGGGGAGAGAGTTGGGAGAGTGAGAGGAGGGAGAGAGGGAGAGAGAGAGAGAGGGAGGAGAGAGAGGGAGAGAGAAAGGGAGAGATGACGGAAGGGAGAGGAGAAAGGGGATGAGGGGGAGGAGAGAGAGGGAGAGAGATGGGGAAGGGAGAGAAAGAAAAGGGAGAAAGATTGCCATGAACGCGCGTGACAGCAGGGCGGCCGGCGGCTGTGTGCTCGCCGGCCTCCGGCGCCTGCCCTGGGCTCGGCGGCGTCCACACCGGCGAGCCCAGGGCGGCTGGCGAGCCCGCAGTCACCGGCCGCCCCACTGTAAAAAAAATTTGCAAACAGCACCGGCTGCGCCGCCAGTGCTGTCTGCAAATTATATATCTTTATCATATATAAAGAAATACTGTGGTCTGCGAATATCATGAGTTCAAAATTCCACAAGTCGTCAGATCATGAGTTCATAATTCAACAACCGTCTGATCGAGCACAATAAAATCATTCCATCTCTCCATATTTTAGTAGGTCTCTTAAACCTACTACTAGGGTGTCCTAAATATATGTGAAATTACGATTTTGCCCTATAACTCTTAAAAAATCCAACAGTTGGGTGTTAAAATTATATTTTAATTTAAATGCGGCTATCCGATTTCGATCCCAGGACCTCAAGCACAAGAGAAACAACTCAATCCAATGAGGCAAGATGACAACTATGCTAATTGTTCAAATAATTGATACTTATATTGTTATATTTTATGTATTTTTATAAATATATATATAAATATAAGTATAATATAATTCATTATTACATATAAATATACTATAGTCAGGTACAGTTGCACGAGGTCGTAGTGGCGGGCCGGGTACAATCGCACGGGGTCGTAGGGGAGGGTCGGGTACTATCGAGATTGGCAGTAGGGGCGGGCTGGGTACTGTCAAGATTGGCAATAGGAGCGGAGCCCCGCGTCGGGCACTCGTATATATATATATATATATATATATATATATATATATATATATATATATATATATATATATATATATATATATATATATATATATATACAAGCAGTCGTGCACGGGGGACCCCGTGCGGGCAACATTCGTTGTGGGTGCGAGATTTGTCGAGGGGGCGACATCCGTCGTGGTGGCGACATCCGTCGTGGTGGCGACATCCGTCGTGGTGGCGACATCCGTCGTGGTGGCGACATCCGTCGTGGTGGCGACATCCATCGTGGGGGCGACATTCGTCGTGGGGCGACATTCGTCGTGGGGGGCTACATTCGGCGGGGGCGACATTCGTCGGGGACGACATTGATCGTGGGGGCAACCTTGGTTGTGGGGGCGACATTCGTCGTGGGGACGACATTCGTCGTGGGTGCGACATTCATCGTCGGGGCGACATTTGTCGTGGTGGCGACATTCGTCATGGGTGCGACATTCGTCATGGGTGCGACATTCGTCATGGGTGCGACATTCGTCGTGGGAGCGACAAATGTCATGGGGGAGATAAATGTTGTCGGGGCGACATTTGTCGGGGTGCGACATTGGTCATGGGTGTGCTACATTTGTCGTGGGGGGAAGACCTGTCGTGGGAGCGACATTTGTCGTGGAGTAGACATTGGTTGTGGCGCCCGAGATTGATCGTGGGGGCCGACATTGATCGGTGGCGGGGACATTGGCCGGTGGCAGCAACATTCGCCGACTGAAGCGACAATGGTCGTTGGAAGCAGACAAAATTGGTCATGCGGGCGACATTGGTCGGGGGAGGGTACATCGGTCGTGGGCGGGTACATCGGTTGTGGGCGGCGACATCGGTCGGGGGCGGCGACATCGGTCGTGGGCGGGGACATCGGTTGTGGGCGGCGACATCGATCGTGGGCGGCGACATCGGTCGTGGGCGGCGACATCAATCGTGAACTCGTGGGCGGCGACATCAATCGTGAACTCGTGGGCGGCGACATGCAACAATTTTCTCAACAGATTTAGTTCCATCAACTCAATCAGTCCAAGTAGTTCCAAGTGGAATGCCAATCAAAAATATAAAATGACATCCTTCCTTTTATGACGTTTATTTTAGTCAACATATTTGTGAAGATGGCAGGAATTATATATTGATGAAAGATAGAAATATGAGAAGAGCAACAAAATTGTGGACAACTATTAGCAAAATGTGATCTCAGATTGCCAATGAGAACACAACTATTATGCCACTATGCATAGCATTACTTCAATCCCTTCTTTACATTCATGAAAATTTGGACATTCATCAATTTTAAAGATGATTATAGAAATTGACATGACTTTTTGACTCCATAGAAAAAATTTGGACAAACAGAAAAAGTTAAATCATAATTGCAACAAACAATTAAATCAGACATCCTAAAAGGAGAAAATTTCACCAAAAAACTTGCAAAAAAGGAAAAGATCACAAACAGACGCTCAAGAAAAAATCAGATCACAAACAAGAAAACCTGCACCAAAAATCAGATCAGAAACTAAAAAAATTAAACCACAGATAGAAAAACATGCACCGAAAAATGAGATCACAAACGAAAAAAATTAAATAAAAAAACCTGCTCACTTTTTGGCTCCATAGAAAAACCTATCACAAAAAAAAAATTAAATCAGAAGTGCATCAAAAAAATTAGAAGATCACAAACAGACATACTCAAGAAGAAATCAGATCCCAAAAGAAAAAACCAGCACCAAAAAATCAAAGAGGTCAACTTAAGCATGGTTTGAGCAAACGAACAAAAGAACCTTGTAGGATGGAGCAGAGGCAGACGAAGAAGAAAGTAAGTATTGTTAAGAAAGCAACTTTAAAGGCAGAAATGGATAAATTGACTAACGAAATTGATACCTTCGAGGATGGAGCAGAGGCATACGAAGAGCAAGCGCTGCTAAGAGGTGCACAACGGCTGGAAGAGGAGTTTGCGAGGATTTCTCCAACTCAAAGTGCACAATGGCGGCAACAATGGAGGAGTTCTTGAGAACCGGCTGTGGAGGAGGAAACCTGCAAGAAGGCCTCGAGTATAGCTGCCATCATTTCGGCGGGCTCTGTGGATGTCGAGGTGAGGTAAGGGCGCTTTCAGCGGGTGGCATTGGAGGAAGAGTGGATGCGGGATGACATTGCCGTGTGCTGGAGAAGATGTGAAGGCGTCAAATCCATTAAAGAGCGTGAGGATGCGGGTCACTCTGGCGGGAAGAGTGACTTGACGGGAGGAATTGACTTAGTAAAAATTTCTATTAAATATATAGCTGAAATTTCTATTAAATAACCTGAATTGACTTAGGAATTGACGGGTCAGTCTGGCGGGAGGAATTGATTTAATAAAAATTTCTATTAAATAATGAATGTTGATTGACAAAAAAACCTGAAATGGTGGATTGTAGGAGTGATATTTTGAGGATAATTTGGTCCCAAAAATGTTACACCATTGCTGAAATGGTGTTTGCTTATATTATAAAGATATATATATATATATATATATATATATATATATATATATATATATATATATATATATATATATATATATGAGCCTGTAAAATATTTCTAATGTAAATCTGCATTTAAGTTTTGCATAATGATCTAAATTAAAGGTATTCTAACGGATTTTCTTTTTAAAAAATTGCCAAACTTGAAGGGAAAATGCAAATGAGATAAGAGCTAAATTCATTATCGAGGCAGCCAATCATCCAACAGATCCTGAGGCCGATGAGGTGAATCTTCTAAAAGACATTAATTCATGAAAATCATTTGTTATTTTATTTTATTTTTTCTCATAATAACACGCTTATTTGAGATTTTCGACAACAATTGTCATTTCAGATTTTGTCGAAGAAAGGCGTCATTATTCTGCCCGACATCTTTGCAAATTCCGGTGGAGTGACCGTTAGTTATTTCGAGTGGGTTCAGGTAGGCTCTACATTTTTTGGCTCACACAAAAGCACTTGCCCCTTCTAGTTGTATATATAGCATTGTTCAATTGGGAGCATGAAGCAACATTGAGCTTAGAAGGCCCAGTTTAGAAGAGTCAATAGCAGTTGTGAACAAAATTATGAAAATCGCAGGTAGCATTTGGGTAGATGTAGTCACTAATACATTTGACTGAGATTGACATTAGGCCAAAACGTCCCCACTCTCATGCAAATATGTACAAGTTTATTCTCAGATTAACATTGACATTTTCGTGGGACAATTAAAGTTTAATGGTGACCAGATGAATTTTTCTTAGTTCATGTTGATAATATAGTCCCACGTTGAGAAACCCACGTAGATTTGCGCACTTAATAATGATCATAGGCCCCTCGATCAATAACGAATATGTCAATGTTATAACATGATATTAGATTAGACCCAGTCTTACATCATCCAATTCATCTAATAAAAAAAATGCACAACCCCACAACTTAGGGGCGTGTGTTGAGAATATAGTCTCACTCCCACATCGAGAAACTCATGTTAACCTGTGCGTGCTAAATATAGATTTTGAGCCCCTCCGCCTATAACAAATTGATTTTGGGCAGAACTCCTTTATTCTAACATGTCAACACTCACGAGAGATAGAACAGGTGCAAAACCCTTCTACCGTGGCACAAATGCATTATTTTCGTCTTTAAGAATGAACTATTTATGGCCGACACCCACAGGGCTTTAGCAGTGATTTGATATCTTTAAAAAAAAAGCTTCTCTGCAATACTCTTAGCATCATAGTCAGTAATGACTGAATCTGCTATAATGATTTGTCAACTCGACCATTCAATTCTGATTAGTGTGATTACACTGCACTAACCGCTCTTCTGACTGCCATCAGAACATTCAAGGATTTATGTGGGACGAGGAGAAGGTGAACTCGGAGCTGAGGACGTACATTAACAAGGGTTTCAAAGACGTGAAGAAGATGTGCGCGACCCATAGCTGTGATCTCCGAATGGGTGCCTTCACCTTGGGGGTTAACCGAGTAGCCCGGGCGACAGTCCTGAGAGGCTGGGAGGCCTAATTTTAAGTCCGGCGATCTCTCACTGAATCAATAAGTGCAAATCGTGATTGCTGCAGGGATTTGCATCCCTGAATCATGACGCGCAAGTTTGCTTCCTGTATCTCGTAGTATCTAATGCGGTATCGAGTTTTTCTTACTGTATTTCCCGGCATCTTCTGTATCTGTTTTCTTGTTCTGAAACAAAGGCATCTAATTGCTGATGCAGTTCTATTAAAAGTTCAATCCATTATTTGAAGGACCACTTTGCATTGCTATGCTTTCATCCTTACTATTTAACTTGATTCTACTGTTGAGTATATATATTTTATGTAATTTCTATGGAAGGGATGCCTCAAGGAGAGGCATGCGAGTGAATTGGTATTGAAAGTTCTGTATTTTGAGAATTTGAGTATCAGGTTGCGCCAACGTGCGGCTTATTTGCTCCGATGAGGTTGGATAAAAATGTCATTGTCATGCCAAAATCTTATGCTTCAAACATTGTCGATTCGACGTTGCACATTTATTTTTGATGTACGAGCTTTTCCAATTGATTTTGCAATGTTCGTTTCATTTTTGTTTATATTTCATTATGGATTGAAATATTGCCTATAGTTTGAGGGCTGATTTCATATGCTGGATTTGGGCTCACATGGATGGCTCACTTGAGTTTATAGTGGGCCGGCTGGGAGTGGTTTGTAATTTTGAAGGGCCAGTCTTCCTGGCTGGAATAGAATTTTATTATGGTGGACTGCTGGTTGGCTGCTGGCAGCAGCTTTGACTGGTCTTGGGTATTAATAAAATGGAGAAGGGGTGGATATATTTATCCCTTATAGTTATCATCTCTCATTCTTTATTCAGTCATTTCCGCCTCTCCTCTTGCTTGTTGCTTGTTGTGAGCTGCTGCTACCGCTTGTTTGGAGCTGCTGCTGCTGCTGCCAATTTTGCTGTGTTGGCCGACAACTTTGGGCTGAAAACTTCTATTGTGAGCTCCTCCCTTCTTTCCTCTATTTATTTCTTACCCTCTAGTGCTGGTTTTGCCTTCTAGGGTTGCAGTTTTGCTGGAGGAAATACTTGATAATATTTTCACTGTAATCACTACTTTAGCTTTTACTGTCTGGCTGTTTGTGATGGGGTTTTGCTTTGAAATTAGAGTTGCTATTAGCAGCTCTTGGTGTTGTTGTTCCAATAGCACTTGGAGTTGTTTTTAGCAGCAAATTATGATGTTGTTGGGCTGCTTTTGATCTCATGTAGTGGGCTGGTATTTGTGGTGGAATTGAATGTCATTTGTGACTTTGTTGGCCGGTTGGCTGGTTGGATAACTGACCTCTTTTAAAATCTTGCTGGTGACAACGGTCTTGTTTGCGTGGCTGAAATTGTGTTGTTTTGAATCATCTAAGCTAGGCCTTCCCTAGACAACTCCTGGAAGTCGTAGTTGTGGTCGTCTTAGGAGTTCGCTCGCAACTACTTTTTTATAAAGTAAATGATTTCTTGATACTGCAGAGGATGACGTTTGACGATAGTTGTGACGAGAATCCTACGAAGGACAAGAGTCAAGGAAAAGCTGTGGTGAGTTCTTACCGTTTTGATTTCGTATACTTTTGAATTATGAATACAAAGAGCTATTTTACTCTGAGCTAATTCCTTGTATGGACAATGAATATGGATTGAATTGAATTGAAGAAATTCGAAGAATTGAAATCACTGACAAATATGAAATCACTAAAAAGCTAAACATGGATTAGCAAGTGAAAGAAACTTTGAGGGGAAATTTATTTATTTATTTTCTATATTTTGAAAATGAATATAAATTGAATATGACAAGAATATGAAATTTGAGAGTGCGTCGATGCATCAAAAAGCTAAGGGTCAGCCTGGTAGGGGGGATGAGTCACAGACTCTTGCACCTAGTAAGGGGTGGAACTCATACACCCAGTAGAGGGGGTTGAACTACGGATGTTGATATGGAAATGTCAAATCTAGAAGGCATCCTAGAGTAGACATTGATGTGACGGGCCGACAGGCCCAGATATTTGATTGAAGATCGACCTTTGGCATTTCGAAAGAATGAATTATTATATGAATTGTGAATTGAGCATGCATAAGAATGAATTAGAACATGCATTTTGAATATAATGCAGCACTGAATAAAAATGAAGCCTGATACACATGTTGAAATTAGAAATGCATAAGAATGAATTATGCATTATGAATATAGTGAATACGAACGAATTATGATATACTTTCTGAGTTGAATATAGAAATGAATTCTGAATTATATTATGCATTCTAAAAGTGAATACAGAAATGAATAACAACGAATTATAATATTAGAATTAAGAATTTGATAAGAATGCAAGATATAAGAATTTGATACCAAAAATTGTACTATTGACTCATTGAATAATACTTGACTTGCTTACGCACATGCTCACATAAAATTTATAACTGTCAATTGAAGCTAACTTTTTTTGTTTGTCTGCAGTGCAGTTAAAGAGGTAAAGAATTCACTTAGTTTTCTAAACTAACTGATTGTCTAATTTCTTTTTAGGATCAGACCGCCAGCCTACCAGGCCCCCGCATTTCGGAGGCAGAGCGAAAGTAAAGAAAAGATGTGTCTCGTCTACTAGTTAGATTTGCTTTTGTTCAATTAGATTTACTAAGATTATAAGTAGTTTTTCCTGGACATGATAAATATTAATTGTTTAATATTTCTCCGGTACTACTCGTGTTTTATATATATTAGAACTGCTGCGTTATTTAATTGTGAAAAACTGTTTAGAATAAAAAAATTAAATTGTGGCGGACTTCGCACCGTTACAGATAGTAACATTTGTCATACCAAACATACATTCTATGTCAATGACGTTTTTGTCCAACCTCACCGGAGTAAATAAGTTATGATAAGCCGCGCCAAACACAGCCTAAAAGCTTCATCTCATCTCAAGAAGGCACCAATTTGAAGGACTCCAAAATTTTAATCTGAATTCTTAGTTTTTAACTAAACAAATAACATGACAGGTGAAGAAATTTTCATTCTCCGTTCTAACAATAAATAACCTTCTTCTAGTCAAATTCAACAATCATTATGTATTCGCGCATACATAATGAAAATTTCAAGCAATAATTTGCATAGTAATTTTGTTATCCAGTCATGTGAATAAGACTTATCTTCCCTCAATGTTTACATCACAACCTTCAAAGGGCTGTGAATAAACAAAATTATTATGTAAATTGTTATTGGCATAACCAAGGAACAATGCGTATTATCATCATTGATGAACTTCAAAAAACAGACTAATGAAAAATTGTACGATGCTGGAAGTCGAATTTAAGATTCGATGAACCAAACTCGCATTTCTTCTCTGAAAGGCTTGTTTGACTACATCTCACTATGATGTCATAATTAACGTAGATGTTTTCGAGGCCAAATGCTCTACACATAACGGGCGTGTTGATAATATAGTACCGCACATGAAAATTGATGTGTACATCTAAGAACCTATCTCTATCAAATCCAATACCAATTGGTTGTAGATGTATTAAATGCACAAAACTACGTGAATTTCTTGATGCCCGTGGTATTAACACACGCTGCGCAAAACTACAAAACCCCTCTTGCTAGATCATTTTTTCCTAAGATCGTTTGCAAGACATTACTTAGCGTGTGAAACGAGCATGTTATATTACGCTATTGAGCAATAAACTGCACTTAAGAATGTGTGTGTATGTATACGGTGAGCGTAAAAGACAATTTCATCATTCCCTTCCTACCTTCCTCATGAATCGCGAGTTATTAGGTTAGGAATGTGATAGTGGTTACGAAACTAAAACCATAATGATAAAATATTAGAGCGTATTTAATATGATGTACACAAGTAACACAAACCGTTACACCATTGGTGCCATAGTACGAGTCGGCTGCCCAAACTGGGCCTTAATAGGGAAAGAATGGGCTGATGAAAACTGAGCTCTCTTTGAGACCGTTGTGGCGGTAGAAAATGTTGAGAAACAAGTACATGTATAAGAAGAGAGAGAACCAACTGGGCGAGAGATTAGAATACGTCCAGGTGACATTTTTACAGCAAACCAAAGGAGTCCCTCTTAGTTTTGATTCTTCCGTCCGTCCTCCGGGAGGTAGTTTGGAGACGACGAATAAGTCCTAATCTTCCACAGAAGGGCGTGAGATTCTTCGACATATGTCCACCTTCCCCACACCACTACATGATCAATCTGCTCTGCAAGTATTATCAGCAGACAGTTCGTCCATAGCAAATTGAAGCAATGTAGAGATTCTTTGACCATTTCTCCTGACAAAATAATAAAAAAATCATTGTCAAGATAAAAGTAAAGCGGTTAAAAATGGAAACAAAGACCGTCTGTAATGGATCTAGAGAGTAACAGCAGGTTTGAACGGAATTCGAGAAGCGCAACATCAACTGCTCTTCAAGCGGCTACGGTGAGCAAATATGCCACTGAGATGAATTTGTTACGGGTCTTGGAATGTTGCACGGAGGAGTGGCCGGCGATGGAGATGACGGTGGCGGAGATACTACCGAGTCTTGACCGCGACTGCCTAAGCGAGACGTGCTTGAGAGATAGAGCTTCCACAATCTCTTTTAGGGTTAGGGAAATAGAACTTTCATTCATTCATACCAATACAAGATCCACTAGGTCTTTTAAATATGACTTACAATCGACACAAAAAGGAGAGAACGCGAAAGGAAAATAACGACAAACTTGTACATGCGACTAAAAAGGACATGACATGACGCCACACAGGGCGACTTTAAGACAGAATAAAAGCATAATAAGAAATAATTAATTCTAAATAACACCATATAAGGACCCGTAATAGAATTTTGATAGAATATGCCTATATGAATTCTTAGGAGAGCCTTGGGGCACCGGTTGAGGTGCTGCTGCAAGACCATGAGGTCATGGGTTCGAGTCCTGGAAGGAGCCTCATGCAAAAATGCAGGGTAAGATTTGTCTACATTTCACCATTGTGGGGGATCCTTCCCCGAACCCTCACTGCGCAGGGATGCTATGTGCCCCGGGCTGCCCTTTTTATGCGCAGATTAATCATTTGTTAGAGCAAATGAATGATAAAGATGGCTCCAAATAATTTGATAAAACTAATATCTCAATGAAACCTCTTAGAATGTAGAAACTTGGTTGATAACAATCACAGTTGCATTCAGAATTTAATCCCAAGTAATATTCTAGTTACAGCAAACTTCAAAATGGAAAATGATGCTGGGTTTGATATTATGTTACTCTGTAGTAAGGCAAAATTTGAGCCAAAACCTTATCTATTTTCCTGTTAGAAGTTACAACTCTTGTTCATGAAAGATCATTTGTCTATGGAAGCTGCTTGATCTGGCAAAAGTTCAAGCATCCAACCTAAAATCAATTACTTGGATGTAGAGAAGCCCGGGATCATATTAAGTGCACTTTGCGATGTGGGGCTATTCTCAGTGCGCCGTATGCGTGGAGGGTCTTTGGCCTCTAGGACGTAAATTACAATTTTTTAAAAAAATTTGGCGAACTGTACTGGAGTGTTGTATTCTTGTTGGCAATAATTTTTTCACTGTCAGTATAAGTGTGAATAAAGGTATTGAAGGAACAAAAGGGCCAGTTGAGTCAAGTGTAACAAATGTGATGGCAGGAACAACTGACCAACAGGAAATTAAAGGGAAGGGAAGATTATCACCAATAGAAGAATGTGGTGATGATGTCTCAAAAAGGTCGAGGGAAGGTAGATTACCTCACTTTGGATCCGCCTCCTGAAACAAACAAGGAAAATAGTGACACATCTCACATGCCAACCTGATGTAAGTAAAGCAACTATAGAAATATCTTGACGTTCCATGTTAAAGCAATACTCGGGTAAAAATAATGTCAGCGGGAATTATGAGGTCTCTCGAGCACGGAGTGGTTTCTCTATGGGGATTTGACCGGGATCCAAATTGTTTGGTGAATTCTCGAGACATAATGAAGAGTTGAATGGATTGTGGTAATAAGACTTCTAAATGCAATTGTACTAATCAGACGACTAACATGTGATAATAAGATTTACAAAAACAAACGCAAGAAAAACAACAATAGAGGAAAACTCCACAAATCAGGGAACATGTGATGAGTATTAATGAGAGCACACAAAACACAATTATACAAGTAAATGAGTACCAACATTAGACACGAGCGATGTGAAAAAAATGCTTACAAGAAGATATAATGCAAACTAGGAAACAAGCACCAATTCAACAAAGATTAATTCACAACCATCTTTAAAACTCACACCACTATAAAGTGGAAGGTGTGGAGGGATCTAGAGGGTCGGAGCTGAAGCGACACTGAATTGTGGGCTCCCAGTAGAGAGCTGCAGGCTGCTGGACAGCACAACCCTAGACTGGAAATAGCCTCCTTGATGGCTGGAAGGTGGTGGCTGCAGCTGAAGGTATTGGTGGGACTGTGGGCAGTGAGGGAGGTTGCCGGCAGGGGAAAAGAAGCCCTGGAAGCACAGAGCGGAGGTGGCTGCACACAGGTGCAGGATTGAGTAGTCTGGCAGTTGGGGCCCCAGGCAGTGGCAGGGAGTTTCAGTAGGGGAAATTGTAGTTCTGGAAGGATGGAGAGGTAGGGAAGGGGTAAGGGATGGCTGGGAGGGCTGTTCCAGCCTTCCAGATGCTGGCACGGTGTTCTGGAGAGCTGGGGTGAAGATCGCCTGCTAGGAGATAATTCCAGAGCCTGGAGGCAACTTTGCCCCGTCCTGGATTAGTTCTCAACGGTGGTGACAGGACTGGGCGTGCTGAAAGGAAGTTGCCAGCTAAGGGAATGAGAGTGGGGGCTCGGTTTGGATGAAGGAGTGTGGACGCGAAGGGTGGAGAGGGAATTAAAGGGAAATGGAGAAAGGAGCTGTGAGGGATTTTAAGGGAGGGTGGTGGCCGGCCAAGGGTGGCCATAAGTGAACGCGGAAGGCGATGGTGGTGACCGAAGGTGGTGCTGGCGATCGCCGGAAAACTAAAAACGGAGGGAATTGAGGTGGTGGTGGAATTTGAGGAAGTGATGGCTTGAGGAAGGTGGCCAGTGGATGAATGTCAAGGGGGTTGGTGGAGGGGATACAAAATAGGCCGGCTGGAAGGTGTAAGGAGGGGGGATGTTGGTGGCCGGCTAGAAGGTGCTGTGCGGAGGGGTGATGTTAGTGTCAAGGGGTGGCCGGCGGGAGATATGGGGGGGGGGGGGGATGGCGGGTAATCGGCAAGTGAATGTGAAGGAGGAGAAGGGATGAGTGGATGGAGAGGAGAAGGGTCTTGTTGGGTCCATTGCCCATAATGTCCTAGATTTGAGAAAGACAATCTTGTCAATGATATACATATATCAGTAGATGACAATGATGGAACAGGTAGCCTAAGTGGCTAAGTCAGGAAAACTCTCACCCAAGATATGGTTTAAGAAATTTGGCTAAGTCCAAATTCGTCGAACTAAGTTCAGAATTCGTCGAGCTGAGCAAATCGTTCGTCGAACTAAGCTCAGAGTTTGAGAAATTTGGCTAAGTGCAAATTCGTCGAACAAAGTTCAAAGTTCGTCGAGCTGAGCAAATCGTTCGTCAAATTAAGCACAAAGTTTGAGAAATTTGGCTAAGTCCAAATTTGTCGAACTGAGTTCAGAGTTCGTTGAGCTGAGTTCACTGTTCGTCGGACTCAGTTCAGAGTTGAGTGTGGCTGGCTGAGACAGTCAATGCCTAAGGGGTAAGAGACATAAAAGTGGCTAAATCCACAGTGTTGAGTGAATGTCATTCACTCTACGTCATAGCCTCTTAAGTATTGAGTAACACTCTGTCAGTCAAAGCCAGTATTTTTAAAGAATACAAAAATTTGGCTAAGACAGAAAGCGTTGAGTGAGGCGTGGTCACTCAATGCTTTCAACGCCATAAAGCAGAATTTGTTAAAACAAAAAACGTTGAGTGAGCAATGCTCACTCAACGCTGTCAACGCTTAAGATGCTGAAGAAGCAGAAATGGCTAAGGCAGAAAGTGTTGAGTGAGGCATGCTCACTCAACGCTCTCAATGCCTTACATGCAGAATAGGCTGCAGAAACTGTTAAGGCAAAAAGCGTTGAGTGTGCATTACTCACTCAACACTGTCAACGCCTAGTGAAGACAGAATTTTGTCCAAGATATTTTGCATTGAGTGATGCTCACTCACTCAACGTCAAGCAGCAGAAAGCTGAGAAAACAAGTTGGCGTTGAGTGAAGCTGAATCACTCAACGCCTAGAAACAGATTTTTATTCTAAGTAGTTTGGCATTGAGTGAAGGTAACTCACTCAACGCCAAGAGACAGTAAATCTGTCTAAGTGATTTGGCGTTGAGTGAAGCTTATTCACTCAAAGCCTATACTACTGATGCTTGAATTTTGACCAAGTTTTCAGGTGCTGATGTCAGCATGTCAAAAAGTCAACCATATTCAAATTGTTAGCGGCAAAGCTACAGTACACGACAAAAGACGCTGCAAGCCTACTGTACGGCAGATAGGCGTTAAAGCAAGATGCAGCTGGAAGCTGCAGGTGGGTCCCACTGCTCTCTAAGAGTCGTTGATCAGCGGACTACAAAAGGAGCAGATGGGCCAAGACACAGGATAACTTTTAGGGCTTCATCAATTTCAAAAAGTTAGCAGCCGACTTCATCTTTCTCGTCATTGCTGCATGTAAAAACTTTGAAGCACTCCAGAAAGAAAAGTTCAGATATATGTGTTGTCTCCATCTGGCACAGCAGGATCAGATATAGTTCTGAAGAAAGAAGAACCTTCAGCCTGAGGACAGGTTTAGTTAGCTGCTTGAAAACTCAAGATCAACAGATCTTTAGTCTTTTACAGCAAGTTCAGGAGTAAGCTTCTGAGTTCCTCCAGCAAAGTTTTCTCTGATGTGGGGAGAGATAGAGCAGAAATTCTCAGCTCTAGTTGTTGACACAGAGAAATTTCTCTGTGTCAAAGTTAATTAAATTATTTCTTGTTGTAGGATCCTTCTGGATTTGAGCTGTAGGGCCTTGGGCATAAGGTAGGACAAATTTGTCTGAGCTGTAGAGAGGGCTCCTCTCTGAGTGTAGGATCTTGCTTGCTGGGATCTGAGATAAGTGAGTTTTACTCACTGAGAAGTAGGGCTTAATTGCATGAGGTAGGTGATACTTGTATCACCGAGTGTAGATCTTTGTGGCTGAGGTGTTAGTCTTGGAGGAGACTAGGAGATCCTGAGGGATCTGAGGTGTAAGCTCCTTGGAGCATTGATTTGGAGAAGTGTCTTGACTAACAGGAAGTTGGTAAGATGGGAGGAGAGTGGATGTACCCATAATTTTGGAGAACCACTATAAAATACTTGTGTGCTTTTCTGTGTTTGTTTTCTGTTTGCAGGATCATAAAAAGCTCTCAATCACATAGTAACTAAAGAAGAAAAAAAAAGAAATCAAAAGACATAGATAAACCTATTCCCCCCCCCCCTCCGTTATATTGCTAGCTACCTTAAAAACAATAACTTTCAAGTGGTAT
Source organism: Platanthera guangdongensis (assembly GCA_039583875.1). Taxonomy (NCBI): domain Eukaryota; kingdom Viridiplantae; phylum Streptophyta; class Magnoliopsida; order Asparagales; family Orchidaceae; genus Platanthera; species Platanthera guangdongensis. Next base: position 170,436,404 of record CM077160.1, on the reverse strand, counting down.
CAGAGGGAGGTTGCTCAAAAAGGATTTAACAATCTGAGTGATCTCTAAAGGTAGCTACAGTTAAGTGATCATGGGCTCTAGAGAGAGCCAGAGAGAGCTGAGTTCCATGAAACTTCTCATCTGCAGGAAAGAGTATTTTGGAATATGGAAAGAGAAGGTGAGGCTATTCATGGACGCCTATGATCCAAGGATTTTTGTAACAGTCAAGGAGGGACCTTACATCCCTATGAAGGTTTATGTTCTAAATGCAAATGATCAGACTCCTAAGACATACTCTGAGATGACCAAGGATGAAATCATCCTTGCTGGACTGGACAAGAGATCACAAAATATTATTGTCAGTGTTGTTGATGACTCAACCTTTCTGAATCTAGTTCACTGCAAGACCTCCAAAGAGATGTGAGACACACTTGTGGTCTACATTGAGGGGACTGAAGAGGTAAGGGATGACATGAAGTCTCTGCTCAACCAAGAATATGAGACTTTCAGGCAAAACCTGAAGAACATAACTGCTTGTTATGAAAGATTCTCCAGGATCATAAATGAGTTGAAGAACTATGGGAGGGTCTTCAATAATTATGAAATAAATGACAAGTTTCTCAGATCTCTCACTAGAGACTGAGATACCAAGATCTGTGTCATAAGAGAGGTGGCTAAGCTTGTTGATACTCCTCCCAAATATTGTTTGGAAAGCTGCTCTCCTATGAGATGCAGCTAGCTGTCAGGAAGGAGGAGGAGGCCACTAGCAAATCCCTGGACAAGGAAAAGTCCTTAGCCTTCAGAGCAAAAAGTACGAGGAAGGGCAAGGAGAGGATTCCCTCTCCACCAAGAAGACCAGCTGAGTCAGATAGCTCAGACTTAGAGGCATCAGACAACAACATGTCTGATGAAGACTTTACAGCATTCTCCAGACAACTCCAGAGGCTGATAAAGAAGAAGCATTGGAAGAAGAGGTCTTCCAACTCCACTCATTACAGGAAGAATCAGTCCAAGACTGACAGGTATGGTTACAAACCTAATAAATATAACTCTTCTAAAGTAGTTTGCTACTGTTGCAGCAAGCCTGAACATATGATAGCTGACTGCCCAGAGAAGAGGAAAGAGGCTGAGGAGAAGAAGCAGCACCAACACAAAGGAAAGAAGGAGAAGTCCTTCATTGCTAAGAAAGAAAAGAGCTGCACAGACTCATCGTCATCTGAGTCTGAAGAAGAGAAAGCCTACATTGGGTTATTAGCTGTTGTTGCTAATGATAAAGTTGCTGCAGCAAAAGAAGTTAATCCTCCAGTAAGGATAGGAATCATGGCCCCTCTGACACTATCAGATAGTGACTCAGAGGAGGATGAAGATGTTCACAGCTACAGAGGGCTGATGGCAATGACAGATGAAGAGGGCAATCATGATCAGCCTGGTCAAAGCAAGGTACATTCTTTACCTAATTCTGCTTCTCTGTCTGAGTATAAGACTAGTCCTTGCCCAGAAGCCTCTTCACCCAGTGGTGAAAAAGATTTGGATTGATTGACAAGTATGGAGAACTTCTGAATGCCTTCAAGAAGGTCAAGAAGTTGTCTAAGAAGCAAGCTAAAGAGATCTCATCTCTTAAGCTTGCAGTTGCCCAGCAAACTGTAATAGCTAATCTGCTGGACCAGAAAGCAAGGGAAATAAGCCAACTGAAGTCCCTCTTGGACATCCAGATAGCCTCCATCAAGAGTAATAACTGTCTCATCTGGGAGCTTGAAGATAAGCTTGAGAAGGAGAAAAGATTAGTGGCTAGCTATTCTAAGCCAAGTACAGTACTACCCTTGATAGACACCTCCTCTAAAAAGGGTAAGAAAGAATTTGGATTCAAGTGAAGCACAAGAGTTGCTCCTTCCAAAAGGAAGGGCAAAGCTCAAGCTCCACCTCAGCCTATTGTTTCCAAGCCTCCCATTCTTTTTAGAAAAGTTCTGTTACCTTCTAACAGGTATGACCAGGAAAGCTACTGTGGTCACTGGGAGAAGGGTTGTTCATCAGAGGTGAACAAAGATGTTCACTGCCATGGTGAAAGCTCTAGCCGGGTAACTGCCTTTGAGGCTACCCTTGAGAAATTTCAGATGGCCCAACCAGGACCATTTGGTTTTGGTGCTTCAGCACCTACACTCAAGAATGTTGCTGCAGACAAGGCTCTGAATCTGACAACTAAGGGTTAGACTAAGGGAAAGTCTAATAGTCAGGCTAAATTGGACATTTCTGATGCCATCAAAAGCATGTTCTCTGAAAAGAAGTTTGCTGCTGATAGCACTCAGAGCAGACCAAACAAGCCAGCTAGAAGACTTACCTTCAGTCAAATTCTAGTTGAAAGAAATCAGAAAAGGGCTGCAGCACATCTTCCCCCTGTTAGGACTGCTACTAACCAAGCTGCATGGCCTACACAGAAGAGAAGATATAACATACATGACTGTTAGTGTTGTGGTAAGATAGGACATTTTGTCATTGATTGCTGACACAATCCCAATGTGGTCAGAGCTAGGGTCAGTCCACCAGTCAGAAATTTTGCCGGTAGACATGTTCGGTTTGATACTAATGTGCACCTAGGACCCAATAGATATTGGGGTCCTAAGGTAAAGTAAATTGTGTATTGCATGTTAGTCCAAGTTGTCATACCCTTATATAGTATTTGGACAGTGGTTGTTCCAGACACATGACTGGAACAAGGAGCAACTTAAAGGAGTTTACTCCAGTAAAAGATGGACCCAAAGTCATCTTTGGTGGTTCAGATAGAGGTGTAACCAAGGGATATGGTAAGATCACCAATGACATAGTCATCATCACTAAGGTGGCTTATGTTGAAGGGTTGCAACACAACCTTATAAGCATAATCCAGCTTTCTGATCTTGGCTATATTATTGTCTTCCACAAGTATGAGTGCCTAATTAGAAGGTCAAGTGACCAAGAGATCATCTTGACAGACACTAGGAGTGAATGTTTATTGCTTAAACTTTTTATGTCTAGATAGAGATTCTCCTATCTGTCTAGTGGCAAATGAGAAAATCTCCTAATATGTCCAGTGGCACAAGTGGCTAGCCCATTTGAATTACAAGACTATTGGTAAGCTCGTTAGTCAATAGTTAGTTAGGAATGGTCTCAATATGAAGTGCTCCAAAGAGGGCATTTTGCTTGCCAAAAGGGCAAGCAGACAAAAGCCTCCTTCAAGAGCATTGGGGCCAAAGATTCTGTGAGGTGTTTATACCTCCTGCATATGGACTTGTTTGGTGCTATGACAGTTCATAGTCTTGGTAGAAAGGTCTACACCCTTGTGGTATTTGATGACTTTTCCAGATTTGCTTGGGTATTCTTCCTAAAGAGAAATGATGAAACCATTGATATCTTCACTAAGTTAAACAGCTCTTTGGTCAAAATCAGAAGTGACCATGAGACTGAATTCCAGTCTGATAGCATGACAAGATTCTGTGAAGAACATGAGATTCATCAAGAATTCACTTAACCTAGAACACCCCAGCAAAATGGGATTGTTGAGAAAAAAATAGGACTCTCATAGAAGCTGGTAGAACACTGTTGAGTGACACATCTCTCCCAGAATATTTCTGGGCTGAGGCAGTAAATACTGCATGTCATGTACTCAATAGGGCCTCTATAACCAAAAGCCACAAGAAGACTCTATGAGATCTTGAAAGACAGAAAACCAAACCTGAGTTATCTCAGAATTTTTGGTAGTAAGTGTTATGTACTTCATAATGGAAAGTCATATGTGACTAAGTTTGCTGTCAAATCTTTTGATGAAATTTCTGTTGGGTACAACAATCATAGCAAAGCCTATAGGATCTACAACTTGAAAAGCCAAGTTGTAGAAAAATCAGTTCATGTAGTCTTTGATGAGTCTACTATGATTAACAGGAAGCTACCAAGCTCCTCTTATAGTACTGCAAGTACAGAACAGTTGATGGACAAACTGACAATCAAGGAAGCATCACCAGTTATACAAGATGAAGTGGATACTCTAGAAGATCTACCAGGTACACTAGGAGTGGATGAAGATCAACAAGAGGCTGCACCTGAAGCTGAACCTGTTGCTGAAAGAAGACTGCCACCAGCAGTCAGACACATAAGAGATCATCCAACACCAGATAATTGGTAAGGCAAGCCAATGAGTAACAACAAGGAGCAGAAGTCAGAATACTGCTATGTATTCAAGCTTTCTATTCCAAGTGGAGCCCAAGAAGTTTGAAGAAGCCAACATAGACCAGCAGTGGATTGGAGTTATGCAGGAGTAACTGAACAAGTTCAAGAGGTGCAAGGTCTGGAAGCTGTTTTCCAGACCAAAGGACATAATGTCATTGGAGTCAAGTGGATCTACAGAAACAAGCTTGATGAAAATGACATTATAATAAAGAACAAAGCCAGACTAGTGGCTTAGGGGTACAGGCAAGAAAAAGGCATTGACTTTGATCAAATCTTTGCCCATGTAGCAAGATTGAAGGTCATCAGACTGTTCCTTGCATATGCTGCACACAAGGGATTCAAGGTCTACCAGATGAATGTGAAGTCAGCCTTCCTGAATTGTGACTTAAAATAAGAAGTTTATGTTGATCAGTCTCCAGGTTTTGTAGTTCCTAACTCATCTGATTATATTTATAGACTTAGGAAAGCTCTATATGGGTTGAAGCAAGCCCTAGAGCATGGTATGAGACTTTGTCAAGTTTCCTCATTGATAGCAAATTCTCAAGAGAAAAAATAGACAAGATTCTATTCTTAAGGGAATCTAAGGATAAGATCATCTTAGTTTAGATTTATGTAGATGACAACCTCTGCAAAAAGTTTGCTAAACTTATGCAGGGGAAGTTTGAGATGAGCAGCATGAGTGAACTTAAGTTCTTCTTGGGCCTCCAAGTAAAATAAACTGATGATGCTTGTCCATATCCCAGTCTAAGTTCACTAAGAAGTTAATAAAGAAATTTGGCATGAAGAACTCCTCTAACATAAGAACTCTCATGGGGACAAGTATGCATGTAAGCAAAAATGAGGCAGGGAAACATGTTGATGAAACTTTGTATAGAGGGATAATTGGTTTTCTTCTATATCTGACTGCAAGTACGCCAGACATCATGTATGCTACATGTGTTTGTACAAGGTATCAGGCTTGCCCTAAAGAATCTCACTACTCTGCTGCTAAGAGAATCTTGAGGTATCTTAAGGGCACTCCAGATCTTGGCTTATGGTACCCTAGGAATGGGGAGTTTGAACTAACAGGCTATTCAGATGCAAATTTTACAGGCTGCAAAGAGTACACAAAGAGCACATATGGCACCTGCCAGTTTTTGGGAGGGAGACTGGTATCTTGGAGCTGCAAGAAACAAACCAGTGTTGCAATATCAACTGCAGAGTCAGGGTATATCTCAGCAGGTAGCTGCTGTACTCATTTGTTGTAGATCCGGCACCAGCTTCAAGACTACAATCTCCAGATAAGTAGAACTCATATATTCTGTGATTCTACTTGTGCAATCTCAATTGCTAGGAATCCTATCTCTCATACCAGGACTAAGCACATAAAAATTAAATATCATTTCATTAGGGAGCATGTGGAATGTGAAGAGATCACCCTTGAGTTTGTTCCAACAGACAAGCAAGTAGCTAACATATTCACTAAGGCACTAGATGAAGCTAAGTTTAACACCTTCAAATTTAAGTTAGGTACGTTAAACTTAGTATAGTTTCAGTTGCTCATCATCTGTTTGCAAGCTATTTGGTATTTTGCAGATGAAGTTGTTCTTTAAAGAAATGAAGGTTCTCCAATTGAGGGGGAGCATGTCCAGCACAACTCCAACAATTCTCTGCTGTCTAATTGAGGGGGAGCAGATGATAAGATGATCAGATGATCAGATGAATCCTCCCAGCTATTTGTTGAAGTCAAAAAGGAGGAAAAGATGATCAGATGATCAAATTAATGTTCTAGTATGCTAGCAACAATTCAGGGGAAGCAAATGCAGTAATGTTCCACTTTGCAGGCTGGGAAGTGGTGTAACTATAGATCACTTCTCAATTATATAGTTTTCTTATGTTTATTGCTGCATGGTTTTGTGTATGTCATTGACTCACTTGCTTAAGAGTTTTGACTTCCTCAAATATGAGGAGATTGTTGGGTTCATTGCCCACAATATCCTAGATTTGAGTAAGTCAATCTTGTCAATGATATACATATATCAGCAGATGACAGTGATGGGGCAGGTAGTCTAAGTGGCTAAGTCAGGAAAACTCTTCACCTAAGATATGGTTTGAGAAATTTGGCTAAGTCCAAATTCGTCGAACTAAATTCAGAGTTCGTCTAGCTGAGCAAATCGTTCGTCGAACTAAGCTCAGAGTTTGAGAAATTTGGCTAAGTGCAAATTCGTCGAACTAAGTTCAGAGTTCGTCGAGCTGAGCAAATCGTTCGTCGAACTAAGCTTAGAGTTTGAGAAATTTGGCTAAGTCTAAATTCGTCGAACTGAGTTCAGGGTTCGTTGAGCTGAGCTCACTGTTCGTCGGACTAAGTTCAGCATTCGTCGAACTCAGTTCAGAGTTGAGTGTGTCTGGCTGAGACAGTCAATGCCTAAGGGGTAAGAGGCAGAAAAGTGGCTAAGTACACAGGTGTTGAGTGAAGGTTATTCACCTTACGTCATAGCTTCTTAAGTGTTGAGTAACACTCAGTCAGTCAAAGCCGGTATTTTTAAAGAATACAGAAATTTAGCCAAGGCAGAAAGCGTTGAGTGAGGCGTGGTCCCTCAACGCTCTCAACGTCATAACGCGGAATTTGTTAAAGCAAAAAGCGTTGAGTAAGGACATGTTCACTCAACGTTGTCAAAGCTTAAGATGCTGAAGAGGCAGAAATGGCTAAGACATAAAGCGTTGAGTGAGGCATGCTCACTCAACGCTCTCAACGCCTTACATGCAGAATAGGCTGCAGAAACTGTTAAGGCAAAAAACGTTGAGTGTGCATTACTCACTCAACACTAACAATGCCTAGTGAAGACAGAATTTTGTACAAGATATTTGGCGTTGATTGATGTTCACTCACTCAACGTCAAGCAGCAGAAAGCTGAGAAAATAAGTTGGCGTTGAGTGAAGTTGAATCACTCAACACCTAGAAACAGATTTTTATTCTAAGTAGTTTGGCGTTGAGTGAAGGTAACTCACTCAACGCCAAGAGACAGTAAATTTGTCTAAGTGATTTGGCGTTGAGTGAAGCTCATTCACTCAACGCTTATACTACTGATGCTTGAATTTTGACTAAGTCTTCAGGTGCTGATATCAGCATGTCAAAAAATCAACCATATTCAAATTTTTAGCGGCAAAACCACAGTACACGACAAAAGGCGCCGCAAGACTACTGTACGACAGATAGGCATTAAAGCAAGATGCAGCTGGAAGCTGCAGGTGTGGCCCACTGCTCTCTAAGAGCCATAGATCAGCGGACTACAAAAGGAGGAGATGGGCCAAGACACAAGATAACTTTTAGGGCTTCATCAACTTCAAAAATTTAGCAGCCGACTTCATCTTCCTCGTCATTGTTGCATGTAAAAAGCTTGAAGCACTCCAGAAAAAAAAGTTCAGATAGTTGTGTCGTCTTCATCTGGCACAGCGGGATCAGATATAGTTATGAAGAAAGAAGAACCTTCAGCCTGAGGCAGGTTCAGTTAGTTGTTTGAAGACTCAAGATCAACAGATCTTTAGTATTTTACAGCAAGTTCAGGAGTAAGCTTCTGAGTTCCTCCAGCAAAGTTTTCTTTGTTGTGGGGAGAGATAGAGCAGAAATTCTCAACTCTAGTTGTTGACACTTTGATTTTTTGTGTCAAAGTTAATTAAATTATTTTTTGTTGTAGGATCCTTCTGGATCTGAGCTGTAGGGTCTTGGGCCTATGGTAGGGCAAATTTGCCTGAGCTGTAGGAGAGGGCTCCTCTCTGAGTGTAAGATCCTGCTGGGATCTGAGGTAGGTGAGTCTTACTCACTGAGAAGTAGGGCTTAATTGCCTGAGGTAAGTGATACTTGTATCACTGAGTGTAGGTCTTTGTGGCTGAGGTGTTAGTCTTGGAGGAGACTATGAGATCCTGAGGGATCTGAGGTGTAAGCTCCTTAGAGCATTGATTTGGAAAAGTGTCTTGACTAACAGGAAGTTAGCAAGGTGGGAGGAGAATGAATGTACCCATAATTTTGGGGAACCACTATAAAATACTTGTGTGTTTTTCTGTGTTTGTTTTTTGTTTGCAGGATCATAAAAAACTCTCAATCAAATAGTAACTAAAGAAGAAACAAAAAGAAATCAAAAGACATATATAAACCTATTCACCCCCCCCCCCCCCGAGGTTACTACCTTCAAAACAAGAACTTTCAGGGCTGGCTTCCAATCTCCACACTCAGGTTCCGACTTAGGCACTAGGAGATTAAAAGAAGGTTTCTTCGCTCACACTTTCAATATCTTTTACACGACGCCCTTTATCCCACTATAGTGGGGTCGGCTATATGGATCCTTTGTGGTCATTATGCCCTATCTTTAGTCATAATCTCACTAAAGCCTAAGTACATCATGTCTTTCCTTATTTCGAGTCTTTATTGGTCTATCCCTCCCCGGTTTAATATGATTGGTGCTTGGTGACTAAACTTTCACAATGCCTAACAGGTACCTCTAACAGTCTCCTTTGTATGTGCCCAAACCACATTGAAAATTATATGTAGAGATAAGAGTACTTTGGCCAAATGAACATTAAATTAGATCTTATTTGATGAAAACAATATTGTCCAAGATAAACACAAGGATTAATTTCTTGTGTCCATTATAAATTTGATGTTGGTTAGGTTATGACTGGAATTAGCTCTCGGAATTTATTATTGAACTAGATCACCCACTTTATAATGTACTTTGTACTCTAAAATTGAGACAATGTGGATTCATTGAGGAAGAAGCAAAGGAATTAGTGTTGAAGTATCTAAAGACCCAAAAGATGTATCATAGAGTAAGAGCAAGGTTATATGCAGTCTATATGTAGGGCAAATAATTGTCTGTGGAGGCCAAAGTTCATATTTATAGGCCATATTCAAAAACCAAATTCAGATGGTTCTGTGTTCATTTTCCAAAAAGAAATTGTAGTAATTTGATCCTCTTTTTGTCCATGTCGTTTCTTCCTCGCAAAGAGTAGAACGAGAGAAAATATCAAATTAATCAAGTCACTTGAACAACAAGCCTTCCTCCGCCATCATTCATGGCCTTCTCTACCACCCAAATCAAGTCCAAACAACACAAAGTTAAACCCAAAAAAGGAGAGCAGCCCATACGTCCCGCCGATACACCAGATCAAATCCAATAAACCACCAGCTCCGTGAGTGGATAAATCAAAAGGAAAACAAGCGGAATAACACAGGAAAACACGAGAGGAATGAGAGAAAGGAGACGGAATAGAACCGTTTTGGTCTTTAGGAGACTCTGATAAAGGAGACGAGTGTGCAGGGGAGTTTTCCTCCTCGCCGCAGACGCCATTGGGATAATCGGATGGAGGGTAGACAACAGAAGCATACAGAGGAGGGGAGGAGTCGTCTGAGCTGGCGGAGGGAGAGGAAGGTCACGCAGAATGTGAAGGATGGGATGGAGGTCATGAGAAAACTCAGGCGGCCTGCATTTAGCCTAGGAAAAAGAAAATTTTAACTGATATTTGCGGCCCGCATGTAGCCAAAACTGTCCAGCGGTTAACACCGCTCTATAGTTACACAGAATTTCCTTATAAGAGGTAGATCACATTGTTTTTGCCAATGAGAAGTCATTTGTATAGTGTAATGTAAATTCCCAACGGATCTTTGCACACATTAAATTAATTAGACGTCGACTGGTGCCTGAATAGTACCCACAAAGTTGGTACTTAGAGCTTATTTTCAGGGCTGCACCTCCCCGACATATGCCAACATGGATAGTCAGACGATAAATGTTTTAACTTGAAATACTCGTGGTAATTTCATGTGCTCTACTTTATCTTGGTTAACTTTTTATTTATATATCATTATCTCCAAAATACGGACATGCTGCTTGAAGGTATTAATGATCTTTAGAAGCCTTTTAGAGTGCTTGAGAGGATGGAAGAGTTAATGAGTCAAGTTTGACTGACCCCATATTTATTATCATGTACAAGGGGAAAGGAGCTAAGTGGCTAGCGGATTGAAGATTCCTTTCAGTGTCAGTTAATCATGTTATGTTTCTATACTAGTATGCCGGATGTATGGGGCCTAGTGTTTGTAAATGGAAAACTAGGTTTAGATGCTGTGATTGGTATGATGGGACTACCGTTATTGTATTAAATGGAATTTTATTTTCTATTGTATATAATGTAACAGAGTGTTAAGTTAAGGCTCAATTTGTTTGGGCGTTCCGCTGCTCCATTTTGGGCAAACGCCGCCGGAAGGAGGGTAAACAAATGAACCTCCGGCGGCATATGCTCTGTTTCCACCTGCCCGCCTTGAGAAACGCTCCAAAAAGCTCTGTTTGGAGCAGCCACCTCCCCCCTCCATTTCGAACACTCCGTTTCCACCCGCCGGATCGATCCGCCACCGCCGAACCAAATAAAGCCTAAATTGTGCATGTATGCCATCCTTATTCACTTCGTCTGATTCTATCTGGTGCTGCAGGTAGCAACTGGGTCCACACACTGACAAAAAAATTAGGTGAGTTGTTACACATAAATTAGGCAGGCTCAGTTGGATTCTGCTAATAATCCAAAAGGTAAAATTGATCTAAGAAACAAATCACTAGCATCTTGTATGTTTATAAGTTTTGGTAAGCCGTCCCAAAGATCATCCTGAAGAAATTCTTTAAAATCATAGCACTTGACTCACACTTTCAAAGATATTTGACTTCTATCAATACATTTCAAAATTCTACAACTACAAAAGCAAAAAAACAATTCAGCTTTTAGAATCTCTTTTCCGCAACTATGTTGATTTATTTTGTGAGTTCTTTAGTTCCTAGGAGAAATATATTTTTTACAGATTTTCTAATTTAAAGCTTAAGCATTCTTCTCCCATTATTTTGAACTTGTTGTCTTAGATTCTTCATATCGAAGAACATTTGAATAGCCGCAATTCTTTGAAATACCACTAGGCGTGTTTCCAAATTTGTCCTTAGTGATCTTGTAGGTTTGCTTTTCATCACCTTGCATTGAAGAGTACCTTATGTTCACAAGCAGTTTTCTTATAGTGGCCATCATTCTCAACCAAGCAAATCATGCCCTTGATCTCTCTTGCAGAACATGCACATGACATTGTTGTATGTATGCCAGATCCTTCATGTTTTCATAGATGAGGTAGGCATGCATTTTAACACCCCAAAAACTGGAAAACAGAACTTAAAAGTGGCTATCGCCGGACGACTGTGGGTATCGCTGGCGATAGCGATAGCACTCGACGCTTTCAACGAAGCATCGAGTAGACTCGACGCTCTCAACGCACTCGACGAAGCGTTGAGTGAGCTATCGGAGTGGCGATAGTGAGTATCGCTGGGCGATACTGCCACGTATGGCTGAACACGTGTCGGATGGCCGGGCGGCGGCCGAAGAGCGGTGGTTGATAGGGCTCAAAGCAGTTACCGACGATATCGCCCAAGCGATGGCGGATATCGCCAGGCGATAGCGTTAAGTTTGACTTGTCAGCTGAAATCGTGGCCATTGCTTTCTCTGGATGAAATGAGCCGGAGGCTGAGATTAATCCTGAGGTCACTTAAGCAGAGGAGTGGAGAAAAGAGAAATCATTTCTCTTCTTCTCACTCTCTCTCCTCCTTTTCATCCAAACTCTCGAGAGAAAAGAGCTAAGGAAGAAGAAGGCTGAGGCTAAGCGTAGCAAGGCTTGGTGAAGGAGATCCGGGAGTCGGAATCAGGAACCGAGGCAAGATCCGTGAAAGGGTAAGCGAGACGCTCCTTTCCAACCGGAAAGAAAGCTCGATCATGACTCCGAAACGAACTACGAGGGTAACGATCTTCCTTCTTGGACAAGTAAAGTCCTCATTTTTGCATATGCATGGAATCCCCCACCAAAAGGTGGAGAATCGAGGGAATTACGATGGGTCAATATGTGATATCCCCGGGTAGATTTGCATATAGAATCCGAAAATCACAGTACGGAATAGGACATGTTGTGTGAAGCCCATCCGGACAGGTTGGTCTGGATTGGTGATACTTTATTTTGCGCACCGGAGAAGACTCAGCGTTTAAACGAGTAGTTTACGGGGTCTGTGGGTTGTACTTGTGAATTGAGGGTAGCAGGAAGTATTGGAGGTGTGCTCCAGGAAAATATCCAGAAAATACCACAGTTTGCATAACTGTTGGATATCGCCGGGTGACAGCGAGTATCGTTGGCGATAGCTCTCGGTGAGCTATGATTGCTGTGAAAGACCAGTTTTCTGGCACTGCATGATGCTGCAGGGTTTTGGCTGGAAAGATATTCCAGTTGTGGCTGAGTCTGGAGACAGAAAAAAGTTTTGTTGCTAACGTCAGGCGATAGTGACTATCGTTGGCGATAGCTTCCAGATAGCATTTTATTGACGAAGCCAGTCTCTCGGAGACCATGTGGCTAGTGTGAGTTGTGAGCTCTTAAAGGCCAGTGAGCCGAACGGGAAAGGGGAGGTTGACACGCGTCTTGTCATTCACCATGATAGTTGTGACCGTCGGCGTTGACCTGACGATTTGAGCAACGGGAAATAGCTGAACTGTACCCGCGTTATGTCCGTCTGACTAGATTGCCAAAAGTAATTGGCATCGTTGGAGCGCATAATGAGAGTCTTACGCCTGGAGCCGAAAAGACTAGAAATGCTCAAAGTTGACCATCAAGTTTAGGACCTCTGAACGGTGGTAGGACCCTGGCAATCCGGTACACCGAGAATGTGTCATGAGTGCACGGAACGTTTGGCCGCTGAGGCACTCGTTTGTGATATATGGAATGGTGCTTAAGTTGTACCTTCTTGTGATATATCTATGTGTTAATGTTATGCCTGCAGGGAAGGAATACCGCTGCTCCGGGAATGGGGTAGGGTCGTTATAAATTGGTCAGTTGAAAGTTGACTGTTGCCTTGTTTGCCACCATCTGGTGGAATGTCCCTGTGCAGGTGCTGGAGAGCCGAGTGGGAAATAGCGGGTTGCAGCCCTGAAACTATGTCGGCCCTCGAAGACCAAGCGAAGTTTTATTGTTTTTATATGTGGTCGGCCTGCGCATCGATGTCTGTAAACAACATTTCTAAAGAATAATTGTAAGACCTTAAGGCTGTAACAGTTTAGCTACGGTTGACTGTCGTCGGGCGACAATGACTATCGCTGACGATAGTAACTTTTGTGTATTTTGGTAAGAACATTTCAGTGTATATATAGTGGACATTGTTGGATGCGCGGGAAAGAGTAGTTGGGTTGTGGACCCGAAGGCGCGCACGAATTGGGGGTGCAGACCAGCCAGAAAATAGCCCAAGTAAGTGGTCGGGGGCCAAGTCAGGCACATGTGTAGCGACCGCGATGAATTCGTCGATGTAGGTTGCCACAGAGTCAGACTGGCGGACAGAGCTAAGGCGCTCAAAGCCATTACCTATTTGGCGGCTGTCGTAGTGGCGGAGTTCCTCCTTCAATGTGGGTCAGGACATGTCAGGTGCCTGTTGGCGCATCCAACGCACCCAATAGAGCGTCGAGCCTTCCATATAAATAGTGGCGAGGGGAGAACTTCTGTTCGGCGGGGGTGGTTTGCAAGTCGAAGAACTGCTCGGCGAGGGAGATCCACCCGAGAGGGTCGGTGACATCGAACACCAGAATCTCCATCCGGTGGAAGTGGGTCGGGGCACAGTCTGTCGTGGGGTGCAAAAACCCCATGTGGTCGGGAACGGTTAGAATTGGTGGCGGTGGAGAAGGGGCCGGAGGGCGATTAACTGTCGTGGTAAGTCCTCGAAAGGGGAGGGTGGGGTCCACCAACTGGGCTTCAATGTGATCCATGCGCTGAGAGTCCGAGTTTGTAGTGGTGGAGATGTTCTCATCGGCATGGAGGGCCATGACCCGATTTTTGGGCATGAACCGCGGCTAGGAGTAGCGGCAAGCAGCATCAGAAGGCTGCAATAGTTGTAATAGGGCGGCTCAACACCCCCAAAGCCCGAAGGCGGCGAGGAGAAACGACCGATGAAAGGCCGCCGAAGCTGTAGGAGGGCCGTCGGAAGGTGGTGAGGAAGTTAGAGGGCCGTTGGAAGCTGATGTAAACACCCAAAACTGTTGGACAGCGTCGGTAGAAGGCGTAGTAGGGGGAAGGGGCGCTCGCGGTGGTTGATGTCATTGCACGAGGGGGAAATGCCGCTGGAAGCAACCAACGACATTGGTGAGGTTGGAGCCGTTCAGCGGAATTGCAGATCGATCGCAGGGGATGCGCAGCATGCGGAACAGAGTAGATGAACACGTGGCGGACGGAGCACACACGATCCGTGGCGGGGGACGCGATGTAGACAAGGCCGAGGATTTAGCAGCGGACGTGATGCGATCCAGAGCGTCGATCCCAGATGCGATCTGAGCGGGCTGACGAGGAGGCTGGGTAGATGTGATGCGTAGCGACCAAGCAGATGAGCGAGGCGGCGGATCAGTGAGGGGGAGGGTTCAGTAGAACCCTAATCAAGGGTAGGTCAAAGCAGTTGATACGATAGAGTCGTATGTAGATTAAGGAAACAAAATAACATTGCATTAAATGTCAAAAGATACAATCGAGAACAAGTTCTCGCCAAGCATCCAGAGGTTGGGTCCTCCTTGACACTCCAGTCTCCAAGAGAGCCAATACCCTAGACTTCAAAAGTGTCCATCTAAAGAAACTACCACTCATATATATATAGGCGAATGAGGGAAATACAAATTACAAAAATGCCCATGGGCTGACATAAACTAATAATAGCATGTGCGGGCATCGTATCACTTCAAGTGTAAAAGAAGATTGAATTTTAGTATGAAAATCCAAATTTGATCCTACTCAAATAAAAACAGACCAATTACACGCAAATCAAATGATTTGTGCTTATATAAGGTAACTAGAAAACAACAAGAAAAAGGTAAAAGCGAAAGAAACGAGCATTCTAATCATAAGATTTGAGTCTACAACCTCCTTTCTATAGTTTCCTAGATGTATATTCTATATTCCTGGAAATTTTCAATCTTTAAAATTGTCTAAGTAATACTGAATTTCGACCTTGTTCTCCATTTATTCTTAACCGTAATCTTCTGTTTTATGTAAATGCTTTTCATAACCATTTTTGAAATTGTATAGCTAATGAACAGTCCTGTTTGTTCAAATAACACAAGTCCATAAGTTATATCTTGCTTTGATACTGATACTCATTATAATGGCAATAGCAATGTTGAGGGTAGGGATTTTGTATTCAGAATAGTGATGATAAGTTTGACAGAGGATACTGAATATTAGAAGATACTGATGATACCATGACAACAATAAGTAGCTAACTTATACAAATATGATACACATGTACACAAGAAAATAAACGAGAATCATTGATGCTGGGCTCTCAGCTAGTCAGCTTAGGTTTTAATATAGATGAGAAAATTAATTTGACTTTACATAAGCAAGGACAATGCATTGATAAGGAAAATGTACAGGGCATGTTAAGTTAGATATCATATTGATTAGAAAGAGCTTTGAACTATATGCCAAAGCCACGAGTTCTGCAAAAAAAAACACAAATAAAGATTGGAGTGTACAGTTTGACCGAAATTGAAAAGGAATTGAATCGTTTACTAGCATTTTTGTGGCACCAGATTAGTGAAAGTGTAAAATCAACTCTTAGAAAAATAAGAGAAAATTAATTAAAAAAAAAAAAACTGCAAAGAAATGCATTTAACCCAACTCAAATTAATTTCAATTATGGAAATACCTTTACATGATTGCTGGGGAAAGCAGAGGTTCGGAGAGTTTCTTGGGTTTCATCTACCACCTTCCGTTTTGGAATGCTCAAAATAAAAGCAGCCTGATCTGAGGTGGCTGCAGTTGATGTTATCCTGTAACCATTCTCCCATCGACGATGAACTCCTTCGCTTGGATAAAGAAAATCTAATTCTACAACCTTCATTAAAAAGTCACGTGAAAATGTAAACAACAAATGAAGTATAAATGCACAAAATTTATCGTAAAATAATAATCTCGCTCACATTATCAAGTAATAATAGTCACAAACTTTGAAAGTTCAGACGAAAATCAATGGCTGATAAAAAATGCATCTCCAAAATGTCAATATTAACTGTTTTAGTTGCAAGATTACAAAAATGAAAAACAACTACATGTTAAGTGACATTCAAGAATATGCAATGACAGAAGTTGGAAGAGAGAATGTTATTCATCAAGGAACAATGATAGCAAAACAAAAAAAAACTTCATATGGAAATCAGTCAGGAGTTTTAAAATAAAATACGAGTGTACTTGAGTTCATATAGACGTTACTTTAGTTGCAACCTCCCATGATGAAAATCATAACATACAAAGTTAATAAAACAATATGCATAATCAGCTACAAATTCGAACCAATTATATGTACCTGATGTGCCCCAAAAATTAAATCCAGACTAATTCTAGCCTCTAATTATGGATTAAAAAATTAGAGATTCTATTTTGCACAAAAGCCACAAAGAAGGTAGAACAAAAACTTGATGTGCTCCAAAAAATTGGATCCAGACTAATTCTAGCCTTCTAATTATGGATGGAAAAATTAGAGATTCTATTGTTTGCACAAAGAAGGTAGAATAAAAAGATGATCATTCTCTACACATCAATTGGCATATTCTCCTCTAGTTGGGCTGAATGAAATACATCAATCTCGCAGTCCAGGCATAAATCTGACTGCCTAGTTCAGATTATCTTCAGCACCATCTCAAGGCTTTCAATTCAAACAATTTAGATTTGAGTATTTGACTGTCTGATATAGATCCCAACACGAGCTAACATTGAAGCACATGAGTTTCATTGAGCTATTCATAATCAACAAGAGCACGATGAATTCTCATCCTTCAATCAAACATATGACTAAACGCCGATAGTCAAGGGTCATTTCAATCCAGTGCTAATCTCAAAGGTTACGTGGGTTGTCTATCCACCTTACGTATTGTCAAGGCACCAAATTCCCTTCATCCAAGCATATAAATAAGCACTGCAGGCATTTCAGGGAGGATAATACTAAGCTTTAAAGCTTAGATCCCAAAGGAAAAAATTTGCTAAATCAACTCATGGGTCAATCATTAGATTGAGTGTCAAAGGATCTTCAAGATTTTGATGCACAATAAATGAATTTCAATAAATTTGTCCACGGTTTTGATAGGAAAATAGCGGATAAAGTCACGATGGATGGTATATAGGAAAAAAAGAAATATATTAGACTACAAAATGACATAACCTACTCTATCATAAAAAAAATGATTTTCCCACAAAAATCACATATAGGACAACATTTGAAGCATTTATTACCATTATCATCAACATCAACTTTCACACTTGTGGTTGACAAGATATATCATTCTTTTCTCTATGCATACCTCTCAGAGTAATTCTGTATTTTTATCGAAAGACATAGGAGACTGTGCTTTAGCACTGGGTCAAGACCTCCTAAAACAATGCCTCCTACGAGTTGGAAAGAAGTGGCAAGACCTTAGAAATTGAATGTATCATAAATAGATGAAGATTCAAGATTATCAAAATATGAAGCAAGCTCATTTTGATGGTGAGAGAACTAGCACTCATTGTCCACCACCTAGGTCTCCAGTCTCCTCCACTGGATCCAGAGTCTAAACCTATTTGTATTGCTGCAGCTGTTTCCTATTTAAAAATGGGCGGACAATATGTTGGGTATCATTCCATCTTTCCCACATTGCAATCTTGATAGGTACAAGACTAGACTAGACAATATGTTGGGTATCATTCTATCTCTCCCATTTTGCTTCTATTTTTATTATTCATTCCTAATAATTTTGCTGAAGCAGTCATTGATTATCATTGGAGGAATGCTATGGATGTTGAAATGCAAGCCATACAAATGTAAAACAATAGGGAGATTATCCCTATTCCAAAGGGCAGAGACATTGTTGGATGCCGATGGGCGTAAACCATCAAGTATTAACAAGATGGTACTCTTGATAGGTACAACACTAGACTAGTTGCTAAGAAATTTACTCGGATTGATGGAGTGGGTTTTCTTGAAATCTTCACTTTATTGCTGAAGTTAAGTCTGTAAGGATTCTACTACATACTACTGCTCATAAGTCTTGATCCCTACATCAACTTGATGCCAAGAATGTTTTTTCTTCACGAGGATCTGAATGAAGAAATTCATATGGCACCTTTTTTGGATTAGATGCTCACAAGGGACATGCCCATCGTTTAAAGAAAGGTATTTGGTCTAAAACAATCTCCTCAGGGCAAATTTTGAAAAATTGAGCTTTAAACTTCTTGATATGCAATTTTTCATGAGTGTTTGTGATCCCTGCATGTTTGTCCATCAAATTGTTTATCCCTACATCAACTTGATTCTATTACATACTACTGCTCATAAGTCTTGATCCCTACATCAACTTGATGCCAAGAATGTTTTTTCTTCACGAGAATCTGAATGAAGAAATTTATATGGCACCTTTTTGGATTAGATGCTCACAAGGGACATGCCCATCGTTTAAAGAAAGGTATTTGGTCTAAAACAATCTCCTGGGGGCAAATTTTGAAAAATTGAGCTTTAAACTTCTTGATATGCAAATTTTCATGAGTGTTTGTGATCCCTGCATGTTTGTCCATCAAATTGTCTATCATGTCATTGTCCTTGATATTTATGTTGATGATATTATCATGAAAGGAAATGATGAAAAACATCTTGCAGATAAGATATATGACTTCTGCCTTTGAAATTAAAGACCTTGGGTTGCTGAAGTATTCCCTTGGAATTGAGGTTGTTGGATCTACAAAAGAAATATTCATTTCTGAGATATGTGTTGTGTAGCATCCCAAAATATTGATGTCGCATTAAAATAATTTATTATGTATGGTAACTAGATAATGAAGAGTCGGCATGAAATAATCTGTAGTGGTCGCGCACGATTAAGTTTTCGCGTGAGTGTGTGTTGTAAAAAAAATGGTTTGCATAATATTAGGCAAAAAAGGGAAATGAAATAGAAAACCGATTACCGAACCAGACCCCTGCCATTCCATTTATCCTGCAAGGTTAAAAGAAAAAGAAAATTGCACCCTCTCCCGATAACTCCTCCCACGTAGCCTTTTTTTCTTCCCGTGCCGAGCGGAACCGTTTCCGCACCGCAGCAATCACCGCTCCTCTGTCTACCGTAGTGGCGGTGCGAAGCAGCCGCAACCCTAATCGGCCCTCTCCTCCTTCCTCCGCAGGACCTCTGCAGCCTATATTGCACCGACACCGACACGCGACACAACACGACACGCGACTACTCCATTCTCCTAAACTATTAATATTCAACATGTTCGGGCACGTTTGTTAAATTCATATTTTATAATTATAGAAATTGTAAAATACTAATTAATAGACAAGAAATGAACAAACTTAGCATATAAAAATATAATACTCATACTTAGATATTATATATCATCTAAAAAAATAATTGATTCCATGTCCGGCTCATCCGGTGAGAGATTTGCAATTTCCAGCATACCAACATCTTCGAATGTATCAAAAGAATCTCCGCCAATACCCCTCATCTTTGTTTTTTCTTGTGTATATTGTGGATTTTTTCTTGAAAGTAGACGTAGTTTGATGTGTATGAAAACCAGATCTTCTGCACGCTATGGTGTCATTCGATTTCTCTTCATTGAGTGCACAAAAGAATATGAGAAACAATACAAAACCTCTGCGTGTTTCCCAGAGAACCTTCTGGGAGGGAAGCTAACACGAAGAAGATGAGAAACCAGGAATACCTATGCAAGTTACTGTGCAATCGGGAAGTGATAAACCAGGAAGCGAGAGAAGATGAGAAACCAGGAACGGCAGGAAGCGAGAGCACGAAGAGGATGCATTACCTCAAAGAAGCGAGAGCACGAAGAGGATGGGGAGCACACAGAGGTCGATCGAGAAGAGGAGTGTCGATGCCATAGATCTCGTGGGAGGAAGACGGAAGTCGGCCTACGAGAGAAAATGGGGAACGATGTCGGTTTAAAATTAATAAAGAGTCGGCTCATGCGGGACTCGTGTGTCCAATTAAGCGGGACACGCGAGTCCCACGTGACCCAAAAGCGTCGGCCTGCCGACACGCGTGTCGGAGTCTGACAGGGACACGTTGACCCCCCCCCAAAGAGTGTCGGTGTGCTTCATAGTCTATAGCCTCCTCTCTCTCTCTCTCCGCGCAGAATTTCGACCTCAACCCTAGCCGAGGGGGAAAAGTTTCTGCAGTGATATTTTTGGTTTCGGTGAGGGCCGTTTTTCTTTCTTTCCACTTCTTTTGTGGATGCTCAACTTTGATTACACTACATTCCTCTCGCTCTAATTTCAGGAATCGGAGATCTCGGTTTTCCCTAATTCAAAATCAGCCATGCATTTTGGATCTATCTGTGGTTAGATCGAGGTAATGCACCGTTTACGTTGTTCATAATTGTTAAAATTAGTTCCTTGGCATATTTTGAGTGATTTCATAAAAACCCTAAGGGGGAAATGCTTATGTTTGGATTATCGTTGGAGTTCATATTCTTGGTAGTCGTTGGAGCAAAGAAATCAGAAAAGCTTCACATTTTACTCCGATCCAAGGTGAGACTTTTGTCTCCGATTTTCCTTTTCAGTTGTTTTGTTTCCAGCCAATGTATTATATTCTATTGGAAATCGCTCCTAATTCTAAGTATTGAATGGATTTCATATTAAGGATTTCCTAGTATTCGGAAAGGGTGTTTGTCACCTCTAGTTGGAGAAGTTCGTAGGCCAGATCCTTTGGAAGGAGCATCATGTCACCCCACCGCATGTATGAGCGTTGAAACACCGCTGTAAGAAATTCGACTCCTTTTAGTTAAACAGTTCAAATTATTTTTAATTCGTGTTATTAACTATATCGGTAGACACACTTGGAAGTTACAAGTTCTCATAGTCAGAATCAAGTCAAAGGGGTAGGTATACACTTAGGCCAACTTAGCAGATTCATTATCATGAAAATCCTAAGCCCAGTGTATTTAACTAGAACGTTATCCCGTGTTTGACTCACTGACCACTAGTCTAGATTAATTCAGAAAAATGACGAGAAAGGTTCACCTTCGTGTTTCTGGTGGAGGCACACCACCGTGTTCTCAAGGCTAGTATGCCACCACTCGAGTTTCAAGCTTAAGGTTGATGACCCTTGTTACAGATATGGAACTCCTGAGATAGGAGTATGTGTTCCACTTAGGGGGCATCCAGTTCAGAGCACCATCAAATTTGTCACTCAGACTGCAGTTGTTAGTTTGTGCACAATCGCCATTAGTGACAAGATTTAATAAGATAATAATGAAACTTGTTGAAACTTAGAAGTCACAATTCTAAAAACTTCAAAAATCAATGATATATTTACAATTGAGAAAAGTGTGTCAGATCATACAGTAGGTCGATTCTATGCCAGATCATGAACTCGGGTGCCAAATTAGATGTTAGATAAATCATGCATATCTTTTTTTAAAATCGAAGTATTATTCATTTATATTTTTCTTTAAGTGTTGCTGCAGAGAGTAGTTTTTCTTACTCTTCAGTGGGTCTAACCCATTTGAAACTTGTTTTTAGATGGGGCTTAGGTCAGGGGATCCGCTTAGGATAGACAGTGTAGTCGTCGTTGTTGTCAGTCATTTCAGTTGTACTACTTTGTGACATTATGCGTCATTGTACTCCACTTATATTTGATGCGCCAGTTTATTACAGATTGTCAGTATTTCAGTCTCATAGTGTTATACTCAGTTCTAGTTGACTCTGTGAATTCAGCATGACAAGGTACACTTTTACACTTAGTTAGTTTTTCTTACTCTACTTCCGCAGTAAGTTTTTTTTTAGCACTTTCATTTTTACCTGCTTTATACTAGTTATATACTTGTTGAAACCAAAAACTTGGTCTCTCGTGGAGTTCGGGGTCCCATGAAAGGAGTGACCTCACACTTACTACACTCAGGGGGATGTCACGGACCAAAGGCTCAAGAAACTAGAAACAGACCCTCGGCTCTAGCGCGGAGGCCCCACCTCACACCCGGAAGACCTTGGAGATCTCCCCTCAATAGCCAATGCTGAGCTAGGGTGCCTTGGAGGATGAAGAGAGAGTGAAGAAGTAATGCTCTCCAAGGCACCCCTAAGGGCCTATTTATAGTTTTCTGGGAATGATCTACAAATAACCAACTTTCACTGCTCTGAAAATTACCGAAATGCCCCCGGATTGGCCTGCCAACAGCCAAATCCCGCTGTTCTAAGCGGCTAATTACAGTCCACCAGGGGTAGTTCCTCAAGCCGGGCGAGCTGGCGGTTAGGCGAGAAGCAGGGGGCGAGACGACGGTCTGGCGAGCGGCAGCCTGCTTGGAGAGACGGCGGTCTGGCGAGCGGCGGCCTGCTTGGTGAGACGGCGGCCTTGCAAGACGGCGGACTGGCGAGCGGCAGCCTGCTTGGCGAGACGGCGGTCTGGCGAGCGGCGGCCTGCTTGGCGAGACGGCGGTCTGGCGAGCGGCGGCCTGCTTGGCGAGACGGCGGTCTGGCGAGCGGCGGCCTGCTTGGCGAGACGGCGGTCTGGCGAGCGGCGGCCTGCTTGGCGAGACGGCGGTCTGGCGAGCGGCGGCCTGCTTGGCGAGACGGCGGTCTGGCGAGCGGCGGCCTGCTTGGCGAGACGGCGGTCTGGCGAGCGGCGGCCTGCTTGGCGAGACGGCGGTCTGGCGAGCGGCGGCCTGCTTGGCGAGACGGCGGCCGAAACGTTCACTCGAGTACAGTGAAACGTTCACTCGAGTACAGTGAAACGTTCACTCGAGTACAGTGAAACGTTCACTCGAGTACAGTGAAACGTTCACTCGAGTACAGTGAAACGATCACTCGAGTACAGTGAAACGTTCACTCGAGGTGGGCGAGGCGGCGGCCTTGGGCGAGGCAGCGGCCTGGCGACTCCTCAAAGGGGTCGGAGGAAGACAAATATTTTCTCCCCCTACTAGTATATTACGCAGGTCCAGCCAAAATTGGCCTCCAGGAGTGCAAAACTCCCAAAAAGTTTAAAAATATGCACCAGGGGGGAGACAAATATTTCCTCCCCCTACTAGTATATTACGCGGGTCCAGCCAAAATTGGCCTCCAGGAGTGCAAAACTCCCAAAAAGCTTAAAACGTGCACTGGGGGGAGACAAATATTTCCTCCCCCTACTAGTATATTACGCAGGTCCAGCCAAAATTGGCCTCCAGGAGTGCAAAACTCCCAAAAAGCTTAAAAACGTGCACCAAGTCTTGCGCCTTGCTTGGGGCCCACTCTTCGTGAATACGGGGTTGTACATAATCCCCGCTCTTTTCGAGGTTGACACAAGCTCGGAAAGAAACGTCCAACCCAACATATTCGCTGAGTGGCCTTCTTAGAGCCGAAAAGTACTTGGCCCCTCCCAGAGGAGTCAACCTGTCGCGCCAGCTAATGGGTACCTGGGTGACGAGACGGCCTCGGGGTAGAAAACACTTGGCCTCCCCGAGGGGTCAACCTGTCAAGCCAGCAATGGGAGTCTGAATGACGAGACGGCCTCGGGGTAAAAAACACTTGGCCTCCCCGAGGGGTCAACCTGTCAAGCCAGCTAATGGGAGCCTGGATGACGAGACGGCCTCGGGGTAAAACTCTTGGCCTCCCCGAGGGGTCAACCTGTCAAGCCAGCTAGTGGGAGCCTGGGTGACGAGACGGCCTCGGGGTAGAAAACACTTGGCCTCCCCGAGGGGTCAACCTGTCAAGCCAGCAATGGGAGCCTGGATGACGAGACGGCCTCGGGGTAAAAAACACTTGGCCTCCCCGAGGGGTCAACCTGTCAAGCCAGCTAATGGGAGCCTGGATGACGAGACGGCCTCGGGGTAAAACTCTTGGCCTCCTCGAGGGTCAACCTGTCAAGCTAGCTAGTGGGAGCCTGGGTGACGAGACGGCCTCGGGGTAGAAAACACTTGGCCTCCACGAGGGGTCAACCTGTCAAGCCAGCAATGGGAGCCTGGATGACGAGACGGCCTCGGGGTAAAAAACACTTGGCCTCCCCGAGGGGTCAACCTGTCAAGCCAGCTAATGGGAGCCTAAATGACGAGACGGCCTCGGGGTAAAACTCTTGGCCTCCCCGCGGGGTCAACCTGTCAAGCCAGCTAGTGGGAGCCTGGGTGACGAGACGGCCTCGGGGTAGAAAACACTTGGCCTCCCGGAGGGGTCAACCTGTCACGCCAGCTAATGGGAGCCTGGATGATGAGACGGTCCTCGGGATAGAAACCACTTGGCCTCCCCGAGGGGTCAACCTGTCAAGCCAGCTAATGGGAGCTTGGATGACGAGACGGCCTCGGGGTAGAAACCTTCTCTCCGCCGAGGCACATTCGATCCAACCAGCTAGTGAGAGCATGGGTGAGGAGATCCTCTCGGGGGTGGGACTTGCTCTCCCCGAGGCACATTCGACCCAACCAGCTAGTGGGAGCCTGGATGAGGAGATCCTCTCGGGGGGTGGGACTTGCTCTCCCGGAGGCACATTCGACCCAACCAGCTAGTGGGAGCCTGAATGAGGAGATCCTCTCGGGGGGTGGGACTTGCTCTCCTCGAGGCACATTCGACCCAACCAGCTAGTGGGAGCCTGGATGAGGAGATCCTCTCGGGGGGTGGGACTTGCTCTCCCCGAGGCACATTCGACCCAACCAGCTAGTGGGAGTCTGGATGAGGAGATCCTCTCGGGGGGTGGGACTTGCTCTCCCCGAGGCACATTCGACCCAACCAGCTAGTGAGAGCCTGGATGAGGAGATCCTCTCGGGGGGTGGGACTTGCTCTCCCCGAGCCACATTCGACCCAACCAGCTAGTGAGAGCTTGTATGAGGAGATCCTCTTGGGGGTGGGACTAGGCATGTCATTCGAACTTTACTAAATTCAACATCCTCAAACGGGGAAAATTTTAAGGTACATGGACCTCCCGACTCAGCTGGTCAGGGGTAGAGCTCATTACAGGAATAAGAAAGATAAAAGACCTCACCAAGGCAAGGCTCCCTTAGGCTGCTTGAGCACGATGGCCATCACTCGCCTCCTCTGATATCTCTATCCTGCTCAGGCTCTCCATGATCTTCTCCATCTCTTCTGCTCTGGCTAGCCAGGAGATGGTATTGACAGCCGTGACGTAGCACTGCCTTGCCATCCTGGGATCCCCCCTGATCCTGACTTGGACCCCTCCTGAGTTGAACTTGAGGCACTGGTGGAACGATGACGGCACGCAACGGAAGGCGCTGATGAGGGGCCTTCCAGAGATGGCGTTGTAGCTGCTTGGAGCATCAACAATGACGAACTGGCAGTTCCTTGAAGTCCCCCCCCCCCAATTTTACTTGGAGTCCTACTCCACCCTCTACCTCCTTCCTCTCCCCTGACAATCCGAACAGGGGTCCGTCCGAGGCCAACACCCATCCTTGACTTTTCCTTCATCTCGTCAAACGCTTTCTTGAAAACGACATTGACGGAGCTTCCGTTGTCAACCAAGATCCGGAAGACGGTGTAGCCTTCGATGGCTGTCTGGATGACCAGCGCATCGCAAAACGGGTTCTCGTGATCTGGCATGTCCTTCATTGAGAAGGTGATCCTTTCCTCTGGGGGCGTGGTCTGGGATGTTAAAGCGACGCTCCGTCGGTACATGACATGGAGGCTTGCCTTCCGAGTGGCTTCAATCCCCACTCCACCGTGGATCACTCTTATACCTCCTCGGGTCTCTTACGTCGACCCGGTCCTCTCCCCCTTCTCTGGGTAGAACTTCAATCTGCACCGGCGGCTGCTGCTGGGCTGGGACTCTCGCCTCTCTCACTTCCAGGAACTCGGGGCAGGTAGCTGTGGCGTGACCCTCCACCTGGTGGAAGTCAGAGTACGGTAGCGCTCCTCCCCTCCTTTGGCGGGCTGGGCGTTCTCTCCTGTTACCTCTTCCCCCTCCTATCGTCCAGGGCTTGCTGCGGCGGGGGTAAGAGCTGTCTTGGGGCTTGCCTCTGGAAGTTGAACCTCATTTGGCCTCCATGGAAGTTTCCCCCATCTTGGACGCGACCTCTTCCTGGACCATGAACGGGTCCTCCCTGCTGCCTCCAACCTGTTTTCTGGACCCTCCTGAGCTCTCCGCTCCTGTCTCCGCCTTCCCTCTTGATGTCTCGAGCCACCTTGCTCCTTCGACTCCATCTATGTTAGCTTCGCCAACTTCTTGACAAATGCCGGGTTGGCCGCCTCCATGGCTATCTCCTCAGTCTCCCTTTCCATCAACTCCTCGAAAGAAAGGGAGCCCTTCGAGTCAGGCTCATCTTGAAGAACCCCTCGCGCAACCCCACCGTGAACGCCATCTGGAGGGCATACCCCGATATCTCCTGTATATCCAGGATCTCCTCTTGGAACCTGTCAACGTAACGGGCCAGCGACTCGTCGGCCCCCTGCCTTATCAGGAAGATGGACTCAGGACTCTTCTTCCTCTTCTTGGAGGTGGAGAAGCGAAGCTGAAAGCTCCGGCTCAAGTCCTCGAACCCATAGATCGATCTCGGAGGGAGTTGGTGAAACCAGTCCCTTGCCTTCTCCTTCAACGTGATCCCAAAGAGGCGACACTTGAAGGCATCCGTCATTGGCCTGATGGAGACGGCATCCTCGAACCACTGCAGGTGCTGGACGGGGTCATTCTTCCCGGTATAGTAAGTCATGTCGGGCTCTCTGAACCCCTCGGGAACGGGAGCTGAGATGATCAGCTCGTTGAAGGGTGACCCCCTGAGGGGTGGTCTCGCAACCTCTACTCGCGCGACCTGCTCGCCTGGAAGGCTGGCACTCGCCGGGCTGGAGAACAACTCCCGGCCGGTGAGGTCTCGCTCGACCTCATCTCCCATCCTCTCCTTCCCGGGCCTTCTTCCTGGTGCACTTCCCTCTCCCGCTGCTGGGGTCATCTCGTCGAGAGAGGGGGGAGCTAGCCCCTGGGGGGGTCAGGGTAGAGCTGCCACCCTGAGGAGCAATACTTCGCAGCATCTCCATGATGCCTTGGATGGACGCCATAAACTCTTCCCTTCCCACAAAGGGTCCTGGGTTGGGGGGTCTCGCGGGAGTCATCGCTACCTCCCTGATCTCCAGTCATGACACTCTCCTGAGATCTTCTGTGTTGGTCACTCTCCACGCTCACCGCACCAAAATGTTGAAACCAAAAACTTGGTCTCTCGTGGAGTTTGGTGTCCCTTGAAAGGGGTGACCTCACACTTACTACACTCAGGGGGATGTCACGGACCAAAGGCTCAAGAAACTAGAAACAGACCATCGGTTCTAGCGCGGAGGCCCCACCTCACACCCGGAAAACCTTGGTGATCTCCCCCTCCCTAGCCAATGTTGAGCTAGGTGTCTTGGAGGATGAAGAGAGAGTGAAGAAGTGATGCTCTCCAAGGCACCCCTAAGGGCCTATTTATAGTTTTCTGGGAATGACCTGCAAATAACCAACCTCCACTGCTCTGAAAATTACCGAAATGCCCCCGGATTGGCCTGCCAACAACCAAATCTCGCTGTTCTAAGCGGCTAATTACAATCCACCAGGGGTAGTCCCTCAAGCCGGGCGAGCTGGCAGTTAGGCGAGCTGAGGCCGGGCGAGCTGGGGCTAGGCGAGATGGCGGTCTGGCGAGTGGCAGCCTGCTTGGCGAGACGGCGGTCTGGCAGCGGCAGCGGCGGCCTGCTTGGCGAGACGGCGGTCTGGCGAGCGGCGGCCTGCTTGGCGAGACGGCGGTCTGGCGAGCGGCGGCCTGCTTGGCGAGACAGCGGCCTTGCGAGACGGCGGACTGGCGAGCGGCAGCCTGCTTGGCGAGACGGCGGTCTGGCGAGACGCGGTCTGGCGAGCGGCAGCCTGCTTGGCGAGACAGCGGTCTGACGAGCGGCGGCATGCTTGGCGAGACGGCGGTCTGGCGAGCGGCGGCCTGCTTGGCGAGACGGCGGTCTGGCGAGCGTTTTGCCTGCTTGGCGAGACGGCGGTCTGGCGAGCGTTGGCGAGACGGCGGTTGGCGAGCGGCGGCCTGCTTGGCGAGACGGCGGTCTGGCGAGCGTTTTGCCTGCTTGGCGAGACGGCGGTCTGGCGAGCGGCGGCCTGCGTGGCGAGACGGATGTCTGGCGAGCGGTGGCCTGCTTGGCGAGACGGCGGTCTGGCGAGCGGCAGCCTGCTTGGCAAGACGGCGGTCTGGCGAGCGGCAGCCTGCTTGGCGAGACGGCAATCTGGCGAGCGGCGGCCTGCTTGGCGAGACGGCGGTCTGGCGAGCGGCGGCCTGCTTGGCGAGACGGCGGCCTGGCGAGCGCAGGCCTCCTTGGCGAGACGGCGGTCTGGCGAGCGGCGGCCTGCTTGGCGAGACGGCGGCCTGCTTGGCGAGACGGCGGTCTGGCGAGCGGCAGCCTGCTTGGCGAGACTGCGGCCTAGTGGTTGGTGAAACGTTCACTCGAGTACAGTGAAACGTTCACTCGAGTACAGTGAAACGTTCACTCGAGTACAGTGAAACGTTCACTCGAGTACAGTGAAACGTTCACTCGAGTACAGTGAAACGTTCACTCGAGGTGGGCGAGGCGACGTCCTTGGGCGAGGCAGCGCCTGGCGATTCCTCAAAGGGGCCGGGGGAAGACAAATATTTCCTCCCCCTACTAGTATATTACGCAGGTCCAGCCAAAATTGGCCTCCAGGAGTGCAAAACTCCCAAAAAACTTAAAAATGTGCACCGAGGGGGAGACAAATATTTCCTCCCCCTACTAGTATATTACGCAGGTCAACCAAAATTGGCCTCCATGAGTGCAAAACTCCCAAAAAACTTAAAAACGTGCACCAAGTCTTGCGTCTTGCTTGGGGCCCACTCTTCGCGAATACGGGGTTGTACAATACTGTTACTTAGTTTACTTTTTATTGCGGGCCCGATCGAACTGCTGATTTCCTGTTAAACTAGATTTGGGTGTTTCATGTTGGACCATGAATAAATTGGTCATATTGAGGCCAAACCCATAGATTGTCATATTGATCCATGTTGGAAAAGCTCATGTTAAGAGGCTCATATTTGAGCCCTTTTATTTAGTTTTCTTCTTTTCTCCTCTTTAGTCTCACATCATGTATAGGGATCTCTTCTCTCTTTCTCCCTCATATAAATGTGTATTCATACCTTGTATTTAATTATTGAGAAAGTATATACAAGTTTGAGGTTTTCTCCACATGGTATCAGAGGTAATCGGTCTCTCCTTGCGGCTAGCATTCTGCTAACCGTCTGGTCTTCCCTTCTCACGCAGGGCGCGGTCTGGTTTTGTCTAACCAACCAGCCTTCTCTTCTGGCGCAGGGCGCGGCCTGGTGTCTACCCGCTTGCGGCCTGGTTTCTACCTGCTTGCGCCTAGATTTTTCCTACCTGCCTCTCCTCTCCACCAATCATGTGGCTTACACCTCTTCTCCATTCTCCGTTCTATAGGACTCTCTCTGACAGGTGAGGCCTTCTCCCACGTCCCTCTGTCTGTGCGGCTTCTTTCCTACCCGCTGCGGTTTCTTCCCGCTACGGTTTCTACCTGCTGCGGTTTATTCCCTGTGGACTCTACCCGCTGCGGTTTCTTCCCTGCCCTCTTCCCGCGGAGATCTCCCTGTCTACCCGCACGGTTTCTCTCACTGCTCTCTTGTTGCCGCACTGTTCTTTTCTCGCGCGGCTTCTCCTTTGGTTCTCGTGCGGCCCCATCTTTTGTTAGTTGTTGCGGCTTCTCTAACCACTGCGAGCTCCGCATCTAGGTCGCGGAATCTTCCCTTGTTGTTGGTGTACTCACCGAGACCGTGCGGCCTCCACAGTTCTCTAGTCAAGGCGACTTCTCCTTTCTACACGCTCTGTTTCGTTGCTCGCGGCCTCTTTTGTGCTTGCCGCCAGATCGTTGTCAACCAGTCCGCGCGGTTTCCCTGCAGCCTCGTCCTGCTCACTGTTTTTTAGTCGCCGAATCTACCCGCGCGGTTTCCTATACGTTGCTCCTCTTGTCGTCGTTGTAGCCTTTTAACCGCTTGGTCATGGGATCTTCTCTTGACTCTGCCGGACATGCGGCTTCCTCCTCTGCAGACCGCCCGACCCTTGCTCCTGAACTTCGAGATGAACTGCGGATTACGACTATCTCGTTAGCCGGGAAGAACTTTGTGGAGTGGGTGCACTCGGTTCGCCGCGTTTTTCAATCCAAAGGCTTCCTACATCACTTGACTCAGGCTGCTCCCGCACCTCCTACTAACGACTGGTTGCGCAATGAAGGTCGCGTTCAGACCTGGCTCCTCAACTCCCTTGAGGGAGAACCGTATCGCATGGCCATGTATCATGAAACGGCCAAAGCAATGTGAGATGAACTTCATTCCCTCTATTCTGGGAAAGATAGTCTGCAACACTTATATGACATCATCACTGATCTTCAGACTCTTGATGTTGGCGGAGCCACCGACCTTACCTCCTTTGTTGCTCGGGCCAAAACTCTGGTTGAAGCATGGATTCAACATCAACCTCCTACGACGGATCTTGTTGCACAACGTGCTCAAAAAGAAGTCGTTGGCGTGGCCATGATAATGCCTCGTGTGCCACCCCATCTTGCATTGCCATCCTCTCTCCCCATCTTCAGCCCCTTCCCCCTTCCCTCTATTCCGGCTCTCGCGCCCGAGGTCGGGGAGGCCGACCACGACCAAAATGTTCCTTCTGCGGTAAAGATGGCCACCTTGAGGCCACGTGCTATCGCAACCATGGGCTTCCTCCTCATCCACAGACCGTCGTTGCTGCCCACGACTCATCGATCACTCGTACTGACATTGAAGAGGTCCAGCTTCAGCTCCAACAACTTCATGGTCTACTCAGTCGCCCACCTGCCTCCGTTAACTCGGCTGCCTCCATCTCACATGAAGGTAACTCTTGTTTCTCCACTAGTCCGCGGTGGATAGTGGATTCAGGTGTCACTCATCGCATCACCTCCCAACGGCCACATCAGTACCTAGATTCTCCTCATCCTAAGTGTATCACGGTGGCCAATGGGGCCACTGTTCCGGTCTTCGGCTCTGCGGCTATCCCTCCCACTTCTCTATCTTTACGCTCCGCTCTTCATGTTCCAGGCTCTCCATTTAATTTACTTTTTGTTGGTCGCACCACTACTGATTTAAATTGCTCAATAACATTTACATCTTTTTTCTGATACAGGATCGACAGACACGTAATATCATTGGTAAGGGACGACTGCAGAATGGGCTCTACCTCCTTGATGACTCTCCGACTATCATGTCTTCCGTCTCCTCGTCGATTGGCATCGCCGACTTGGGCATGCCCCTTTGCCAGTCCTCCAGGATCTTGGAGTTAAACTTCCCTCACCTGCCATTATGTTATGTGACAGCCAAGCGGCTATACACATAGCAAAGAATCCAGTCTTTCATGAAAGAACGAAACATATTGAAGTGGACTGCCACTTTATTCGGGATAAAGTTCAAATGAAGAAGATATAATTAAAGCATATTTCGGATACTGAACAAGTTGCAGATATTTTTACAAAGCCCCGTCCTAGTACCCTGTTTTATCAGTTCCTGTCCAAGCTTGATGCCTACGACTTGTACGCACCAGCTTGCGGGGGAGTGTTGAAAAAGCCCATGTAAAGAGGCTCATATTGGAGTCCTTTTATTTAGTTGTCTTCTTTTCTCCTCTTTAGTCCCACATCATGTATAGGGATCTCTTTCTCTCTTTCTCCCTCATATAAATGTGTATTCATATCTTGTATTTGATTATTGAGAAAGTATATACAAGTTTGAGGTTTTCTCCACAATCCCAACTACTAATTTCAAAATGATGATTCTCCTGATTTGGATAAGAAGCTAATTTTCAATAATTTGTGAGAAAGCTGATTTATTTAACCATCACTCAACCTGATCTCGTTTGCTGCTAGTCTTGTAAGTAAATTCATGAACAATCATAAAGTGCACCATTATGAAGCTATCATGAAAATTCTTAAGTATCTTGAGAAAGCTCCTAGAAAGGGAATTCTCTTTTAGAACTACCGGTGTCTGGAAGTGCAGGGATTTTGTGATGTTAATTGGGTTGGATCTGCTACTTACAGAAGGTCTATTAGTGATTATACTATGTTTGTGGGAGGTAATATTGTGCCTTGGAAGAGTAAGAACTAAAATGGTGCTACCCAATCCTCTATTGAGGCTGCATATAGAGGTATGACCTTAACTACTTGTGAGCTCATGTGATTGAAAACTATTTGGGAGAATTAAACTTTCAAGTTCATGGATCCATGTTGATGGTGATCGACGGCACACGCGCTTCTATTCCCGCAGGAGGCGGTGATCGGCGACCCGTTTGGGCAATCCGAGTGCACGGATGCGCCCGGATGGTCGTTCCGAGTCAGATTCATATATTACATTTTATTTTTCATGTTGTATTTAAGCTCCGATCAGTCCGAACATTAATAGCCGTCCGATCGGGTGCCCTAATCTGTTTTTCTTTCCCCTCTATAAATATTCTCTTGTGCGGCTTGTATTAGGGATCGAAGGTTGCCTCTCTTGCAGCCGGTTCGGTCCTCCCTCGGTGGATTCCGAGTGGTCTCGTCTGTGCGCGCCATGTAGAGAAATGAAAAGTCTTAGTCTCCAATGAGGAGAGCTAGCCAATATATATACCTCAAAGTTACATATTTACAAATATGCCGATACACCATATTTACAGAATAATAATAATAACTCCAATACTCCCCCTCAAGCTGGCGCAAGGATGTCAATCATGCCCAGCTTGGAAATGGTCAAATCTGAACGAGTAGGGCCAACAGCTTTAGTAAAGCGTCAGCAAGCTGGTCGGCCGAGGAGACGTAAGCTTGGTGCGCTCATGTACGAACGTGATCACGCAAAAAATGAACATCCATCTCGATGTGCTTGGTGCGCTCATGTAGCACCGAGTCATGGGTAAGAAGAAGAGCTGACTTATTATCACAGTAGAGAGTCAAGCCAGTAGCCAGGGGTAGGCCAAGTTCAGTCAGCAGCGATTGGAGCCAAACCAACTCAGTGACACCGTGTGCCATGACCCGGTACTCTGACTCAGCAGACGACCGGGATACAATGGGTTGTTTCTTACTCCGCCACGAAACAAGATGATCACCATGGAATACACAGAAACCTGACGTAGGGCGTCAATCAGTCAAAGAACCAGTGAAATCTGCATCAGTGAAGCAGGAGAGGTTGAAGGCACTATTAGCCTGATAGAATAACCCAAGACCAGGAGCGCGCTTAAGATAGCGAAGAACACGTCGAGCAGCCTCTAGGTGAGATGTCTTGGGAGAATGCATAAATTGGCTCAAAACGCCCACGGAGAAGCTGATGTCGGGCCTAGTATTGGTCAAGTATATCAAGCGGCCAACCAGCCGCTGGTATTGAGAAGGGTCTTGTAGAGGATCACCAGATTCAGCATGAAGGTGATAGTTGGTATCCATAGGAGTACTCGCAGAACGACACCCAAGCAAACCCGTGTCCCGAAGAAGATCCAAGGTGTACTTGCGCTGCGATATGGAAATGCCCTGTCGGGAGCGAGCTACCTCAATCCCAAGGAAAGAACGGAGGTGTCCAAGTTCTTTCACCTAGAAAGCTGAGCGAAGAGTAGCTTTCATCGCAGAGATGCCAGAAGTGTCATCCCCGGTGAGAATAATATCGTCCACATAGACTAAGACAATGGCGTGACGTCCCTCTGGAGTGGCACGAATGAAGCAAGTGTGGTCTGCACGGCACTGAGTGAAGCCGGACTTAAGGATAACCGAGCTGAACCGTTTGAAACAGGCATGTGGGGACTGCTCTAAGTCGTATAGGGATTTGTCCAGGCGGCAGACTCTCCCCGAATACTCCCCCTTAAGGGCAAACCCCGGGGGAGGAGCCATATAGACCTCCACCTGTAAATCTCCGTGCAGGAAGATATTTTTGACGTCGAGTTGGTAGAGAGGCCATGGCCGAGAGGCCGCAAGCGAGAGCAGAAGGCGAACACTGGTCAACTTAGCTACAGGAGCAAACGTGGCACCAAACTCGCCAGGAGCCCAAGTAAAGCCCTTGGCCACCAAACGAGTCTTGTAGCGGTCAATGGTACCATCAGCAGAGTATTTCACGGTATAGACCCATTTGCACCCGACTGTGCGCTTCCCAGGAGAAAGAGGAACTGGATACCATGTCCTCGTACGACGGAGAGCAGACATCTCCTCCTCCATGACCTGAACCCATCGCGGGTCAAGGAGAGCCTCCGCAATTGAAGTAGGAAGCCGAACAGAATCAGCAGCAGCCACAAAAGCCTGGTAAGAGGGTGAGAAACGCTGGTCGGAAACAACACTAGCCAACGAGTGCCCAGTAACAGAGGGATGAACACAAGTACGTTTACCCTTGCGCAAGGCAATGGGTAAATCAATAGAAGAAGTAGAAGGGGGGCTCAAGAGAGGTACCTGCAACTGGAAGAAGCTACTGTTCTGGGACTGGATGCGAAGTGGGTGCACCGGGTGGTGGTGGAGGCTGGCGGCGAGAGTAAGTGAGCAGGACAGATGGAGCAGCAGGTGGGACCCCGTCTGGTGATGGAGGGACGATCGGGAGAGGTTGCACAATAGTAGGAAGCGCAGGAGGGGTCAAATGTGCAGGGAAGAAGGGAACTTCCTCATGAAATGTCACATCCATAGAGTAAATAACACGACGCAGTTGGGGATGTCACATCCATAGAGTAAATAACACGACGCAGTTGGGGATCATAATAGTGGTAACCCTTGGTGGTAAGTCGAGTAGCCGAGGAAGAGACAGCGGATGGCTCGGTCGTCAAGTTTAGTACGAGAAGGTCGCAAATCCTGGACAAAGCACACACAACCAAAGACTCGGACAGGGATGCAAAAGGCGGGGATGGATGGATGAGACTGTGGGGGTAACGCCACCAAGAGGACGAGAAGGATTCCTATTAATAAGGAAAGTCGTTGTAAGAAGGGCAGCGCTCGAATAGAACTTAGGGACATTCATTCCCCGAAGAAGGCAACGAACAGAGTCTAAGAGGTGGCGGTTTTTTCGTTCGACCACCCCATTTTGCTCGGGGGTACCCAGACAAGAAAATCGGTGTAGAGTGCCCTCATTGCGGAGAAAGAGATCAAAGGGACGAGAAGTGTACTCACCTTCATTGTCAGAGCGGAGGATATGAACAGATGTCCCATGTTGGGTCCGAACCATACGTGAAAAATGAGAGTAAACAAATAGAACCTCATATTTATGTTTGAGCAGGTAAACTCATAAGCAACGAGAATAGTCATCGATAAACGTTACAAAGTACGAGAAACCATCAAATGATACTACAGGGGCAGGGCCCCACACATCTGAATGCACCAACTTAAAACAAGAAGTAGCACGGCTAACAGAAGGAACATACGTGTTGCGTGTGTGTTTTGACAGCTCACCTACATCACAGCAAAAAGGGAAAACAAAAGACACATCGGGACAAACAGACAACATCCGTTGAGGGCTAGCATGGCCGAGGCGTGCGTGCCAAAGTGAGGTCGACGACAAAGCAGGGTAAGCAGTAGAAGAGGTAGGTGGGCAGGTGGCAGTGGCGGTAGGAGCAGCAGTGGGAGAAGGTAGCTCCAGGTAGTACATCCCACTCCTCTCATATTCCATACCAATAGTCCTCCCGGATCTCAGGTCCTGAAAAACACAATGATCAGAAAAGAAAGTTACGAAGCAGTCCAAAGTACGAGTAACACTACTAACAGATAATAGGTCAAGAGTCAACTGAGGAACAAGAAGAACAGAGTCAAGCGAGAAAGAGGAAGAAAGAGGGACGGTGCCCCGACTGAGGACAGGGGTAACCGAGCCATCAGCAAGACGTGTGTCCCGGTAGGAGCATACAAGAACGGAGGGGCACGGAACCGGCGGAGGCTCCGATGAGGGACAGCGGACGAGCAGGAAGCGGGCGAGAGCAACGCCAACAGTGATAGGTGGGCACGAAGTCGGCGGAAGCCCCGATCGGGGACAGCGGTGAACAGAAACTTGCGGAAGACGGGGACAGCGGCGAATGGAAACTTGCGGAAGACGCGATCGGCGGACGGGATCGGGGACAGCAAGCGAAAGACGCGATCAGAGTGGAAGATGCGATCAGAGTGGAAGACGCGATCAGAGTGGAAGACGCGATCGGCAGACGCTTCCGACGATATGTAAGTGTCGATCCACAGAAGAGGCGATTGGCGGAAACACACAGAGTCACGAAACCCTATCCTCTGATACCATGTAGAGAAATGAAAAGCCTTAGGCTGTGTTTGGGGGGACTTATTTTCAGCGGTCAAGCGGTTACGACCGCATGTACCGGATCTTAATTAAGGTTCGATACATGCGGTCGTAACCGCTTGACCGCTAAAAATAAGTCCCCCCAACGAAGCCTTAGTCTACAATGAGGAGAGCTAGCCAATATATATACCTCAAAGTTAAATATTTACAAATATGCCAATACACCATATTTACAGAATAATAATAATAACTACAATACGCCACCCCCTGCAGGCTGCAACCCATCCTCTCCGGTAAGCTTTCTCCCAGCCCCTCTGCCCTCTCCTTCCCTGGTCGAGCACGCCCAAGTCCCAACCCTCACCCCCCCCCCCCCGTCCCGCCCGGCTGCTTCCACCCGCCGTCCCCTTCCCTTCTCCCTCTCGTCAGTCCCCCCTCCTGCAATCCTGCCGACCCCTTCCCTACTCCCTCTCCATCCCTTCAACCACATCCTGCAACCCTGCTGGCCTTCCCCCTTCTCTGCTCCTTCTCCCTCCTGTCATCCCACCTCCAGCCATCCGCCGGTCCCCTCCCCTGCTCCCTCTTCCCCTCATCATCCCTACTCTGACAGCCCTCCCAAACCCCACCACTGACTCCTTACCCGACCACTCAATCGGCCCCCACCCCTCCCCGAAACCTCTCGTGGAGCCACTCGCATACAAAGGCCATCTACCCCGACGTCATCCTCCAACCCTAATCAAGTCGCCACACGCATGAGCAATTCTAGGTATGGATGTTGTTTATTTTCCGTGTAGTTTGCTTCGGTGATGAACTATTGTTTTGGCATTTAATTTTCATAAGCTTGTCATTAACTTTATCTGTGGTGTAATTGGCGGTGCGCATTCAAAGCACTTGA
Source organism: Platanthera guangdongensis (assembly GCA_039583875.1). Lineage (NCBI taxonomy): Eukaryota > Viridiplantae > Streptophyta > Magnoliopsida > Asparagales > Orchidaceae > Platanthera > Platanthera guangdongensis. The sequence goes on along the minus strand of CM077160.1, from coordinate 170,399,115 downwards.
ATGGAATTGCGGCTCATCTCGTTAGCTATTTATATTTGTTCTTTAATCGTCAATTCATATTTTCAATTGTGCAAGTTGTGCTTAAAGCTTTGTTAGATTATAATTACTGTTGTTTGGATCCGGAATCGGACTGTTTGCACGATCATAATCTCATTCGCATATGTTGAGTAGTCGTTTGCATTTCACTTGAGTTAGGACACTTGTGTTGTGATTGTTGTCCACATCTGTAGACTCGTCTTGCATCACATGCCCTTGCATTGTGATGATCTGTCACTCACATAACACCAAATCCTATATTTGATGAGGACTAAACACATTGAGATTGATTATCATTTTATCGGGGAAAAATCAAGCTAAAGGTATCTCTCGTCATTGTCTCATTCACTGCATAATTGGCACATACGATCAATAAAGATGTGTCTGGCTGCAAGCTTCATAGAAGCTCTTTACACTTGGGGATGCTAGTTATTTATGGTATTATCTTGAGGGAGTGTGTTAAAAAAAGCACATAAAGATGGGGGAAGGTTATCCGGAGGTGACCACGACACACTGGAGGTGACAACAACACACGGAATAACTCAATGGGCTAATTTCTTGCTGAGTTAGGGTTTATCCGAGGTATTTGCTTTCTTCACATATTGTTTCAAACATTTTATGTGTTAAAGCACATGCCAAAAACATAATAAAATTCATTATTATAACAAGAAAATCACAAAACATTATTCTAACTTATTTAAAACCCCAATTTGACAACTGTACAGCTATTGATATTGCAATTAATAGTTCCAACAATATAAAAAGAAACTTACAGTACCTGATCAGAAAAACCAGAGTTTCTTGACATCACTACACCCCAACGGCTCCCAGCAGTTGTCATAGACGTAACATGAAAACCTTCTTTCCACTTCTTGTTAATCCACTTAAAAGGGAAAGATTCGCTTACTTTATAAGACTGCTGAGTATATGTTGTTCCTAAAATATCAAGCAGTTATTTAACTAAGAAAGCATACAGATAAAATAAGCCATAAAGCAACCTAATAAAAATATACAGTACAGATGTTAATGAAAACAATTGACAAAAGATTATATAAACTAGCCTTATGATCAGATGACCCTAAACAATAATTCAGAGGAATTCAAAGTACAAGATCATAAACTAGTCTTATTGTACAACCTTGGGCTTGCGAGAGGTGATCCAACGAGCGAGAAGAGAAGACTGGCGAGGCGATAGGATGGCCCCCTGCAGGAGGCGAGATGGGTAATCTTTGGAAGTGGGCGAGATCTTCCTTATAGGCGAGAGAACCTACAAAGCGAGAGAGCCTACAGGGCGAGAGGCCGGCGAGACGGACAGAGGGGCCGTCTCGCCCGCCAGTACCTTCCCCACTCGCCACATGCGAGAAAGGTGTTTTTACCCTTTTTCCCCCAAAGGGGGATTTTACCTTTGTGCCCCAGATAGTTTTACATTTTTACCCCTGGAGGTCTGCATATAGCTCTCCAGAACAACGGAGTTTGGCTGTTGGCAGACCCAGTCCAGGGTGTTTTGGTCATTTCAGGTTGATTTAGAAGTGATATTTGCAGATCAGATTCAGAGGCCTATAAATAGACCGATAAGGTGCCTGAGAAAGGGGTGTAACCTTTCCACTATTTTCCTCACAGGAACCTAGCTCAGCATTGGCTAGGGAGGGGAAGATCTTCAGTTCTTCCGGGAAAGAGGTGGGACCTCCGAGCTGAGACCCCTCGGTCTGTTTTCAGATCTCTGACTCTCGTCAGGAGGATAGCACAGGGAGAGTACGTGTGGGCTGCATCCCATTTCGAACTCTAGGAGGGACCAGAAAGCTGGTTCCAACATTTTTTGGTGCGGTGAGCGTGGACCGCAGCCCTCAGAGAAGAATCTTGGGCAACCACATGGCGGGAGATCAGGGAGAAGGAGAAGGAGAGGGGTCGGATAACCCGGGAGGATTTGTCGGAAGAGAAGAGTTCATGGCTTCAATCAAGGGGATCATGGATTTGCTGCAAGGGATCTCGCGACAGGGAGATTGTTCAACCCCACTGCATCAAGTACCGGCTCTCGCAACACAAGAAGAACTCGTCTCGGCGCGAGTGGGAGAAGACGCCCCGGGGAGGAGCCCGGGGAAGGAGGTGATGGCGGAAGGGAGCGGGAGAGACATGGCGGGAAGGGAGCTATTCCCTAGCCCGGCAGGTACCATCTCGCCAGGAGAGGTCGTCGCGCGAGTAGGGGCGGCGAGACCGGAGGCGAGAGGGTCCCCTTTTTGCGAGCTAATCCTATCAGCTCCCGTCCCGGAAGGTTTCCGAGAACCCGAGATGAACTACTATGTGGGGAAGGATGATCCCCTCCATCACTTGCAGTGGTTCGAGGACGCAGTTTCGATCAGGCCCATGACGGACGCGTTCAAATGCCGTCTTTTTGTCATCACTTTAAAGGACAAAGCTAGAGACTGGTTCCATCAGCTCCCGACAGGCTCGATATACTGCTTCGAGAACCTAAGCAGGAGTTTCCAGTTGCGGTTCTCCACCTCTAAGAAGAGAAAGAAGAACCCGGAATCAATCTTCTTGATTAAGCAGAGGGCAGATGAGTCACTAGCTCAGTACGTGGACAGGTTCCAAGAATAGATCTTGGATATACAAGAGGTGCAAGGGTTTGCCCTCCAGATGGCCTTTACTGTGGGACTGCGGGAAGGTTTCTTCAAAATGAGCCTCACCCGGAAGCCGACACTGTCTTTTGAAGGCTTGATGGAGAAGGCGGCAAAGGAAATAGCAATGGAGGCGGCAAACCCCGCTTTCGCAAAGAAGTTGGCAAGGCTTACGGAAGTGGAATCGAGGGAGTCAGGAGGAAGACAGCAGGAAGCACGGAGAAGAGGAGCAGGAGCTAGGAGAATAAGAAACCCTCGGGAAGGAAGGCAAGGGGGGAGGTAGCGCTGCCCTATTGTGACTTCCACGAGGAGGAGGGTCACGCAACGGCTACCTGCCCAGATTTCTTGAAAATGAGGAGAACTAGGGGAGCGGGGGAGCAACAAAGACCGGTGCGGATAGAGGAGGTGACAGGTACGGGAGAAGAGGATCGATGTGTGGATCGGACGGATGAAGGAGATCGCGGGGGAATTGGGGTAATCCATGGAGGGGTGGGGATGGAGGCAGCACGAAAGGCGAGTCTTCACACTATGTACCGCCGAAGCGTATCCTCGACGTCACAATCCCCTCCCCCAGATGAAAAGATCACCTTTTCAAGGAAGGGCATGCCGGATCACGAAGACCCCTTCTGTGACGCGCTGGTGATAAAAACCGTCATCGAGAACTTTACGGTGTCACGGATCCTGGTAGACAATGGGAGTTCGGTGAACGTGATTTTCAAAAAAGCATTCAATGCGATGAGGGTGGAGGCCCGGAGGGTGCTGGCGGCGGATGGACCATTGTTTGGGTTCTCAGGAGAGAGGAAAGAAGTTGAGGGGGGAGTGGGACTCCAAGTAACCCTAGGAGGGTTATCCCGGAACTGCCGCTTCGTCATAGTGGATACCCCCAGTAGTTACAACGCCATTTTTGGGCGCCCCTTGATCAGCGCTTTCAGATGTGTTCCCTCATCGTTTCACCAGTGCTTGAAATTGAACTCAGGAGATACCCAAATCAGGGTGCGAGGGGATCCAAAGGTTGCTAGGGAGTGATACGTGACAGCAGTGAACACCGTCTCCTGGCAGGGAGACGCTGAGGAGATGGGGATAAGGATGGAGCAATTGCAACAGGAAATGGGGGGCGGAGTAGAAGAAAGAGAGGGAGGTGTTGGAGGAGAAGGAGAAGTAGTGATGGTTGGAGGCATTGCGGGAGAGCCAGAAATGGCGGGAGAGGAGTACGGAGAGACAGGGATGGTAGAAGAAAGAGAGGGGGGAGAGATGGAGGAGGCAGAGGAAAGGGAACCAAAAGGGGATGAAGGGAAGAAAGAGAAGAGGAAGATAGAGGAAGCGGGAGGGTCACCCAGGAAGGGGGCCCGACCAGAAAAAAGAAGGGCCTCACGGCAGGAAAGATAGGGCGCAAGCAAGTGGGAGATGGAAAAGCTTGGGGAGCAAATGGTGATAGCCATCGCGGAAGACGAAGCCCGAGAGCAGGACGCACTGGAAGAGCGGGAAGGAGAGGAAGAGCCATCAAGGCTGAAGGCGGCCGTGGAGGTACTCGAGGTAGAGATCCGTACCAGGGAAGGCAGAGAGGAAAAGATAAAGATCAGCGGCGAGCTCAGCTCGGAAGACCGAGAGAAGATCAAGGCCTGCGTGCAGAAAAATATTGACGTCTTTGCGTGGAGCGCCGCAGACATGCCCGGGGTCGATGAGGACGTCGCTTGTCACCGTCTCAATCTCGACCCCAACACTCGCCCCATACAACAGAAGAAGAGGGTCATCGCCTCCAATATGGTCGGACCTATTAGAGAGGAAGTAGAGAAATTGCTTAAGGCGGGGTTTGTGTCCGCCTGTAAGTATCCGGGGTGGGTGAGTAATGTTGTAATGGTCAAAAAAGTGGAGGGTAGATGGAGAATGTGTGTGGATTTTTCCCTTTTAAATAAAGCATGCCCTAAGAATTGTTACCCGCTGCCCCGAATCGATGCGTTGGTTGATTCAGCCGTCGGTTTTCCTTTTATGAGTTTCTTGGATGCGTTTTTTGGATACCACCAAATACGCATGCATCCTCCGAACGTTAAGGACGTCACCTTCGTCACGGAGGATGGATGTTTCTGTTTTAATATGATGCCTTTCGGTTTGAAGAATGCGGGAGCAACCTACCAAAGAATGATGGATCGGATCTTCCGAAAACAGAGAGGGAGGAACCTCGAGGTGTACGTAGATGACTTGATGATCAAAAGCAAGGACCTCGAAGGTCATATCCTGGATCTTGAGGAGACCTTTGAGACCCTAAGGAAGTATAAAATGAAACTCAACCCCCTGAATTGTGTTTTTGGAGCCAGTAGGGGAAAGTTCCTCGGACATCTTCTCACCCCATCGGGAGTGGAACCCAACCCCGAAAAAGTAAAAGCGATCCTGGAGTTGGAGTCCCCTAGAAATACTAAAGAAGTTCAGCGCCTCACCGACAAGTTGGCTGGGCTCAGTAGGTTTCTCTCTCGAGCCGGAGAAAGATGCTCACCTTTCTTTCGAACATTGCGGGGAGGCAAGAGGTTCGAATGGACCCCAGAATGTGACATGGCTTTCCAGGCTATAAAGCGACAGCTTACCCAGACGCCTTTACTCCAGGGGCCAAGGGAAGGAGAGGTCTTGTTTTTATACTTAAGGGTGGGGACTGGAGCAGTGAGCTCGGTTCTTGTACGAGAAGAAGGAAAGAAGCAATTTACAATCTACTACGTGAGCAGGGTCCTAAAGAAAGCAGAGCTCGGGTATCCCATCCTTGAAAAGTTGGCATTTGCCCTCATCGTCTCGGCCCGAAAGCTCAGGCCGTATTTCCAGGCTCATTCTATTCAGGTGGTAACGGGTCACCCCCTCCGTCGCATCTTGGAGGGGGTAGACCATTCCGGGAGGCTAGCTAAATGGTCAATAGAGCTCAGTGAATTCGACATCGCCTTCGTTCCCCGGCTCTCCATTAAGGCACATGCGGTAGCCGATTTCCTGGTGGACTATGTAGTTGAGGTCCAGGAGACGGAAGTGTCCCCTCGTGCAACCTGGAAGATGTTAGTAGATGGAGCGTCGGGAAAAAATTCCTTTGGAGGAGGAATGGTCTTGATAAGTCCGGAAGGGACCAGGATTGAACAGGCCTTGAAGATTCATTTCATGATCACCAACAACCAAGCGGAATATGAGGCGATCATCGCAGGACTCAGGTTAGCCCGGGAGTTGGGCATACAAGACATCGAGGCCTCGACCGACTCCATGGTGGTGGCAGGCCAGATCAAAGAGGAGTTCGAGACAAGGGAGCCCACCCTCCAGCTGTATCTCGGAAAGGTCAAGGGCATCATCGGACAGTTCCAAAGCTTTTCAATTCAACACATCCCGAGGGGGGAGAACACTCAGGCTGACCAACTCGCCAAGCACGGCCCTCGAGCCGGGAGAACAATGACGGAGCTCTTCAGACCGTCTATAGAAGAAGGGGAACGCATGGAGGTACGCCAGCAAAGGTCTTGGATGGACCCCTTCATCACCTTTTTGGCGTCGGGACAGTTACCCGCGAAAGAACTCGACAAGAGGCATACCGGATCCAAATCGGCGTACTACCTGCTGAATGATGGGGTTTTATATCGCAAGACGCTGTCAGGTTTGCTGGTCAGATGTGTGTCAGAGGAGGAGGTTCCCAAGTTTCTGCAAGAGATTCACTCGGGAGAATGTGGGAGTCACTCGGGGAGCCGGACGTTAGAGGGGAGGGTGCTGAGACAGGGGTACTTCTGGCCTACCCTCAGGAAAGATGCAGAGGAATTCGCGAAAAGGTGTCAAAAATGCCAGGAGTTCGCCCCCCTCCAGCTCCTTCCGGCCCAGAGGTTGCGGACAATCACAGCTCTCTGGCCTTTCGCTATATGGGGACTATATCTGATGGGTCCTTTCCCCAAGCAAGTGGCAAGAGGAAATTCCTGCTGGTCATGGTGGATTACTTTTCAAAATGACTGGAGGTGAAGGCGCTGGCTAAGGTAACATCGCAGGTGGTCAAGAATTTTGTATGGGGGGAGATCAACTGTCGGCATGGGTTACCTCTAGCCATTGTAACAGATAACGGACCGCAGTTTGCAAGTAGAGAGTTCGTTGATTTCTGCATCCGTTTGGGAATAGATCTCCGTTTTGCCTCCGTTCATCATCCAAGAAGTAACGGGCAGTTGGAAGCGGCCAACAAGGTCATTGTCAATCTGTTGAAAAAGAAAGTGGAGAATTTGAGGGGGAGCTGGGTGGAGCAGCTGCCTTCAGTCCTATGGGCCTTGAGAACCACACCAAACCCCGCCACGGGAGAGACCCCATTTAAGCTCTCTCATGGCTCGGAGGCTGTCATACCCATCGAATTCGAAGTCACATCACCAAGAGTAGCGGTTGCAAGGGAAGGAGGCGAAGGATGGAGAGCGGAGAACGAGGAAGAGCAGAGACTCTCTCTGGATCTCGCGGAGGAGCTCAGGGATTTGGCAATGGTCCGGCAGGAAGAGGCCAAGCGCCGGATGGCGAGATACTTCGACAAGCATATACGGGTCAGACAGTTCGAGAAGGGAGACTTGTTCCTAAAAAAGGTAGATGCAGCAGGTAGAGGGGCCTCCGTAGGAAAGCTCAATCCCAATTGGGAGGGCCCTTTTGTAGCAAAAGAAGTCTTGAAATCGGGAGGGTACCGCCTCCAGGATGTGGACGGGGTATCCCTCGATCGTGTCCGAAGTGGTGATGATTTAAAGAGATTTTACCCTTAACATTTTCTATTCATTACGTTCTTTTTTTTTATCGTCGTGCAACGCTTGCAATGTTGACGTGCTCTTCCGAGGTGATGGGAGTATCGGTACCCCGTTTCATTGCATCCAATGTGAGGTGTAAGAGAGGAGACCCCGAGCAGACCCGCTGACCAGGCTCTCATCTAGCTGACAGGGTTGTAGGCTCACTCGGTGGTTGGAGATAGTTTGGAAAGGGGACCCCGAGCAGACCCGCTGACCAGGCTCCCATCTAGCTGGCAGGGTTGTAGGCTCACTCGGTGGTTGGAGATGGTTTGGAAAGGAGACCTCGAGCAGACCCGCTGACCAGGCTCTCATCTAGCTGGCAGGGATGTAGGCTCACTCGATGGTTGGAGATGGTTTGGAGAGAAGACCCCGAGCAGACCCGCTGACCAGGCTCTCATCTAGCTGGCAGGGCTGTAGGCTCACTCGGTGGTTGGAGATGGTTTGGAAAGGAGACCCCGAGCAGACCCGCTAACCAGGCTCCCATCTAGCTGGCAGGGTTGTAGGCTCACTCGGTGGTTGGAGATGGTTTGGAAACGAGACCCCGAGCAGACCCGCTGACCAGGCTCCCATCTAGCTGGCAGGGCTGTAGGCTCACTCGGTGGTTGGAGATGGTTTGGAAAGGAGACCCCGAGCAGACCCGCTGACCAGGCTCCCATCTAGCTGGCAGGGCTGTAGGCTCACTCGGTGGTTAGAGATGGTTTGGAAAGAAGACCCCGAGCAGACCCGCTGACCAGGCTCTCATCTAGCTGGCAGGGCTGTAGGCTCACTCGGTGGTTGGAGAGGGTTTGGAGAGGAGACTCCGAGCAGACCCGCTGACCAGACTCTCATCTAGCTGGCAGGGCGGTAGTCTCACTCGGTGGTTGGAGATGATTTGGAGAGGAGACCCCGAGCAAACCCGCTGACTAGGCCCTCACCTAGCTGGCCAAGATATAGGCTCAAGGGCAAGTCTAGGGGTAAGAGTTCACGGGGAGAAAGGTCCATATTCATCAGAGGATTGGTGGAAAATCCTTAGAAAAAGGAAGGATCGGGGATCGGGCCAGGGAGGAGGATTTCTGGCCGGCACTCGGCATGGGCGGTCTCGCCCATAGCAAGTGGACCTCCCTTGGTCAAGACACAAGCCTGGCGTAAAAAGGGGGGGCCTGTCAAGCGAGGCGGCCGTCTCCAGGGACTTCAACGCATGATAGTCTTGCGGCGAGACGAACGCTAAGGGTTAGCTGATCTCGTGGGTTGCATAGACGAAAAGAGAGCTAGGGTTGGTCTCGCGTTTTGGTTAGCTGTCAAGCAAAACGGCCGAAGATAAAAGCAGAGATTAACATATAAAAGGGTTGTCTCGCGTTTTTGGATAGCTATTAAGCGAGACGGCCAAAAATAAAAGAAGCAATTAAATAACACATAAAAGGTTTAAACAGAATCTCCTTGGACCATAAAGAAAGGACACCTCGCTATTTTCGAGGAATAGTCTATCGAAATTACAAGTTCCAGAAGATAAAAACGGGGGGGAGGTCTCGGGTGAAGGCACTGGCGCTGATACTCCTCTACTCCTCGCTGCCCGAAGAAGAGTTGTCGTCCGTCTCGCCGTACAAGCGGGGGACCAGGTCGCGGGCAGTGACCGTCTCGGCATCATCGCGCACCACCCCCAGCTCCTTCATCATTTTAAGAACAACCTCCGCCGTCTTGATATTGGAGTCTCGGCAGATGGCATCCACCTCGTCCACAGAGTAGCGGGAAGGAACGGGAAATTGGTCTGAGGGGGTGTCGCGCTATTCCGGAGGCGGAGATTTTCAACTTTCAATTTCTGGTTCTCTCCCTCCAACTCCTCAATGCGCGAGCGCATCCTGTCGGCTGTCTCGGCATCCTGCAGGAAGAGAACGAGTAAAGAACTATAATGAGCAGTGAGTAAGACTAGCAAAGCAATGACAAGAAGACTTACCACACCGCCCTGGCTCTGCGCGAGAAGGTTGTCAGCGACGGCCAACCGTTTCTCCAGGTCGCTGGATCTCTCCCGTTCCGCGGCGAGACCGGCCTCCGCTTCCTTCCATTTCCTGTTGTTGAAGACCAGGCGGCGCGAGACCCGGTGCGCGAGTTCCAGGGAGCGAAATTGAGAGTGGGCACTCTTCAGGATGAGGTCTCGCGACGCCTCATTGTCCACTGGCTCAGAGCCAAGGCCACCGTATAACCCGAATCCTAGGGAGAAGGCGTGGCTGGTGGGGTGGTCCTGCTCTTTCCAGGAGGGAAGGAGGGTGGACACCGACACGCGGTTGGCATCCTTATCCCATAGGAGCACCGGCTCGCCAGCGGCGTCCTCTGTCACAGGCCCCATGTTGTAATTGGGGTGTGAGGCGGGAGCCGGCCGGCTGGAGGAGCCAGCCTCGCCGGAAGGGTGCTCGGCAGACTGAACATTGGTGGCGGCAGCTGGCTCTGTCAGAACCGTCTCGCGGGCAGGCAAGACGAGCAGCCGGAGAGGGGAAGGAGACCCTAAGGATATGAGGGACTGGGATTCCGATGGCCTTTTCCTTTCTTTAGCAGATTTTTCCTTTTTGAAAGACACGGACTTTTTCACTTTCTTGGGGCTGTGCCGAGAGGTGCCCTCGTCCATGGGCCTCTTCTTTGGGGTGGGAGTCAGCGTATCCTTCGCGGCCTCCGCCGCCATACTTGCTAAGGCGAGAGCCCAGTTACTTTGATAAGGGGGATGGATGGGGATGGTTCTTTCTCCTGGGCGAGATGACAGTCAGCAGAGAACAAAAATTTACAAGGCTAAAGAGGGGGGGACAGGAGCATACCATCGCCAGGGAAGACGGCTGGTAGCAAGTCGAGGTCTCGCCTAAGGTAGTTGACCTCGAAATTCTTCCCTGCGAAGAAGTCGCAGAGATCCTTCTCGGCATCCCCCACCTTGGGGGTCTCATAGTAACATTCGGCAGGAGACACCGGTGCGAGAGGAATGCCTCCTAAATCTCATGGAGATGGCGTTGGGGTTGAACAAGGCAGGGACAACCCCAAAGTACTTGAGAACCAGCTTGACCTCTGGCCAAAGAGGAAGTCGTAGCCCCGCCTCGAAGTGCGAGACGGGGAAGGCCAGTTCATTGGGGTAGAAGGTGTTGATGCATTCGCCAACCTTGGGCGGGCGGGATAAGTAACCGTCGGCGAGATATTCGCTGGCGAAGCGAGCATATTCTTCTTCTGGCAGTCTGCCGAGAGGGAAGTCGTGGTCCACGAACCGCTTTTCGCAGCGGATGCGCCCCTCGCCTTCTTCTTTCCCATGGCAGGCGAGAAGGCAATAAAGGGGAAGAGAACGGCTTAGAGAGAGCGGGACGCGAGATGAGTGAGGAAGAGGAGAGAGACGGGAGCTGCAACCAAAGAGACCGCCTAGAATAACAAAAGTAGAGGAATGTCTGGATTTGAGATATTTATAAGGAGTGAGGGAGAGAGGGAATTAAGCGGGAAAGTCAAGCGGCGGGAAATGAAGAGGCACCCCGACGCTTCGTCTCTCTCTCTCTCTCTCTCTCTCTCTCTCTCTCTAGAACCCAAGGGGCGGGGGCGCCGCAGCGGTCTTTTCGAGATAAAAGCCATCATTATTGAAAAAGGGCCAATCAGGGTAATGATGAAAAACAGCATGATATGACAGGCGCAGTACCGAAATAATAAAATATTTCATCCCGCAGAGGGGGCATCCCGCCCAGAGTTTTTATACAACGCATCAGTGATTAAAAAGTTAAATCAGCACCGATAATATAGGAGGGCCTGGAGAAGGCGAGACGGACCCACGGCAGCTTAGTTCCTGATCCATTTCCAGCGACCATCCTAACCTCCCGCCAAGGGAGGGCGGCCTGGAAGATGAAAAGCGCGAGCGGTGACCACGCCGCGGCGCGCGAGACGGAGGTGTTCGTCCGTCTCGTTCAGGATGGCCTGGGGGTCCGTCCCGTCCATTACGCCGTCAGCTTCCCTCTCGGCAGCAAGGCGATGGCACTCTGTCTCTAGCCAGTCCATGCGCCGGTCAGAGGCCTGCTTCTCCAGCTCCATCTCGCGGTTTATGTGTGTGTATTTCCGGAACATCCTAGCCATCCTCCTCTTCAGCTCTAGAGTATCCATGGGATTGCCCAAGTAGTCCTCGATCTCGTTAGGGCGTGGAAGGGGAGAGAGGGGAGGAGACGCGGGAGCGTCCTCGGTGTCAGAGTCAAATTGGATGCCTGCACAAAGAGCAAGAAATCGAAGACAAGGTTGAGCTCGCATGAATTAGGTAAAAGAAGGCGAATTGAAGGAAAAGCGAGAAGGGGGAAGATTTTACTGGGGATGCGAGGGTTCCCCACAACTCGCGAGAGGTTTTCTCTCCGCGAGAGGGGTGGGGAGGACGCCTCGGGCGAGTCAGTGTGCTGATGAGCTTGGTTGACATTATCGGGAGGATTGGCGGGCACAGGTGAATCAGCAAAACTTCCCTGAAAAAGCGTAGTCAACAAGCGAGACCAAAAAAGGGAAAGAGTAATGAAATTACCTGCTTCTCTCCGGAAGAGGCGAAAGGGTTGTCTGTCGAAGGGGCAGAGGAGGTTGCGCCCGCCGAGAGAGGGGGCAGGCGGCTTTCATCTTTTTTAGTCGAGAGGACGGAGAGGCCAAGGGAGGAATGCGCCCCAGGTCCGGGAATAGGGCATCTATGCCGGTCTTATTTCGCCTTCGCACCATCGCAAGGCGCTCGCGAAAACTCTGGCTATGAGACATTCTGAAGGATGAGGGAATGAAAGAAGATGAAAGGGACCCTAATGAAGGTTGGGACCTCATATTTATAGGCCCCATAAGAGGGGGGCCCACCAAAGATTCTCATAAAGGAATCTTAGCATCGCGAGCCACGGTTGGACTATCTTTCCGAGGTTAGGGCAACCTCGAAAAGAGCGGGGATTGTGTACAACCTTGGGCTCGCGAGAGGTGATCCAACGAGCGAGAAGGGAAGACTGGCGAGACGATAGGATGGCCCCCTGCAGGAGGCGAGATGGGTAATCTTTGGAAGTGGGCGAGATCTTTCTTATAGGCGAGAGAGCCTACAAGGCGAGAGAGCCTACAGGGCGAGAGGCCGGCGAGACGGACAGAGAGGCCGTCTCGCCTGCCAGTACCTTCCTCACTCGCGACATGCGAGAAAGGTGTTTTTACCCTTTTTCCCCCAAAGGAGGATTTTACCTTTGTGCCCCAGATAGTTTTACATTTTTACCCCTGGAGGTCTGCATATAGCTCTCCAGAACAGCGGAGTTTGGCTGTTGGCAGACCCAGTCCATGGTGTTTTGGTCATTTCAGGTTGATTTAGAAGTGATATTTGCAGATCAGATTCAGAGACCTATAAATAAACCGATAAGGTGCCTGAGAAAGGGGTTGAACATTTCCACTATTTTCCTCACAGGCACCTAGCTCAGCATTGGCTAGGGAGGGGAAGATCTTCAGTTCTTCCGGGAAAGAGCTGGGACCTCCGAGCTGAGACCCCTCGGTCTGTTTTCAGATCTCTGACTCTCGTCAGGAGGATAGCGCAGGGAGAGTACGTGTGGGCTGCATCCCGTTTCGAACTCTAGGAGGGACCAAAAAGCTGGTTCCAACACTTATGATATGGATGATGACTGATTAGACCGTAGCATGTAGAGTAATGTGTTTAAAAAAACAAAATGCCAAAATGATACATACTAAAATAAGATGAAATTAAAACTAAACTTCATAAAAAGATATGCTTGAAAATTGCTGAAGTTATTAGTGTTATATAAATATATAGGTCTTTAGGAGCGTTCAGTTTAGCCTCACGTTGTCAGATCGAGTTTAAGAGTTCAAATATTTCTTATATAATGCCTCTTTGTGGATGAATAAAATTGCACCGTATATTTATTGTCTTATATTTCAACATGGTAACAGAGTCATTGATTCCACCCTCATCGCTTCTTCTCCCACACGCCTAGTGTGACTGTTCGGCTGATTCCACTCCTATCCTTGTATGGAGCTACCAAATCCAGCAGGTGCACACCTATCTCTAATAATTTTGGTTGTTGCATCCCCTTCTAAGGTGATTTCCTCTTGCCGATGTTGATGCTTCGTGATGTTTTATCCTGTTGTTAGTGTCTCTATTGTTAGGGTTTGCTTGTATGGTCTTGTTATGCATGCATGCGTGCTCCATGTGAGGGGAAGTGTTTGGGACGAAGCCAACTCGGATGGTATTTCTAGACTTTTGCCTTAGTCCCACACGACCCTCCAAGCTTGTCTTGTGTTTTTGTGTCTCCCAATTTTTTAATGTTGATTGGTGCATGTGTTATGGTACGCTTGTTGTCGGTTGTCTTAATTTCAGTGGGTTGTGTCGTGTGAGACGGTGCTTGATGGAATTTCCCTCGGTGGCTCAACTGATGTTTTGTCCCACATCTTCTACCTCCATTACCTTTATATAATGTTTTCAAGCTCGAGGTTTCCCATCCAGCTTGAAGGGAAGTGTTGAGTTATTAGTGTTATATTAATATTTAGGTCTATAGGAGTGTTGGGTGTTTGAGTTTAAGAGACTTTGTATTTCCTATATAATGCCTCTTTGTGGATGAATAAAATTGCACTGTATATTTACTTTCATATATTTCAACAAAAATGAACAAACAAGCTCTTTAAAACAAAAGGTCAAATTTATATAAGTTTTCTTTTGGAGAATTTTTCCTTCAAGTATCACTGAAAGAGACAAATTTTACAATTTTCTTGACAGTGATCACCATTAACAGATATTTTAACATGTCAATGAATAAATATTTTGTTAGAAGTTTGTAAGTCAAGAAACCAAAGTCCAAAGCCAAAATCTATATCAGATTCATTTGCTGAGATAAAGTCATCATCAATAATATGCATGATTTATTTAACTTTGCATTTAGAAATTAATTCATTTCCTTTTAAATGTTCAAGCTCAAATATGATCACATGCCCAAATCCAGTTTTGGATTCACTCTCTAATTCATGTTCTAGAATATGTTCAAGTTCAGCTATCTTCTTTCGCTCAAATTCAATTTTCAGCACTCACTAAACAATAAATATTCATGAGCATATTACAAATTAAAGGTACATACTTAAATTCAACTAAATTATATTTACAGAAAATATACTTGTTGATGCAGTGGAGGGTCGATTCAAGAAAAGCTTCTCTAATTGCAATATTAAATGCAAATGTTGTGTAGTGTTGTGCAAGAGTGGTCCACTTAAAATTGCAATAGGTAATCAATTATTGTAAAAGTTAACAGAGACGCGCGCGTTTGCAAGCAATTAATCAAAGAAGGACAAAGTTTTAATTTTGCAATCGAACAAGGCGCAATTAAAATTAAGTGACCACAGAATAAATCCCGCAAACGGTACGACAGTTGAACTAATAGCACAATATACTAGAAATCCAACACAGTACGAGTATAGAAATAAACAACAGTAAAGGACAGAACTTTATACCACGGGTTGCATACGTAGGCGGCGGTAATGTTGTAGGAGGGAAGCCGAGGTTGCTGTACTGGTGCGGCTGTTTGAAGTGGATTTCACGACAGGGGGGTTAGGGGGAATGAAAGTAATAGAGGAAATGCGGGAACGGGAATGGAGAGAAAGGGGTTCATAATGGGGGATGTGTGTTGTTGAGGCTCAGTTGGGGTATAAGAACAAAGGGGTTGGCTGTTTTAGGTGGGATCTACGACAGGGAGGGGATAAGGTGGAGCTGGCGTCTGAGTGGGTGACTGACGGGGGAGCAGGGGATGGGGGTTTGGATGGAGTGGAGGTAGGTCAGCCTCAAGTAGAGGGGGTGGGCAGGTGGATGAGAGAGACCAGGGAGGGGAGAGCAGGCGGGGCTGAGTGCGCTGGAGATCAACAGACAGAATTGGTGGCAGAGGAAGAAAAAGGGTGAGGCAGATGAACAGCGGACCGGCGGTGAAGAATACCCACAGGAGGAGGGAGGCGGAAGGAGCTCATGCGGGGAGGGGCTGGCCGGAGAGGAAGAAGAAAGCGGAGGAGTGGCTTCCTGGAGTCGCACTAGGATAGGTGGAGGCGTGGCTTCCTGGAGTCGCACCAGGAGAGGCGGAGGCGTTCGGCTTCGCACCAGATCGTGACCGACGGTTCCGGGAAAAGCTCCAAAACCCTCGATACTTCCTCCAACAAAACCGCACGGATTTATAACCCTAGGGGTGAACCGGTGCTTCCCCCTTTGAACCAGCACACACCTGTATTGAATAAAATAAATACAACTACCCCGATCGGACGGCTCATAATGTTTGGGCCGATCAGGGCTAAATACACATCCAAACAAAAAAAACATAAAACATGAAAGTGATTGAAATCGAGCATCCGGGCGCGACCATGGACTCTGATCGCCCATCCGGGCAGCGGATCACCGCCTCCTGCGGGTGTACACGCGAGTGGGTCGTGGTGCGCCGTCAACTCCCCCGGGCTCAAAAGCACTCAACTCCGATGAGTGCGCGTGATCGTAGTAGCTGCGGAGCAGCTGGGAGAGTCTCTCGAGCTCCTCCGGGGAGATCCAAGTAGCATCGTGCAGGGACCGGCCGCTCCCACGGACACGATAGCGTAGGGTATCTTGCCCGCCCGCGGCGTCGAAGTCGTGTCAACGATCTGAAGCACGTCGTCCGTAGAAGCAGGTGGTACCAATGTGTCTCCGTCTGGCACTAATGTATCTCCGTCTGGCAATGATGTATCTCTGTCTGGCAATGATGTATCTCTGTCTGGTAATGATGTATCTCCGTCTGGTGAGGATAACAGTGGAACCGCTGAAGGTGCAAGCTCATCTGCATGACGCGTCGCCGCGGGGGATAACAAAGAGGGACAAGTAGGGCAACAGGAGGAGAAGGCTCGGGAGGTGGAGATATGGCAGATGAGGGCTCGGGTGGCAGGGTGGAGAGTGGGTCCACGTACGCATGCTCCTCGTAGTAAGGAGTCAAATCCTCTACGTTGAATACTCGGCTGATGCCCATACCATGAGGGATATCTACCTCATATGCATTTGTACCAATCCGTCGTACCACTGTATAAGGGCTCATTCTACGTGCGCTTAATTTTTTGCTGGCCCTTGTGGGGCCCTCTCAGAACGAATGCGAACCAATACTTGTTCCCCTGGTTCAAAGCTTTGCTCCCGTCTGTGTTGGTCTGCATGATTCTTATAATAATCATTACTAGCTGCAATTTTTTTTCGGACCGACTCGTGTAATGCATGCACATGTTGGATGAAAGACTCGGCTGACTAACTAGGTCTGGATCCTAGGGGAATATCCACCAAATCAACTGGCTTCCTAGGTTCATACCCTAAGATGATGTGAAATGGACTTAAGCCTGTTGTCCTATTGACTGAGCTATTGTATGCAAATTCGGCTATGGGAAGGACAGAATCCTAGGTCGATGGACTATCCCTAACTAGGCAACGAAGAAGAGCCCCAAGACTACGGTTAACCACTTTCGTTTGTCCATCCGTCTGCGGGTGGTAGGCGGAGGAAAACTTCAGGGTCGTACCCGTCTTTTTTCAAAGGGTCTTCCAGAAATAGCTCATGAATCGTACATCGCGATTAGAGACTATAGAGATGGGGAGACCATGATACTTAAATACTTCTCTAAAGAATAACGCTGCCACGTGGGAGGCGTCAGCGGTCTCGGCAAGGAATGAAATGCGTCATCTTGGAAAAGCGATCAACTACAAATATCGAGTCTAGCTTCCTCAGTGTGCGAGGGAGCCCAAGAACAAAATTCATACTAATATCAGACCAGGGCCTCTCAGGGATGGGAAGTGGAGTGTATAGTCCTGTAGGCTGGCGAGAACCCTTTGCCCTCAGACAAACCCCACAATGCCTCACTATCCTGGTGACATCTTTCTTTAGGTTGGGCCAGAAGAAGCGATCCTCTACCAACGCAAACATCTTATCCCTACCAAAGTGCCCCGCAGCTCCGCCCGCGTGTAACTTCCAGATAAGGAAATTGCGGAGGGAGGACTGTGAAATGCAAAAGCGAGAGCCAATAAATAGATATCTGTCAGAAACTAAATAGCCCTCTCGAAGGTCGGGAGGGTCCCTCGATAGCGCCGCGTAGATGTCCCCAAAATCTGGGCACTCAGGATAGGCATAGACTAACTGTTCGAACCCCACAACTCGGGTTCGCATGGTGTAGAGGATGCTAGCTCGGCGACTCAATGCGTCTGCGGGTTTGTTCTCAACACCCGTTTGGTGCTTCAGAACATAGTGAAACTCTTGCATATACTCCACCCATTTGGCGTGACGGTGACCTAATTTTTTATGGGAGTCGAGATACCTCAGGGCCTGATGATCAGAGTATCGAATGAACTCCTTGTGCAGGAGATAATGTCTCCAGTATCGTAGCGCCTGCACAATGGCATAGAACTCCCGGTCATAATTAGAATATTTTTGACGTGCCTCGTTCAACTTCTTGCTAAAGTAGGCCACTGGGTGGCCTTCCTGACTAAGGACAGCGACGATACCAACTCCCGACACGTCACAAGCTACCACGAAGAGCTTAGAGAAATCTAGTAAACGTAACACGGGAGCCGTAGACAGTCGCTCCTTGATCTCGTCAAAGGCTCGAGTGGCAGCCTCCGTCCAAACAAATTCTCCCTTACGAAGACAGCTCGTAATAGGGGCCACGACTGAACTGAAGGCTCGGACAAACCTCCTGTAAAAGGTGGCAAGTCCATGAAAGCTTCGAGCCTCATGAATGTTCGAGGGGATAGACCACTCTCGAATCGCCCTGACCTTGTCAGGGTCGACAAAAATACCAGATGTTGATACAACATAACCCAAGAAATGAACGGACGCGGATAGGAACGAGCACTTCTTCAAGTTGATGTATAGATGCTCCTTTCGGAGGAGATCGAATACCCGACTAATGTGGCGTAAATGCTTGGTGCGATTCCGGCTGTATATCAAAATATCATCGAAGTACACAACCAAGAATTTGCCCATATAGGGTCGCAAAACCTGAGTCATCACTCTCATGAATGTGCTGGGTGCGTTCGATAAGCCAAACGGCATCACCATCCACTCGTACAAGCCGTCTTTCGTCTTGAAAGTTGTCTTTCGTCTTGAAGGCCGTCTTTCGTCTTGAAGGTCGTCTTCCATTCATCTCACTCTCTAACTCAGATCTGGTGGTACCCGCTGCGAAGGTCGATCTTCGAAAAGATCCAGGCACCAGTCATCGAATCCAGGAGATCATCAAGGCGGGGAATCGGAAAACGATACTTCACCGTGATCTTCTTTATGGCACGGCTATCGATGCACATGCGCCAGCTACCGTCCTTCGGAGTCAGACGGGCTGGCACGGCGCACGGGCTGAGACTCTCTCGTATAAACCCTTTCCGCAAAATTTCATCAACTTGCCGCTTTAGCTCTGCATGCTCAGTCGGGTTTAAACGATTGTGTGGCAGATTGGGCAAAGATGCCCCTGGGATCACGTCAATCGTATGTTGGATGTCCCTCAGTGGAGGAAGCTCATCGGGGAGCTCCTCGGGCATAATGTATGTAAAGTCATCCATCAACTGCTGAACAGGTTCTACTTAATTGGAACAATGCTAGTCTTACATTCAATTTTTCCATTTTTAGGAGATAAAGTACGTATTTTTGTTGAGAAGTAAAGATTCCTCCTTTAGGTCAGTAATCTCAGCCTCGCTAGGGGTCTCAGTCGCCAACGTGGTTGCTATAATAAACATGATCCCAGTCTCCAGGCTCTCTCTCAAGAAATCACCCCTTCTCAAGATATGCAGGGGTCTCGACGATCCCGCACTAACTGACGAATCAACCTTGCCCTTGGGAGGATCCCTGGGCTGAGTCGGGGTGAGAGTAATCTTTTGACCCATGTCAAAAAAAACGCACGTGTTGGAACGACCAGAACACGTGGCGTCACGATCGTAAAGCCAGGATCTCCCTAAGAGAACGTGAGCGACATCCATAGGGATAACGTCGCACCAAACTCGGTCCTTTGTAGACGCTAAACGGATCGGCACCAGGCACCGCTGTGTAACTTGTATGGTGGTCTTGTCCACCCAAAGGACACAATATGGATGTGGATGGGGCTCAACAGTAAGTTGCATCCTCTCCAACCCTTTCTTAGCAATAATATTTACGCAGCTTTCACTATCGATGGCGAGCTTGCAGGGTCCTCCTGCGCTCTGGAAGTAAGTGAAAAAGATAGTGGTGTGTCGTCAATCCACTTCAGCACGTGGGGTGTGGAGGATGCGGCGGAGGACTCCTACCTCTAACGATCTCTCAGCATCGCTCTCCCAACCATCCTCAACAATAGCTGTGACCTCCTCAGTGACATCGCCCTCAGCCTCGCCGTTGGGCTTGCTAGAATCCTCAATCAACAAATTCCTGGTAGGGCATTGAGCAGCGAAATGCCCTCTTCCGGAACAACGATAGCATTGGACGCCCCAGGTTTGGGGCCTCCTGGAACAATAACTTTCCCTGTCGCATCTGTGGATGGGCGAGGGGTGGTGGGAGTCGTGGCAGGGAAGGGCTTCCTAAATGTGGAAGCATAGGGTCTAGGGGTGGTATGTCTCGGGCCGGCTGAGCGCAAATACTGCTCGTATTCGAGGGCAAGCTGAAAAATCTGCTCAACCGACTCCATCCTATGGGGAATTAGTTCCCTTCGGATATATGATCTAAGACCCGCACGAAAGCGCGAGGCCGTGGCAATGGGATCCTCCATAATGTCGCTGCGAACTACAAGTTCGTCAAATCGAGACATGTATTCAGCAACAGAAAGAGTACCCTGACGTAACGCGTACAACTGATCTAATAGCTGATCTCGGTTAGAAGCAGGAAGATACTTATCCTGTAAGCGTTGCTTCATCTCATCCCATTGGGTAATGGGGTAATAGCCATCACGCTCCAAGAACCTCTCCGGACTCGACCAGTAAATCTTCGCTTGACCAATTAGTTTCATCTTCGTGAACCGTACTCGCATGTCGTCGGTCATCTCGAACCAGTCAAAGTAGTGGTCCATGTCCATGAGCCAATCGCTGAATGCCTTCGGATCTAAGTGACCATCGAAGGTAGGAGCATCAATACGGATCCGTCGGGTAATGTCATCCTCCTCTGGAGTCATGCCTCGACGGGGCTCACGGAAGTCACCGTATTCGTCATCATCATCATAGACATATCGGTGTATGTCCCTCCGACGAGGTGGTGGATGACGTGGCTCATCCAAAGGGCGAGCTCGTCGAAACTCGAAGCCACGTCGATAATTTGCCCTTTGCGCGGGCGGGAACTCTCGGCGAGGGCCGTCTCTACCACGTCTCGGGGGAGGGGGTGGCATCTGAAAGGTCCTCGAGAGGTTCCTCATGAGGGATAGGATTCGTTCGATCTCTCGATTTCTCTAACTGGTCTACTCTCGTACTAATCCTCGCGATATCACCTCTAAGTGTGTCGAATTGGACACCCATTTGATCAAATCGATCAAGGGCAAGCCTTTGGAATTCCGCGGGTGTCATGTCCGTCTACGAGCTAGCGGTCCTATCGTTGGGATGATTTTGACATGACATGGAATGACGATAATCCCTACCACTATGTAACATGCAATGACCCTAACCTAGTGCACTGATACCAATTTGATGCAGTGGAGGGTCGATTGTCATAACCTAGTGCGCTGATAATCCCTACCACTACGTAACATGCAATAACCCTAACCTAGTGCGCTGATACCAATTTGATGCAGTGGAGGTTGATCAAAATATTTATTTCTATGCACTGTTTGTTCTTTTAACGATTGTCATATATCTTTATGTATGTTTGGCATCCATCAAGACATGTTCAAGAAGTGAAGGATCATATGATAATGAAATATTTTAATTCTATTGGTTCACAAGATTATTAACTAATACATTTTGTCAAACATTTAATTATCGATGATCAAGTTCTTTTCGCTTAATCTTCTACCCATGGTAACCTTATGATTATTAAACTCATCCTTCTAATGGCATTAGTCAATCTTCCTGTCGCAAATGCAACTCCTTGCAATATACCTCTATAGATTCGAGGGAATGAGCTGGGTATTTGATTGCATGCATATTTTCCCTTTAAGTGAGTCTATGGTCAGCGATTTTAAAATTGTTTGGAAATAAAAAAGAAGCTTCATCTTGGCGTTTCTTTATGTTGTGGTAGAGGTAATGGCTAATTTGAGTTATTTTGATCATATGATGATAAAATATCTTAATTCGATCGGTCGGTGAGATTATTAACGAATCCATTCTGTCGTCTGGATTTACCTATTGATGATCGAGTTTTTTTTCACTTAATCTTCTACCCATGGTAACCTTATGATTATTAAAGTCATTCTTCTAATGACGTTAGGACAATCTTCCTCTTGCAAATGCAACTCACACGATGTAAGAAATGAAATTTAATATGATATATGTTATCTCCAGGCCCTTTGAATTTTGATTGATCAAGGATAAATCGTGTAGGAGATGACTTCACGTCGGGGAAGGGGTATGAACCCAGGGAAGGATAAAGGAAAGGGTAAAGTTACGGTGAGTTTTTATTTCTTTAACTTATACATATTATAATGCTTTATATGTGGCCATGATTAACTAAATATTTACGAGAATGATTTTCATATTACAAATTCAGTGTTGTGGATATCGGCCGACACGAAGGTTTCAGAATTAAAATGACACAACCGTTTCAAGTTTTGTTCGTGGCGTTTTGAAAAAAAGGGCCAATATATCGATTTGAAAAAAAAGGCATATCGCCGGTTTTTGTTTTTTATTATTATTTTATTTAATACTTGGGTCGATGGATTTAACTCCCCCGACCCCCCGCGCGGTTCATTTCACTACGCCACTCCTGCCCTAGCTCTCCCTCGCGCTCTCCGGTGTTGTTCTCGCTCGTGCTCTCTGTTGGTGCTCTCCCTCTCTCGCGCTCTCTCGTCACTCTAGCTCTCTGGTTCTCTTCTTCATGCGTGACTGGTGCTCTCACTCTGATTATTCTCTCGCGCACTCGACAATCTAGCTCGATGTTGCTCTCACTCTGGTTGTTCTTTCTTCTCTGGTGCTCTCAATCTCGCGGGTTCTCGACTTCTGCTGGTGTTTTCAATCTCGGCACTCTCTAAGTTGGTGCATTTTTTCTCCCTACCTCCCCCTCTTATTCTCTCGCTCTGCATATTTATTTTTTTGGTGTTGGTTTTTGTTGTCATGGTGGTTGTTGTGACGGTTGTTGTTGCCCTACTGTCTTGCTGGCTATTGGCATGCTACCTTGTTGTCTTGCTCCTTGCTTCCTTATTGACTGGCAGGCTTGCTCCTTATTGACTGGCAGGCTTGCTCCTTATTGTCTTATTTGTCGGATGCATTGCTGGTTGTGTAGCATAGTGGTTGTCTTGTTGGTTGTTGCCTTGTGAGTTGTTGCCTTATTGGTTGCTCTGTGTTGCCTTATTTGTTGATGTCTTATTGGTTTTGTTGTTGGTTATTCAATTTCATTTTACAATCGATGATGCATGTATATCCAACTTCATTTTTTGTTGTCTTGCTGATTTGTGTCTTTTGATAAATAAAATGTGGGATGTTTTGTACCTTTTGATAAATAAAACGTGGATGCTTTGTTGGATACTTGGATACTTTGAAAGTTTGAATGACACTTGAATGTTTTGTTCTTTTTGTTCAATACTTTGAATTATAGTTATAACTTTGTATACTAATATGTTATTGATGATACAAAATGTTGTTGGATAAATAAA
The DNA here is from genome assembly GCA_039583875.1 of Platanthera guangdongensis. Lineage (NCBI taxonomy): Eukaryota > Viridiplantae > Streptophyta > Magnoliopsida > Asparagales > Orchidaceae > Platanthera > Platanthera guangdongensis. The sequence continues at coordinate 170,376,020 of CM077160.1, read as the reverse complement.
ATATTGGGTGGATAATATGAAAGGTAACTGAATATCTAATGAAGTTATGAGGCTTTTATTTTGATTTTTTTCAATTAATTATTTCTCTAACATTGTAGTTATGTTATTTTATTTCATCAAACTAATATTGTTTTCATGTCATATTCCATAGAATGGTTTCTTCTGCTGGATCAAGTAAGGTGCATGTATTATTGGTAGCAACCGGTAGAGATCCGTTCGGGGCATTTTGCAAGAAGTTGGTTGCAAACAACAACAACCAAATCAAATACAACTACTGCAAGCAAACAGTGAACGGTGGAATTACATGTTTCAAGCATCATTTGGCTGGGTGGAAGGTAATATTAAGTTATGCCCTCAGGTTCCCACCGACTTTAAGGCGAAGGCGGAGTCGGCACTAAACTCAAACTTAGAGAGTAAAAGAGCTAAGATACAAAGTTACAAGCAACTTTGAATGAGGTGGTTGTTGGAGGAGTCCATGATGATGAATTAGAGGAGACTGTCATACGTAGGAGCACAGGTTCTAAGAGTTCAATGGACTAATTTGTTCATTCAGTTGTTGAGTCTAGCAAGGGAAAAGATTCCCAACAGAGCACGATGGAAAGTAAGTACAAAAAAACAACCAGAGATGACGATGTCGTGTACATAGGTAGATGGGGATATGAAAATGAAATCCTGTTTAATGCCATATGTAATTCCTCCTTCCAGCAGATGGCTTGTGTCCTTGGGTTATGCGGACCTGGGATGAAGATTCCAACATTTTATGAGTTGAGAGACAAAATTTAGCGAACAGAGGTGGAGAGGACAAAGGAGATGTTGGGTGAATTCACGCAGACCTGCAAATTAAATGGTTGCACTATCATGACCGATGTGTGGACAGATTAGAAGGGTATAAGTGTGATAAACATCACGATACATTTTAGTTCTGGAGTGGCATTCTAGCTTTTGGAGAATGTCTCCTCCACACACGATAGAAAGTTCATCTTTGACTTCATGGATGAGGCGACTGATAGCCCTGAGAGCCCAGGAGAGGACAGTATCTTGCAGATTGTGACAGATAGTGCGTCCAATAATATGGCTGCAGCAAAGCTTATGACTTCGAAAAGACCTAAGTTTTTTTAGACTAGTGGTGCAGCTCACACTATTAATCTACTGTTACAAAATATAGGAAAATTGAAGCCAATAAAGAGTGATATCTCCTTGGGCCGCCAACTCTTTTTCTTCATCTGGGATGAAGATTCCAACATTTCATGAGTTGAGAGACAAAATTTAGCAAACAGAGATGGAGAGAACGAAGGAGATGTTGGGTGCCTTCACACAGACTGCAAATTGAATGGTTCCACTATCATGACCGATGTGTGGACAGATTAGAAGAGTAGAAGTGTGGTAAACATCATGATACATTGTAGCTCTGTAGTGACATTCTGGCTTTTGAAGAATGTCTCTCTCGACATGTTTAGCGAGTCAATGAAGGACTTGGACTCTCATGAGCTTATTCGACATTTCGACCATGTGTGACTAGATTCGTTAGAGCGTTTTTATCTTGAGAGACTATCTTAAAGAAGAAGAATCAATTGAGGGACTTATTCACATCTGCAAAGTGGGCTATAACAAAATTGGCTAATAGTGTCAGGGGAAAGCAGGTAAAACAATTGTATCTTTATTCATTTCATTTAAAATATATGTTTGCAACTGACATTTTATAATATTTTCTTAATAATTTATCTTGCATATAATAGTCTGCAATGATAGTGATGAGCGCTAAATTTTGGGTGAATGTCGAGCTGGCTGTAGGTATATTCATACCATTTGTGAAGATTTTGAGAAAAGTCAATGGGGATACACCTTCCATGAGGTTGTTATATGGGGATATATAAAAAGCTCGGAAGGAGGTTATTGTGGTTTTTGAACACCAAGAGAACAAATATCTTCCTATATGAAAGTTGATTGATAACAGATGGTAGAAGATGTGCAGCTCTCCACACCTTACAGATTATTACTTAAACTCATATTTTTATTATTCCCGCCCGAGTGCAAAATGAGCAGACCTTTGCAGGTTATTACTTAAATCCATAATTTTATTATTCCTGTTGAGTGGATATTGAGCCTGACGGAAGGTTTATGAGTGGTTTTGTTGAGTGTCTCAAGAATATATAGAAAAGATCCTTCTACACAGGATCACATCAGTGTTGAACTTGATGTTTACCATTACCAACAAGGATTATTTGGTAAAAACATGGCAAAGAGACGGCTACAAAATCCCAACTTAAACTCAAATACATTTTAATATATTTTTTATTAATTTTAATTTTTAATGATGTATTGTGTATATATGAATTGTATTATCATTTTAATTATCACAATACATTGGTGGAGGCTTAACGGTGCTGATACACCACACCTAAAAACTATGGCTATGAAAATTTTAAGTCTGACTACTTTATCCTCTGTCTGTGAGAGTAACTGAGCACGTTCAAGATGATATACATTAATTTAGTTATTTAGTTAAACATAAATATCTTATTATATGATTGCATGCATTATTTAACATTTTTAAAAAATATTAGATACAGTCTAAGAAAAGGAATAAACTCGACAACAAAAATTGAATGATCTAGTATTTGTAAAGTCCAATGCTCTGTTAAAGTCAAAATATTCAAAGACATCCCAAGATCCATTGACAGCTAAGAATGTTGATTCTGGAAAGGTATAATAGTGGGTGTTGAAAGTTGATTCTGAGGAGGATGAAAATGAAGATAGTGATGATGAAGTCTTTCCTGAAGAGGGAATGACATAGGTGCAAATTGACAATATAGTCGACGTTGGTCATGATAAAAAGAGGCCTCCAAGACTAGCTACAAGCAAAGAAGTTACAATTAGTTATCAAACAAAGAGAAAGAGAAAAACATCTGAGATGGACGAGGCAGATCTATAGTGTTCATCCGATGAAGATCATATTCTATCTACTCTGCCGAATATAGATAAGTTTATAAGTGATGAAAAATGAGATATGTTTGAAAATTATTTTTTAAAAATTTGATCTCATAAAAATAATATATAATTGCAACTTTCTTAAAGTTAAAATTAAGAGTTTTACAAATTTTTTATCATTAAAGTATTGTATGTTACATACAGTTTTTAATATTTAGAAGTTCAATAGATTGCAAAATAGTTAATACTATGACATGTATAAAAAATAACATTTAATTACATATATAATTAATTAATTATTCGATATATGAAATATCCCCGATATATAAAAACCCGATATGAAAACCCAAACCGACGTGTCCCCGATTCTGCAACCTTGTACAAATTGAAGTGGATTATTGTGTAATTTCTTTATGCATTTATGATTACATTTGAGTTAAAGTCACTGATAATTGGTATATCTAAATATGCTATTATTAATTATGCATGAACAACGTAATGTAACATCTGTTATCTGACGCGGAATTATTTTAATTGTAGGGTCAAGTCACGACGAATTTTGATCGAGGCAGCGCATCGTGGAGGTACAATATTAGTGTGGTCAAAAGGGGCGAAATTATTAATTTGTGAATTATGTTAATTAATTATAGTGAGACACATTTTAATTTTAGTAACGAAGCGCGACAAGAAATCGTTTAGTGCAAAGGAGTTGGTGTGGAGTGAGTTGCGTATAGCAAAAATTAATAGCATATGGGTGCCAATAGCAATTCCCCCCCCCCCTCTCTTCGTACGGTTATCAAAAACACATCCCGCTATTGATTAAAAGCCGCACAATCTCATTTCTCACGGGTATTAGCCAAACCGCAGCCGACAGTTCTCTCCCGACGATTTCTGTTTCTGCAAGCAGCGACGGGCCGCGCCGACGCCTTCCGCTACCTTTCCGTCGGCCGATCCCCCTCCACCTCCAGAGCGCCTCTCCGACTTCCCCTCCTTCCTCTACGAGCGCCGGTGGACATTCCTTTTCCTTCCTTGGTTGTGGAAGAGTCGGGTTCAACCCTAGCCGGTGGTAGTGTAAACGATTTTGGTTCCGGTGAATCGATTCCTCCCTTATCTCTTTTCCCTCATGGAGTTCCTTCGATTTGGAGTTTAGGCTAAACTAATTTTTGTTCCTAATGCCCTAAATAGATTTTGGACTTTGTGATCCTCCGCGGAATTTGGGTTGGGCGCTTTGAGAGCCTCAATCAGATAATATCTGAAGTTTAGCACTTGAATTTTGTAACCCTAGTTGTATAGAAATTTTCCACGGGAAAATCGTAAAGGGGAAAAATTATGAAATTAGGGCTACTGTAAATTACAGGACAATGGTGGGGTCGGGGCAGCATTCTGAAGATCCCCAGCAGTAGGATTGCCTTTGGAAGAGAAAATATCGTCGCGCCGAGTGTTCGAGCGCCGCAGCAGCACTGTAAGGAAACCTAATTTCTGTTAGTTAGACATAACAAACAATAGATTTTATATACGCATGTGTAGGTTTTGTACGAGTATCATGATCATGCATAAAAAAGGGTGGTGATAGGAAAATGGTCGCGGAAAACATGTAGAATGACACTTTTCTCCAAGACCCAAGTAGTTAGATCAGGAACAGTAACGTACGAAACCTATACACGTGTACGTAAGCTTGGAATTTGTCCAACCAAGGGCGTGAATGTCCCTTCTAGTCGACCATGAGATATTCAAGGGTCGCTCAGTAGTACTCCAAAAGAGATGTCTCAAGCAGAGTAGCATTTGACCAAAAAGGTCAGTAAGCACACTTAAGTCTTTTCGTGCTAGGTAGAGCCGCACTACCTTCCTCATAGGGCATGTATCCTATAAGTAGCAGAGTCTTGGGAGTCGACTCCCCTTGAGACAGTTAGTAGATTCGAGACCGTGCCCGCGCAACACTAGAACAATTGAGTTCGTCAGATAGTCTCGGGTCGTCAGTTTCAGATGCGAGTTAGGAGCTACTCTGCCTAGAGCCTTACTAGTAGAGGTGCAAGCTAGAGGTCAACTAGAACTCAAATATAGACATGATGTGAGACAGTACACTAGTTAGTGAATGTCGGGACTTGGGTTAGTGAACTGAAAGTCACAAACATACAACAGGTAGATGTTTTGACCAGGTAGTGTTCTGAAGGCATGCATAACATATACCATAAATGTTTTTAATGCACAAAACTATTTTCTAAAAGCATGCATTCATCATATGAGAAAATATTTTTAGTGTCAATAGGAGGAATTATTTTCTCTTTACTCTGACCCCTCGTGGGCAATGTTTTTACAGTTGACCCAGGTGGGAAACTACGTCTAGTATGAGCGCTGGTGGCGTCAGTTTGTAGTGTTTTCCTATTCAGTTTTTCTTTACTTTCGGCATACAGTTGTAGTTGTGAACAATGTAAATTATTAATATTTTATGTCTTGTATCAGACTTAGTATGATATTTCAGATTTTCAGTCATTTCAATTCTTTTCAAATTTAGTGTCTCTGTGAATCCAGATATTCAGATATGTGGTTACCCTTAGTTTACTTTCTTAGCTTCCGTTGTAAGTTATAAAATTTTTAGTAGCTTTTACATTATATCTGATGTGTACTAGTTTTAATATTGTTTCCTAGTTCTCTTTATATCGCTGCCCGGCCGGATGCATAGTTGTCAAGGCGTGCGCCTAGGCGCGCCTGAGGCGTCGGGCGCACCAGGCGCAGCCCGCCGCGCCTCAGCACAGCTGAGGCGGGCGATTGGCCCCAGGCGCGCCTCAGACGCGCCTCGGCGCGCCTAGGCGCGCGCCTTACAGGCTCCCAGGCGCGCCAAAGGCGCGCCAGAGCCTTTTAAGGTATTTTTTTAAAAAAAAATTTATATGGGCAAAAACATGATCTTAGACACACCCGAGGCATCCTCTAGGCGCACTTGGGCGCCCAATTCGCTCAATTTCAGCGAATTTGCGCCCAATTCGCTGAAATTGAGCGAATTGGCGCCCAATTCGCTGAAATTGAGCGAATTGGGCGCCCAATTCGCTGAAATTGAGCGAATTCGGCGCCCAATTCGCTGAAATTGAGCGAATTCGGCGCCCAATTCGCTGAAATTGAGCGAATTCGGCGCCCAATTCGCTGAAATTGAGCGAATTCGGCGCCCAATTCGCTGAAATTGAGCGAATTCGGCGCCCAATTCGCTGAAATTGAGCGAATTCGGCGCCCAATTCGCTGAAATTGAGCGAATTCGGCGCCCAATTCGCTGAAATTGAGCGAATTCGGCGCCCAATTCGCTGAAATTGAGCGAATTCAGGGAATTTCAGCGAATTGGGCGCCCAATTCGCACAATTTCAGCGAATTGGGCGCCCAATTCGCACAATTTCAGCGAATTGGGCGCCCAATTCGCCCAATTTTCTTTTTCCCTCATTTTTGCGTCTCACGTACCTCAGGCGCGCGCCTGCGCCTTGCGCCTTGCGCGAAGGCTCCAGGGGCCCTTTGCGCCTCGGTGCGCCTTGCGCCTTTGATAACTTAGGCCGGATGGCTGATTATTGAAAAACTGGAAATGGGTGTTACACGTAAGTTGTACATAGGAAAGTTGGATAAAAGGTAGAGATCAAATAACCTGAGGGGCGTTATTAGTTGAAATTAACTGCTAAAGCATAAATATAGAATAATGACAGAAGAAAAAGTTTAAATGATGAATGATGCATGCATAAGGGCACCATTAAAGGTTACTGAATGTTCGCAGCAGAGTACTTTTCAATGAATGCTTCTTTATGATGCACACTGAATGTTCTTATCTTCAGCCTCTACTGACGAATGAAATATTTATGTTCAATTGTGGTGATAGCTGTAAAGTGGGTCGTTACATTTGACAAAGAGTTTTGATCTAAAATACCCTTAAAATACTATAAAAACACTTGTAACTTGACCTGCACAAAAAAACAAAAACTAAGAAAATTGTTTGTTTTGTGGACGTCAAGCCAACAGTTAACACGGAATCCTGCGACAGTAGCCGTGCTAGGGCAAGCCGTTGGCGCTCAACAATAGGGGCGGTTACCCTTCGGGTAGTCGTGCCTCCTCCAGTCCCCGAAGGGTGCGTGATTACGTGTTGAATAACCGTTCCCTCTCTAGTCAGCCACCGGTCAGGCTAGTCGGCCCTCAGCAGCAGCTTCAGTCCTGAGGAGGTCGGGTGAACACCCAGGTTGTCCACCCAGCTCCTCTGTCCTTAGCTAGTTGTGGTTTGTGTGGTCGTCTTCTCCTCTCTTTCCTTCCTGTTTCTTCTATGCCCCGGGTAGCTAGCATTTAAGATGGCATTTACTGCGCCCAACCGTTTCGGGTGGCCCTCTATCAGTATTAATAGAGAGACAAGGGTTCCCATAGGGGACACAAAACTTTGGCCAGAACCTGTCATGTAGTAGGTGCAGTTATAAGTTTGGAGTCGCCTCTGTTGCCTTCTCCTCTAGTGCTTTTCGCATGCAATAGCTTGTAATAATTCCTTAAAAAATAATATCATCCACAACAAATGGTATTTGTCGCTGCTGGAAAATCTGGTGTAGCCGCTCGCGGCAAGCTCATTTTCTCTCCGCTCTGTTCGTCTGGCCCTCAAGGGTTAGTAGCCGACAGGGAATCGGTGATTGCAAACAATCGGTTACTAGCCCTTGAGGGTCAGACAAAAAAAGCAAAGTGAAAACGAACATGACGCGAGCGGCTATATCATAGTTGTCCGCAACGACAAATACCACTTATTGCAAATGATATTATTTCATTAAGGGTTTAATACAAATTATTGCATGTGAAAAGCAGTAGAGGAGAAGGTAACAAAGGGCGACACTGAACTTGTAACTGCGCTTACAACAAGGTAGGTTCTGGCCAAAGAATTGTATCCCCTCTTGGCACCCTTAACCCTTTATTTATACTGATAGAGGGCCACCCAAAATAGTTGGGTGCAATAAATGTTGCATTAAATGTCAGCTGCCTAGGACATAGGAGAATCCGGGGAGGAAAAAGAGAAGGAGAGATGCGGATACAACAGACTGTAACCGCACAAACTGCAACAATCTAAGGATAGAGGGGAGTTGCGGAAGACAGCCAGGGTGTTCGCCAAAACCCCTCAGGACTTCGACTGTTGTTGAGGGCCGACCAGCATGACCGGTGGCTGATTGGAGGGGACGCAGTTACTTAACACGTAACTGCCCACCCTTCTGGGACTAGAGGAGGCGCGACTACTGGAAGGGTAATTGTCCCTACTATTGAGCGCTAGAGGCTTGTCCTGGCTCTGAACTAGACTGGCACTGGCTGCGGTTGCAGGATTCCGGGTTAACAGTTGCAATGTTGCAAGTTATGCTTTGAGCTCGCCTCTCTTCTCTCCGCTTCTCGACCTAGCCTTCCTAATGGAGAAAAACTCAACGGAAGACAGGCTCGACGGCAAGAGGAGGGGGAGGGGAGTCTTGCTTAACCCTATCCCTAGCCAAGAAGATGAGTGGAAGGAGGAGATTCAAGAAAAAGATAATTAGGGTTTTTCTTCATGACCATCAACCAAGCTCACTCTCCCCACCTATATATATATATAGTGAAAGAAAAGCGTTTAACAAAATTTACAAGTTATGTCCCTCACCCGGGCTACATAATGTGTGAGAAATAAAAACATGCAAAAATAAAGAGAGAATAACAGTGCACAACAAATAAATATACAATGTACAGCAGAATCTAGGTACCACATATACCCAATAAAAATAAAAGATTGAGTAAAAATGTCACAGCAGTATCATTAATAATTTATGAATATTGATAAACCATTGAGGAAATACCAAAGACACAACATTTGCAGTATTGGACATCATGAACAGTATCAGTCATTAGCATCTACCAGTTAATTGTCTAAAATCAAAAGGTAAATGGGAATATAAGCTGATAAATTTGCATACCTTTAGACATAACGACCAAAGAACTACCATTGTTTGAACCAGCAATTGCACTAATATAATAATTCTTCTCCCATTGTTCCATTATCCAGTCCTTTAAGAATCCAAGAAATACAAAGAGAATGGTCAAAAGTAAAATAATAAAAATAAATAAACTCTGGGGCATTTTGTGAACAAAATATAAGTTGGCAACACGTTACCAAAAAAATGTGGGTAGACTATAGCTAACAAGCATATGGACTACTCTTAGGGTCTATTCGTTTGGACTGAATTGGAGTCTTGGAATTGAAATTTGAGGTCCATTTTTATAAGAACCTCCAATTTCAATTTTGAATCTCAATTTCATCCAATCAAACAGAACCTTGAGGAATTAATGAGAAGGGTAAGTAATAGAGACTACTATGAATAGTGATGGCGGTAATAGCAAAATATCATAAAGACCTACCTTATGAAGGAACACAGGTGACAACTCATATACTTGGGAACAGAAACCTGTTCCTGCATCCATGATGAGGGCCCAAAGATTTGCTGCTGAAGCTACACAACTAATATAGAGACCATCTTCATTACCCTTTTCTACATGTTGATGAAGCCTTGCATCAGCAACATTGTAGTGGTACCTACAAAATATGATAACATCATTAGTTTATTTGAATTTAAGAAAGTAACTTATACAAAAGTTAAATATTAGACTAAGGGTGTTCAGTATATAACATGCAGCGGTATTAAGATGTTAGCAGTACTAAATCTCAATATCATTTGTTATATTTTGTATGCTTGGCCACTTAAATATGTACGTAGTATTAGAGTGAAAATGTTAGGATATTCTGACAGTTAATGTTGGTTAATTCTGGCAACATATAAATGCAACTTGAATAAAATATATTGGTCATCTATAAAGCAGGAGAGCCAAGCTAAAAAAAAATTGAAAGAAAAAGATGGGGTAGGTAAAACTCAAAACCGAAGTTACATCTATCTAAATTTGGGGGACTGTTGCGATTGCACGGTGTAACAGGTGAGACCTCTCGAAATTATCTGAGCCGTCCGTTCAAATGCTCCACGCGCTGCCTCTTCCGTGATATTAACTCCATGTCGCGGCCCACTCTCCCCAAACCCTACTCCCGATCAGTCTTCCCAGCAGTGCACAAGAAGCCTTCGAACACCCTTCTCGCCGAACCACATCTCCTCCTCTTTGCCGGAAAAAGATTTCAGGCAAAGGACGGCATTCCATTCTTCACCTTCGCTGACGAAGATCTCAGGCAAGAGGCTCCTCCAACTCGTACATCCGGCTGCGCTCGAGATCCTCACTGGATTTTTTCCGGCTAGGGACGGCACCCTATTCTTCATCTTCGCCAGAACAGAACTCAGGCAAGAGTCTCCTCAACTCCCATATCTCCACTCACGTTTCTCCGCTCTAATCCACGAACTCGCTCTCCCACTACTCGCTGAAATCTCACACATCCAACATTTTCACTGTTCACTTGCTATAAGAACTCAAGCAAGAGGCTCCTCAACTCCCATAGCTGCACTCCTGTTTCTCCGCTCTCATCTGGAATCTCACACATCCGGCATCTCCATTTAACTGATGTTGTAGATCTGGGAGTTGAGGAGCAATCTCCATTTAACTGTCGTTGTACATCAAAACCCGCAATCTCCATTTAACTGCTCTCCTCCATCAATGTTGCAATCTAACTGCTGTCCCTTCTTCATTGCTCATGTTGCAGATCTCGCTAAAATCTTAGTCATGTCCGCTCACCGACATCCTGCATCTTAACGAGGTACTCTTCCTCTCTTTCAGAACTCCATTTAACTGACCTCCTCCATCAATGTTGCATTCTTACTGTTGTCCCTTCTTCATTACTCATCCTCTACATCCTTGATGGCTCTTTCTTGACATAAAAAGGACACCAATAGCTTCAGTACAACACTCACAAACATTGTTAAAGAGGAAGGGGAAGATACAACAACAACATTCAAGCTTTTATCCCACTATAGTGTGGTCGGCTATATGGATCCTTTGACATCATCGTGCCCTATCTTTTATCATAATCTCATAAATGCCTAAGTACATCATGTCTTTCCTTACAGTTTCATTCCAAGTCTTTATTGGTCTACCCCTCCCTCGTTTAACATGCCTAGTGACTAGACTCTCACAACGCCTAACAGGTGCCTCTAATGGTATCTTTTGTACGTGTCCAAACAATCTTAGATGAGTTTCTCGCATCTTCCCTAAAGGGGAAGATAACTTCGGAAAATTGCAGCACCCACGACACTTTACATACTCTGTAAATGCAAATTAAATGTCAAAACAATTAATTCTCTAAAACGAATGTGTTATGTTGGGTCCCTGATTCCGATTCCAGGCCCACCTTTTTTTCTTGAACTCTTTGTATTTTTTTAAACACTTATTTCAACTTTTAAAAACCATTGTGAAGGCCGTTGGCGCGGGCCGTGTACTGTCACGTGGGGCACGCCGACAACCCCCCCCCCCCCCCCCCCGTGCACTATCACTCGTACTTCTATACTATATTAAAAGGGAAAACACCTTTTGGCGAAACATTCAACTTTCGTATTATACACATCTTTAATACAACATTTTCAATTTATCTAATTTATGAGGTTTTTTCTTTTATTTTTTTAAAAAAAGTGATCTTACAGAGGCAAAATACCCTACCTATAATAAAAATATATATGTTTTCCCCGCTGCACCAAAACCCCCGCACACACGGCAAAAAACGAGCAACGGGTATAGCGATCGGGTGTTTGTGAGCGGTGGGAGCGTCATCGCGCCGAGGAATGCTTTGGCGGGGTACTGTCACACAGGGTACTAGGGGCCCCGCGTGCACTATCGCGATCAGGGTACATGTTGCCATCGTGGACCGCTCTCATCGCCTCCTCTTGATCCCTCGTCGAGCATCCATGTCCTCTCGGCGCTCCAGATCTCCTCGACGAAGCCATCTCCATGTGTTGCTGCTACTGGGAGGACGCCCACAAATTCTCGCGCTAGACCTGTCGACTTCGTTATTCCCACACACCTCCTCATGATCCCTCGTTGAGCACTCATTTCCCCTCCGTGGAGGTCCAGATCTCCTCGACGAGGCCCTCTCTGTGAGCTGTTGCAACTGGGAGGACGGTCGCGTGTTCTAAACGCTTTGAGCCTCCTTCCTTCGTCTTCCACTCCCTATTGAGAGGGATTGGGGTCTTCTCTCCTTGGATCGCATCAGACAGAAGGAATAAGATCGCTTCTGTTGCAGATTAGCCGCTCTGAATCTCGCTTCTCGTCGTCGCTGCATCCCGATCCAGATGGGCCTCTCAATCTCTCAACCATGATCTTCTTCTACGGGTGATCCCGCGGCCCTGATCTTCTCCGGCTGATCCAGCGGCCCTTATCTTCTCTGGCTGATCCCACAGCCCCGTTATTCTGCTTTGGTTGATCCCACATCCCCGATATTCTTCTCCAGCTGATCCTGCAGCCCCGATATTCTTCTCTGGCTGATCCCGCAGCCCCGATCTCCTTTTCTGGCCACCTCTGTCCTCTATTAGTTCAATGGCATCGTCTCATATCTATTAGTGTCTTGCTCATCGCCCTGTTACTCGTCCTCCTCCGGCAGCTTCTGCAACTCTTCTAATGCTCCTCGTCGCCCGCATGTCCGATGCCAACTACTGGCAGTGTCTTGGTCATGTTAAATCTAACTTTCGCAAACTTCAGAAGGCCTCAACAGTCTGGTCAGCAACATGCTCTGAGTGCACCTTCTGCTCAATTTTCGGCTCCGACGCAATCTCTATATCTGAGCTTGCCTGGCTGATTGCCCAGCAGTTCTCCCATGTTTCACAGCCTCGCTCCTCTCCCATGTTTCACTGCCTCCGCCTCTCAGTCGGTTGCATCCACCCCTGCATGTATTTATCTCTTCAACTTGTTGCTTGACTCTGAAGCCTCTTTTCACATGACATATAATGCTACCCACCTAATGTCCTGTCAGTCCATCTCCTCTAACCTTAGAAACATGGTAACAGATGACACTATTCTCGCCATCACTAGTCGTGGCCTCCGTCACACCAGTCTTTTCCATGTTCCACCCCTGCATGTATTTATCTCTTCAACTTGTTGCTTGACTCTGAAGCCTCTTTTCACATGACATATAATGCTACCCACCTATTATCCTGTCAGTCCATCTCCTCTAACCTTAGAATCATGGTAACAGATGACACCATTCTCGCCATCACTAGTCGTGGCCACCGTCACACCAATCTTTTCCATGTTCCTGATGATGCCTACGTACCCAAGTTATCCATGAACCTTATATCTGTCAGTCAGCTCACATCCCACGGTTGGCTTGTTATTTTTGATGAATGTGCATGTCGTGTGCAGGATCATCTGACTGGGACACTCATTGGAGTTGGTTGTCGTCATAGTGAGGTGTACGTTCTTGATTGTCTCCATCTTCCATCCACTTTATCGTCACAGACAGCTTTTACCCTTGGTCTTCCTTCAGTGGGCTTCTCTCAGTGACATCATTGTCTTGCTCATCCCAGTGGTTCGTGTCTCGCGTCTCTCATCAGGCATGGCTTTATGGGTTGTGTTTTTCTTGATCGGTCCCACTCTTGTACGGGTTATAAGTTTGGTAAACAACTACAACTCTCATATTCGTCTAGTGAGTCGAAGTCTCAGTATCTTTTTAATTTAGTTCATTCTGATGTATGGGGTCGGGGTCTCGCACCTCTTATATCCAATAGCGGACATCAGTACTATGTCCTTTTTGTTGATGACTATTCTCGTTATTGTTAGGTCTACTTTATGCATTCTCGTTCAGACTTCTTTCAGATTTATGTTACCTTTTATGCTATGGTGCGCACCCCGTTTTTTACTTTTATACGTATTTTTTGTTCCGAGTCAGGGAGGAATATCTCACCTCATACTTTTCGCGATCTGCTAGCTACCCATGAGACACTCTCTAAGCTTGTATGACTCGGTGCTCACGCTCAGAATGGCACCGGCAAAAGGAAAAATCGTCACATTATAGAAACATCACGCACCCTTCCTCATATCCTCCCACATTCCTCATCATTTTTGGGTTGAGTTGTTTCCACTGTTGTCTATCTTATTAACTTACAGCCTTCCACTTTCCTTCAAGGACAGATTCCTGGTACATGTCTATGCTCTTGACCCCCCCCCCCCCCCCGCGTTACACTCATCTTCGTGTTTTTAGTTGTCGGTCCTATGATTTACTCACTCCACGTGAGCATACCAAGCTCTATGCTCAGTCTGTCCCTTGTATCTTTCTTGGATACGGTCCTGAGCATAAGTGTTATCTCTATTATGACCTTGTTGGACGTCGACTTTGTGTCTCACGCTAAGTTGTCAAGGTGTGCGCCTAGGCACGCCTGAGGCACCAGGCGCACTAAGCAGTGCCTGGGCACGGTCAAGGCGGGCGATGTGCCTCGGGCGCGCCCCAGGCGTGTGCCTTGTAAGCCATCCAAGCGCGCATTAGGCGCGCCTGGTGCATTGCGATCTGATTTTTAATCTGGGAGCCGGTTCAGTTTAATTAGAGTTAGGATTTTGTTTTCTTATAAATAGTCGGGGCTCATTTCCTCCATCTCACGTTGTCACACTTCTCGGCTCTCGCCGCTCACTTCTAGCCCGCTGCTGGAAAGATCGCCGTTCACTTCTTGCCCGTTGCAAGAAAGTTCGTCGCTCCTCTTCCGCTCGTCGGCCGCATTTCTAATTAGCTCCTCTTCTGCACAACATCTCTTCAAGGAGGTATTTTTTTTCTACTATGTTCTTTTTAGGGGTATTTTCTACTACATTTTTTAACTATATTTCTAGAGCATTTCTATTTTAGAAGTTTGATTAGCAACATGCATCTGGAGCATGTTGGTTTTACTTTGGTTCATTGTTTTACTTTGAATATGATTTTACAATTACAATTCCAGTGAAATTACAAGTATAGACTATCATTTACAATTTTAGTGAAATTTGGAGCAACATGCATCTGGAGCAACATGCATCTTGAGCAACATGCATCTGGAGCAACATCTGCAAAGTGCATTTATATTTTTTTGTTTTACAAGTTTAGATTATCAATTACAATTTTAGTGAAATTTGAATATGATTTTACTTCGATTCATTGTTTTCTACTTTTCTTCTGAAAAATAATTGTTTTAGAACTTTAATTGTTACTGTGATGACAAGGGAAAGGAAGTTAGTATAGTAGTTATCTCACCTAACTAATTGGTGCATTTTATCATGGTTTTACAAACCAAATCACCCCAGTTCAGTTCACTGTAAAACAATGAACTGTGCTTCCAGTTCCTATGGATGGATAGCTTGAGCATCATTCTTAAGATATTGAGAACCTTTGTGTCAGTTCTCCATTCACATGTTACTAATAGAAATAGTTATTATGGCTAACTAGGTTGATGCGATATCTTAGGATTGTTCATAAAAAATAAAGTCCATCAATATCATTAGCAAACTTTTATGATATAGAAACTGGAAGGTCAGCCCAGGTCACTGTAAAACAACGAACTGGAAGCCCAGTTCACTGTTTTGAAGGCCATTTAAGTGGTTTCAACTTTCCACTAATTCTCTTGATCTCTTGTTAATTATTATACATACTCAATCTTTTGTATTAAAATGATTTAATAGCCGAAAATGGATGCGAGTGGTTCTGGTTCATCTAGCATCCAATCAAGGATTTATTCATGTTGGAAGTACGTGCGCCAAATTTCTGCCGTTAATAAAAACGATTTGACTTGCATTTTTTGTGATAAAGTCACGAAGGGCGGAATTTATCGTGCTAAACAACATATTGTTGGGGGATCTAGAAATGGAAAAGTTTGTCTCAAAAGCCCACCACATGTACGCACTGAAATTCAAGAATACATGAAGAAAAAAGCTAGTGCAAGCAACATAGAGAACCTAGCATTTCCTGATTTTGCAGATATCGACATGTTTGGCAGCAATGAATAAATGGAAGACAATGTAGAGAAGATTCATAAAAGAGAAGGCCTATCCAAGAGGCCTCGAACAAAAAGACCGATAGATGTATTTTTTGCACCAAAAGTTGTAAATATAGGGGCAAAAAAGGGAGTTGAACAAAAGATAAAATAAACATTTATGAATGAAGCTTGCAAGGAGTTGAGAGGGCGAGCTTGTAAACATATAGCTCAATGGATATATGATGTAACTATCGCATTCAATGTTGTAAAACATCCTAGTTTTGCGATGATGGTTGAGTCCACTAGACAGTTTGGAGTTGGATTGAAGTCACCGAGTTACCATGAGATTTGTGCCCCTTTACTGAATAATAAAGTCACTAAAGTGAAAGACATGATGAAGGCATACGAGCATGAGAGGAGGGTATTTAGATGTTCTATTATGGTTGATGGATGGACAGACCAGAAACAAAGGACATTAATAAATTTTTTAGTGAATTCACCAAAAGGGACATTTTTCCTAGAATCCGTCGATACATCTAACTACACAAAGATGGGAGAAAAAAATGTTTGAATTGTTAGATAGAGTGATTGAAAGAGTTGGAGAGGTGAATATGGTGCAGATTATTACGGACAATGCCAGCAACAATGTAATAGAAGGTAAATTGTAAATAAATCAGTAATTATTTATTATTAATCTAATCAACTTCAATTTTTATTTTTTGCGTACACGATGGTATGATACTTTCATACCTAATAGACTAACACTCTAACAGGTAAATTATTGGAAGCAAAACACCCAGATTTATATTGGACGTCATGTGTTGTACATTGTATTGATCTAATGCTGAAATATATTGAAAAAATGCTCAATATTAGCCGCACACTAAAGAAGGCAATGACCATAAATAGTTATATTTATGTTTTCCTGGACTTGTGAACAAGCTAAGGAGCTTTACAGGGCAAGTGGAGCTTGTTAGGCCCGCTGTGATGAGATTTGCAACTTTTTTCTTAACAATTCAGCGCATTCACAAGCAGAGAAACAATCTAACGAAGAAATTCACCTCACCTAAGTGATCTTCGAGCAAGTGGGCAAACGAAAGCGGAGGTAAGCAAGTGCAGAGTATTATACTAATGATCTCTTTTTGGATAAGTATTGTAGATATTTTGAAAATATTTGGCCCTTTAGTCCGCATATTAAGATTGGTGGACAGTGAGAAAAGATCGGTCCTGAGTTATATTTATGAAGCGATGAATAGAGCTAAAAATGTGATCATTAGTTCTTTTAATGAGAAAAAGAACAAATATATGGATGTTCAAAAAATTGTGGATAAAAGATGTGAAAGCCAACTTTATGGACCTCTTCATGTCGCGGGTCACTATTTAAATCCAGAATTTTTCCACTCAAATCCCAATATTGCAGAAGATAGAGAAGTTATAGAGGACTTATACAAGACTATGAAAAAAGACTGATTTCAAGCAGTGGAGAGCAAGATAAAATTACTGACCAATTAACTCTATATAGAAATGATAAAAGACTATTTGGAATGGAGTTTGCAATTCGGTATAGAAAAATAAAGTCTCCAGATAAATTAGACAATATTCAAACAAGTTTGTTTTGAATTTTCAATTTTTAAATATTTACTATCTTAACAGCTGAATGGTGGCAATCTTATGGTGCTTCAACTCCAAACCTAAAAAGATTTGTCATAAAAGTGTTTAACCTTACATGCAGTGCATCCGATTGTGAGCAAAATTGGAGTTTTTTTGAACATGTAAGCCTTTAAAATTTATTATCAATGATAACTTATTTATATTAAAGATAACTTAATAAAGATAACTTATTTACACGGTTATTATTTATTGAAGATACATAACAAAAAAAGAAACAGACTAGCTCAGCAACGTTTGAATGATTTAGTATTTGTGAAGTACAATCGAGCGTTGAGACGTTGACACGATGCACGGGATCGCATAAATCCAATTTCGTTGACAGATATTGATGATAACAATGAATAGTTGATGAGAAGAATGGAAGAAGATAATGAGGCTGAGGGGGCTGAGCGGGAAGTCTTAGTATTTGATGATGAGTTATTAACTTGGTGCACAGTTGTTAGTGCTACTGGAGTTTAAGACAATTTATCGCACGTTTATCGAAAGAAAAAAAACGTGGTTCCTACAAAGACACTTGAGAAAAGGAGCATATCTAAGATGAAAGCTCCTACTCCATTAGTCATTAGAGAGGCTACTACTCCATTAGTCCTTAGAAATGTTGATGATGTCGATGAAGAGAAGTTGAATACAACGAAGAAGAAAATTATAACAATTGTGGAGAAGATGATGAAGGCATAATAATTTCAGAGGATGAGTAGCTAGATAAGTAATAGATTACTTAAATTTCAGAATACTTTAATTCTTTTATTTAAATTATGCATTAACAAATGTTTTTTCAGATTACACAAATAATAATGCTTTTCAAGACTGATTTTCAATTGGTGCCTCTCGATCTTCTGACCGGACCATTTGATGTTGTTATTTGATTGTCACTTCAATCTTCTGACCTAATCATTTGATGTTATTTATTTGATTCAAGTTTTATTTATGTTATTGAACTTCGTTGTTACTTGTTAGATTAGATTATGTGGAGCAGTGGACTAGCCATGAAACAAACATTTAATTTTGAAATGTAAGACTATTTTATTAATTGTTTAGGGTCATGTTGTTATTCATTGATTTCATGTTGTGTTTAATTAATTGAGATTGGTATTAACTGTTTTATTAATTGTTTAAGTACATACATATTTGTTATCGAGGTAATCCAGCTTTTAATATTGCATAAATATTTGTTAACATACATATGTGTTAACATATTTGCATAGATATTTGTTTTTAATATTTGCTAACATATTTGTTATCCAACTTTAATTATGAGCATTAATTCAAATACATGTGCACCACTCACATACGCACACACATGCCTCGGCATGGCTAAGACGGGCAATATGTCCCAAGCGCGCTTAAGCGCACACCTTACACGCTCCCAGGCGCGTCTGGGCCTTACAAGATGTTTTTCTTCAACCCATTTTTTTGGGAGATGGACTTAAGATCTCAGACGCACCTGAGGCACCCCTAGGCGCAATTGGGCGCTCAATTCGCTCAATTTCAGTGAATTGGAAGTCCAAT
Source organism: Platanthera guangdongensis (assembly GCA_039583875.1). Classification (NCBI taxonomy): domain Eukaryota; kingdom Viridiplantae; phylum Streptophyta; class Magnoliopsida; order Asparagales; family Orchidaceae; genus Platanthera; species Platanthera guangdongensis. The sequence goes on along the minus strand of CM077160.1, from coordinate 170,357,052 downwards.
TCGCTCGGTTTCCTTTTTTTCCTCCCATTTTTGTGCCTCACATGCCCCAGGAGCGCGTCTGCGCCTAGGATCCAGGGCCCCTTTGCGCCTCGGTGCGGCTTACGCCTTTGATAACACTAGTTTCACGTGGTGTTGCCTTTGACGAGTCTCACGCTGTCTTTGCGTCCTCTGTCCCCTCGATCTCACGCTCATTTGTTACTCCCTCGAATGTGCAGTTTCTCACCCTTCTCATCTCACCGTCTTATGTCTTCTCTCCCCGGTATGTTCCCCTCCTCGACCCCTGCGTCTGACCTCTCCAGTCTCACCAACTCTGACCCCTCCAATCTCACCTCCACACTCCTCCCCTTCGCCACCCACTTCTCCGACTGACGAGCTCGTCATACCCCTTCCATATAACTACACTCATCATCCCCCTTCTGTTTCGTTGCCTCCAGTGCCCCCAGACTTAGTACTTGTTTCCTCCAGCGAGTGTCCAATGGATGATCCTTCTGCGGACTGCTACCTACTTCGTGAGAGACATCCTCCCGACTGCCTTAGCCTTACTACACTGGACCTACCTGCCTTTCCTGCTACTATATGTGGTACTCTAGAATTGACTTCTTACCATGAGGCTGCCCAGATACGAGTGGCAGGTTGTCATGTCTGCTGAGTTTGCAATACTCGAGCAAACTCGTACCTGGGAGTTTGTCCCTCTTCCACCCGGTGTTGTTCCAACTACTTGCAAGCGGGTTTTCAAGGTCAAGACTCACTAAGATGGTTGTGTAAGGATACAAGGCTAGACTTGTGGCTCGTAATTTTCAGCAGGCGCAGGAACGAGACCTTCGCTCGAGTCGCCCGCATAACTATGGTTCGTACTCTTATTGGGGTTACAGTTGTTCGTCACTGGTCTCTGTTCCAGCTCGACGTGAAGAACGTCTTTCTTCACGGCTACCTTTAGCCAGAGGTGTACATGCTCACTCCTCCCGGTATCTCCTCTCCTCCAGGCTATGTTTGTCGCTTACAATGAACTCTTTACGGGCTCAAGCAGGTGCCCCGCACGTGGTTTGCACGTTTCAGCTAAATCATTATACTGCCGGTTTTCTGCTGAGTCCACATGATCCAACCATGTTTGTGCACTCCTTTCGTGGCCAAACTGTTTTGTTACTTTATGTGGATGATATGATTATTACTCGTGATAATTCTTCTCATGTGGCCTTCTCAAGCATCACCTTCAGCGGCAATTTCAGATGACTAACCTTGGACAGTTGAGCTACTTCTTGAGCCTTGAGATCACCTATAAAAACCGTGGTTTTCAGCTCTCTCAGAGACGTTACACATCAGATCTCTTAGCTCGGGATGCACTCACTAATTGTCGCCCTCAGACACCCTATGAAGCTTCACCTTCAGCTACGTATGGATGATGGAATTCCACTTTTTGATCCTAACTCGCTATCGTCGCCTTGTTGGGAGTCTCATCTACCTCAATATTACTCGTCCCGACATTGCTCATGTTGTTCATGTGTTGAGCCATGCCTAACTCTGTGCATTATGGTCACCTACTACGGCTCCTGCGTTATCTCCGGGAGACAACTACACGTGGTTTTTTTCTCCAGTAGTAGTTCTCTGTAGCTCCGAACTTACTCGGATGCTACCTAGGCCAGCGATGTTGACCGTTAATTTGTCATGTTTATTATTGGGTTCTTCACTTATTGCATGAAAGTAGTCTGATGCTTCTCGTTCCAGCATTAAGGCTGAGTTTCGGGTCATGACTACCACTGTTCTTGGCTCACATTTGGAACCTTCTCAAAATCGCACTTCACCGGTGATAACAGCGGCAGCATTTCAGACGTGAGTCTAACCTTGAGTAGACAGACTTGAGCTACTCTTCTTGTTAGCCTTGAGATCACCTATTAATGAGTAACCGTGGTTTTCAGCTCATTCAGTCTGATGGGGATACCGACACAGATCGACCTACACGATGTCGGAGCAATCATTTTATGCGGATCGACATCCAAGAATTTTTTTTGTATTTTTCATTTTTTTCTGAGATTTTTTTTTCATGTATTTTAGAGCCGTCATGATCTGCGAATCATAATCATCAATGATGACCCCTAGTGTCTATATATTGAGAGTGAGAAGGAGGGCTCTCATTTAGAGTATGATTATAACATAAGAGCCTGATATTTGATCATTTTGATGTCAAAGTCCAGCTGGGGCGTGAAGCTTTGGTCCCCATCAATCCTTCTTAGGTGAAGCCTTGGATTCCCCTCCCCATTCCACTGTCGAGCCCTTTCCATCTATCCAAATTCTCTCCACCTTACAGTTGGCCCACATTCCTCCTCCCATCACCCAAACAGCACTTGCATTTCCCCCATCTCCCCTAATTGTCGCCCTCAGACACCCTATGAAGCTTCACCTTCAGCTACGTATGGATGATGGAATTCCACTTTTTGATCCTAACTCGCTATCGTCGCCTTGTTGGGAGTCTCATCTACCTCAATATTACTCGTCCCGACATTGCTCATGTTGTTCATGTGTTGAGCCAGTTTGTTGGTGTGCCTAACTCTGTGCATTATGGTCACCTACTACGGCTCCTGCGTTATCTCCGGGAGACAACTACACGTGGTTTTTTTCTCCAGTAGTAGTTCTCTGTAGCTCCGAACTTACTCGGATGCTACCTAGGCCAGCGATCCCGTTGACCGTTAATTTGTCACTGGTTTTTGTTTATTATTGGGTTCTTCACTTATTGCATGAAAGTCCAAAAAACAGTCTGATGCTTCTCGTTCCAGCATTAAGGCTGAGTTTCGGGTCATGACTACCACTGTTGAGGACATTATTTGGCTTCACTGACTTCTTGAGAACTTTGGTGTTGCTTCTCAAAATCGCACTTCACTTCACGATGATAACACTGGTGTCATTCAGATTACTCTGAACACGATGAAGCACTCTCTCTCCAAGGATATCGGGGTAGATGCTTTCTTCCTACGTGAGCAGTATAGTCGTGGTACTCTTGCTCCTCATTTTGTTCCTTCTGAGTAGCAGCTTGCAGATTTGATGACTAAGCCACGGATGCGGAACCAGCATACATATCTATTGTCCAAACTCTAGGTGTATGATCCCCCCTTGAGTTAGAGGGGATGTTAGATACTATATATGGTAGATATAGCTTAGACTCACCCGGGTGTTGGGATCACCCTCTCATGTATATATATGTGTATACCCTATTGTTTATGTAATGCAAATTAAATTATTCTATGAGTATTTACATAACATAAAAAACAAATGAAGGTTGAAATCAAACCAACAGCAAAAAAGTAAAATTTTACCCATGCATGTCATGCATATAATTAACCATTCAAACAGTAACCACCACAACTGATGGGGATACCGACACAGATCGACCTACACGATGATCGGAGCCAATCATTTTATGCGGATCGACGATCCAAGAATTTTTTTTTGTATTTTTCATTTTTTTTCTGAGATTTTTTTTCATGTATTTTATGAGCCGTCATGATCTGCGAATCATAATCATCAATGATGACCCCTAGTGTCTATATATTGAGAGTGAGAAGGGAGGGCTCTCATTTAGAGGTATGATTATAACATAAGAGCCTGATATTTGATCATTTTGATGTCAAAGTCCAGCTGGGGCGTGAAGCTTTGGTCCCCATCAATCCCTTCTTAGGGTGAAGCCTTGGATTCCCCTCCCCATTCCACTGTCGAGCCCTTTCCATCTATCCAAATTCTCTCCACCTTACAGTTGGCCCCACATTTCCTCCTCCCATTCACCCACCAACAGCAACTTGCATTTCCCCCATCTCCCCGCCCCCCCCCCCCCCCCCCCCCCATTCATCCGCCAACAGAAGCCCTCAAAAATCCCTCCTCTCAACTCACTGTCAACCCCACTATATCCCATTACAACCTCTTCCAAAACAGCAGGCCACCACTCCTTCCTCCCCTTCCCACATCCGGCCACCCACCTCCTCCCCCTTGTTGTGGATCCATTTCTCCCACAACCCCTAGCATTAAATCCCCAAACCGATCCCTTCATCCCCCCCAAAGCCCCTCAAGTCATCTATGGTGACCACCAAAATCATTTTTCAATCACCCCGGGTGTTTCCCCGCCATGCCCTTTCCATTTCCACCAATTTAAGTATTCCGGCGATGGCCGAAAAATGTCTCCGACCATCACCTCCAGATATCCACCTCCACTACCTCCCATAACCACCATAACCACCTTCCACTACCCCCACTACATCCACTTTCTAACAATTAGGATCTATTTCTAAATTTTATCCATTAACTCACCCCACTCTCCCATTACAGCTAGTCCACTCAATTAACCTCTCACTCACATGTATCCCTCTTAACCACTCCAAAATTACCTCTCATTCCTCCCAAACCCAAATTCCTTCAGCCTAACCGAACCCCCATAACCCTCCCTTGACAGCAGCAACCCTTATTCTACCATCTGAACTTGATTTCCAGTGGCTGGTTACTCAAGGCAGCATCTACAGCCGCCTGTAACTATTGCTGAACACTAATTTCCTGCAGTCGGACACTCGGAACAGCACCGAAAACCGCTCGGAACCATTCCTCGAGAAGTCAGAATTGCTGGAATTTAATTCCAGCAACTGTTGGTCGTTTCCAGCCCCTCCCATCCAATTTACTGGCAGCCTGAACCCATTTACAGCAACCTTATTGCTGTCCAGCAGTTGGGCCTCATCTGGAGGTCTAACACAATTCCAAGATTGCGACTTCGGCTTCCCCAGAACACTCCAAAAACATCTCCAGCCCTCCTCCATTCAATATTGTGTGAACTCAAGGTTTGTTGTCATTTCTTTTAGTTGAATAACGTGTTTAATCTCTACTTGAGTAGATATTGATTTGAAATTATTGTTTTCAAGTTTTGAGAAGTTGTAAGTTCTCATTTACTTAATTATTCGAGTTCGAGCTCTCTTGCATCCATACCAACTTCACGTGTTTCCTTGTTTATAAGCTTTGAGTATTGTGGCATTTCTTCCATTTTGATTTATGAAACAAATTATTATTGCAAGTTACAAATCGCCAGGTCTCATATAGTTGATGTGGAAGTTTACCCTTTTATTTGTCTGTCATATAGGACCGTCCTACGTCAATTTGGTATCAAAGCTAGGTTCAGACTTAGTTTAAAATACGCGGGACTAGAACATATATGTTTCACCCATGTCATATCAAAGTAGCAATTGCCGCTCTAATCCTCTATTTGAGGAACTAGATTCCACGAATGATCAAGCAAATAGGGTTCCCTCGGGAAGCCCCTCATTCTACTTGAAGATTTAATAGCAACGTAATTTACTTGATTAATATCTACCTCTGTTTCATGGGTCTTCTTGCATTATAAACTGAGATCCATTGGGTTGCCGGGCTTCCTAACCGTACTTTCTTCTTTGGATGTTCTTCTTCGTCAAGATTTACCAGCAACCTGCCCCTTTTTTGTCCAACCTATAATACAATGTCAAAAATCCAATGAGTACTAAAATGTGTCAGCAGAAACTTTACAAAATAAAGACACAAATCTAGTAATGTGACAACCAACAAGAGCTCTGAAAGGAAAATTATGTTAATTGTTCACATGAGAATGAACACTAATCATCTAGAAATATTTCTCATATAACAACCTTTAAAGCTCCATCAATTCTAATAGGTCTCAGTGGAACACATGGCTCAATCAAACCATCAAAAAGAGAAATAAGTTTTGCATAGTTAGGCTCCTCGTCAAATTTCATATTAGTCACCATCTCAAGAAAAATTTTAAATGGAGGTGGACAAAAGCAGCATAACAGCTCTGGAGAGGTTGCCATCTTCTTCTTACAAACAAGAAAACTCTTGTTATCTCCCTGTATGTATGCCATTTAAACAAGTAGATATAAGATAAAAAATCAAACCATGCAAATCTAGAAGAATGGAACATACACAACAAATAGGAATATATAAAAAAAATACCTGATAACCTTGCCAGGGTAACCTTCCCCTGATGAGGAATATCAAGGTGTAGGCCAAGGACTCCAGATCATCTCTCCTACTTCCTGTGCGACCTAAATGAGCATGAGCACTTGCATATCTTATAGTCCCTCTGCCATTAGAAATGTACTCAAATGAGGTAAGAAGACAAAAAAAAGAACTAGCATTAACAAAAATATCATCGATGCAGCCAAAAGCGAATCCATGAACCTGAATATATCTGGCCTTTGGTCATATGCGACATGCTGTCCAGATGATGGTTCCTTCCATTTTGACGCTACAAATATAATTGACAACCATAAATAAAATACATCCAATCCAACGAAAACTAACCCAGCCAAATGAATGTTTAAATAAAATTCAAAATAATGCTAACACTTTAATTAGGAAACGATAAAGTTTTGTAAGAACATACCTAAGCCGAGATCTATGAGGAAAAGCTTTTTCTCGTCAGCTGTTCCAGGTTGACCAAGTAAAAAGTTCTCTGGTTTGACATCTCCATGTACAAACCTAATAAAAGTAAAAAAGTGTAGTATACAAAGAAGCAGCTAAACATCAATTAGATAATGTTATAATAAATGATGACAAAAAGTAGAACATACCCTTTCATGTGAAGTTTCTCAAGGATAGATATTGACTCAACAGCAATGCAAGCAACCATACTTGGTGACATCCTGTTCCATGTGCTAGTTAATAAATTGGTCAAGACATATACAATGGATAAGCGAAAATTTAGTATGCATCTTACGCTTGTCCAACAGAATTCCACACATCCCAAAGACTAGGCCCAAGCATATCCATGACCTAAAAAAATGTATATTCTCACTACTAGAAAATCCATAATCACATGAAGTATTTGTTTGTAATATATGTATATATATACAAAATCTCACCAAAATAAAGTAATCCCCTTGACGACCTTTGTAATGAACCCCCGGTATTCCATAACAACCATTGAGAGTACTTGAAAACACAAAAACAAATAAGGAACGGACCATCACCAATTGTATTTGTAATTCCTGACAGAAATAAATGCTTACGTATAGACTTGCCACTCAAATGGAGGCCCAAAGGAGCAGCCTTTACTATTCCGATGTTCAAATTTTAAGGCCACCTATGAACGAAAAAGAAAATCATATATGTGTGTGTGTACTACTGTCATAGATTTATTAATGATCTAGCAGCGAATAACTTACCTCATATGCATCTGGTCCAGATTTTTCTGTACCACCCGATATTCTTCGACCAACATAGACTTGACCAAATCCTCCTTTGCCCAACTTCCTTTCAACCTTGTATACAGGAGCATTATGAAGTTGTACCTGAGGAAAAAGACAATTCTCATGACTACATTCCATGGTATTAATTGCAGCATTAAAAAAACAAATCAGACTGAATTCTAATCAACCAAAACAAACTATAACATCTCTGAAGTTACTATAATTATTATTCAGCAATCAGAATGCACATAAGGACATGTTCACTTCAGTTGGATTAATTAAACTCACAATTTAGCCAATAACTTGTTTAAATAAAGTCAGGGCATTGGTTTTCATGTAATAAGTTAATATAGCAAATATTGCATTTGTACAATGGTTGGCATTACTTTAATTCTTATTCAACAAGCAGAACGTAAATAAAACCCGTTTTGTATTGGTTGGTTCAAGTTGAGCAACATTTAAGCCCCAAGACCTGTTTGCATTGGTTGGCTTAAGTTAAGTGGAGCAGCATTAAGAACAATTTTTTATGCATGAAGACAGTACCTTAATTTTCATTTCAGAGACTAATATAGCACAGTTTGGGATAGTGATGGCAGATTGGTAGTTGTGAACACTGTTATGAAAAGAGTGTGTAGCAACCGGGAAGTTGCGATCGCGAACAACATTTATCCAAAATGATGTTTTGGGCCAAAAACACCAACACACTCATTAAAGTGTGCTCAGACATTAGAGATTGTAAACACCCCGACCCAAAAAATGTTGTATGGAATATAAATGATGTCCTGAATGTTCAAAACACAAATAAAACACCAGCACACAATCTCACATTGCCACCGCTCAAAAAACACAATTATCTAAAATTGAGCCTACACCAAAGGCACTCATACTATATTAACATAATACATTGCTCCAGCAATCCCTGCTAAGTAAGCAAACAAATTTTCATCATCATTATCCTAATCACCACCAGCACCACTAGCCTGATCAACCACTTGAGGCCACCTTATCAAATAATGAGAAAACAAATATCTAAATACCAAATATCTCCATCTGTCTGAACCACCAATCAACTTCCTTTCTCAAGTAGAAAAAAAGATTAGATCACTGAAAATACAAAGAAAATGTACCCGATCCGGCACAGGCGCTGCGGCAGAATCGTCCTCAGCACCCACCATTTTGTCTGCGCTTCCGCCTTCCATCATGAAAGCTTTTTCAGCAACACCTTCTGCAGCTTGGTTCGGCAAAATTTCCTGGGCACCACCAAATACAATACCCCCAGCAGCAACCTGTGGAACAACCTCACAGGGCTGTTCAGGATCTAGATTAATTAGCCTGATGCCTCTACCCCTACCGCCAAGTTCCGGCCTGAAAGGTGCAGTTGAAGGCCCCTTGATTACTGCTGCAGCATTGGAGCCCCTTCCCCTTCCTCCAGTTCTCCTTCCTGTTCTATTTGGAAAAGGCAAAACCCAATTTACAGCTTGATCAAACTGCTGGGGTTGACTTGGGATATCTTCAACTTTCTTTGCCTTCAACCGAGCTTGCCTAGCTCCACTTCGAAGCTCCGGCATCCTTTCCCCATGCAAATCACAGCAACATAAATTCCCAGCAATCAGTTACAATCTCCTTGTCTGATAGACAACAATGAAAACAATAAGTAATCAGTTTGTGAAAGAATAAATTACTAAAATGTAGAGAAAAAATTCATGGAAAGTGACTTAAAAACCATGAGAAGGGATTCAAATCAATACGAAAATAAATAATAAGACATCTAATCCCAATCCTACGGAAAAGAATATAGACAGGAAAATCTACAAACCGTTAAAACTAAAAGCATTTCATCATAAGGCAAACAAGCTATCCAATGCAAAGACAGTTTCAAATTTAAATCGACAGACAGACAAAAGATCAACATAAAAAAGAACAGCCATCCCTCAACTGATGCCGGCCTCACAACAAAACTTCTCCTTTCCCTTAAAACAGTAATTTCATGGATCATAGCAAAAATTACAACTAGAAAAAGTGATCAAGCTATCCCTGCAAGCTCAACCCCCTCGACAACACACCATCAAAAATTCCCAAATACGAAGAATTTTTTTCTTTTTTTGAAATAACGGTATCATCCTACTGTCAGATGAAACCCACGGACAGATCGTTTCCAAAACAACATCGTTCTTCACAACCATCCACATGCACACGTTCGTAGTCCGCAAGAAAGCACTACGGCCAACAGACTGATCAAAGAACCGCGAAGAAGAAGACCAAACGCGCTGCTCAGCAGCATCTAAAACAGCAAGATCGGCAAGAAACTTAAGCAAAAACACGATAAACACGAAGATCGGGGTTCATGTCGAGAAGGATCTGCTCTCTTACGATCGAATGATCCTGGCCGCGTCGCCGATCTTCTTAGTTCTAACAGTGTTGCTGCGATGCCTCGCGCCTGCACGCTGCTGCAGAGCTCGATGCGCCGGCAACAGAGAGATGAGGAGAGATGGATTTAGGGTTCGGCGCAGCTGATCTTCTCGAGAATCGAGTTGGAGGGCCGCCGCAGGTGGAGCGATAGGATGATAGCGGAGAGGCCCAGATGGGTAGAGAGAGAGAGAGAGAGAGAGAGCGGTGTGTGTTTGTAGTTCTACCAGGCCTTTTTCTTTTTCTTTATTTCCCAATAGCTGTTTCTCCAAAAAAAAAACTCATGCATCAGATTATTATACTCCGCTTTGTCTCGTGGAAAAAATTGCAGTTGGGTTACTCCTATGTACTTCTAGGTAGGAAATACGCCGAGATCTGCAGTCAAATATGGATTAACGGCCGAGATACGGCGGTATCGATGCGCGGTACATACGGTTGTATCTCCAAACGATACGACCATATCTCGGCCGTTGAATGCTCGATCATACGGTAAAAGGGTAAATACACACTCCCACCTAGAGATACATGGGAGAAACTCACCTACAATTTTTCTGTCTTGTGGGTGTGATTTGATGTGGCGTTGTGTGGCCCTTGCCCTACCTCAAAATTACAATTATTCATCAACATTATAAAATATAAAAAATATATATTTTAATATAATATTTTGCGGTTGAGTCGGTCGACAGTCGACGGTCGTTCATCGATTTAACGATTCTGTAGACGGCACAACAAGCATTGATTCACAGTCGACAAGATATTTTGATTTCATAAATCATCGGCAGAGCGTTGGACTCTCGACGATCGACGGTTGACGGTTGATATTGATGTTCAGGGAATGATGGTGTTGGCAAAAGCATGGAGAACGTGCATTATGAATTGGCAGATTCTCGAGTACCATTGTTGAGTTTTAAGGGCATCAAATGTGCGGCGAAAATGTAAAGAACTCCAAGAAGCACTATGCGAAACTAACTAATCTAGAACCTATGTTATATTTGCAATTAAAAAGTGAAATCTAATCTTGCTTTGGAGAAATTTGTCTAAGATCTAACGCAAAAAATATGTGTCGCTCTCGGTTTCCATGTGAAGGCCGGGAACTCCGACTAAGTCCTTCCAATGGTCTCATGAATAAAGATGATCGTTCATCTCTAATACGAATTACTACTTTATTCGTGAGCGTAGAGGCATTGTGAGCGCACAGTGAGTGAGGCAGCATTGTGAGTGTTCCGTGAGCGTGGGGATGTTGTGAGTTCCGCGAGCGCACCATGAGCCTTGTGGCATTATGAGCGTGTCGTGAGCGCGGAGACGTTGTGATCGTGCCATGAGTGTGGAGACGCTGTGAGCGCTATTTGGCTTCGAGCAATTATGCTTAGAAAGTGATTTGGATTAAAAAAAAAGCCTTGATGAATTGAGAATGTTCATTCATTGGTCAGTTAAAGCTTATTATATTGACAAAGTTGCAATATTTATTGCTAATAATCATATTCTTGGGGTACAACAAATGAACAAAATATGTTTAATGGAGGAGAAATCTGACAATATAATTATTTGTATGTCATTCTCACAACTTGATTAGTTATTATCTTTCTTACTAAGCAGTTGTATGAGAAATAGTTTGAAGGGAGTTTGAAAAGGGAAATTAGGGCTCCGTTTGGCACTGTGGTGGCAGTGGCGGTGGCGGTCTTGAATATGCGATTAAATTGTTATTCGTTAACGCCCATCTAAGAAACTTCATTCATTTTTATGTTCAAACAGATGATGTTTGTTAAGAGTTCCTAAACGAATGACGGTTTAACTCATGTATTTACGACCGCCACCACCAGGTCAAACGGAGCCTAAATTTGTTATATTTCTTGCCTTGTCTTAGAGCAATATATGTAACGTCATTCGACCACAACTAGACTATTGTGTGTCAATTGGGCCTCCCCAAAGAAATGAGTCTCAATGCTGGCTGGCAGATCAAAAAAAGTGCGGCTCATCCTAGCGTAAAGGTTGAGTTCAGGTCGATTATCCAAGACATCTTTGAAAGCTTATAATTGAGGATTCTCGAGAGAGACTTGAGGCTATTTGTAGTAATTTGGGACAAACAACCCGACCGCCGGGTTCACTAGCATGGCAATTCAAGAATCGTCCGGGTTGCAATTCATGCAACCTCAACCAGCTCTTCCCGTTTGTTTCTCAGCGCAGTAAGTTGTTGAGGCCAAGAATCCACGAGAGCCCTTTGATAAGGATTCCTTCAACCGAGCCTGATCACCAACTAAATTTCTGGATTGCAACTCAGTTGGTGATGAGGCTTGGTTGAAGGAGTCCTTATCAAGGATGTCTCAGATTCAATCCCCAGCCTCAACAATTTGATGCACTGAGAAACAGACGTGGAGAGCTGATTGGGGCTGCATCCCAGATGATTGCTGAATTGCCACGCTAGTAAACCCAACGGTCGGGTTGTCTGTCTTGGGTCGTTACACTATTCATGAATTAGAACAACACTAGAGCATTTATCCCACTATAGCGGGGTCGGCTATATGGATCATTTGTCGTCATTGTGCCCTATCTTGTGTCATAATCTCACTAATGCCTACGTACATCATGTCTTTTCTTATAGATTCATTCCAAATCTTTACTGGTCTACCCCTCCCTCATTTAACATGCCTAGTGACTAGACTCTCAGAACACCTAACAGGTGCCTCTAATGATCTCCTTTGCGCGTGTCCAAACCATCTTAGTCGAGCTTCTTGCATCTTCTCTGCAATTGGTGCTACTCCTATCTTATCTCTGATACATTCATTCCTAATTCCATCCAGTCTCGTGTGTCCACACATCCACCTAAGCATTCTCATCTCCACAACTCTCATTTTTTGCTCATGTACACAATTCACTGCCCAACACTCAGAACCATAGAGTATCGCTGGTTTAATCACAGTACGGTAGAACTTGCACTTAAGTTTTAATGGTAAGAAGATGAATGAGTCAATCAAATTATAATAAAATAATAAGACGGCTATCACCTTTGTTCACACAAGCATAACGTTGGTGGAAGAATACTTTAGGCCATGAGTAATAAGGTGAGAAAAGTAAAACCGAGAACAATAAGGCCAGACTTCACACAACACGAACTTTAGGCATGCATGATTCCATGATATCATGTTAGAAAGACGGGGAATTAAAGATCATTTTTATTCATCCCTAAAGAGATATACCAAGATACAGTATGCTATTTTAACGACATTTATCACAATTTGCGATGAGTTCGAAAAACTAAAAGGCTTTCACATGAATTTCCATCCAAAAAATGCTGACTGATATCTTTGTCCCAGAAAAAAAAGCCCTTCTGCTCCTTTAATAAACCCCAAAAAACTATGAGAACTGCATGGCTCTCATAAAACATATATTGATATCACTGTAATCTTTAAAGCCTATCCTAGAAAAAACGAAGCAGCTTTCTTGTACACATGCAAATGTGGATGATGAAAATCTCTTCTCGACTACATTCTGTTCGAATTCAAGGCAAAACAGACTGAATAGTCGATCATTTTTTGCCGAATATGCCAAAAATGGATTTGATTGCATCGATGGTGCCCTCGTTTATGAAAGACTCATCATATTTCTTTAAAAGAATTTGGAATTCTTCAGATGCTCTGACATTGGCCAGGTCTGGATCGTTGCGAATTCTCTGCAAAGAGAATGAATGGTGGAGAGTGAATGCTTCAGAGGCTATGAACACTTGCCTTGAAATCTTCATATCCAGCTTTCATGGCTTCTTCTAATGCAGAAAGTGCAGTCTGTACCTGTAGAGAGTTGTAGAGGATACTGATTCCAGCTTTCATGCTTCCCAGATTATGAATTCTTACATAAAAATCTTCATATTGTGTTGTTGTGATAACTTTGAGAGGAGAAGAGACTGGTAGGGTGCTGTTTAGGACGGTGGTGGCTGTGAGAAGAATTTTATTCCAACTGCCACCACTGATTTAGAGTTTGGTTTACCCGTGGAGGAAAAAGTGTTTGTGCCAAAAAAGATGTTTTATAGACTTTTGGGAAAACAGCGAGCCTTCCCACTTTTAGAAAACTAAAAGGAGCTTTCCACAATTTCATGCTTCTCTTCCCAAAGATCAACAATCCCCTTTTTCTCCTATTGTTTTTGCTTTCTAAGGGCTCTAATCTCACCATTGGTTTATCCACAGGTTTTCCTACTGCAACAACTATCCCAAGAAGAGCCCTTATCTTACCAGATTAAGCTTTGAATAGCAGCACGCAACATTGTAGCTTGCGACCGAGGCCTCGGCAGGCTCAGGCTTCGACCCCAGTACTGACTCGAATCTCTCCCGCGCTGCTTCATATTGACCATCCCTTGTAAACTAACAATGTTAGCCCAAAGTAAATAGTTGACTTGGGGAACAGCTAAGCCATCATTCTATTAGAAAAAGAAATCATGAAGGGGAAGAGGATGAGCTTATACTTGTAGAGTGAAAGCCCTTCGCGAAGATCCTTCTCCCTGCGTTTCTTCTGTTCCATCTTCCTCGTGTAATTTTCAATCTGAAATCATTCTTTTCAAACTCGATTTACAAAACTGAAGTGGATCAAACTTTGGAAGTATATGAGATTCTAGATTCTTGGTTATCGATAACTATGCTAGTTGATTTTGTATAAAATTGAATCTCAGACTGAAGTTCCTATAAGATATGATTCATACGAGTTGCTTTTTTCGAGTTTTAGAGTTCCCACCAGTTGCTTTTTTAGAAGTTGGAGATATAAATGGTTCTTTGAAGGTAGCTTCAATCTATAAACTGCTCTAAGAATTTTTTCAGTTCAACCTTGAGAAGGTCATAAGCTTGAAATTATCACATTGGATTCAGTATGCGCGTTCCAGTTGTTCCGTTGAGGGGGTCCGCATAGGCGAATGTGTGAGTGCAACACACGTCGTCAATTATCTATTATTTGTTATATCGTTATGAATCTTTAGGTATTTGAGTCAAGTTGTATGAGTCTAACCTCAGGAGTTGAGAATCCGAATTCGTCGAACCAAGATCGGCGAGATCATCTGGAACTTCTGTAGTGATAATCTCAAACCGGCCAGCCCGCTCTCCCATAGGCGACCTGGCCTCCAGCCCGCCTCAAAGCAAGCATTGGCGGGCTGCGGCGGCCTGGCTCGCGCTCGCCCAAGGAGGGAGGGCGAGCTGCGGGAGCCAGGTCGTGTCCGCCCCAGCAGGGTGTAGAGTCGTGGCGAGCTAACCTCCAGATCCCTGGGATCTGCCCAGTGGGGCCCAGAGGAAAAATTACATGGGTGCCCTTGCCAGGGGTGCGAATAGCTTGATAGAACAGCGGAGTTACGTTGTTGGCAGACCGAGCTGGGCTGCACATATCTATTCAGAACAGCGAAGGTTGGCTATTTGCAGGCCGTCTTCAGAAAACTATAAATAGGACCCAAGGGGCACCTCAGAAAGCATGCTTACCAGTGTTCAGATCTTCTTGCGCTTTCTGAGGTAGTCTTAGCACGGATTTTGGCTAAAGAGGGGAAGCGCTTTAAGATCTTTCGGGTGTGTGGTGGGACCTCCACGCCGAGCCCTTGGGTCACTCCACATTTCTCTTGCTATTTGGCTTGCGGGAGAGAAGTAGGTGCGCGATCACCCCTTCCCCACGGGTGAACTCCACAAGAGACTGAGCTTTCGGTCTCAACAGCGATCGCACTCCTCGCCTCTACCTCCAACCCGTCGAACATCTTCTTTAAGATGACATTCACGGAGCACTCATTGTCCTCGAGGATTCGTTCGACGGTGAAGTCCTCGACGACGGCCTAGATGACGAGAGCATCATAGAAGGGGTTCGTCTTCCCCAGCAAGTCCTCCACCGAGAAGGTAATCTCTTCCAACTATTGAGGAGCTTGAGAGGTCGAGGCAACACCCCTCCGGTAAATGGTGTGGAGAGTCCCATTGCGAGAGGTCTCTACCCCGGCTCCTCCATGGATCGCTCTGACCCCCCTTCCTCCTCCTCAACCGTCTCCACCTCGAGCCCTCTGGTCAACTTGATTTCCATTCCTCCTCTGCACTGGGGTCTGGTGCCTCTCTGGGTCCTACTGACCCCTCTGCCTCTGGACTTACTCTTCTCCTGCTCCTCCTTCGGCCCACCTCCTAGCTTCCAGGAAGTCTGGATACGTCATGGTTTCGTGCCTCTCGACTTGATGGAGCTCACAATAAAGGGGGACCTCCGCGGGCCTGTTCCTTGTCCTTTGGTTCCTCCTCTGCAAACGGTTGCCCGACATGGCTAGGGCAACCATCATCGCTTCCCTCCGGTCTCCTCCTCCTTGACGCCCTCCTGGCGGTACTGATTGTTCCTCCTCTCCGAGGAATACATCCTCACAACTGGCCTCCACGGGGTCCGGTTCACGGGATACAGGAACCTCCACCCCTCTGCTTGGTTATCAAGAGCCACGATAGGCCTCCTCTCCTCCAGCCTCTGATGCTCTTCCTTCCTCCTTAGCTCTTCCCTTCTCTCCTCCCCCTTCTTCACTTTTCCCTTCCTCTGCCCCACTTGGACCTCCTCTCCAACATCTTCTCCTCCCCCTCTCAGTTTGCCCGGTCTAGTCTGGCCAGGAAGTTGGGGTTAGTCGACTCCACCTGCACAAATTTGTTGGCTCTCTCGATCAGCTCCTCCTGCGACTCTGGGGGATCCATGATGATTTCCATATTAAAGAGTCCTTGCTTCAGGCCGAAAGTCGGTGCTAGCTGCAGGGTAGCACTATCCACCTCCTGGATACCCAGACTTCCTCCTGAAAGCGATCAATGTAATGGCCCAAAGTCACATGCTCTCCCTGCGTCAGGTGGAAAAGGACAACCGCCTCCTACTTCTTTGACGTGACGAACCTTGTCATCAGTTCTCGAAGCAGGTCCTCGAAACAGTTGATCGAATTTACCGGCAATTGGTGGAACCAATCCCTGGCCTTCTCCGCAAAAGTGATCGTGAAGAACCTACACTTGAAAGCGTCTATCATGCTACAGATCGACACCGCGTCTTCGAACCACTGCAAATGTCTGACTAGGTCATCTTTTCTCGAGTAGTAGCTTAGAACCGGGTCCCTTAAACCTTCGGAGATTGGAGCCGACAACACCTCTTTGCTAAATGCGCTCCCCCCTGGCGGCGACTTGCGAGCTGGCGAGAAGCACCAAACTCGCGTGCGCAAGTATCTCGGCTCCTCCCCAGATTATCGCTCCCTGATCTTGATCCCCTAGTTGCTCGGTGGGTAGTACATCGACTGCGTTGGTCGCTCATGCTCCTCTGCCACATGCTCCTTGCCCGGCCTCCTGGACGGCACGACGTCCTCCGACGGGGTCTCGCGACGAGGCGACATCGCCGTGACCTCCGCGCGAGGAGCCAGTAGCGAGCGCACGGTATCCTCGAGACACTGTGCGAGTCTGCCGAACGTCGCGCTAAACTCGGCTCGGGTTACATACTCGCTCTGACACTGCGAGTTTCCCGCCACTCCTTCATGCTCTCCTCCATTTGTCATGCTGCCTCCTTGGTGGACTTTCCTCCGACTACAATCCACGCTCACCGCACCAAAGTATTGAAGCCGGGAAAATCCTATCTCCAAAATTCGGATCAAAGTCCAACCCGAGGCTACTGGCCCAACGGTTCGGCTCACCTAGTTCTGAAGATGGAAACAAGAAAGAGAAAGAAGGAACTAAAGGATCTCAGGCACTGCAGCAGGGAGGTCCCATCATGGACCGGGAGTTTGGAAAAAACTTCACCTCCATAACCACAAATGGCCGAGCAAGGTACGAGAAAGGCACCACCTAGAGAGTAGCTGGTCTCAAGAGAAAAAAGGAGGTGCTAGATTGCAAGGTTTCAAGGTGTCATTCCTGATACCCCTAGGGTCCTATTTATAGACAAAAACCTGGGAGGGGGGAGACACAGCCCTGCGAGCTTACCTTCTTGGACTTATTAACCTCGCGACTGGCGACCTGACAACTATACCTTGGCGACCATTGAAGAACCTCGCCCGTACTCGGCGAGATGCCGCTGGAAGTTGTCAACCAAGCGAGTATTGTTGATGCTCGCCAGCCTCTTGTTGTCTGGGCGCTTGGATTATCAAATATTTGATATTTGCATGTGCTTCCGGCTGATCGCGCGCCTGGGCAAGTACGATACCCATCCTTAGTAGAAAAATACCTTCTTGGTCAATTGCTCATTGTTGACCTGTTCTTCAATGTTGACTTTGACTCCTGCCTTTGTGGCATCATTGGGTCCCCTTGACGAATAAGAGTTGTACAATTTAATTATTAATGACATTTTAATTATTAATAATATTTACGACTTTATTAATTTGTTTCAATTTACATTTTTTATAATGTTACAAACGTAAATGTAAAGATGCTATATGAAAATCTCAAATTCAGACCATGGTCCACCTTCCATGGTGGGAAAATGGCAAAGTAGACTGTTTTTTAAATGATCTATATTCCCACCTTGGCCCTCTTTCCATTGTTTGAATGGACTGCACAAAAAATAGCTGTCCACTACTCTCAAATCGTGGAGCCAAACAGACCCCAAGTGAAATGGGAATTGGTTGTTGGACTCAACTTGCTCTGATATCAAATTAGAAGCTATGCATTCCAAATAAAACCAATTGGTTGCGGATAAAGGAGCTAATGATCTATATTAAGTGCACAAGGCTAAATGTTCCAAAACATGGGACTAAATTCTAAGCGCGCCCTCATGTGTAAGAAATTTGGCATCTATGATATAAATTTTCTTTTTCTTTTAAATTAAGGGACATGAGAATCAGATGTTGAGTCCAAGCAGCTCTAACATCATGTTATATAACCCATGCATCTAAAATAAAATCAATTGTTTGCAGGTGAAGCACAAGGCTACACTAGTTTTCTTGCCTTTTACTTGACAAGGTGTGCTAAGCTAAGGCTGACTGATTAATTCTTGTATAAAACATATTCTATGTTCATTACTTTAGCAGCGATCTAATAATCTATTACTTAAAATTCTGAATTGCCCATCTCTTCAAAGGACTTCTAATTAAAATAGCAGAATGCTGAACCTGGAAGGAGGATTTGGGGAAGATGTTGAATTTACCATATCTCTTCTGCATTTTCATGAGCAGAGGGCCGATTCTCTGACGGATCATGTACATGGTGCGCCCATAATCAGCAGCTGGCGATATCTCTTCACCAAACACGGCACTGCATACAAGAATTAGTCATGGGCCTAAGATCAGATAATTTGTTGAAGATTGAAGGGTGAATAGTTGAAGAAGAATGGTCTCTATGAGCTCATACATGCATTTATCAAATACAAACTACGCAATTCATTTTGAACCGTTGGGATTGAATTTTGTAAATTTACAACCATTTTGAACCGAACTGGTGGATTCAATCAAGACCATCAAAGTGGAATGAACGGCTAGGATCTGATAAACCAGGCCAACTATCGAGCATTCTGAATTCCCTACACACAATATACAGTTGTGTATGTGCGCTATATTATAGAACGGTCTTTTGAAATTGTGAGAATATTAGATTGGGAGAAGATAATTCTTCATATTAAATATATACAAATAGCAGCAGACGGGAGGATCTGAACCCGAATGCTATGAAAATGAGGCGGGACACAAGTCATTATCATGGCAATACAAACGGCTTCCTTCCGAGCACGCTGGGCAGCAAGATCCGTAGTAGGGGGCTGATGGCGGATCCAGGCTTCAGTCAGTGCCCTAGCTCGAGCAACAAAAGAGGTCAAGTCACCAGCACCGTCAATGTCAAGAGTCTGAAGATCTGTGATGATGTCATGTAAGTGCTGGAGATTGTCCTTGTCGGAGTATAGGGAATGGAGTTCTTCCCACATCACCTTGTTTGTCTCGTGAAATATGGTCATGTGGTAAGGTTCATCATCTTGTGAGTTGAGGAGTCACGTTTGAACACGTCCATCATGATGAAGCCAGTCATCGGTGGATGGAGACGGAGGATCTTTAGTGAGATGCTGCAGAATTCCCTTGGACTGAAAAACCCGTTTGACAGAATGCACTCATTCAATGAAATTCTTCTTCCCAGTGAGGGAAATGGTGGTGATTCTCAACTCATCACGCAGTTCTGAAGCAGGGAGCAATCGGGCTGGAGAAGGGGGTGCGAGCTGCTCTGAAGAATCAATCGAGGACCCTATGGAGTCACAGCGGCAAGACAGCGGCTAAGCGGTGACTAGACAAGGGGAAGGAAGCTGCGGCAAAGCAGGAGAACCGGACAGACACAAGTCGCACAATGCGATTAGTGAAGTCGGCAAGAGCAAGAGCATGCGGCGCCCAGACCGCGTGGCTAGAGAGGTCGTTAAAGCTGCGTGTCACGAATAGTCGGCAGGAGCAGGGGTCGCGAGCAGAAGCAGTGGCTAGAGAAGTTGGCAAGACCGAAGGAGAGCGGGGCACGGGGAGACCGTGGCGACTAGCAAAGATCGTGGCGACAACGACGAGCACGGGGAGACCGTGGCGACTAGCAGAGATCGCGGCGACAAGGCGAGCACGTGGCGAGAAAACGAGGAGAGATCACGCGGCTAGAGAGGCGAGCACTTGGCAAAGAAGAGCAAAGATAACGCGGAGAGATCGCGACTAGCAAATATCGCGGAGGCAACGGCTAGCACGGGGAGACCGCGGCGACTAGCAAAGATCGCGACGGCAAGACAAGCATGCGGCGAGAAGACCGGAGGACAGCGGGGCCCACCTGTCAGAGGAAAGAAGGCTATAAGAGAGCCAAGAAGATGTGAAAGTGGAAGCACGAGAGAGACAGAGAGAGAGAGTAGTAGGAGCGGGTAGACGAGGAGAAACCGCGGGGGGGGGGGGGGTGTCTGCGGTTAGAGGGGCAGGCGAGTTGTCGCTGATCCTGGAGAGAGAAGGAGACTGCAGAACGCAGGCGGTTAGAAAAATTAAAACCGCAGGTTCGAACCCGACTCTGATACCATGCAGAGAAAAGCTGAACCTTGTCTATACAATGTATGAATACATATATATAGGAGGGAGAAAGAGAGAAGAGTCCCCTATACAAGGTGTGGGACTAATGTATAAAGAGAAAAAAAATAGAAACTAAATGGGCCACAAACATGGGCCTTTACATGGACTTTTGTAACAGATCTCATAGTATTACTAAATATAGTATAAATGCTAACAAGAATGAGAATGGGCAGATTAATAATTAATATTGTACAATGCAAAACAAGCTCTGGTTGCACTATCTTTGAATTGGAAATATGATTAGGCAGTTAACTTGTCCTCGGGTAAAGTCTGAAGTATGATGACGTTGTTGAACGAAACCACTAGGCAACTCCAGAGAGTTGCATTTTATTTGGTAAGCCTAAAGAACTAAGTCAACCAACAAAGTCCAATGTTGTTTATGTAGTAGTCTCGAGGAAGATTCCTGAGTATGAGTTAGATAATCATCGATTTGACCAATGTGACAATATGACTATATGAGAGCCTAACTGTTAGAATGATGGTGCGAAGTTGGTTGTAGCTCACAACAACTACTTAAATCCGCTAGATCAACTCGTTGTTGAGGCTTCATTAACTATTATATTTTATTTTTTACGATTATTAGAAGGTTACTAGCGTTCAGGTTAAGACTCACCAGTAGCAGAGGAAAATTTATTTCACATTTGAGGTAGCACTCAGTGCATGGTCTATGAGAAGGTCATTGATGGTGGCAATTGCACCAACAATATTTCTCTGTAGTGAAGCTTGGTTTGCCGACCATTCCATATCAGACATCTCTGTTCCTATCAATTACAGTGGCTCAACAATGATGATGGTGTGAAAATCTACAATCAGAATGGATTGACTTCTTTGTTGGGAAGTCTTATTAGGACGACATATTGTATGATGAAATCCCTGAGCGCATCATGTTTTCCTTGGACATCCATGACAATTTGATCGGAAGGCATGTAACACCCCGGTTTATAGTGGGTGCGCTACATGTTTGCAGACCAGTGACCTCGACCCATCTCCATGGACAGGATGTTGAGGCTGGGACCTGAACCCTAGACTTCTTATATAAGGGATCTCTAAACTGATCCTCGTCACCAACTGAGGGCCCCTTATCTAGGAGGTTTGTTAGTGATGAGAACCAGTTTAGAGCTCCCTTATCTAGGAGGTCTGGGGTTCAAGTCCCAACCTCAACAGCCCATCATTGGAATTAGCAGTTGCGGCCAATCTGATCCGTGGAGATGGGTTAGGGTCACTGGTATGCAGACCGATAGCACACCCACAGTGGACCGGGGCATTACAAGGCAATCATTATGGGTTCCTAAACTCCTTTTTTCAAAATATGAGAAGTTGATTACTCTAGCTCAACTACCACAGCAGATTCCAAAAATTCAGAAGAAGGTGATAGATATGAGGGGCCTTTTTTGCATACGAAGTGTCCTAACCAATTGTGTTATCGAAGGTACTTGGAGATTTTAAGGATAAGTGGATTCAAGCAAGTGATCCAAGGTTATTGTTGGGTGGCTGTGTGAAAATGATACCATATGAAGAACAACATTCTAAAATCCACAAACTAAAAATAATCACACCTAGATATATCTTTTATCAAGAATTTATAACTATTAATATCACTCTCACAAAAAATTTAAAAATACACTCAATGAGAAAGAGCGAGAGTTGATGTTAGGCCGATGGTTAATCATAAAACTATTGTAAGAACTACTAATATGAATCAAGCTTTGAATATTGATACTTCGAAAGCGGAACAAAAATGTATTAGGTTTTGATCAAGTTTGAGATAAAGTGGGTTTTCAAACGAATTTTATGTTTCCATGTATTATTCATTTCCATTTTCCCCTTTTTATCTCCTAGCATTGTGTGATCAAATCCCTAGTTGCAACCTACCTCCATTCTTAATCACAAAGAAGCACTGTATCCTGAAAGGGAGAGACAACAATGAAAGGAAGAAAGTCACAATGATGATTCCTTCGACGAAAATTGAAGTGGCGGCATCAACGTATACTTCTATCAAAAAGAGCAATCATGAGTCAAAGACCGGTATCCTGAAAGGGAGAGACAACAATGAAAGGAAGAAAGTCACAACGATGATTCCTTCGACGAAAATTGAAGTGGCGGCATCAACATACTTCTATCAAAAAGAGAAATCATGAGTCAAAGACCTGTATCCTGAAAGGGAGAGACAACAATGAAAGGAAGAAAGTCACAACGATGATTCCTTCAACGAAAATTGAAGTGGCGGCGTCAACGTATACTTCTATCAAAAAGAACAATCATGAGTCAAAGACGATGATCAAAAATATGCTAGAACCACTCGATGTTGGGTGTTCAGGTGCAGACTCGCCAGTAGCAGAGGCAAATTTATTTCACATTTGAGGTACCAATCAGTGCATGGTCTATGAGAAAGTTATTGATGGTGTTAATTGCACCAACATTATTTCTATTATTGTTACAGTAAATCTTGATATGCCGATCATCGCCCATCAGCCATATCCTCTCATACCAATTACAATGGCTCCCCAAGAATGATGGTGTGAATATCTACAATCATACATGGATTGACTTCTTTGTTGGTAAGTCTTATTAGGATGACATGTTGTGTCTTCAAATTCTCTCCATCCAGGTAGTTTTCATCGAAATCAGAGGACAAATATCTATCAAATTCTAAAAGTTTAACCAATCAAATTTTTTCAGTACACAAAGCTATTCAATATGAAGTCAAATAATGGTTCTTTCTTTTGTATTTGGAGAAAAAACAAGAAATACCTTTGTGCTTGTTGTTTGTGGATGATATTATTTTGAACGATAAGACGTGCAATGGTGTAAACGCAAAACTTGAATCTTGACGAGACACTATAGAAAAAAAAACGTTCTAGGTTGAGCAGGGCAAAACAGACTAACATAGTATATGGACCTTAAATTTAGCAATGGAAGAAGGACGGGTGACTTCGTTATTAAGTTGAGTGATCAAAATATTTTCCGCAGTGGGTGTTTTAAATATCTTGGATCGATAATTCAAAAGTATGGAGGTGTTGATAAAGATGTGATGCATATAATCCAGACAAGTTGATTGAGGTGGATAGGCGTGTCGGGGATCTTTTGTTATCGTAAAGTACCATTAAAACTAAAAGACAAGTTTTGTCGTACTGCAGTTAGACTAGCGATGCTCTATGGTTCTGAGTGTTGGTAGTGAATTGTGTGCAATGAGCAAAATATGAGAGTTGCGGGGATGAAAATGCTTAGGTGGATGTGTGGACACGCGAGACTGGATAAAATTAGGAACGAATGTAATAGAGATAAGACAGGTGTGACACCAATTGCAGGGAAGATGCGAGAAGCTTGACTAAGATGGTTTAGACACATACAAAAGAGATCATTAGAGGCACTTGTTAGGCGATGTGAGAGTTTAGTCACTAGGAGTGTTAAACAAGTGAGGGTAGGCCAATAAAGACTTGAAATGAAGCTATAAGGAAAGACATGATGTACTTAGGCATTAGTGAGATTATGAATACAGGTAGAACACAATGGCGACAAAGAATTCAAATAGCCGACCCCACTATAGTGGGTTAAAAGCTTGAGTGTTGTTGCCGTATGTTGTTGTTTTATTTAGAGTAACAATACTTTCTGCTAAAAAAATAATACAGATTCATACCTAGTTGCAATAACTTTGTCCCCAACAGTGAACATATTAGTTTCGGCTGCAGAGGTACCCGGCGCTATGGCATCAATGTAAGTGGATCCATCCCTTCCCTTTGTAAACCTCAATCCATAAGGCTTCTCGATCACTTCATATTCCTCGTACTTCTCCTCCTCTTCTTCGTCGCCCTCCCCTCCCTCCGTCTTTAATGGCTGCGCCGGAGTTGCCGGTGGTGAATCCCTAACAACGAGCGCCGATTGGTTTCCCCGGCGAAGGGTTTCGGCTCTGGAAGTGCTGACAAAAACTTGGCGCGAGAGAGAAGCGGATTTCGTCTGCTGTGATTTGGTCTTGGAAGGGGAGGAGAGCAGGGAGATGGGTCGGTGATGGAGGATACGAACATGGTTTGGCTGCTAAATTCTACTTCTCCTCGAAATTTAGAATTTTGATAAAATACATTCCGAAAATTAAAAATTGACAAAATGCATCTCAAAATTGATTTTTTTTGCAATGTGCGCCCTAGAGTGTATATTTTGAACATTTTATTTTTTGCCTATTTGGGGTACACTTTGCCAAAAAAATCATTTTGTGAGTGTATTTTGCCAATTTTAAACTTTTGATATGCATTTTGACAAAAGCCTATATTTTGATGGTGCACTTTGCCAAAAAGCCTATGTTTAGTTTTTTTTAATGGTTTAGGGATCGGAGAGGTAGGGTTTGTGGATGGGAGAGATCAATGAGTGAGGGAACTCATTGAGGAGGAAGGAGATTGGATGACGAGGAGTCGGCGCTTGTGGCTCTCCTTCTGGGGCTGTGGGAGAAGAAGAATGGGTTGGAAATAGAGGCCATACGTTAAGAAGCTTGTGTGGGATTGCCCTAAAGAAGGGATGGTACAAAAGTATACTGAGATTTGGAGGGAAGAAACTTTTCGCAGAGGGGTGAGCAAGCGATCGGGGTGATTGATCGTTGAGCGCTCTGAATTGATCGTGATCTTGTTGTATTTGTCGCAAGGCTTCGAAGAAGACTCGTGTGTGCGTGTGTGCCTGTGTGCATGGGAAATTTTGCATTCAGAATCTGTTCTGAAATTTTCGTTTGGGGGTCTGCCTTTCTTGTCGGGTGAAAGAAGCAATGGTGACGATTAAAATCTAAAAATTCATTAGAATTTGCGAACCCGTTCGGTACTGGTGGAAAGAAGGAACCCGAAGTCCGGGTTTTGAACGGAAAAATTCCGCTTGTGTGCACCTACACACGCTCACCACATAACTCTCGATCAAGAATATAAATCGTACTTGTGCCACGAGCATGGTGATGCATCCGTTGACGCATCCGGATGAGTTGTGTGTGTGTGTGTCTTATGTTTTGTTTTCGCTATTTGTATCGTTGTATCGCATTCGTTTGCATTTTTCATTGTATCGCTCTTTTACTTTAATATTGCGGCTTGTTGATTTGACCGGTCAACTCGACCTTAAATAAATAGGTCCGGTAGTGATAGGCGTTTGGAATCAAGTGCAATTTTATTTTAATTGCATAAGAGGAGTTTCAAATGTAACATCTCGATTTTTATTGGGCCACCAAAGCTCTAGTGGGGCCAATAAAAGTGGTCTGAACCGTACCCATGACCCGGTGGGAGATAATCTTAGGCAGGAAATAGAGCTAGAGAACTCTGAATTGAGTTCTATCAGTTCCTGTGACCTCGTATAGTCGATACGAGTACATCGGAACTCGTTCAGTTGGACCCCGAGGTCATATAGTGGATGTGATCATTACTCGTAAAACACAACAAGAGTGAGATTTTGGATATCGAGCTGCGAACTCTGAATTGGGTTATGTCGATTCCTGTGACCTTATATAACCTAGACGGGTGCATCGGAACTCGTCGCGTCACAATCCGAGATCTAACGACAGATTTAGACACTTTGACCGTTTTAGCGCCCTACGACGCGCAAATTTGGACTTTCGTCAAACGGACTCCGATTCAACCCCAGTCAATGGCGTTGGACTCGTGTGTTCAATACGAAGTCAACGGAAGTCGTCCCAGTCAATTTTGACGATAATTGGTGAACTCGTGGTCAAATCAAGCATAGTCGGGCACCGAAAAGCATGCGCACGCCAATTGTGACACGACACCCGAACTTTGACCCGACCCTGATGACTTGGACCCACTTTGACTTTGACTAGCAAGGGGGACCCACCCCTAGGGTTGACTTGGCCACCCCCCCCCCCCCTTAAAACCCATTTTTTGATTTTTCTCCAAATGGGGGGCCCACCCCCTCTTCATGATCACTTAGGGTCTTGCCCCTCACCCACTTTGGGCCCCCCCAACCAGCAAAAAACCCACTAGGAAGTGGAGGCCCATTCCCACTTTTTTCTCTCTCACTCTCTTTCCCACATTAAGAAAAGCCCAAGCCCATAAAGGCTTAGCTATTTCCCCATCTGGGGGAAATGTTGGGGCCTCCAGCTGTCCTTGGACAGCTGGAGGGTGGGGATTAATCCCTCTCTAAGGAGGTATTAATCCCACATTGGCTAGGGGAGGAGAGCCCCTCCACCCCAAGTCAATAAAAGACCCCCCTCCTCTCCCCCTCAAGCTCTTTGAGCAACCCCACTCCCCCGGCCCAACCCTCTTTCGGAGCCCAGGTGGCCGGAAAAGGCAATCCAAGGGAACCCTCCCCCTCCACCTTGGTATGGCCGACCAGGCCGGCCCCTCCCGAGCCCATCAAACTCAGGTGTAGACCTTCTCCCTCCCCCTTCCCTATTCTGGATGACCTGCATGTCCCTCCCGGCGGCCGGAGCGCCGCCGGCGCCACCCGAGCCATGCTCCAGGCCGGGTGGTGCCCAAGGAGGAAGGCCCCTCCCTTAGCGCCGGTCGTGGCGCTGGGGGAGTGCTAGACCACTGGGGCCGGTGACCCCCAGCAGCGGAGAGCGGCGATGCCGTCGGAAAACGCGGCTCTTGCGGCACCCGCAAAACAGAGCGACACTCTGTTTAGAGCTGGCGGCGGCGGCCGGCGGCGCATGGCCGTCGGGCCACCGCCGGCGAGAAGCCCGACCACCGGCGCATCGGCCGGTGGTGGTGCGGTGAGTGCCTCGCCACCTGAGAGACTGGGTGACCCGGTGGTGCTGGGAGCAGAGCTCCGCCACCCCGAGCTCTAGGAAGGGGGTTTCCGGCGGCGGCCGGCGGCGGACGGCCGCCGGACCACCGCCTAGTTACTCGCCAGCCCCCGACGAGATGATCGGGGGTGGCGGCGGTGTCCGGCAGTGGCAAACCCTAAGAATGGTTTTAGCCCTAAGAATGGTTTTAGCCATGACTAGGTCATGACAAACCCTAGTGTTGAAACCAGAAACCTGGTCTCTGTGGAGTTCGGGGTCCCTTGAAAGGGGTGACCTCACACCTACTACACTCAAGAGAACGCCACGGACCAAAGGATCAAGAAGCTAGGAATAGGCCCTCGGCTCTAGCGCGGAGGTCCCACCTTACACCCGGAAGGCTACCTGAGCTCTTCCCCTCCCTAGCCAATGCTCGAGCTAGGGTGCCTTGGAGGAGCTCTCTCAACTCTACCAAGAAGAAGTCAAGGGAGGAGCAAGCAAGAAGAAGGAGAAGAAGCTCTTCTCCAAGGCACCCAAGGGGGTCTATTTATAGTTTTCCAAAACCCCTTGCACCAAAATGACCGAGATACCCTCACGCCCAAAAAGCCTTGGGCCAATAGAAAACAGCCACGCCGGGGGGTAAAGGGGAATTTTCCCCGAGGGCAAGAAGGTAAAACTGCAGGGGGGCAAGGGCGAGACCGCGGCCTCCGACCGGTCTCGCCCTGCTAGGCCGCCGAGCAAGAAGAGGCGGGGGCGAGACCCTGGCCCCCGGCCGGTCTCGCCCCGCTAGGCCGCCGAGCAAGAAGAGGCGGGGGCGTGACCCTGGCCCCCGGCCGGTCTCGCCCCGCTAGACCGCTGAACAAGAGGAGGCGGGAGCGAGACCCTAGCCCCCGGCCGGTCTCGCCCCGCTAGGCCGCTGAACAAGAGGAGGCGGGGGCGAGACCCTGGCCCCCGGCCGGTCTCGCCCCGCTAGGCCGCTGAACAAGAGGAGGCGGGGGCGAGACCCTGGCCCCCGGCCGGTCTCGCCCCGCTAGGCCGCTGAACAAGAGGAGGCGGGGGCGAGACCCTGGCCCCCGGCCGGTCTCGCCCCGCTAGGCCGCTGAACAAGAGGAGGCGGGGGCGAGACCCTGGCCCCCGGCCGGTCTCGCCCCGCTAGGCCGCTGAACAAGAGGAGGCGGGAGCGAGACCCTGGCCCCCGGTCGGTCTCGCCCTGCTAGGCCGCCGAACAAGAGGAGGCGGGAGCGAGACCCTGGCCCCCGGCCGGTCTCGCCCTGCTAGGCCGCCGAACAAGAGGAGGCGGGAGCGAGACCCTGGCCCCCGGCCGGTCTCGCCCCGCTAGGCCGCTGAGAGCTCGAAATACTGGCGGCCTGCGACCTGGCGGCTTGCGGCGGCTTGCGGAGAGCGCCTTGGGGGGAGAAATATTTTCTCCCCCTATTAGTATGTCTTTCAAGTTCACCAAAAATTGGCCCCTAGGAGTGCAAAACTCCCAAAAAGCTTAAAAACTTGCTTACCTTGTTTTGGGGCCCAATCTTCGCGAACACGGGGTTGTACACAATCCCCGCTCTTTTCGAGGTTGGCACAAGCTCGGAAAGAAACATCCAACCCAACGTATTCGCGGAGTGTAACTTCCCCTCGGGGTCAACCTGTCATGCCAGCTATGGGAGCCTGGGTGACGAGACCCCCTCTGGGTGAAGACACTTGGCCTCCCGGAGGGATCAACCTGTCAAGCCAGCTAATGGGAGCCTGGGTGACGAGACGGCCTCGGGGTAAGGGACTTAGCCTCCACGAGAGATCAACCAGCCCAGCCAGCTAGTGGGAGCCTGGAGGCGGAATCATCATCGGAGCTAAGGACTTGGGCTACCACGAGAGATCAACCTACCCAGCCAGCTAGTGGGAGCCTGGCGGCGGAATCATCATCGGAGCTAAGGACTTGGGCTACCACGAGAGATCAACCTACCCAGCCAGCTAGTGGGAGCCTGGCGGCGGAATCGTCATCGGAGCAAAGGACTTGGGCTACCACGAGAGATCAACCTACCCAGCCAGCTAGTGGGAGCCTGGCGGCGGAATCGTCATCGGAGCAAAGGACTTGGGCTACCACGAGAGATCAACCTACCCAGCCAGCTAGTGGGAGCCTGGCGGCGGAATCATCATCGGAGCTAAGGACTTGGGCTACCACGAGAGATCAACCTACCCAGCCAGCTAGTGGGAGCCTGGCGGCGGAATCATCATCGGAGCTAAGGACTTGGGCTACCACGAGAGATCAACCTACCCTGCCAGCTAGTGGGAGCCTGGCGGCGGAATCGTCATCGGAGTTAAGGACTTGGGCTACCACGAGAGATCAACCTACCCAGCCAGCTAGTGGGAGCCTGGCGGCGGAATCATCATCGGAGCTAAGGACTTGGGCTACCACGAGAGATCAACCTACACAGCCAGCTAGTGGGAGCCTGGCGGCGGAATCGTCATCGGAGCTAAGGACTTGGGCTACCACGAGAGATCAACCTACCCAGCCAGCTAATGGGAGCCTGGCGGCGGAATCCTCATCGGAGCTAAGGACTTGGGCTACCACGAGAGATCAACCTACCCAGCCAGCTAGTGGGAGCCTGGCGGCGGAATCATCATCGGAGCAAAGGACTTAGGCTACACAATCAAACCTTGCCAAATCCTACTTCCTCAAACGGGGAAAAAAGGTGGGTTACATGATCCCCCCGACTCAGTTGGTCGGGGGTTAGACTCATTACAAGACAAGATACATACAGGACTCTGCCGAGGCGAGGCTTCCTCAGGGGGTCTGGGCCCGGTGGTCCCCATCCGCTTCCTGCTCGCCAGACACTTCCATCCTGCTCAGGCTCTCCATGATCTTCTCCATCTCCTCCGCCTTGGCCAACCAAGAGATGGTGTTGACGGCCGTGACGTAGCACTGCCTTGCCATCCTGGAGTCTCCCTTGACTCTGACCTGGATCCCTCCTGAGCTGAACTTGAGGCATTGGTGGAATGAAGACGGCACACAACGGAAGATGCTGATGAGGGTCTTCCGAAGATGGCGTTGTAGCTGCTTGGAGCGTCAACAATGACGAACCGGCAGTTCCTTGAGACTCCTCCCAATTTTACTTGGAGTCCAACTCCACCCTCCACCTCCTTCCTCTCCCCTGAAAATCCGAACAGGGGTCCGTCCGAGGCCAACACCCTCCTTGGCTCCACCTTCATCTCCTCGAACGCCTTCTTGAAAACGACGTTGACAGAGCTCCCGTTGTCAACCAGGATCCGGGAGACAGTGTAGCCTTCGATGGCTGTCTGGATGACCAGCGCATCACAGAACGGATCCTCATGATCCGGCAGGTCCTTCACCGAGAAGGTGATCTTTTCATCTGGGGGCGGGGTCTGGGAGGTTGAGGCGACGCTCCTTCTGTACATGACATGGAGGCTTGCCTTCCGGGTGGCCTCAACCCCTACTCCACCGTGGATCACTCCTATACCGCCTCGGGTTCCCACGTCGACCCGGTCCTCGCATATATCATCACCTCCTTCTCCGGGTAGAACCTCTTCTACCCGCACCGGCGGCTGCGGCTGGGCAGGGCCTCTCGCCCCCCTCACTTCCAAGAACTCGGGGCAGGTGGCTGTGGCGTGCCCCTCCACCTGGTGGAAGTCGCAGTATGGTAGCGCTCCTCCCCTTTTTCGGCGGGCTGGACGCTCTCTCCTGTTACCTCTTCCCCCTCCTATCGCCAAGGCTTGCTGTGGAGGGGGTAAGAGTTGCCTTGGGGCTTGCCTCTGGAAGTTGTACCTCTCTTGGCCCCCATGGTAGTTCCCCCCTCCTTGGATGAGAGCTCTTCCTGGACCTTGGGCAGGTCCTCCCTGCTGCCTCCAGCCTGGTTCCGGCCCCTCCTGTCCTTGGAACCCCTGAGCTCTCTGCTCCTCTCTCCTTCTTCCTTCCTGATTCCTTGAGCCACCCTGCTCCTTTGCCTCTGTCTCTGTCAGTTTTGCCAACTTCTTGACAAACATCGGGTTGGCCGCCTCCATGGCTATCTCCTCTGCCGCCCTTTCCATCAGCTCCTCGAAGGAAAGGGGGGCGCTTCCGGGTCAAGCTCATCTTGAAGAAGCCTTCCTTCAGCCCAACAGTGAAGGCCATCTGGAGAGCATACCCTGGCATCTCCTGGACCTCCAGGATCTCCTCTTGGAACCTGTCTACGTAACGGGCCAGCGACTCATCGGCCCCTTGCCTTATCAGGAAGATGGACTCAGGACTCCTCTTCCGCTTCTTGGAGGTGGAGAAGCGGAGCTGGAAGCTTCGGCTCAAGTCCTCGAACCCATAGATAGACCTCGGAGGGAGTTGATGGAACCAGTCCCTTGCCTTCTCCTTCAGAGTGATCGCAAAGAGGCGACACTTGAAGGCATCTGTCATCGGCCTGATAGAGACGGCATCCTCGAACCATTGCAGATGTTGGACAGGGTCATCCTTCCCGGAATAGTAAGCCATGTCTGGCTCTCTGAACCCCTCGGGAACGGGAGCTGAGATGATTAGCTCGCTAAAGGGTGACCCCCTGAGGGGTGGTCTCGCCACCTCCACTCGCGCGACCTGCTCGCCTTGAAGGTTGGCACCCGCCGGGCTGGAGAACAGCTCCCGGCCGGTGAGGTCTCGCTCGACCCCATCGCCCATCCTCTCCTTCTCGGGCCTTCTTCCTGGAACACTTCCTTCTCCCCCCGCTGGGGTCATCTCGCCTAGACCCCTGGGAGTCGACTCGTCGAGGGGGGGAGCTAGCTCCTGGGGGGTCGGGGTGGAGCTGCCACCCTGAGGAGCAATGCTTCGCAACATCTCCATGATGCCTTGGATGGAGGCCATGAACTCTTGCCTCCCCACAAAGGGTCCTGGGGTGGGGAGCTCGCCGAGATCGTCACTACCTCCTTGACCTCCTGTCATGACACCCTCTCGAGATCTTCTGTGCTGGTCACTCTCCACGCTCACCGCACCAAAATGTTGAAATCAGAAACCTGGTCTCTGTGGAGTTCGGGGTCCCTTGAAAGGGGTGACCTCACACCTACTACACTCAAGAGAACGTCACGGACCAAAGGATCAAGAAGCTAGGAATAGGCCCTCGGCTCTAGCGCGGAGGTCCCACCTCACACCCGGAAGGCTACCTGAGCTCTTCCCCTCCCTAGCCAATGCTCGAGCTAGGGTGCCTTGGAGGAGCTCTCTCAACTCTACCAAGAAGAAGTCAAGGGAGGAGAAAGCAAGAAGAAGGAGAAGAAGCCCTTCTCCAAGGCACCCAAGGGGGTCTATTTATAGTTTTCCAAATTCCCTTGCACCAAAATGACCGAGATACCCTCACGCCCAAAAAGCCTTGGGCCAATAGAAAACAGCCACGCCGGGGGGTAAAGGGGGAATTTTCCCCGAGGGCAAGAAGGTAAAACTGCAGGGGGGCAAGGGCGAGACCGCGGCCTCCGACCGGTCTCGCCCTGCTAGGCCGCCGAGCAAGAAGAGGCGGGGGCGAGACCCTGGCCCCCGGCCGGTCTCGCCCCGCTAGGCCGCCGAGCAAGAAGAGGCGGGGGCGTGACCCTGGCCCCCGGCCGGTCTCGCCCCGCTAGACCGCTGAACAAGAGGAGGCGGGAGCGAGACCCTGGCCCCCGGCCGGTCTCGCCCCGCTAGGCCGCTGAACAAGAGGAGGCGGGGGCGAGACCCTGGCCCCCGGCCGGTCTCGCCCCGCTAGGCCGCTGAACAAGAGGAGGCGGGGGCGAGACCCTGGCCCCCGGCCGGTCTCGCCCCGCTAGGCCGCTGAACAAGAGGAGGCGGGGGCGAGACCCTGGCCCCCGACCGGTCTCGCCCCGCTAGGCCGCTGAACAAGAGGAGGCGGGGGCGAGACCCTGGCCCCCGGCCGGTCTCGCCCCGCTAGGCCGCTGAACAAGAGGAGGCGGGAGCGAGACCCTGGCCCCCGGCCGGTCTCGCCCTGCTAGGCCGCCGAACAAGAGGAGGCGGGAGCGAGACCCTGGCCCCCGGCCGGTCTCGCCCCGCTAGGCCGCTGAGAGTTCGAAATACTGGCGGCCTGCGACCTGGCGGCTTGCGGCGGCTTGCGGAGAGCGCCTTGGGGGGAGAAATATTTTCTCCCCCTATTAGTATGTCTTTCAAGTTCACCAAAAATTGGCCCATAGGAGTGCAAAACTCCCAAAAAGCTTAAAAACTTGCTTACCTTGTTTTGGGGCCCAATCTTCGCGAACACGGGGTTGTACACCTAGGAAGCCAGAAATGGGCCAGGAGATAGGGGACAAAAAGGTGGGAGACCATCATGGTCTGCAAATAGTAGAACTCTAAATAATGTCTTAGGATGACCATGGGCTACACATTAACCCCAAGACCCTACCACAACACCCCTAATACTTGGGAGACCCATTAGAGCCAAAAGGACCCATTAGGGTCAACCCTAGAGGCCAGGTTGACCCAAGTCAACTCAAGCCCTAACCTGGTCAATGTACCCTTACTAAGGGTATGTGACCTCCAAAGTGCAGGGTAACCCTACATAACCCTACCTAGACCCTAAGGGAAGCCAATGGGTCACCTAGGACAAATAGGGGTCAACCCAATTGGTCATGTTGACCCAAGTCAACTCTAGCCCTAAAATGGTCAAAGTGCCCTTGCCAAGGGACATGTGACCCCCAAGATGCCCAACCAACCCTACTCAAGTAACACTAGACCTTAAAGGAGCCCAATGGGTCACCCAGGACCCAATGGGGTCAACCCAATTGGTCATGTTGACCCAAGTCAACCCTCATTTAGGTCAAGTCAAACCTAACCCAAAAGGGCTAACCCAAGCCCAAGCCACTTCTCCCCTAGGCTAAACCCATTCCCATGACCATCATAATCAAGTGGGCTGCATTTAGCTTGTGAGGTTGACTAGTCAACCAGGGGTGACTAGGAGAGAGAAAGGAGCCCTCCCTCCATGATAATGGAGGAGAGAGAAAATGCGGAAGAAGAAGGGGAAGTGAGAGGCCGGCCAAGGAAGGCTAACAACCACCAATTATGGCTGCAATCAACTCCTCTAGGAGAGAGGAGTTGATTCCAGCCGTTTCCCGGCCACCAAGGGGTGGATTCAGCCCCCTCCACATAACCCGAGCCACACCTTTAATGGTGTTAATGGCCATTGAAGAACCAGCCTCCCCTCTCCCCCCATTTGCCATTTAAACACCTTCAGGGAGCCGAGGGGATCATTTTAGAGCGTTTACCTGGAGGAGACGAGCCATTCCACTGTGCAGTTGCAGAAGCCGAGCGGCGCCGCCGTCGTCAATGGCATCCCGCCGCTCCTCTCGCATCCAGGCCGCCAGGAAGGTCCTCCTCCTCTCCTTAACCCGCGGGTAGATCTTAGGATTAATTAGGCTTGAGTTTCGGGCTCAATTGAGCCCGATCCAATTCGGGATTTCTCCTGGTTTCGGCAAGAAAATCTCTTGCTATATCCGCCGGAAAACGCCTCTCCGGTGGCGGTGCCGCCGCCTGGCGATAGCCACCACCTCAACGGAGGTGTTGGTGGCGGTGGCCGGCCGGGGAAGGGGCTGGATCGCCGGCGGCAGGGCTTGGAAATCGCTCCAGGCGGGACGAATCTCAGCCGTCGGCTCAATGAAGACGATGACCAGATGCCGTTGATCCTTGTGTCAAGATTCGTGTTGCATCAGTATTAAACTATAGGAAATTAATTTCATTTATTTCATTCTGTCACACTTTTGACATTTAATGTCTTAAATTTTTAAAAATAGTTAGAGGCTCTGTATGAGAAAATGATCAACACATGATTTGTAACCCTTTCTGTCTACTTTATTTTAAAATTGGTTTGAACCCATTTAGGCTTCTGGTTTGACCAGGGCACCCATTTTGGTGGGACATACCCTTAGGGCTAGGCAGTCATTAAATTGAGGCGTACGATAGGTCTGACCGGTAGTGCTTTACTGGTTTAGAGGTGGGCGAGGCCCAACCCACCGCTTCCGTCTGCCACTACGGAGGTATCCTGGGAGGTTACGGCTCCAAAAAGGGGGAACTAAAGGTCTGTGTGCACAGAGTCGGGTGTGTGTGTTGCACTTGCATGTCCATCATACCCACTTGCATGTCATAGCATAACCGTTACCCTTAACCTTGACACCTAAAGTATAAGTGGAATGGGACGCTTATACTTTAGGACCTGCAAAACGACCCCTTAGTCTATAAGCTTGTGTGGGCAAGTTTATAAATTAAGGTTAATTTTGATATATTTAGTTACTGCTGTTTGACCACCGACACCCCAACGTATAAATCAGTATGAGACTTTTTATACGATGAGAGCCTTGCAAAAGACCCCTTGGCTTATGTGTTTTTCACATAAGTGAAGGTTACATTTCATATTACAGCTTATTGTCTTTATATGCTATAGAACTTGCTAGAATAGGACCGCTGCCATCTGCTTTTGATATTCTCCACCTTCAAGTCCTCCTCTTTCTTCCTCTCCGCTCGGTGCCTAGGAGCCGTGGGGGAAGGGGTGGGGGATGATAGGACTTAGTCTTTTAGACTAACGGTTTTCGAACCGCATCATTTAGGGGATCGCGGAGACCAGCATGGAGGAGCAGCCCCAGAGACCGGTGCGCTTGGAGGTAGGGCAGTCTAGCTCCGGAGTTCACACAGCCGGGACCGTGAGTCTCGACCCTGAGTAGTTTTCTACTTTTGTTGCTGCATGAGAGATCTTGTAGTGAGGATTTGATGTACCGGGCATAAGCCCATTTTGCTACTCTGATGTTACTTTCTGTGGACACTCTCTTCGTGGAGTTATATTTATTATGTCATGTGATTCTCTGTGGACAGATAGTTTACATTTACTTCACTATTATGCTACTTTTCTGTGATCGAAATGGCCGGCAGAATCGGCGCTTTGTGGTGACGACGCTTCAGGGCGTGAAGGAGTCACCGCAAAACGGCGGTTCTGGGCCTAAGACCCCGGTGTCGAAAAAGAAAAAAAAAAGGGGGGGGGGGTCTTACAAGTGGTATCAAAGGCGACCTCGATCGAAAAGTAACAGTCCACAACCCTAGGCCACCCCCGCGCGAGTTTAGTTTGGGGACAAACTAAGCAGCGGAAGCAGTGGTGTGCCCATATGGGGGATCACATGTAAATTGTCCACTTTTATTGAGTCGATTACCTATTAATGTAGCTCGTTTTGCAGCCCCCAGCTCAGCCCACCCCACAAGGTGGAGCTCAGCAGACTCCAGACATTGCACCACCTCCCATGGTCCCCACACCTTTCCTCCAGTCAGACATGGGACAGACCCTTACAGCTATCCTTGAGGCCTTCCGGGCTCAGCAGGCTCTATCCCACCAGCCAAACCCAGGGGCCAACTGGATGAGCACCTTCCGAGGACTCTCTCCCCCATTATACTTAGGGACAGAGTCGGCAGTACGGACAGAGGAGTGGCTGGATGTTATGTACGAGATGTTGACTGGGATACGATGCCCTTGGGAGGAGAGGGTGGCCCTGGTGGTATCTTGCTTGGAGTCTCATGCTAAGAGGTGGTGGAAAATGCTGTTGGACACGACTTTTGCTGATAGGGAGATTGCAGAAATCACTTGGGAAGAATTCAGGGCCACGCTGCTGGAGCACTTTGTTCCTCAGTCGGCCAGGGACGAGTTGGAGGAGCGGTTCTTGCAGCTGAGGCAGGGCACCAGGACGGTGGTGGAGTACCACCGAGAGTTCGATCATTTGGCCCGATATGCGGGCTCCTACCAGCTGGACGAAGCAGGATACGTCAAGAGGTTTTATAAGGGCCTAAAAGAGGAGTTGAGGGAGGCCCTGCTTTTTGTCTCTGACGGGCCCATCTCCCGGATTTTGGAGATGGCGAAGAGGATTGAGGCTGACTGGCACACCACTCGGGGCCGGAAACGGCAAGCAGAGGACCAGGGCCGGAGGGCCTGAAATGATCAGCGGCGAGGCACCATACCAGATGGAAGGAGGGCAGAGGAGCAGCCTCGTCAGGAGTTGAGGCAGGAGCCGAGAGAGCAGGTGGTTTTGGCCCCTCAACCTCTCCGGATCCAGGAGATGCAGAGACCCCGGGGTATGGCGTATCCCCCGCCGGAGTGCTTCCATTGTCACCAGGTGGGACATCTCCGGAGAGACTGCCCTATGAGGGGGGCACCACCTCCAGCACCACGGGGTGGCCCACCGGCCCAGCATTTCGGAGGTCGAGGACGCGGCCGAGGACGTGGTTACCAGGGAGGCGACCGCAGGCAGAACGGGGAGCAGATTTACGCTTTGGACTTAGCACAGCCCCGGAACCTGGACAAGATTATTGCAGGTATGAAAATAATTTTAGTTTGAATTATTCCCTGCTCATATTAAGTAATGATAGAACTACTACACAACCTAGGTTAGAAAACCTTACACCCAAGTTCTTTCTTAAAACTGATTTAGGAATGGTGATGGTGGGCGGCAAGCCTGCCCATACCCTGTTCGACACGGGGGCGTCACACAACTTTGTGTCGGAGGATTTCATCAAGGATCTGGACCAGATTCGACATTATACGGGATTACCCAGGAGGGTGCGTCTCCCCAATGGGATGGAGATCCAGTCCACAGAAAAGTGCCTCCTGGAGGTTACCATAGACGGGTTGACACTCGAGGCCCCGGCGACGATCCTGAGGATGCCGGACTTCGACCTTGTCTTGGGCATGACATGGCTTGTCTGGAACCATGCTCAGATTGACTGCCCGGCAGGGAGGGTCGTGCTGAGACACGGCGACACTTATGCGACATTCGAAGGTACTACTCCGGTTTCCCGCCGCCTGCTTTCATCTATTCAGGCCGTTAAGGCTCATATGCAAGGGGACGAGGTATATCAAGTATTATTCGAGATGACTGAGGAAAAGGACCTGATTGCTAACATTCCGGTGGTTCGTGACTACGCCGATATTTTTCCGGATAAGCTGCCAGGACTGCCTCCGCATAGGGAGAAGGACTTCCAGATTCAGTTGGTACCAGGGGCTAAGCCGGTATCCAAGGCCCCTTATCAGATGGCCCCGAAGGAGTTGGCGGAGTTTCGGACACAGTTGCAGGAGCTGGTGGAGGCAGGATTTGTTAGGCCGAGCTCCACATCATGGGGAGCTCCTGTCCTATTCGTGAAGAAGAAGGATGACACTCTACGCCTGTGCATTGACTATCGAGCACTAAACAGGCTGACCGTCCGAAATACCTATCCGCTCCCCAGGATAGACGAGTTGTTCGATCAGCTGGAGGAAGCTCACTATTTTTCGAAGCTGGACTTGAGGTCAGGCTACTACCAGCTGCGGATCCAGGAGGAGGATATTCTGAAGACGGCCTTTAGTAGCCGATATGAATTGTATGAGTTCATCGTGATGCCCTTCGGGCTCACGAATGCTCCGTCGGCATTTATGAGCCTCATGAACCAGGTCTTCGAGGCTTATTTGGATGTGTTCGTCATAGTATTCATAGACGACATCCTTATCTATTCTAAGACGGAGGAGGAGCACACACGACATCTAACACTGACCTTGGAGAGACTGCGGGAGCATCGCCTTTATGCGAAGTTCAGCAAGTGTCAGTTCTGGTTGAAGGAGGTGGCTTTCTTGGGCCACATTATCAGCGGAGCCGGGCTGGCGGTAGACCCGGCAAAGATTCAGGCAGTCAGGGATTGGCCGCCGCTGAAGACGGCCACAGACGTGCGAAGTTTCCTGGGACTTGCCGGTTATTACCGGAAATTCGTAGAAGGATTCTCTCGAATTGCCCTTCTGCTCACAACCTTGACGAAGAAGGAGGTACCGTTCGTGTGGACCCCGCAGTGCAAGACAGCTTTCCAGGAACTGAAGGATCGGCTGACCTCGGCTCCCATTCTTACTCTCCCCTCGGGGAGGGAGGGATTTCAGGTCTACACTGACGCATCATATCAGGGGATGGGAGCGGTGCTGATGTAGAACGGACACGTCATAGCTTATGCCTCCCGCCAGCTGAAGACCCATGAGAAGAACTACCCAGTGCACGACCTTGAGATGGGAGTAGTTGTGTTTGCACTGAAGATATGACGGCACTACCTTTATGGAGTCCACTGTGATATATACTCCGATC
Source organism: Platanthera guangdongensis (assembly GCA_039583875.1). Taxonomy (NCBI): domain Eukaryota; kingdom Viridiplantae; phylum Streptophyta; class Magnoliopsida; order Asparagales; family Orchidaceae; genus Platanthera; species Platanthera guangdongensis. Next base: position 170,317,679 of record CM077160.1, on the reverse strand, counting down.
ATAAGAACCTTAAGTACGTGGACACGCAGAAGGAACTGAACATCAGGCAGAGGCGGTGGGTGGAGTTTCTATCCGACTATCAGTACGAGATGCACTATCACCCGGGGAAGGCGAACGTGGTAGCAGATGCACTGAGTCGGAGAGCCGCCACAGCAGGAGCAGAGCCTCAGTTGATGTCTATGGAGCTGCTGCAGAAACTAGAGGACATGCACATTACTCTGGTGTCGTCTGATGATCCTGAGCTCTATGAGGAGTACTTGGCCGCGATGGGCGTTACCGATGACATCAGAGACCGAGTCAGGGAAGGGCAGAGGCAGGATGCCAAGTTAGAGCCCATCTTCCAAGCTCTGGAGGCAGGCACTGCAGGAGATTACACACTGAGGGACGACCTGGTGTGCTTCAGAGGACGGGTGTATATACCGGAGGGAGGCCAGATCCGGGAGGATATTATGACGGAGGCGCACTGCAGCCGGTATTCTGTACACCCGGGGATCACAAAGATGACGGCTGATTTGAAGAAGACGATGTTCTGGTCGGGCATGAAGAAGGATGTCTCTTACTTCGTGACCCATTGTGGGGCATGTCAGCTGGTGAAGGCGGAGTGCAGGAACCCCGCAGGATTATTGCAGCCACTCCCGGTGCCGGAGTGGAAGTTTGATGACATAGCCATGGACTTCATACATGGGCTTCCCCGGTCTCGGACAGGGAATGACTCGATCTGGGTAATTGTTGATCGGTTGACCAAGGTGGCTCGATTTATACCGATCAGGAAGGACGATTCAGTAGGAGTACTGGTGCGGAAGTTTGTGGAGCAGTTCATTCGTTATCATGGCGTGCCCAGGACGATAGTGTCGGATCGGGATGGCCGGTTCACCTCCAGGGAGTGGAGATCCGTGCAAGCTTACTTAGGCACGCGATTGACCTTCAGTACTGCATTTCATCCCCAGACAGACGGGCAGACAGAACGCACCAACCGGACGATGGAGGACCTTTTGAGGCTATGCATCTTGGACCGCGGGGAACCGTGGGAGAAACTCTTACCCCTTGTCGAGTTCTCCTATAACAACAGCCACCAGTCCAGCATCAGGATGGCGCCTTACGAAGCCTTGTACGGGAGTAGATGCCGGACCCCGCTTTCTTGGGTTCAGAACGAAGATCCGAAGGTGTTGGGGTCAGAGTTTGTTGAAGACACCGAGGCACAGGTGAGGCTGATCAGGGACAGGATGCTCGAGGCACAGAGTAGACAGGCTAAGTACTATGATGCCCGGCATCGGCATGTGGAGTTCCAGGTGGGGGACCGGGTGTTTCTGAAGATCCGGCCCATGCATGGAGTCTCGCGGGTGCGTGGTCGGAGGAAGAAGCTCATTCCTAGGTACATGGGCCCTTATAGGATCCTGGAGCGGATCGGACCCCTAGCCTACCGGCTGGAGTTACCACCAGAGCTGGAAGCGCTGCACGACGTCTTCCATATTTCTTCGCTGAGGAGGGCCCTGCTACGCCCGGAGCAGCAGATTTTGACCACCGAAGGGCCGGTTGCTTCAGACCGGTCGGTTCGTTTGGAGCCATTGAGGATCGATGACCGAGGAGTACGGGTCTTGCGACGCAAGAAGGTCCCACTAGTTAAGGTCCTGTGGAGGAACCACGGCCAGGAGGAGCATACCTGGGAGCCGCAGGACCTGATGCGACAAATATACCCCGAGCTATTCAGTCAGGTATACCTCTCAGACCCCTCAAGATGTTAATTTATTTTTCCTGCTTTAAATTTACTAAGGGCTGCTCTAGGCAGATAGAGGCTTATCTTTGTTTATTGGGGGCTTATCCTTGTTTATTGGGGGTCTTGGCTGCCGATTGGGCGAAGTGGTCATAAATCTAGTTTTTCCTTTAAACCTAGATTAGCAAACATGGCGTCATGATGGGGTGTTACAAGTTTCTTTTCTTCGGTAGAAATTCCCGTAGGCTCAACCTTGATTTCGGGGACGAAATCTTTGTTTTGTTTATTGGGATTTGTAACATCTCATTTCCAACTAGACCCCTAAGAATGGTTTTAGTCATGACTAGGTCATGACAAACCCTAGGAAGCCAGAAATGGGCCAGGAGATAGGGGACAAAAAGGTGGGAGACCATCATGGTCTGCAAATAGTAGAACTCTAAACAATGGCTTAAGATGACCATGGGCTACACATTAACCCCAAGACCCTACCACAACACCCCTAATACTTGGGAGACCCATTAGAGCCAAAAGGACCCATTAGGGTCAACCCTAGAGGCCAGGTTGACCCAAGTCAACTCAAGCCCTAACCTGGTCAATGTACCCTTACTAAGGGTATGCGACCTCCAAAGTACAGGGTAACCCTACATAACCCTACCTAGACCCTAAGGGAAGCCAATGGGTCACCTAGGTCCCATAGTGGTCAACCCAATTGGTCATGTTGACCCAAGTCAACTCTAGCCCTAAAATGGTCAAAGTGCCCTTGCCAAGGGACATGTGACCCCCAAGATGCCCAACCAACCCTACTCAAGTAACACTAGACCTTAAGGGAGCCCAATGGGTCACCCAGGACCCAATGGGGTCAACCCATTTGGTCATGTTGACCCAAGTCAACCCTCATTTAGGTCAAGTCAAACTTAACCCAAAAGGGCTAACCCAAGCCCAAGCCACTTCTCCCCTAGGCTAAACCCATTCCCATGACCATCATAATCAAGTGGGCTGCATTTAGCTTGTGAGATTGACTAGTCAACCAGGGGTGACTAGGAGAGAGAAAGGAGCCCCCCTCCATGATAATGGAGGAGAGAGAAAATGAGGAAGAAGAAGGGGAAGTGAGAGGCCGGCCAAGGAAGGCTAACAGCCACCAATTATGGCTGCAATCAACTCCTCTAGGAGAGAGAAGTTGATTCCAGCCATTTCCCGGCCACCAAGGGGTGGATTCAGCCCCCCTCCACACAACCCGAGCCACACCTTTAATGGTGTTAATGGCCATTGAAGAACCAGCCTCCCCTCTCCCCCATTTGCCATTTAAACACCTTCAGGGAGCCGAGGGGATCATTTTAGAGCGTTTACCTGGAGGAGACGAGCCATTCCACTGTGCAGTTGCAGAAGCCGAGCGGCGCTGCCGTCGTCAATGGCATCCCGCCGCTCCTCTCGCATCCAGGCCGCCAGGAAGGTCCTCCTCCTCTCCTTAACCCGCGGGTAGATCTTAGGATTAATTAGGCTTGAGTTTCGGGCTCAATTGAGCCCGATCTAATTCGGGATTTCTCCTGGTTTCGGCAAGAAAATCTCTTGCTATATCCGCCGGAAAACGCCTCTCCGGCGGCGGTGCCGCCGCCTGGCGATAGCCACCACCTCAACGGAGGTGTTGGTGGCGGTGGCCGGCCGGGGAAGGGGCTGGATCGCCGGCGGCAGGGCTTGGAAATCGCTCCAGGCGGGACGAATCTCAGCCGTCGGCTCAATGAAGACGATGACCAGATGCCGTTGATCCTTGCGCCAAGATTCGTGCTGCATCAGTATTAAACTATAGGAAATTAATTTCATTTATTTCATTCTGTCACACTTTTGACATTTAATGTCTTAAATTTTTAAAAATAGTTAGAGGCTCTGTATGAGAAAATGATCAACACATGATTTATAGCCCTTTCTGTCTACTTTATTTTAAAATTGGTTTGAACCCATTTAGGCTTCTGGTTTGACCAGGGCACCCATTTTGGTGGGACATACCCTTAGGGCTATGCAGTCATTAAATTGAGTGCCTACTCTTCACCCCTAGCCCAAATTAGCTGAACTTTTGGCAGAGAGTCTATCCTAGATATACCTAGGGCCTGCCCAAAAATGGGAATTTTTGGAGAAAATATTTCTATAGTTTTTGTAAATATTTAACAATTATTAGATAAATTAAATAGGTGCCCTAAACACCTCCAAACCCTCCCAAATTTTGGTGAGTGGTCCCTGGGTTCCAATTAGGTACCTGTATAAAATTTCATTTAATTTGGATGTGTTTTGAATAGGTTTTGACCCAACCCTAATTATACCTTTATAAGGGCATTTTGGTCAAAAGTTGCACTTTTGGTTTTGAGTGACCAAATCACCTCAACAGAGGCTGAAATTTGGGCCACTGGCTTGTTATAGCACTTGTCACCTCCCCATGGAATATGGGGTAGGGAGGAATAGATTTTCCCTAAGTTCCTAGGTCAAACCCTAAGGAGGGACCTTTTGGGCTTGTGAAGGGTATGAGTCCTAAACACCTTGGATGAACTCCAAATTTTGCAAGGTGGTTCCTAGGATATATAGAACCCACTGTTAAAAATATTAGCTAATTTTGAAAAGGATAGGGGCCCCAAAACCCTAACCCTAGCTTAGGACCTAAAACTTGTAGTGTAAGTTTAGGTTAGCTAAACATCTTGAAACTTAACCAAATTTGGGTAGTGAGGGGATTTGGGTATGTTGAGCCTCTGATAATTTACTTGAGGAATTTTGGACAACATGTTTAGCACTTCATTTGTAATCAATAGTAATGCCCTAATAATTATTTTGGCTATTGTGGTCTCACTGCCCATAGAGAGGGTATGAAACATGGTAAGAGTTTGTTTTAGCTTATAATAATCTTGTATGAATTTTGTTAGAATTTTTGGGTATCTACTTAGGGCATCTACTTCACAAGTGCTTTATTTTGATTACATATTAATAATTCTTGTCAGAGGCCATTACTTGCTGAAAAATCATGAAACTTCCTGCATAGTGTTTTTAGCTCAATGTTATCATATGGAAATTTTTGTGGAAATATGTGATGACTGATTAGCATACTTTGTTCATTAACCCTTAAATTAGAGAGTTCATAAGAAAATCGAATATAGCCTTATTTTCAAATGATAAATTATGAAACTTTTCTAGGGTACGTGTAGTCCATCACAATCATCCCTGAATTTTCTCTGAATTTTTGGAAGTGTTATTACTATAGAATCTTTTAAAATGACTTTTTATGAGGCATCTTTGAAATTAAAATTAAAGGCCTAAACCTTACTGAAAAATTGGAAGACTTAGTATTTAGAGTTGATTAGGCATTTTGTAATTATCATAAATTTAGTGGATTATTATCGTGTCTGAAAATGGTACTTCATGTTCAAACCTGGGCCTTTTGGGACACTAGAATAAATAAATTAATTATCAGACAAATTAGAAAAATTATGGATTTCTGGATTTATGCTTCAAATGTCCTTTTAGACCTCTAATAATTATCATAATGGTACTGGATGAGTATTTCATGTACTTCCCTCTTTACGGGTCATGTAGCTTAAGTGGTCTGCATATAGCAAAACTGCAGGATTTCATTTGGATGTGAATTAGGGCAAGTATGATGGGTCCTGATGGTTTGTTGTAAGGACAAGTGGAATGGGCTGCATCTTTGGAAGATGAGTGAGTAGGGTGTGGTTTTGTCTAGGGTTTATAGGCGTTCGAGTCCGACGAAAGATCGTCCTACCCAAGGAGAGTTGGAGTCAAATTACCCTAGGGTTAGCATATCGAAATATGAGAAAATAAAGGGTAAGGGAATCAACCAATAATAAAATAAGTACCTTGCGAAAGGGAACGCTGGGCGTAATCCCAACACAGTTCCTAGTGCCCCTTGAGAGCCCTTCACAGGGAATACCGGGGGCAGTCCTGGGTTAACGTAAACTGTTTTAACAAGCTGAAAAGAGTAACTTAGTAATTAGGGTTGCACATTTCACAAACACTGAGGGCACCGGGAGTTGGTTAGGAGCTTCGGCTCGGATGGTTAAAAGGCGGACTTTGGGTCCGGGGAGCTTCGGCTTGATTGTTTGAGTCGGACGTGTTGGTCCGGGGAGCTTCGGCTCGATTCTTGTTTACGCTAAAATTGCATGTGCATAACAGGAAAGGAAATTAAGGTGGTGGGTCTTCGGTATGGGAGGGTCGATGCACCGACGCCAATACGTTGACTCGGCAAGTGTGGTTAGCACTTCGCCAACAGAAGTCCGGTGCGCCAGCCGGCAAGAGTACGCAGGAGTCCGCTTCGTGCACCAAGCGTTGAGGCGTACGATAGGTCTGACCGGTAGTGCTTTACTGGTTTAGAGGTGGGCGAGGCCCAACCCACCGCTTCCGTCTGCCACTACGGAGGTATCCTAGGAGGTTACGGCTCCAAAAAGGGGGAACTAAAGGTCTGTGTGCACAGAGTCGGGTGTGTGTGTTGCACTTGCATGTCCATCATACCCACTTGCATGTCATAGCATAACGTTACCCTTAACCTTGACACCTAAAGTATAAGTGGAATGGACGCTTATACTTTAGGACCTGCAAAACGACCCCTTAGTCTATAAGCTTGTGTGGGCAAGTTTATAAATTAAGGTTAATTTTGATATATTTAGTTACTGCTGTTTGACCACCGACACCCCAACGTTAAATCGGTATGGGACTTTTATACGATGGGAGCCTTGCAAAGACCCCTTGGCTTATGTTTTTTCACATAAGTGAAGGTTACATTTCATATTACAGCTTATTGTCTTTATATGCTATAGAACTTGCTAGAATAGGACCGCTGCCATCTGCTTTTGATATTCTCCACCTTCAAGTCCTCCCCTTTCTTTCTCTCCGCTCGGTGCCTAGGAGCCGTGGGGGAAGGGGTGGGGGATGATAGGACTTAGTCTTTAGACTAACGGTTTTCGAACCGCATCATTTAGGGGATCGCGGAGACCAGCATGGAGGAGCAGCCCCAGAGACCGGTGCGCTTGGAGGTGGGGCAGTCTAGCTCCGGAGTTCACACAGCCGGGACCGTGAGTCTCGACCCTGAGTAGTTTTCTACTTTTGTTTCTGCATGAGAGATCTTGTAGTGAGGATTTGATGTACCGGGCATAAGCCCGTTTTGCTACTCTGATGTTACTTTCTGTGGACACTCCCTTCGTGGAGTTATATTTATTATGTCATGTGATTCTCTGTGGACAGATAGTTTACATTTACTTCACTATTATGCTACTTTTCTGTGATCGAAATGGCCGGCAGAATCGGCGCTTTGTGGTGACGACGCTTCAGGGCGTGAAGGAGTCACCGCAAAACGGCGGTCTGGGCCTAAGACCCCGGTGTCGAAAAAGGAAAAAAAAGGGGGGTTACAGTAGGACCGCTCCGTAGGAGATTTTGATGAAGCGGCTACGACTATCGAGCAAATGCACCCCGACCGTCCCAGAGCTTAGAGATGTGAGTATCGCCGAGCAACATAGAGAGAGAGAGTGTGTGTGTGAGCGGGTTATATGCAGTACATGTATAGCCCACGCGTTTATATAAACGCTTAGGCTTCGGCCCTAGAACCTCGTTTATTTCGATGTGATATATATATATAAATATATATATATATATATTATATATATATATATATATATATTATGCAGTGGTTTCCTGTAATGCTTCGATATACTCTGAGGGTTGTGAATGTTGTGATTCGAGCCGAGCAAGACGACCATCTAGTCCGTAGACAAGGTGAATCGTTTCTCCTAAGGAGCGCTGGGTGGACGTCTTGGGCCAGTATTACCCCTCCGGCCCGACCCGAGCAAAAAGGTTGTGGGGGGGGGGGGGGGGGTGGTTTATACATCAATTCCTGATTTAATAATAAAATTAATTCAGGATTAAATGAGGAGTTTCCAAACTTAATCCTCCCTTGATTTGCAGGAAACTCTTGGACTCCACCCCCCCCCCCCCTCTTTATTTCATGACCTTGCAACCCCTAGCATTGAAGTCTAATGTTGAAAACTGAAGCCTCCTTCCCACTATTTAATCCTAACATATCAGATTAACGGGATGTATTAAGAAATCGGGAGAGACGAAATCCATCTTTCTCCCCGATTCCATCCAACAAGTAACCCGGCCGCCGAATTCGATCTAACTTCCCGCCCGCAGCCTTTTCTCCTTCCCTGAAAAACTGAGCCCTTCCTAGAGTTCGGTCGACATCGACTCGCCTTCCCGAGCTCCCTCCGGCTCTGCTTCCTCCGCCTCTTCCTTCCCCGAAAAATTGAGCCCCACCTGAAGATCGGTCAACATCAACCCGCCTTCCCGATCTTCGGCCGGCTCAGCTTCCACTCCTCCGTCCCGACAAGGCCGGCGCCCGGAAGTTCTGGCATTCAGCACCGCTCATCCTCCCGCTCTCCACCCCCTCTCCTGTCAGCCACACCCACAACTTTCCTCCTCCAGCCACCTACACTATACCTCCACCCTACTCCCTTGCAGCTCCGAAACCGACCAGCCCCAGTCCTCCACCTCCTGAACTCCCTAAAACCGAACCTGCACTGTCCAGTTTTCAGTTTCCTCTGCATCCCGACCAGCTCAGGGCTCAAACTCTCGTATAACCCCTGTTTCTGGGAAATCCCCGCATGTATACCTATCAGCTCCTCAGTGTTAACTTCGACTCATGCAATTATTTTTTTTTGATCAATATGGTTAGCGCTTGCAAATTCTAACGACTCCTACTATCAAATTTTCTTTCACACATAGAACGTTTTTTTTTTTTTTTTTGTTTCTTTCTTTGAGTCGACCGCTTGCGTAAAAACTAAATCGTGAGCTTGGAGCCGACGCTAGGCATTCGAGCCGAATTGTCTTGAGTGTAGACTTGACTAGCGAAGTCCCCGCTCTCTTGGGAAAGTCGCCGCTAAGTCACGTATCCCTAAGCCGGGTTACACCACACGGGCAAAATGCCCCCCGAAATAGGTGAAAATATAATTAGTTTTGTTGCGGGTCCGAGGTCCCTCTGTTATCTCTTGGTCCAAAGAATCGGATCGTCTTAGCTCCAGAGTGAACCGAGCGCGCAAACAGTCAAAGGTGATCCAACAACATTGACAAGCGAGACGTTTCAGCATGAAAAATTTGGAAAGGTTAAAAACCACAAGATAGGACCGAAATCTACTAGTTAATTTTTTGTCACAAGAATTGAGATTCTCGAAAGATGACAGGTCACATCTCCATTTACAAGCCTCAAATTTGAAGAGGGGAGAAAAAAGACAAGTCCACAGAGTTGGAACGTCCACAAGAGCGTTCTTCTATGCTTTCTCCTGTACTTGTTAAAGGGTTCCCGCGAGCGTTGAGAGTGAGCAGACTTGAGAGCGAGAAGAAAGAATCTGGAGCGAAGGAATGATCTAGTCCCTAGCCATCATCAAAATATCTCAGAGCACTCTTTAATCTCTCCTGATTGCTTGTCCTCAAATGAAGACATTTCAGTCTTTTTATAGCTTTCTTGAATGAACGTGTTGGTAATTGCGTCCGACTGAATCTTGAGTTAACAAATAACATTGTTTTATTCTGGTCACCTGGATCACCAATTTTTCGAAAATGACAGACATTACCCCCGGGCGGCCCGAACAAGTTGTTTAGCGACGGTCTCGGCCGAAAGCCCACGGGATAGGTTCACACATGTGGGCAGGGGCGTGGTGTCCGTGCGTGTCGGTGTGTGCATGCCTGGCTTCGTCCCCCCTTCCGGGGTGATTTTAATCCCTCCGAGCAGGCAAAGCTCGTGAGCTCGATTCACTCAGTTGGGACTTCTTGTCTGAGCATTTTGGTCGAAATCCTATCGGTTTGACTCAAAATCTTTAGGGAAACTTCGTCAAGTTCTATTTTTTTCTATCAACTGTCTGATTTATGAATAAAAATTTATATTTAAAAATATGATTGAAAAAATACTGATCTCCTCCTTACTTACAGTAACTATTTTTTTTTCATGTTGGACGAGCGCAAACCATCAAAAAGACCGTCCCATTCTCAGTGGCGGAACTAGGATTTTGAAGTCGCACGGGCACAATCTAAGTACTGTCAATTCGGGGGGTTTGGGGGGCAGCGCACCCTGAGCGGGGGTTCGGGGGCAGCGACCTCGAAATTTTTTTTTTGCAGGCGTGTGGCCCTCCTAACTCCTAAGCAAACTAAAACAGAAAACCGGGGAACAAGAGTAATTACCAATGGTGTGTTTCAGCAACACAAGACGATTGAGCTCCAAATCAACCCTTCACAATGGATTCCAGCAACACAATGGTGTGTACCTAACATTAAAATGCTCGAAGATTAGCACAATGGTGCGTTCAAATCAACATTTCACAAAAATCTGGACTGAAATTCACAGTGAAGAAGAAGAATAACCTCATGTCCAGGGCTAGTTCCGCCCAAAACCGGTCGGGCACGTGCCCGAAGAAGAAGAAGAACCTCCTGTTCAGGGCTAGTTCCGCCCAAAACCGGTCGGGCACGTGCCCTACCGTGCCCAGGGCTAGTTCCGCCCATGCCCATACTTTAGATATTCCTTCCCCACACTTCCCTTAATTAGAAGCGCAAAAGAGTCGAGCATGAGCAGAGCTATACAAATTCTCCATGATCATGCCTGTTATTTTAAACCTGAGTTTGATGAGCTCACGTATACAGGCTCCGAATCACACATGTATATGAAGTTCGAGTGGGACTCATAAGCTTGCACACAGGGAGAGCGCGCACCCTTCGCGGGCACACTGTGTGCGGGCCATGTGCATGCTTGCAAGCTTATGAGTCCAGTTCGAGCTTGCGGTGGCCGCTTCTGCGCGCATGAGGCCGACCATGTGATTTTTCATCATTTCTGGGTTTTCACGGTAAAAAAATTCTTCTGTCATTTGCTGCTGTTTTCACTGACTGCTTGCGTGCCCCTTCTAACTCTGAGCTAAGACGGTTCGATTCTTCAGACTAGAAAAAAATCGGGTGACCGACAACAAGTTGGTTTGGATTCCAAGAAAATATGAACCAAACCTAGTTTTTGATTTTATGTGAAACCGATCCGAAGCGACCCGAGTTAGAAGGATACATTTGCTTTGTTGGGAGGATAACATATGTCGATTGTTAACCGCAACCCGTTATTGACTAGTCACACCCAAATTCTTCTAACTTTTTACGCCTTTTCGAAATATGTATTGTACATGCAATTTTAGGAAAAGTGTTCAACACGAAAGTTGTAGATCTCGTCAAGATCTACAACTTTCGTGGCGATCACATTTCCTAAAAATGCATGTACTAGGCGTACTTTGGAAATATGTCTAGATTTTACACATTTCAGAAATACGCCTTGCACATGCAATTTCAGGAAAAGTTTTCATCACCTTGAGATCTACAACTTTCGTGTTGAATACTTTTCCTGAAATTGCATGTGCAAAATGTATTTTGAAAAGACGTAAAAAAAATAGAAGACTTTGAGGTACAAGTAACTAATTACGAATTGCCTTAACATATTCGAGTCTCGACTTGCCGCCATTTCTGTCAAATTTCTATCATTTTCGGGAATTAGAAAGTTCTCCACATGCCAGTCTCTTCTTCCCCATCTCTTCCTCTCCCTCTATCCTTATCTATTTTCCACCGGAGAAATCTCGTCAATGAACCGAAGCTATGCTCCAGCCTCTTGAAGGTATCGCCTGCCCCCCAACTTTGTCTTCCAAGTCACAATGCCCTTCTTCTTATAAATTTCCTTCATCACCTCATTCCGATTCTCGTAGTTATTTGCCGGCAATGTCTGTGGGCTTGGTTTCGCCCGCTGTATCCAAAACGTGGCCTGCGGCGCCCTATGCGACTCCTCGGACGGCGAAATTGAGGGCGGCACGGCGGCGGGGATTGACAATGGTAACGCCTTTTCCATTCTTAGCTTCATGGAGAAGCGCCATGTTCGCCCCAATTTCGACACATATGGGTCCGTCCTGGATGCTTGCTGTAGTTTAGGGTCACTCAGCGGAGCTCAGGGAATCCATGGAATAATTACAAAATTAGGTTTTGATAGGGAGAGTTTTCTGTTCGAGAAGCTGTTGAATGCTTACTTGATTATTGGAGATTTTGCTAGTGCAAGCAAGGTATTTGATGATTTGTCTCAAAGAAATATTGCTTTGTGTAATAGGATGGTTGCCGACCATCTCCAGAGAAATGAGAAAACGAAGGTCATAGATTTATTTATGAACATTGTAAGAGAATGCCGGGACATCGATCCTGTTATATTCTGCTGTGTCTTGAGAGCCTGTGCCGGAAACAATGCATATTGGCCTCTTGTTCAGCAGATTCATGCAAAGACAATTCGTTCGGGGCTAGCATCTGATCCCATTGTCTGCAATCCTTTGGTCGATTTGTATGCAAAAAAGAAATTTATAGAATCTGCGACATTAATCTTTGATGAGATATGTTCGAAGGACAATGTTTCATGGGTTGCAATGGTCTCCGGACTCTCTCAAAATGGACTTGTAGAAGAAGCTGTCAATCTTTATTCCCAAATGCATGGATCCGAAATCGTTCCGACTCCCTATGTTCTATCTAGCATCCTCAGCGCCTGCACTAAGAGCGAATCTTTTGGCAAGGGAATGCAAATTCATTGCCAGGCATTGAAGTGGGGATTCTGCTCGGAAACTTTCGTGGGAAATGCGCTTATCAGCTTGTATTCGCGACGTCGAAGCTTGGAATTAGCGGAAAAAGTATTCGATGAAATGCCATGCCATGATGGAGTCACGTATAACTCGATGATTTCCGGATATGGCCTTCTGGGAGAGAGCGAGAAGGCTCTGTTTACTTTTAAGGAGATGCAAGATTCAGGTTTTAAGCCTGATTCGGTCACCATTGCAAGTCTTATGTGCGCCTGTGCTGCTATGGGAGCAATTCAGAAGGGGAAGCAGCTTCACTCCTATGTGTTGAAGGCTGGATTGGCTTCGGACTATATCATAGAAGGTTCTTTACTCGATTTATACGTAAAATGCATGGATATGGCGACCTCCCGTCGATTCTTTGATGCCACTAACAAAGAAAATGTGGTACTTTGGAATGTAATGCTTGTATCTTATGGGCAGATGGGTGGCATGAGCGAGTCTTTTAGTCTATTCTGTGAAATGCTGGTTGCTGGCATGGAGCCAAACCAGTACACTTATCCAAGCATATTAAGAACATGCACTTATTGTGGAGAACTTGATCTCGGTGAGCAGATTCATTCCATGACAATAAAGACTGGTTTCGAGATGAATATCTATGTTTGTAGCGTGTTAGTAGATATGTACTCCAAATTTGGACTGCTGGAGAGTGCTAGGGACATCCTAGATAGACAGACAGAGAAAGATGTGGTCTCTTGGACCGCTATGATTGCTGGCTTTGCACAACATGAGTATTACGTAGAAGCTCTAAAGACATTTGAAGAAATGAAAGCTTGCGGAATCCGTCCAGATAGTATTGGATTATCGAGCGCGATTAGTGCTTGCGCTGGACTGAAGGATCTCCAAAAAGGATTGCAGATCCATGGCCAGGCTTGTGTTTTGGGTTATTCTACTGATATTTCTATTGGAAATTCCCTTGTGAATCTCTATGCTAGGTGTGGTATGATCATGGAGGCTTATTATGCATTTGAGGGTAATGGGGTCAGGGATGATGTATCATGGAATGCATTGATCTCTGGATTTGGACAGAGTGGTCACTGTGAGGAAGCACTGGTCGTGTACAAGAAGATGGATCAGCAGGGCATTAAAGCTAGTTTGTTCACATATGGTTCAATTGTTAGTTCTTCTGCTAATATTGCAGATATAAAATTGGGTAATCAGATTCATGCAAAGGTGATCAAAACTGGTTATGACACGGAGATAGAAGTTGGGAATTCATTAGTTTCGCTGTATGCAAAATGTGGGAGCATTGGAGAAGCAGAGCAAGTATTTGACAATATGCATGACAGAAACCAGATTTCGTGGAATGCCATTATCACAGCTTATTCACAACATGGACGTGGCAAGGAAGCTTTGCAGCTATTCGAGCGTATGAAGGAGGAACTCAAGCCGAATCATGTCACGTTCATTGGTGTTCTAACTGCTTGTAGCCATGTTGGCCTGGTGACCGAGGGTCTCAACTACTTTCAAATGATGAGTAAGGAGCATGGACTTGTGCCAAAACCAGAGCATTACGTTTGCGTGGTGGATATTCTTGGACGGGCCGGCCAGTTGGACCGTGCAAGAGGATTTATAGAGGATATGCCTGTCAACCCAGATTCAATGATTTGGAGGTCTCTTCTCGGTGCTTGTGCAATTCATAAGAACATTGAAGTTGGTGAGTTTGCTGGCCAGCATCTACTCGAGTTGGAACCACAAGATTCAGCTACTTATGTTCTTCTATCAAACTTATACGCTGTAACACGGAAATGGGAGTCCAGGGATCACATGAGACGGGTTATGAAGAATCGGGGAGTGAAGAAGGAACCCGGACGCAGTTGGATTGAGGTGAAGAATGAGATTCACGCATTCTTTGTTGGCGATCGTTTACATCCATTGGCAGATGCTATCTATGAACACTTGGAAGAGTTGAACAAAAGGGCAGCTGATATTGGGTACAAGCAAGACAAGTACTTACTTTTGCAGGAAACTGAACAAGACCAGAAGGATCCCAGTGCTTGGATACACAGTGAGAAACTTGCTGTCACTTTTGGGCATATGAACATACAACCTGAGGTGCCCATCCGTGTGATCAAGAATATTCGCGTGTGTGCTGACTGTCATAATTGGATGAAGTTTGTATCTCGAATTGTCGGTCGTGTAATTATACTCCGAGATTCTTATCGGTTTCATCACTTTGATGGCGACGGTTGTTCGTGTGGAGACTACTGGTGAAGGTATTATAATTTTTATCATCACTATATTGCATTTTGACGCCAATTATTATTTGAAAAGAGGAAATGATGGGGTGCTGTCAAAAAATCGGCTGTGAATTTACTTGCTTTATTATTCAGAAATTAATCAGGTCAATGGGACCTGAATTGAGTGATCTACACATAGAACGAGAACCGCAACTGGCTGAGGTTTATATCTTGAATTGTTGGTCGTTTGGCTATTCTCTGAGATTCTTGCTGGTTCCATCATTCCGAAGGCAAAGATTGTTCTTGTGGGGACTATTGGTGAAGGCATTATAATTTTCACCATTGTTATATTGCGTTTTACCCCAATTATGTTGAGAAAAAAGGGAATGTTGGGGCGTGGTCAAAATATTCGGCCGTGCATCCACTTTTTTCACTCAGAAAACAATCGAGTCAATGAGCCCCAAACCGAGGATCTATTTCGCATACAATGAGAATTACACCCAACAACTTGTGGCTTTATTAGAATTCATGTTGATTGTTTGAAGATACTTGTACCTTTGGTACGATAATATGAGCGAGTTGGGCTTTGAGGAGAACTATTTAGGTGACTTCTCCAAGTATCCATCTACGTTGTCCCCATGCTTCAGTAAGTTGCTCTGTTTTTTTCTGCTCAAATTGGATTTGCTTTGGACTCCCAAAAGTAGGCTGCAGTAGAGTAGAAAGGTTCTAACTTTATTTTGACAGAATAATGCAAAGCTTGTGAGAGCTATTACTGCACATAACAATCTATCTTTTTCGCTTTTAATGCCCCCACGACCAAATCTATCTTTTAATAAACCCAGTTGCCTACAACTTGATTTTTGAAGCCTTGATTTTACAACATGCAAGAAACTATGTGTTTCTTTTCATAATGCAAGTTTATTTCATCAATGGAAGTTTATTTCATCAATGAAAGTTTATTTCATCAATGGAAGTTATCTTATGTGCTGATATGTAAATGTGTTTTCTAGTTTGTGGTTCATCTTTATGGCACTACTTTGAGCTCCAAGCCAAAGGTGATTTGGGGCATAGTTGGTATGAGGATCTAGTATGCATTATAATGAGAAAGTCCCAAAGAATGTGTTATGCCCCCACATCCGCTTGGGTTCTCGGGGCATAAATACTCGCGGCGGGTCAAGGAGCGCGCGCAAGACAACGGGGCTGAACCATCCGGTTCAGCCCCCATTCATTAAATCGGCCAGAAGGGGGCTGAACCACTCAGGTTCAGCCCCACTGGGGGGGGGGGGGGGAAGCCGCCCCCTCCTTTCCCCGGGTATTTATAACCCGGGGCTGCTTTGGGAAGGATTATTGAAGATCTCTCAGGTTTTTCTCTTCTCTCTCCCTCAACCCTAACCCTAGTTCTCTCTTTCTCTCTAGAATCTCCATCTCTCCTCATTTTCTCTTGCTAGTTCATATCATTTGGTATCAAAGCATCCTTCCTGCGACCATGGTGACACGTTCGGAGGCGGAGACCGCACGATTGGCTACCCTAGAGGAGAACTACGTGGGGTTGGCGGATTCGGTGACAGCCATGGAAGGCCGCTTGGACACGTCCACAAAAAACATGGAGGAACGCATGGATGAGATCAAGACGCTGTTGATGCAATCGTTGAAGGGCAAGGCGGTTCAAGGAAGCGATTCTGAAGCCGAAGCACCACAAAATGTCCGATCTACGGGCAACGGAGGAAGCGCGGGGTCGGGACACTTCGGTCCCGACGGAATCGGGACCGATCCAGGCCGCACGGAACCAGCGGGCACCGGATCGACCCCCGCCTGGATGGGAGCACCGCACGCCTACCACGGCTGGTCAACCGTGGCCGACGGGACCGGCGGAAGCCGGCCAGGGGGCGCCTACGCCGCACGCCCGCCTGCGGCCTGGCCAACCAGCCGACGCCGATTTCGGGCGTTCCGGCCGGAAATGGGGCAGGCGGCCCGTCCGCTGCCCAGGAAGGGGACGGGGCTGACCTATGGAGAAACCGGGAGGCACCAGCGGCTCCCTTGCGACCACCGGGGGCTGTTGACGCCAATTTCGGAGGGAGAACGGGTCTTTTACCGACGCCGCAGCACATGGGAGGTCCAATGAGGTTTGGAAACGGCGAGACATGGGCCGAGCAGCCACGCCGTCAGGGATTTCACGGTGGGGGACAACAATGGGGCGGCGGCCAAGGGGGAGCTAATTTCCACGACCCATTCGGCCGACCACAGCATGGACCGGAGTTCAACGGGAGACATGGAGATATGCAACAACGGCCCTACATGCCTCCGAAGAGAACTCGCATGAATTTCCCGAAATTCCGCGGCGGGGATGCCTTGGAATGGGTGCAAAAGGCGGAGTTATTTTTCACTTACCAGGAGATACCGAATGATCAGTGGGTGCAGCTGGCTTCTTTCCATCTGGAGGAAGATGCATATCAGTGGGCTCAGTGGTTCATACGGCCTACGGGTACGCAACATGGGCGAATTTTGTGGAAGGGTTTGTGGCTCGCTTCGGACCGTTGGAGTACGAGGATGTGGAGGCTACGCTACAGAAACTCCGTCAGAAGGGCACAGTGATGGAGTACCGAGCGGATTTCGAGAAGCTCGCAAACCGGGTTAATTGGGAGGAGAAGACGCTCCTCAGTTGCTTCATATCCGGCCTGCGGGACCATTTGAGGGATGAGGTCCACGCGTATATGCCCCGCAGTCTAAGCCATGCTATCAGTCTGGCCCGCATCCAGGAGGAGCGCTTCAACCGCCAAAGAACTCGAGCCCCACCAAGGGCTCCACCCGCCCCTGCAACGGGCCGACGGGAACAGGCACCGGCAGCGCGGCCGACGGTGACACGACTTACGTGGCCTGAGCTGCAGGCCAGGAAGGAGAAAGGATTGTGTTTCAACTGCGATGAGAAATACGCACCGGGGCATCGATGCCAGAAGGTGCAGGTCTTCATGCTGCGGGAGGAGGACGAGGAGGAGGACCACCCGAGCCTCGAGGCAGAGGAGGAGTTGGATCTGGATGAGTTTGGTGTTTCGATTCAGGCTATGGAGGGGTGTGTGGCACCCACCACCATGCGGATCAAGGGCAGGATTTGCAAGGAACGGGTCACCATTCTCATTGATAGTGGGAGTACCCACAATTTCATCAACCCTGAGGTGGCACTGAGGACAGGACACCCAGTTGACAGGAACGCGGCGTTCCAGGTGATGGTCGCGGATGGCAGCAAACTGCGGTGCGAAGGGGCACTGAAGGGCGTGGAGATACAACTTACAAGTTATGTGTGCCGCACCGACGTCTACCTCCTTCCGATTAAAGGGTCTGATATGGTGCTGGGGGTACAGTGGCTCCGCCAACTGAGGCGGGTGACTACGGACTGGGACCGCATGACACTGAAGTTCACGCAGCAGGGGACGGATTACTGTTTGCAGGGTATCCGATCCTCCCCTCTCAAGGAGATCTCCCTACGGAGCCTGCAGAGGTTGGAGGAGCAGGGTAGTATGATGGCCGTGATACTCGGGATGGCGGCGGAGGGGGCCGACACGCAGAGGGCGCCGGACCCGATACAGTTTCTTTTAGCCCAGTATGAGGACGTCTTTCAGGAGCCGCACACTCTGCCTCCCTCACGCTTCCGGGATCATCAGATACAGTTAAAGACAGGGACGGACCCTACCAATATACGTCCCTACCGCTACCCGTACGTGCAGAAGGCAGAGATCGAACGTAGCGTCCGGGAGATGCTAGTGACGGGCATTATTCGGCCCAGCACCAGCGCGTTCTCTTCTCCGATCATCTTGGTCAAGAAGAAGGACGGCTCCTGGCGCTTCTGCGTCGATTACCGGGGGCTGAATAGCTCCACCATCAAGGACAAGTTTCCCATTCCTATGATTGAGGAGTTGCTGGATGAGCTGCATGGAGCGAGTTTGTTCACCAAACTGGATCTCCGGCCCGGTTATCATCAAATTCGGATGAAGGAGGAGGATGTCCACAAGACGGCGTTCCGGACCCACGACGGTCACTACGAGTTCTTGGTGATGCCGTTTGGGTTGGCCAACGCTCCCTCCACCTTCCAGGCTGTTATGAACGAGATCTTTCGCCCACTTCTTCGCCGGTATGTCCTGGTATTTTTTGATGATATACTAATTTATAGCAGGACTTGAGACGACCATTTGGAGCACGTGCGACATGTCCTTACTATACTGCGGGAAAACCAGTTATTCGCCAAAAAGTCCAAGTGCTCCTTCGGCCAGAGTCAGGTCGAGTACCTGGGGCACCTCGTGTCCGCCCGGGGGGTCCAGGCAGACCCACAAAAGATTGAGAGTATGGTGTCGTGGCCCCATCCCACGACGGTTCGAGCCTTGCGTGGCTTCCTCGGGCTGACGGGGTACTACCGCCATTTTGTCAAGGACTACGGCAAGATTGCTCGACCTCTGACACAGTTGCTGCAGAAGGATGCGTTCCAGTGGAGTATTGAGGCGGACGAGGCCTTCCGGGCCTTAAAGCAGGCCATGACCACTACACCGGTGTTGGCGCTACCGGATTTTAGCAAGGAATTTGTGGTGGAGACTGACGCCTCAGGCGTCGGCCTTGGGGCAGTCTTGATGCAGGAGGGCCGCCCTCTCGCTTATTTCAGCAAGGCTTTGGCCCCACGGACGTTGGGGCTTTCCACGTACGAGAAGGAGATGTTGGCTATTATACATGCAGTCGAGATGTGGCGACCCTATCTCTTGGGCCAGCACTTCCAGGTCCGTACGGATCACCAGAGTTTGAAGCACTTCCTCGAGCAGCGCTTGGCGTCTCCACTGCAGCAGAAGTGGTTGACCAAGCTGATGGGGTACGATTACGAGATTGTGTACAAGCAGGGCAGAGAAAATGTGGTCGCCGATGTTCTCTTCCGCCTCCCTGAGAGTTCTCTCTCTCATGTATCGGGACCAGTGGTTACCACATTGGACGAGATGCAGGCAGCGGTACTCCAGGACCCCGAGTTACGCACCATTATCGAGACACTACAGCAGGGTCAAGCTACAGAGCCGGGTTACCATCTTCTGGGTCAGCGGCTGTACTTTCAAGGCAGAGTGGTCATTCCATCCGCGTCGCCGTGGCGGACGGCGATGATGCAGGAGTTTCACGCTTCACCCACAGGCGGCCATGCAGGGATTCTACGAACGCTTCAGCGGCTCCGAGCAAATGTATTCTGGAAGGGGATGCGACGCGATGTCCAACAATTTGTGCGGGAATGTGACATTTGTCAGCGGCAGAAGTATGAGACTACATCACCTGCGGGGCTTCTTACACCGCTCGAGATTCCGAACCAGGTCTGGGACACCGTTTCCATGGATTTCATTGACGGATTGCCCAAATCCCAAGGCAAATCCATCATACTGGTGGTGGTAGACAAGCTTTCCAAGTATGGTCATTTCCTTCCGTTGAGCCATCCGTACACGGGGGAGACAGTCGCAGAGTTATTTGCGCGAGAGATTGTGCGCCTCCATGGCCTCCCACGCTCCATCATTTCCGACAGGGACCCGGTCTTTATCAGCAGTTTTTGGCGGGAGCTTTTTCAACTCCAGGGCACGACACTGCGCATGAGCACCGCCCACCATCCCCAGACGGACGGACAGACTGAGGTCCTCAATAGGGGGGTGGAGACCTATTTACGGTGTTTTGTGATGGACGAGCCGCGCACGTGGACGCGTTGGTTGCATTGGGCGGAGTACTGTTACAATACGTCATTCCACACAGCCAGCAAGCTCACCCCCTTCGAGGTGGTCTACGGCCGTCCTCCTCCTACTTTGAGTTCGTATGAACCCTCCAGCACCGCTCTTCCAGCTGTAGAACGGACACTTCAGGACAGAGATCGCACTTTAGCTTTGCTCCGGGACAACCTGCGGGTCGCGCAGGACCGCATGAAAGCACAGGCCGACAAGCACCGGACAGAGCGCGAGTTTGCCGTGGGCGATGAAGTTTTCCTCAAGCTCCAACCTTACCGCCAGCTGTCAGTCTCTCGGCGGACGAATCAGAAACTCGCCCCACGTTACTACGGGCCATTCCGCATTCTTCGTCGCGTGGGCCCCGTGGCCTACACCTTGGATCTCCCCGCGGGGTCTCGCACCCACCCGACATTCCATGTATCTGTTTTGAAGAGGAAGCTTGGGGCGTCCGTTCAGGCCAGCCCTTCACTTCCCGAGGCGACCAGCATGGGTGAGTTGCGTCCGTCACCGGAGGCCATTTTGCTCACCAAATGGAAGAAGTCTGACACGGAATATCGGCCGGCAGTGCTCGTCAAATGGAAGCAGATGGACACAGTGCATAACTCCTGGGTTGACTTGTTGGACTTCCGCGAGCGGTTTCCGGACTTCCACCTTGAGGACAAGCTGGTGCTTGATGTGGAGGGGAATGTTATGCCCCCACATCCGCTTGGGTTCTCGGGGCATAAATACTCGCGGCGGGTCAAGGAGCGCGCGCAAGACAACGGGGCTGAACCATCCGGTTCAGCCCCCATTCATTAAATCGGCCAGAAGGGGGCTGAACCACTCCGGTTCAGCCCCACTTGGGGGGGGGGGGGGCAGCCGCCCCCTCCTTTCCCCGGGTATTTATAACCCGGGGCTGCTTTGGGAAGGATTATTGAAGATCTCTCAGGTTTTTCTCTTCTCTCTCCCTCAACCCTAACCCTAGTTCTCTCTTTCTCTCTAGAATCTCCATCTCTCCTCATTTTCTCTTGCTAGTTCATATCAGAATGTGACCGTATGGTATCATATCTGTATTGATTAAATACAACTACCTAGAGTTATAACACTTAGCTGGATGTTTAACTAGGAAACATACTGACACAGGACGAGTTTGCAGGTGAACACGCAAATACCATAATCCTATATGAATGTGAGCAATCACAAACAAATGCAATGGATCTACGACAACCCTCAGAGGTGTGGAAGAAATGCAAGCACGCACAATCAAATAAAAAGAAACCTACGACCTAAACTCTGACTGTCGCGTGACTGCAAAACTTGAATCTTGCAACTATTTTCGACACACAATTAACTAAATAATATAACATATAGCTCATACAATTGAGTCACATTCCTTCACAAATATTTCAAATTAAGCGAATGGATATTAGTTGCATACCAATTGATATTGCATTGAAAGCAAATGCACGGTGAATAAATAACGACCATCTAATGAAAATGACAAATAAAATTAATACAAGCTAAATATTTCAAGAAATGCAAGTAGCAATCATATACTGCAAAAGAAATGAAAAACAAAAATGCAAGCTCACTGAGTAATCAGTGCCGGTAGTGGAGGGGAAGACCCAGTAGTGGCGGTGGCTATCCGAAAGGGAGAATGTTGTTGTGTAGGAGTTCAAATAGGGAAACATGTCGTCGTGGGCTAGAAATGTTTGGAAGGGGCTTGAAATGGTTGGGTAGGCTTGGGGAAGGGAATTTTTGTTGTGTTTTACTAGGAGTGGACACAAATCAGATGTGCGCAACAAAAAGAGATCTAGAAAACCCTAAGTAGATGTGGGATCTTGCGAAGACCATAAATCAAGAAATAAAATAACATATACCTGTACGGGATCGAGACAAAGTCGTTCAATATGCTCCAAGAAAATCTCTTTTTTCACTTGAGTCTGAAAGCACATAAAAGCGTCCACGCCTTTACGACATTTTCATACTAACAAGAGAAACGCTTCGCCGTCGTCGCACGAGAGCAGGATGGAAGGGATGATCGAGGCCTTCGTCTCCATGAACTATTTTCAGGAGAGGACCACCGATGCTAGGGCTCTGATTTGTAAAGGGAGCATCGCCGTCGGGTGTTCGCCGCTGTTCAAAACTCTTCTGAATGTTCGGGCTCTGGAGAATCAGGAGAACTTCTAACCCTAACTTTGAAGTTATATCTATATATAATCTTCAGTGAACTGGGTTCAGCCTTAATAGGAAATACCAAAATAAAAGCCGAACCAAGTTCAGGGTTTATGACAAGAGAAACACGCGTCTAGCCGATTTTATCAAGCTGACATTTATCTAGTCGGTACTGGACTTAGCCATTTCATCAATCCAAGTTGGTATACATTATATCAACTGCATCGACGGGACCATCCTGTCAGCAAACTGTCAAACAACTATTCCCGGAAATATCGACTGTATCAACTACATCGGCTGCATAGTATGTCGACTGCATCGACTACATCGATTGCATAGTATGCCGATTGCATCGACTACATTGACTGCACCATCCAGTAGACAAACTGTTAAACAGTTTATACTTTATAGTCAATTCTTTCTAGTCGATAAACTGTCATACAACTTCCAATCAAATAAGTTTGGCTCTACACTCATATTCTATATGAGTCAAGCCACCCCGATCAATTATCCAATTTTTCGTACGTTATTATGTGCAAGTGTGCGACCACATAAGCTCATATTACGTTGGCAGCTGGACTAACTCGTTGACTACTTTTAGATCACAAAGATTTCAACAGTTTTAGGACGACAAATTATTGGAGACTGGTTGTGTGGAGTGGGGAAGATTGACAGCTGCAACAAAGAACTTGTGGAAGTGTTGGGACAAGGAAAACAGGGGGGTTGTGGCTATTCAGAGGGGATTTAGGGCGGTGGAAGACTATTGGTTAATGGAGGAGGTTAGTGGAGGGTTGGTAAAGGGGGAGGGAGGGATGGTCGTCCTTAGAATAGATTTGGAGGTTGGGGATGGGAACGAAGAGGATTGGTTCGGGGTTTCAGCAATGGGCGTTGGTGGCTGGGAGGGCGCTGAAAGCTAGGGAAGGTGGCGGCGGTGGAGCCGGGAGCCAGGAAGGCCCGACTGGGTTATGGGAGCTAGGTAAGGCGGCGGGGCACTGGAAGACGTTTGGCGTTGCACCGAGCAAGAGAAAGGCGTCGCACCTCTCAGACCAATGCAAGGTAGGTTGTGGATGCTCTAAAATGCAACCCTAGGTGAAATACCACGTGCTTACCGACATACTCTAATGTAAGCATGAATGCAATATAAACAATCCGATTATTAAATTAGCAACAAGCAATTAGGTAAAATAAAATCAAGTCAGAAGCACAGTCGTTCCCAAAATATTGAATAGAACGAGCGATAATTCACAAGTAAATGAAACACAAATATTTCAAGCGTGTGTCAAATATGTCGTGCAACTCAAACGATTTCATAGAAAATAACATATAAGGATGGTATCCGTCTAAATATAGTCTGAATAACAATAACAAAAAAAAAACAAGAACACCGAAATACGACTTTCGCATACAAACAAGGTCCTGTGTTGCTGGACAAAAGGCGAGAGACCAAGCTGGTTTTAGGGAAACTCTGGAACGGGGTTGTAGTTTGAGCAAGGGAATGAAGGGGCTACGAGAATGTAGTGACAAGTGAAATCACACCTGGACGCATGGCTTGGGGGACATCTGGGGTCGAATGTGAGGTGGGGGTTGACGAGGTGAGTAGGATCGACAAGGTAGTCGGGATTACGATGGGGGAAGAGAATCGTGGGATGGGACTGGTGGAATATCTGGCAGGGAGAAGGCAAGGTGAACGGTATTCACACCAAGGCGGCCTCTTTGAGTCACAACTATTGATCCCCCACTACTAACCTGCATATATATATATATATATATATATATATATATATATATATATAATATATATATATATATAATATATATATATACGAGCATCTTCGCACGGGATAGCCCGTGCTCGATGCTTTCGGGCAACCTTCGGCGGCAACAGGCGGGCTTCGCCCGTGCTTTATGCTTTGGTTGATTTCCTGCCGCATAGAAGCGAGTTTCGCCCGCTTCCTCGCAATACACCATCTCGGCGCCGCACCTGC
This sequence comes from Platanthera guangdongensis, assembly GCA_039583875.1. NCBI lineage: Eukaryota > Viridiplantae > Streptophyta > Magnoliopsida > Asparagales > Orchidaceae > Platanthera > Platanthera guangdongensis. The sequence goes on along the minus strand of CM077160.1, from coordinate 170,293,259 downwards.
CACTCGCGGCCCCCCGAAGCAAAATTATTCTGATTCGGACTCCGGGGGCCACAAGTGGCGGGTGCGGCGCCGAGATGGTGGATTGTGTGGAAGCGGGCGAAGCCCGCTTCTATGCAGCCGAAGACCACCCGATGCGTAAAGCATGGACGAAGCCCGTGCGCAGGCGGGCTCCGCCCGCCTTTTGCGGCCGAAGGCCGCCCGAGAGCTTCGAGCACCGGCGTAGCCCGTGCGAAGAAGCTCGTGTGCACACACACACACACGAGCATCTTCGCACCGGCTACGCCCGTGCTCGATGCTCTCGGGCTGCTTTCGGCCGCATCCAGGCGGTCTTCGCCCGTGCTTGATGCGTCGCTGCGGGCTGCACACACACAATCTTTTTTTTCAAAACATATGCATACGAGTACTTAAAATGACCGCAAAAAAATGAATTACTATTTCTATTTTTATTTTATAAAATTTTGTAAATTTTAATATATAAAAATTAATTCATCTCTCCCCCTCTCTTTCTCTCTTTATCACCCCCCCTCTCTCTTCTTCTCTCTCTCTCTCTCATGATCCAATGACCTATATTCAATTTATGGTGTGCCTCCAAATATCTATATTCTCTTATATATAAGATATAATATTATAAGGGAAAACCACCCTTTGGTGCAACATTGACATTTCCCAGAATACCCTTGCACCAAAAGGTGTTTTACCCATATATATTAATATTATAAGGGAAAACCACCATTTTGTGCAACATTGTCATTTTCCAAAATACCCTTGCACCAAAAGGTGGTTTACCCATATATATATATAAATTATATAAATATTTTATGAGCCTCGGGAGCGCCGTCGCGTCGGGGCAGTGTCGGAGGCCAGAGTCGTTGCACTCATGTAGGGACAAAGACCCATCCCGTTGCACTCACATAAGGTCGGAGGCCCGTACCGTTGCACTAACGTGTCCGTCCCGTTTCACTCACGTAGGGCCGTGCCTGTCAAAATATCTCATGCGAGGCTGCTCGACTAGTGATGAGTTTTTTGTTTTTAGCTTTTTTTTTTCATTTTTGATTTCTTCCTCTTTCTAGATTTTGGATTAGAAAAAATTGCATTCTATTATCCTTTTGTCACGCTCTCAGTAGGCTCATCCTCACGATTGCCATTCCATAGGGCTTCGTACACCGGCATTGTCGACAGCTTCGTTCAATCAGGCCCATTGCACAATCTACCAGAGCCAGACACCGTTCCCGTCTTCAGGTCTTGAAAAACACTAGAGATAGGAAAAAAGTTACCGAGTAGTTCATAGAGTTAGTCAAATGACTAATATACGGAAGATTTTAAGTGAATGCGGGAACATGAAGAATAGAGGAGAGAGTAGGAGAGGAACAAGAAATAGATTCCTTCCCAGCAATGGAGGAAAAAGATCCATCAACAATGCTTATTTTGTCCCAGCCAGACAAGGGAGGTAAGACACAAAACCTGTGGCTGACCCAGTCACGTGGTCAGTAGCTCCGGAGTCGATGATCCACTGTGAAGACAAAAGCGTGAAAGTAGAATGAGCACCTGGAGGGCCTTGGCGGGCATAGGAAGAGGATGATGAGCTGGACTGCTTCGTCGGTGGACGTTGCAACAAGGGACGAAAATGCAGGATTCCTTCAGTAACGTTTTAATCCAAAAAGTGAGCAGCAGAGATGTCCTCAGACAAGCGTGCAAATCTGGACAGAGATGATCTATTTAGGGATCTGCCACCACGAGGTGCAAGGCCGCCTCGGGGAGAAGGGAAGTCATGAAGCTTGAAGTAAGTAGCACTCAAAGACAAAAAAAAATCTCGAATAGAAATCGAGTAGGGTATCACAAGATAAGAAACACCCTCATAGAAAGAGGGAAAGGAACCATAACTCCAATCGTGATTGAAGGAACCAAAGAGGGAAAGGCGAAAAGGGGAAATCAAGAGCCCATGACACCGACGCCCCTAGAGGACGGGAGAGAGCCTCTCGCTAGAGGGAGAAGCCCCTCGGAGGACTACTGCTAGAGGCGAAGCCCTCTGGAGAAGCGAAAGATAGGCAGACTCGTGGGAACGGGCTGCTGGGAGAAAGAAACGCCGCATGCTGCCGGAAGAGACGCACGCGGCTGAGGAGACGCGGACGCGGAGGAAGACTAGGGCGCGAAAGAGGACGCGCGCGAGGGAAGAGACGCGGACGTGGAAGAAGACTCGGGCGCGGAAGAGGATCCGCGTGACTGTTTGCGGAAGCGGGATCGATTGTTTGCGGAAGTGGGATCGACTGTTTGCGGAAGGAGGCGAGCACAGAATCGGTGGGCGGCTGTGGAGTCGCGAGAGACAAAGCCCTAAAGTTCTGATATCATGTTGAGTGGGAAAGATTATTTCATTATTCAACATTGCTCCTTTATATATAGGAGTAGGAAACGAGTACAAGACAGATAAAGTATTAAAAAGTAACATAACAAAAAAATTCAGAATCTCCAACATTTTTTTTTACTAACAACCACAAAATTTGGACTATTACGCATACAGTTATTTTGGATATACTCCAATGGCAGTTATTTTAGGTACCCTCATACATTTTAGGTATTATATACTTTATATGAACTTTTGGTTTTCCTCAAATTTATGTTTGCTTCTTATTTGTGTCTTTCATTGATATCCTACGTGTATGTTTGTGCCCTATAACATCCTTCGTGTATGTTTGCGTCCTATAACATTTTTGAGATTTCGGAGAAGACAAGCATGATTGTGGAAAAAGAGTTTACACTGCTAAAAAGAAATACATGTAGTGAAGATAGATGAATGGACTTCTTTGTGTCAGTGTTCAAATTGAATTCAAATTTTTATGGAAAACATTTCATGATGGAAGCAACCTTTGAGGTCATGATCATTCCTAATCCCGATTCAAGCTTTCTATTATTTAATAATATCTTTCAAACATCCTTTTTCCATTTTCTATACTCAAATTTCTTAAATTATTTCGTTTCTTTCTACTACGCATGAAATCTGGAATGATACGGACTACTATTGGGTATTAATTTGAATCGGTCAAGGTCTTTTATGTTTTGACTTGAAATCTCACGATTATTAATACTTAAAGGGCTTGCAATTTTCAGCTCATAGTCGATATATAAATCATTCTGTTTGCTATGATAGTTAGGTTCTTAAAACTTGGAAGCTAACAATTAAAGTTGCATATTAATTCTGTTTTTACACTGTTAGGATTTTGGGAAAAAAGATGATGACAGAATTTGAAGGACAACCTGCAACCCCCAAATCAGTCATCTTGGGAATGTCTCCAAGAAGGCAATCCAAGGTAACTTCTATCTTAAGATGAATTTATATTACCCATTTGCCCCTTTCTCATAGATTGTTGAAGATCGATTCCTCTGAAATTTATTCTTTTTAAATTACATATTGTTGAAGGAAATATGTAAAAGCTCATTAGTGAAGACCCATTTAGTCACTTAGCTAGGAAATTTAGTCCCACATCTTGTATTAGGATTCTTCTCATCTCTCTCTTCCTATATATATGTGTACACTCTCAAGTTCGTTGTATAGTAATTTTTTGGATTAATAAAATTTCTACTTCTTTTTCCACTCCTTTCTACATGGCATCAGAGCATTTGGTCTTGCGAAAGTTCTCGTTTTGCTCTGGGCGGCTCGCACTTTGCTAACCGCGGCCTTCTCTTCCTAACCGCTTTTGCGGCCTTCTTCTACTGCGGTCTTTCTTTTTTTTTACCCGCAGCTGCCTTTCCGTGGACCACTTCTCCCCATTATCCCCCTATCCTCTCTTCTATAGCCTTTCTCATGGGCCCCGCCATCTTTTATATTCGCCGGGATCTTGTGCGCTGCGGCTTGTTTTTGCTTATCTTTGCTTGCTCACTGCGGCCTGCAGTTTCTGCTTCCCGCGGCCTGCTTCTCCTTGATCGCAGACTGCCTCTTTCTGCTGTTCGTCACGGTCTGGTTCTCTCTATTCGCTGCCGATTGCTTCTCCCTGCTATTAGATGCTTCTCCTGTTCTCTGCGGACTGCTCCCTCTGTTTGCTGCTGATTGCTCTCTGCTGTTAAGTCGCGCGCCTGTTCTCCGTGGACTGCCTCTCTTGTTCGCAGCGAATTGTTTCTCTTGTTCGTCGCGGGCTGTGTTCCTCTGCTTGCTAGTCGCGTGCTGCTGCTTCTCCTCTAGCCGCAGCTCTTCAACCTGCTGCGATTTTTTTTCTAGCCGCGGTTTCTTCTCAGTCCGCAGCGCCTCTTCTACCCGCCCAGTCTGCCCCTGCTTTGGACGCTCACTGCTTCCCGGCAGCTCGCTGCTCCTACTCGCCTGACCGCGCGACCTCTTACCGCTTTGTTTCCTGCTCGCTTGACCGCGATTGCTCGCCGTTTCTTGCCGCATGATTAATACTTTGAGGGCACCGCTTCCCTGTCGTAGCTCGTCGATGCTCAAATCACTGGCTCTTCCCTAGTCGCTGGAACTTGTCATTGTTTTTATAGTTCCAGTTCTTGCCACTAGGTTGTCTGGTTCCTAGTTTTTCTTACTGATGTTAGCCCGCGCCGCTGCGTCCTATCCGCTGCATGCTATTCGTTGTTGCTCTTGCCGCTAGCCGCTTTCTTGTTGCCGCTGCGAGTCTCTGTACTCTGCTGGTTCTTTGCCCATGGCTGCAAATTCTCCTCCAAACAACATTCAAACTGACCTTGATGTCTTGCGTTCCCAACTCCGACAACTTCAGCGGATGATCGGCTGTTCTCCAGGCTCTGTGACGTCTATTTCAGATTGCGGTACCTCCTGTCTTGCTCATAGCTCATCCTGGATTTTGGATTCAGGGGCCTCACACCACATTACCTCACGGAAACCACCACAATACTTAGACTCTGTGCATCCCAAGTTCATCACTGTTTCTAGTGGGAACACCATTCCCGTTTCTGGCTCGTCAGACATTCACATTACTCCCTCCATCACTCTTCGTTCAACTCTTCATGTTCCAGGCTCTCCTTTCAACCTTCTCTCTATAGCTCGTCTCACTACAGATCTTGATTGATACGTAACATTCTCTTCCAACTCTTGTGTTGTGCAGGATCACAAGACGCAGTCTATCATTAGAAAATGGCATCTGCCGAATGGTCTCTACATCCTTGACCCCTCTCCTCCGACGGTGTTGTCCTCTATTAGCTCCGCTGAATGGCATCGACGTCTTGGTCACGCTCCTCTAAATATACTCTGAAAGGCTCTTCTTCTCACCACATCCTACTCGGAGTCCTGCTCCCTTTAATCTAGTTCACTCTGATGTTTGAGGACCATGCAAAATTGGTAGTGTTTTTGGATATCGCTACTTTGTTACATTTGTAGATGATTACTCTCGGGTAACATGGTTGTATCTCCTTCATGATTGCTCTGAACTGTCTGGTGTATTTCGTACTTTTATCATTGAAACTCGCAACCAGTTTTCCATTATAGTTAAAACTATTCGTACCGACAATGCCCGTGAATACACTGGTCATGCTTTTGCAAACCTATGTGTTAAGTTTGGGATCATCCATCAAAACTTGTGTGTTTATGTCTTCCATCAAAATGGTGTTGTTGAACGCAAGAATCGTCACCTGCTTGAGGTCACTCGCACTCTTATGATTCAAATGAATGTTCCCAAACAATATTGAAATATCGCGGTTTCTACCGCCTGCACTCTCATTAACCGCATGCATTCTACTATTCTCAATTTTGCTGTTCCCTTCAATTTTCTTTTTCCCTCCAAACCTTCTTTTTTCCATCACCCCTCGCGTGTTTGACTGCGTGTGCTTTGTTCATAATTTTGACCCGTCCATTGACAAATTTGCTCCACGTGTCACTAAATGTATGTTTTTTGGTTATTCCCGTACTCAGAAGAGCTACGTTTGTTTCTTTTCCAAGGATCAGATGGTTGTTACTTCTGCTGATGTCACCTTTCTCGAAGATCAACAATATTATTCTCAAACACCCGATTCTTCACTTCCGCCATATCTTCCGCGGCCTGCTATCCCTGTTACTTCAAACCTTCTGATGGGGGACCATCGGGCGCATCTCGGCGCAAGGCGGGCCCCACCTTCGTATATTCGCGTCAACGGGCTTGATCGGACCGGCGATCCGCCACCGCGGATGTGTCCGGCTCGTCGTTTCGACTCAGTTTCATATATGACATTTTATATTTTGGATTTTATTTCATGTACTTATGGGATCGGAACCGCCGGCCAATCATAGCCGTCGATTCCGGTTGCCCTAATTCCATTCTCCTATAAATAGAAGTGTTAGGGCTGCAGGAATTTTATTGCTGAAGTTGGAGAGGATCTTCTTCCTTGCTTCCGGTGATCGTTCCACGGTGCCGACGCCGTGGAGCCCTTGGTGCCGACGCCTTGGGGTAAGTTTCCTTATTTTCCCTCCCCCTTTCCCTAATCCTTGCTGCCGCCTACAGTCCCTAGCCGCCCGCCCCTCCTAACAGCCGCACCACCACCCCCCTGTCCGCCCGGTTTGGGCTGCCGGAACCCCACCGCCCAGTCCTCCTTCCCCCCCCCGCTGGTTTTCCCCCGTGTAACCCTCCCCTCCAGCCTTCCCGTGCAGCCACCGAACAGCCCCCTTACCTTCCCCTCCACAGCCACCAAACTCAGCCCCACCAGCCACATATTCAGCCCTCACCGGATCTGGACAGATCCGACCAGATCTGTCCAGATCGGGCTGGATCCCGCCGGAACCAGTCCGGCAACCCCAAACAACCCTCCTCCACCCCCCAAACAGCAGCCCTTTCATTCCCCCACGTGGATCCACCTTCCCCCTTGCCCGATCTCGTCTCAACACCACCCGGAAGTCCATCCAAGCCTCCGAAATTTCAGATCTACGTATATTTCCTGCAGCCCGAATTTTAATTCAGCACTTTGTACTTGTTTATGTGGATTTTATTGTTGATGGTTTAATATATGTTGTGCACGTTGTGGATCTTGTGATCGACGGAATTATAGCACGTTGTATTCGCCTGTGAATCTCTTGCCTTGCAGGACGCTTTATTCGCCGCGCGCTTAAATTAGCCCTCCGTGCGGAGGAACGCTATTGCCTAAATTGCTGAATAGAAATCGTTTCTCTTGCTCAGAATGAATGTAATGATTTATATGTTGACTTGTTGCTTAAATTAATTTAACGCCTGATTAGTTTCACCTCGCATATAGTCATTGGTTAGGGTGAGTCCACCCCCCACTTCACTAGCAGGTGTTTTAGGAGTTCACCCCACAGCCTACCCTACATCAGTTGGTATCAGAGCCCAAGGTTGGGCCATTGTGCATGCTCCGTAGTGGTAGGACATTTAGAAGCATGGTAGATCCACCAGTCACCAACGACCGGGCAGCGGGCTCGAATTCGAGTACCGCTACCACCGACTTCCAGCGCCTTATTCTAGAACGCTTTGACGCAATGGGTACCCAGTTCGAGAATGTGCGTCACGATATCGCCGCGGTGACTCGTCGTCTAGATCTGATAGAGCACGCTAGAGATACCCCCTCCCTTCATGACGATGAGATCGCGGGTGACCCGGGAGAGTCTCCCCGTCGCGGGCAGCGGGTCAGAGATGATCCGCCACCGGCAGATCGCTACCACCGTGAGGTCCCCGTGAGAGTCCCCACCCCGCCTGCATGGCGGAATCCTGAGCCAGCACGTGGCCGACCCCCGCCCCCGCGGGAAGATTACCGCATGCCACGTCATCCTGGCCTGAGGGACCATGTCCCTCCACACGATCGCCGTGACCATCGTCGAGACGAGTATTACCCGCCGGGTCGACGTGAGCGCGGGCCCCCGCCCGCTCGGCACGACTATGACCGGGACGACGATCCTGATGAGTATCCTGACCCGCGGAGAGGTGATCGCGGTTTTGACATCACCCGTAGGATTCGCCTCGATGCCCCGACATTCGATGGTCGCCTGGATCCCAAAGGCCTTTAGTGATTGGCTCCTGGACATGGATCATTATTTTGATTGGTACGACATGAGTGATGAGCGTTGTGTCCGGCTCGCCAAGATGAAGTTAGTCGGGCAGGCCAAGGTATATTGGATTAGTGTCGAGAGATCCTTAGAGCGTGACGGTTATTACCCTATCACCAGATGGGGAGAGATGAAGCAGAGGCTGAGCGAGAAGTACCTCCCTGCGTCCTATCGGGATCAGTTATTCGAGCAATTACAGAACTTGCGTCAGGGAACGCTTACGGTGGCCGAATATATGGCTCGATTCGACGAGCTAGTTGTTAGGAGCGATATTTCGGAGGAGCCTATTGCCACCGCCTCTCGATTCAAGGCTGGCCTCCGCTCGGATCTCCGGAGAGAGCTGATTCCCCATCGCTTGGAGACTGTAGATCAAATATTCCAGCTCGCTCTAGAGTATGAGCAGTACCTTCGTGCCCCTAGTACGAAGCAGTTTCCTTCCCGGACGGATTCGTCAACGTTTAGGAAGCCCGCTCCCGCCCAGACTGCTGCAGCCACCTCATCCCCCCGAGTCACTCCTGACTTGAAGGGGAAGGCTGTCGCTACCGAGGGCCAGAGGCCTGGGGGTATACCAGTGTTTTAGGTGCGGAGGTAGAGGACACGTGGCGGCCCACTGCCCCACACGTAGTCTATTGATTGAGGACGAGGAGCCCGATTTAGAGGGTGATGTGGAGATTACTGAGGAGGTCACTGCCACCGTTGAGGAGGGCTGGGAGAGCGACGCTGAGCGATCGTTAGAGGTGGGAGTGGTCAGGCGCTTTCTGCATACCCCACGAGCTGATGAGGATTGGCGCCGCACCACCATTTTCTACACGTATTTCCCGAGTGCAGGCGGCCCCTGCAAGTTGGCTATTGATAGCGGGAGTTGCGTGAACATCGTGGCCCAGAAGGGTCTAGACCGTATGCAGGTGAAGGCGGAGCCTCACCCACATCCTTATCGTGTCATCTGGGTTGATAAGACAGCTATCCAGGTTACCCAAGCGCTGTCTCGTTCCGATCACCATAGCATCTTTTGAGGACCGAGTTTGGTGCGATGTCATCCCTATGGATGTCGCCCACGTCCTGCTGGGCCGCCCTTGGTTATTTGATCGCGATGTCACGTGCTTCGGTCGGATCGAACACGTGTGTCTTCTATGATAAGGGGCGGAAGATCACCTTATCCCCCACCCAGCCCAGAGAGAGACCTAAGGGCCGGGTCGAGCCGTCCACTAGCACGATTGCTTCGAGACCCGTGCATATCCTGAGGCGTAGTGAGTTTCTGAGAGATAGCACTGATGCTGGTATCATGTATGTAGTGGCAGCCACTATGGCTTCTGATTGCCCTACACCTGAGGTTTCCCCTGCCGTGCGACCGTTACTAGATGAGTTTGCGGACATTATGCCAGAGGAGCTCCCTGATGAGTTACCCCCTCTGCGGGACATCCAAGCACGCTATAGACTTAGTCCCGGGGGCCTCGCTCCCCAATCTGCCACATTATCGCATGAATCCCGTTGAGCACGCTGAGCTCAAGAGGCAGGTTGATGAGCTTCTTCGGAAGCAGTTTATCCGCGAGAGCTTGAGTCCGTGTGCCGTCCCCGCCCTTCTTACCCCTAAGAAGGACGGCAGTTGGCGCATGTGCATTGATAGTAGAGCTATCAACAAGATTACTGTGAAGTATCGTTTCCCGATCCCTCGTCTAGATGACCTATTAGACACGATGTCCGGAGCTCAGATCTTCTCGAAGATCGATCTCCGAAGCGGGTACCACCAGATTAGGGTCCGCGAGGGAGACGAGTGGAAGACGGCGTTCAAGACGAAAGACGGTCTGTATGAGTGGTTGGTCATGCCATTTGGGCTCTCGAACGCCCCGAGCACGTTTATGCGAGTCATGACCCAGGTTCTGCGGCCCTATATGGGCAAATTCCTAGTCGTTTACTTTGACGACATTTTGATCTATAGCCACACTGAACCTGATCACCTTGAGCACTTGAGACTCCTATTCGATATTCTCCGAAAGGAGAAGCTGTTTATCAATCTGAAGAAGTGCTCCTTCCTATCGGAGTCCGTCCACTTCTTGGGATTTATTATCTCCTCCTCAGGCGTGTCAGTTGACCCTGAGAAGGTCCAGTCCATCCGTGAGTGGCCCGTGCCTTCGACCATTCATGAGGCTCGTAGCTTTCATGGACTGGACTACCTTTTATAGGAGATTTGTTAGGGGTTTTAGCTCGATCATGGCCCCCTTTACTAGCTGCCTGCGTAAGGGAGATTTCCAGTGGACCGCCGCGGCCACTCGAGCATTTGAAGAAATTAAGGACAAGCTGACGTCCGCCCCCGTTCTGCGACTCCCCGATTTTAGTAGGGCCTTCGAGGTCGCGTGCGATGCATCGGGTGTGGGTATCGGAGGAGTGTTAAGTCAAGAGGGACACCCGGTTTCTTACTTTAGTGAGAAACTGAATGAAGCCAAGCAAAAATACTCGAATTACGATCGAGAATTTTATGCTATTGTCCAGTCTTTGCGGTATTGGAGACACTACCTCCTTCCCCGGGAGTTTGTGCTATATTCGGATCACCAGGCCCTACGCTACCTCGACTCCCAGAGGAAGCTGAGTCATCGCCATGCGAAGTGGGTAGAGTATTTACAGGATTTCCACTACGTTCTCAAACATCGCGCCGGTGTTGAGAACAAACCCGCCGACGCACTCAGTCGTCGAGTCTCTCTACTTCACACATTGAGGGCCCAGGTGGATGGTTTCGAGAGGGTGATTTTGGACTACCCCACTTGTCCAGATTTTGCTGAGATTTACACCGCGTTATCGAGGGACCCTCCAGATCCTGTTGAGGGGTTTCGGATCATTGATAGGTATTTGTTCCGGGGCTCCCGCCTGTGTGTGCCCAATACCTCATATCGTGACTATTTAGTTTGGGAACTACACGCCGGGGTGCCGCCGGCCATTTTGGGCGAGATAAGTCGATTGCTATAGTAGAAGATCGTTTCTATTGGCCGAGTCTGAAGAGAGATGTGGCTCGTATCGTTCGACACTGCCGTGTGTGCCAAACGGCCAAGGGAACGAAGCAGAACACGGGCTTATACACTCCTTTACCCGTTCCCCACCGTCCTTGGGAGGACATTAGTATGGACTTCGTGCTGGGACTCCCGCGCACCCTGCGGAAACACGATTCTATCTTTGTTGTGGTCGACCGGTTCTCTAAGATGGCGCACTTTATTGCATGTAGCAAGACCGCCGATGCTCCCCGCGTCGCGGCCTTATTTATGAGCGAGGTCTTTAGACTACACGGTCTCCCAAAGTCCATCGTGTCCGATCGGGACGTGCGGTTCGTTAGTTATTTTTGGAAGACGTTGTGGCGGAAAACAGGAACTACTCTTAAGTTCTCGTCCGCATACCACCCTCAGACGGACGGTCAAACCGAGGTGGTGAATAGAAGTTTAGGTAGCCTGCTGAGATGTCTAGTTGGAGAGCATGCCTCTAGTTGGGACTCGGTGCTCCCTATAGCGGAGTTTGCATACAATAGTTCCATCAATAGGTCGACTGGTCTGAGCCCGTTTCAGGTGGTGTCAGGTTATGACCCTAGGAAGCCTATTGATCTTTTACCAGTCCCGACTGAGTCACGTCCTAGTGAGTCTGCTGAGTCCTTCACACGTCATTTGCATGAGTTGCATGAGTCTATCAGGCGTAAAATCAATTTAAGCAACGAACATTATAAAGAACTGACAGACAGACATAGGCGGGAGAAACATTTTTCTGGTTGGCGAACAGGTGATGGTGCGAGTTCGTGCGGAGCGGCTCCCTCAGGGGCCTGCTAAGAAACTGAGCGCCAGGCGAATTGGGCCCTACACTGTTTTGAGGCGGATCGGGTTGAATGCTTACGAGCTGGACATTCCTGCGAGCATGGGTATCCACCCTGTGTTCAATATTGAGGACCTGACACCTTACTTTCCACCCCACGAGTACCCCGATCCCTACCTTGGCGGCCCTCCCGAGCCTCTACCACCACCCCGTTCTCCCACCACCCAGCCTCCCCTTGACTCCCACTCCCCCAGGAATTCACCGCCAGTGGCTTCACCTGTGGCACCACCACCATCACCGGACCACTTCTCCCGAGAGCTGAGGGTCGAGCAGATTACAGAGATCATTGCACATGAGTTCGTCCCTTCCACTGACGGACCCGTGTGCCGCTACTTGGTTCGCTGGTTTGGACGTTCTTCTTCCGACGATACTTGGATTGCTGCTGCTGAGCTTGATCAACTCGCTCCCGGACTTCGACTACAGTACGATCGTCTCCATTCATCGGAGATGAAGGCTTTTCAGTCGGGGGGAGTTGATGGGGGACCATCGGGCGCATCTCGGCGCAAGGCGGGCCCCACCTTCGTATATTCGCGTCGACGGGCTTGATCGGACCGGCGATCCGCCACCGCGGATGTGTCCGGCTCGTCGTTTCGACTCAGTTTCATATATGACATTTTATATTTTGGATTTTATTTCATGTACTTATGGGATCGGAACCGCCGGCCAATCATAGCCGTCGATTCCGGTTGCCCTAATTCCATTCTCCTATAAATAGAAGTGTTAGGGCTGCAGGAATTTTATTGCTGAAGTTGGAGAGGATCTTCTTCCTTGCTTCCGGTGATCGTTCCACGGTGCCGACGCCGTGGAGCCCTTGGTGCCGACGCCTTGGGGTAAGTTTCCTTATTTTCCCTCCCCCTTTCCCTAATCCTTGCTGCCGCCTACAGTCCCTAGCCGCCCGCCCCTCCTAACAGTCGCACCACCCCCCCTGTCCGCCCGGTTTGGGCTGCCGGAACCCCACCGCCCAGTCCTCCTTCCCCCCGCTGGTTTTCCCCCGTGTAACCCTCCCTCCAGCCTTCCCGTGCAGCCACCGAACATCCCCCTTACCTTCCCTCCACAGCCACCAAACTCAGCCCCACCAGCCACATATTCAGCCCTCACCGGATCTGGACAGATCCGACCAGATCTGTCCAGATCGGGCTGGATCCCGCCGGAACCAGTCCGGCAACCCCAAACAACCCTCCTCCACCCCCCAAACAGCAGCCCTTTCATTCCCCCACGTGGATCCACCTTCCCCCTTGCCCGATCTCGTCTCAACACCACCCGGAAGTCCATCCAAGCCTCCGAAATTTCAGATCTACGTATATTTCCTGCAGCCCGAATTTTAATTCAGCACTTTGTACTTGTTTATGTGGATTTTATTGTTGATGGTTTAATATATGTTGTGCACGTTGTGGATCTTGTGATCGACGGAATTATAGCACGTTGTATTCGCCTGTGAATCTCTTGCCTTGCAGGACGCTTTATTCGCCGCGCGCTTAAATTAGCCCTCCGTGCGGAGGAACGCTATTGCCTAAATTGCTGAATAGAAATCGTTTCTCTTGCTCAGAATGAATGTAATGATTTATATGTTGACTTGTTGCTTAAATTAATTTAACGCCTGATTAGTTTCACCTCGCATATAGTCATTGGTTAGGGTGAGTCCACCCCCCACTTCACTAGCAGGTGTTTTAGGAGTTCACCCCACAGCCTACCCTACATCACCTTCCACCTCTCTTTCCCACGCCAATCCCACCAACCCCACCTCTCCTTCCCACACCAATCCCACCCAAACCACCTCTCATCCGTATGTATACTTGTCGTCCTCCTTCGTCTACTATCCTACGGGAGATGTCCTCCTCTAATGATAGTTTGCAGCCTGCAGATCCGACAACTGAGTCTACTGCACACCCGATGACGAATTATGTCTCTTTATACCGCCTCTCTCCGGAACTCCAAAAAAGTGCTCTTTCTTTATCCTCCACTACCACCCCGAATTCTGTGCAGCAGACTCCAACATCCGGGGTGGCGGACGGCTATGGACGAGGAAATGTCTGTTCTTTGGGCAAACCACACTTGAGATCTGGTTCCCCTTCCTCCTAGACATACTTGCGTGGGTTGTAAGTGAGTTTTTGTCATCAAACAGGTACAGATGTGACGGTTCAACCTTTGAAATCTCGTTTAGTAGCTCGCAGTTTTACTCAACAATAAGGTCCAAATTATGATGAGACCTTTTCTCCAGTTGCTAAACTCAATATTGTTCGTGTTTTGATCTCCCTCGCTGTTCATCGCCACTGGCCGTTGCACTAATTGGATGTCAAAAATGCTTTTCTTAATGACGATTTGCATGAGATCGTTTATATGCAACAACCTCCCGGGTTTGAGACTATGAATGAGTCTCTTATCTGTTGTCCGAAGAAGTCACTTTATGGTCTCAAACAGTCTCCTCGGGCATGGTTTGAAAAATTCAGTCAGACCGTTAGTGTTGTTGGGTTCACTCGGAGTTCAACCGATTTCTCTTTAGTCACTCGTCATCGTCCTACAAACACAATGATTCTTTTGGTACATGTGGATGATATTCTGATTACAGGAGACGATCTTACAGGAATATATATGATCAAACAACATCTGACGACTGTGTAAGGACCTGAGAAGCCTTCAATATTTTCTTGGTCTTGAGGTGGCTCGAAGACCTGATGGGCTTGTGTTATCTCAAAGAAAGTACTGTCTTGACTTATTTAATGATGTTGGCTGCTCTGGGTGCAAGCTTGCCGACACTCCCATGGATATCAATCACAAGCTCTGCGCTCATGCCTCAGACTCTGATTTGCTCCTTCCAAACCCAAAGTATTATCGTCGTCTTGTGGGAAAACTGATATATCTTACTGTTACTAGACCTGATATATCATTTGTTGTTGGAGTTGTCAGACGATTCATGCATGAGTCACATATTTCTCATCTCCAGGCAGTCAAGTGCATTCTTCGATACTTGAAGACTGCTCCTGGACAGGGACTTGTATACAAGCCATCTTTATCTCTCTTATCTCTGAGTGCATATTCAGACGTTGATTATGCTGGTTCTTTGGATGATTGTCGTTCCACAAGTGGATACTGCAGTTACTTTGGTGGACATCTCATTACATGACGCTACAAGAAACCGTCTTTTGTTGCTCGCTCATCTGTTGAGGCCGAGTATCGTTCGATGATAACGGTTGTGTCTGAGCTTACATGGCTTGATGGTCTCCTTGATGATTTAGGAGTCAAGCTTTCCTCACCTGCCACGACAGTCAAGCTGCCATACACATTGTCAAGAATCCCGTTATCCATGAACGGATGAAACACATTGAAGTTGATTGTCATTTCATTCGGTAAAATATTCAGTTGAAGAAGACAGAGTTAATGCATGTTCCCGCTGCTTAGCAAGTTGGTGACATCCTCACCAAGGCCTTACCACAACCTCTCTACTATCAGTTCTTGTCCAAGCTTGGTGCCTACGATTTGTTCGCTCCGACTTGCGGGGGAGTGTTGAAGGAAATATGTAAAGACCCATTAGTGAAGACCCATTTAGTCACTTAGCTAGGAATTTTAGTCCCACATCTTGTATTGGAATTCTTCTCCTCTCTCTCTTCCTATATATATGTGTACACTCTCAAGTTGTATAGTAATTTTTTGGATTAATAAAATTTCTACTTCCTTTTCCACTCCTTTCTACACCTATAAGTCATTTTTCAATGAATGAAAGGAGAAAGAGGGAGTTATATAGTAATGTATATGGTGAATCAATACAACAATAACAACACTCAAGCCTTTATCCTACTATAGTGGGGTCGGCTATATGGATCTTTTGACGTCATTGTGCCCTATCTTTTGTCATAATTTCACTAATGCCTAAGTACATCATGTCTTTCCTTATAGTTTCATTCCAAGTCTTTATTGGTCTACCCCTTACTCGTTTAACATGCCTAGTGACTAGACTCTCACAATGCCTAACTTGTGCTTCTAATGGTCTCATTTGTACGTGTCCAAACCATCTTAATCGAGCGTCTCACATCTTTTCTGCAATTGGTGCTACTGTCTTATCCTTGATACATTCATTCCGAATTTTATCCAAGATTGTACAGTAATACTGTATTGTGTCTGTCAAAATAACTCTCCAATGATATTCCAGAAACCATATTAATTAATTAATAATAATTAAAGCATAATATGTGACACAAAATTCGGGAATAATTATTCTCATACATTTGCATTACACTATATTGTGATTATTTAATTCCTCAGAGTTCTTTATTTAACACATTTTTTACAATGAGCTTGTGTTTTCTCCTGTACTCCACAGTACTCTCGCTGCTCAGTCTCCCATGTACCACAGTACTCTCGCTGCTCAGTCTCCCATGTACTTGCGAGCACCGGTGAATGAGGCGAATGCCCGTGGCTACAAAAAATTATGGCAATTACTATGAGCACCACAATATTCGTTTTTAGCACCCATTTTCTTCATTTCACCTAAGAGTTCATTTGGTTCGACCGAATTGAAATTGAGAAATTGGAATTCGTCAATTCCAAAACCCGCGGGAATTATGGCTTTACCAAATTCCAATTATGATGTTTGACTATGTTGTGGGTCATTTGAGGCTCTTGGTAGACCTGTCTAAATTGGACCGTCTTAGCTCTCGAGCGGTCGAGCGCTCAAACAGTCACAAAAAAGAGTAGGCAATGAAGTTTTTTTACGTGGAAAACCCGGAAATAGGGTGAAAAACCACGTGGTTGGATCAGTGCCGACCAAACTTCACTATTTGATATTGTTTACAAGGCTTTGGAGAGAATGCGAAGGCGATAGACAACTACTCGTTACAATTTGGGGGAGAGAGATATGTTCAGAGGGTGACAAGCTACCGCTCACGAAACGAAGTGTTTATCTTTGTCCGCGGTGGAGAGCTTGCGTCTTGAGGTCCGGGTAGATTTCTTTTTGCGCTTTGAAGCCGGAGCGGAGAGTGCTTGCAGATGGTCGGCGAATAATGACTGCTGAGCTTGCTACGAGCGATGAATGCGATGCACGCACGGTGTTGACAACGTAGTCTGCGGAGCACTTTGCACATAGGAGAAACATGGTTTTTGAAGATTTTTCAAGGTCCTTGTATATATTCAAAAGAGGTGAGGGAGAGCTCTGACGCGTAGGGGGAGAAGCCGATGAGGAGAAAAGATGGAATGAAGGAGGATCTGTGATCCTATTTATAGGCCTTAGGGGTGGTTACGGTAGTTATGCGGTTATCCACAGACCGTAACCACCCAATTTAATATTTGTAGTTCATTTTATTGTAGTTTTACGCGTACATTATTTTAACAATTTTACTATTCGCAGACCGATATAATTTTAGATATTTGCACCCACCCATAATGGGTGGTTTTGTTGGTGGTTACGCGGGTGGTTACCCGTACATCGGATGGTGGAGATCGCGTGGGGACGATCAGACGGCAGAGGATTGGCCGACTGTGGAGAGGGGCCGACTGGTGGCGGCAGTCGGCGGCAAGCCCCCGGTAGCGGGAGGCCTCCTAGGGAAGGGAGAGCGACGGCCAGGCGGGAGGCTAGCTGGGATGCCGACCGTGCCTTACGGCCGCGACCGCGAGGCACGCTTGCGGTCGACCGGTAGGCCGACCACTGGCGTGCCTTGCGGTCGCGGGCTTGCGGCCGCAAGGCGTCGCCGTGTTCAGCCGTAAGGCCGACCGAGGAGAAGTCGACCGCGTCCAACGGCTATGGGCGTGTCAGCCGAGGAGAGGCCTGTCGCGTTCGTCGGTTGTGGGTGTGCCGACCGAGGAGAGGCCGGATGCTCCTGACGGCCGCGGGCGCGCCAGCTGGCGGGTGTGCCGGCCGAGGAGAGGTCGGCCGGTGCGCCGGTCGAGGAGGGGCCGACCACACCCGACAAATGCAGGCGCGGCCGGGGGGGGGGGGGGTCGGGCTGCTTCTGCGTAGCTGCCGGTTGGTGTGAGGGCGGCAGTTAGCATGGCTGGGGGATCGTCGTGTGCGCTGTGGTAAGCGCACAAATTGTATGTGGATCGGGCACGCAGATCGCGCCCGTGGTGGTTTCCTTGATAACCCCCACTAAGTTCGTGGGTGACATAGAATTTCGGCTAGTTGCACCCTGGGATTCCTAAAAATAGAGGACCCACCGGGCGATAAGATGGAATTGGCTAAAACCCATAGGAATTGAAATTTAGTATGCTCTAAATTTACAATGTAGATGGCTGGATTTGGCGATGGGAAGCGGAATCAGGCCAAAAATGAGTAGGTTCGGCTATATGAAGGCGAATCCGGGCGACAGGAATGTGGATTCGGCGATGTAGAGCGGATCCAGGCTTTGGGAGGAGGGCCGGGTAGATGGGGGTGGCGAGATCTGGGTTGGACTGCCCAGATCTAGACAGATATAGGGAGGAGGGGGGTTGGGTGGTGGTTCCATGGAAGGGGGACGGTGGTGGCAAAACAGGCGGCTGCAAGCAGCACATTTGGCTGTCGATGGGCTGGGAGAAGGGGGTATTAGCGGTTGTAGAGGGTGGGGAGGCCGACAGTGGTGGTGGTTGTTAGCATGGAGGGAAGGGGCAGCATATCAAATAGAAATATGGGAGGAGCTGTCGACTATTGGAGAAGGGAAAAACAGGTCTGGGGGTGGATAGAAATAGCAGGGGTATAAAAGAAGGGGAGGTTGTAGTGGGAGGCTATGAAGGTGTGGTAGAGGGGATATAGGTGGGGAAAAGGAGGCTATGGTTAGGTAATATCTTGGGGAGGGAGATGAGCGTCTAGGTGTCGTCACTTAGGGTTCCATGGAGTCGGCACCGTGGGATGATTGCAGGATTCTGGAAATGAATTCTCCCAAATCTGCAATAGCCCTAAACAGCCCCCTTAACACTTCATTTATAATAAAAGAACACTAGGGCATTCCACCATCGATGACTATGATTGACCTGAGGTGGGGTTACTCAAATACATCAAAATAAATGCAAAAATAACAAAATAGTATATGAAATTGAATCAGGACACGAATTCATACGTATCCACGGAGTCAGATCATTGATCTGGGCACGCCATATATGGTAAGTTGTCAATCGGTCCCGAACGGTCCCAAAACTCGTCCTCCGCTGCGGGTCCACGTCTCTGCTCCATATCATTCTCCCCGGCTTGAAAGAATTCATCTCCTGATGATAGAGCTCAAAATTCTCTCGATGTATGCCAGGTAACACTCAATGAGGTCCACCAGAGGTCGTCCAAGTGTCGTCGATGGGTAAGTATTCTTGCCAATCAACTCCCCCCGAACGAAAAGATTTCATCTCCGATGAATGAAGACGGTCGTACTGAAGTCGAATTCCAGAGGTGAATCGATCAAGATTTGCTGGTAGTATCCAAGTGTCATCAGCGTTTGGGCGGTCCTGCCATTGTACTAAGTAACGACACAGAGGCCCGTCTGTAGTACAAACGTACTGGTGGGATCTGATCTTTGTAATGTTCTTAGTGCTCAACTCACGAGTGATGGATCCCGGTGCGATCGACGGTGCCGTGGGTGAAACTATAGAAGACGAGTCCCCGAGTGGGTGAATATCATAAATGGGTGAGTTGTGGTGACTATCAGACGTGGGGGGACTGTGTGGGTGGTAAGTCAACAGGAGTGGAGGTGTGGGTGGATGGAAGTTCCCACTGCTTGGACCGCATACCCGCGAGGCTCGTAGTACGTTGTTAGATCTTCAACATTAAATACTGGGTGAATACCCATACTTGCAGGGATATCATGCCTATAGTCATCGTCCCAATGTGACTTATGATTTAATAGGGGTCCATTCGCTTAGCACTTAGCTTTTTGGCAGACCCCAGAGGGAGCCTCTCAGGGCGGATTCGCGCCATCACCTGTTCGCCTTCCTGAAATACTTGCTCTTGCCTGCGCACATCTGCTTGGGTTATATAATTTTCATTGCTCATAATGATCCGTCAGTGGACTGACTCATGCAACTTATGCAAGTGGCTCGACAGACTCATGCAGATAATGCAAATGATGCAAATAAAATACGACAGACACTATACATTCATTAGGGGAAAATCTAATAATTATTGAGATGTCTATAAAATGTGGTGGCCTATAAGAAGGTTCTTTCGGTGGAATATAAAAATATTCGCCTAGTGGGCGACGAATATCGAAAAGACTTCTTGAGACATCGGTACTGAGCTGCAGAAATATGAGATGTCAAATACATCCTAAGGGTTGCGAGCCATCGAGAGGCTCACCTGGTGGTCGATAGAAAAGTTCACCGTGAATAATGCCAACACCCAAATGACCAGCGCAGATGCTGACAAGAGAACGCAACACAAGGGTGTGTCGGGTACCACTCAAATGATAAGACCGTCAGGTGGCTTTCCAGGAGGTATATTAGAAAAGTCATCTCGAACGTTCAGCTCGCTAGTGCGAAGGCACAAGCCAAGCATGCGAAGTTGAGTGATCCTTGGGAAGGGAAGCCAATAATGACAATATGATCCTCTAAAAGAAAACTGTCAACAAAAATAGTGTCTACAAAAATAAATGGGACATCGTCAACAAATTCAATGCTAGACTCATAACCTTCCCAAGGGAGTAATGGCTCATCAGAAGTCTCATCGAGTGGTCCAACAATGAAGTCAATTAGTAGTGGGATGATCCTCCATATGAGGATTGTCAATAGAGGTCGTGTCCTCATAAGCGGGAAGGGCAGTCACTATGAGGTCAACGCTAGACTCTAGGCTCTCGATTGCAATATGACTCGGGACGTTGCTAACGGAAGAGTAAGAAAAATCCAAACTCAATAATAGGCCATACGTATAATGTCGAGTCCCAACTTTCTAGCTGACGGGGAAACTAAGTCTAAATGAGGTGTAGAATTTGGATATACCACTACAGTATCACTGGATTTCTAGTCCCCACTCTCGTGATCACGCTCGCTAGACATACTAGTATCACTCTCCACCTGTATGAAATGATCATGATTGGATTGGGCTCTAAGATCAAGTGGGAACCGAGGCTCATTCTGTCACGACTCGTCTCGACAAAAGTTAGAGTGCGCTTCGGGGGAAGTCGTGATGCCACAGACATGGGCGGAAAGAAAGTCATGCCTGCTAAGGCGAATGCAGAGAACACTGAAAATAGTTTTAAAGTAATTAATTTGGAGAAAAACAATTTAATTTTTTTATGCGGAAGCTTTCAAAGTTTTAAATGCATATGTATTTTGTAAGATTCATGTTTTACAAGCTACTACCAACGTTTTAAAAACCGGACCGGACCGGCCGGTCCGACCGGTTGAACCGCCGACCGGTTCTCCGGGCGGTCCGGTCTGGTTTCTAAAACCGGCCTGGTCAAGAACCGGCCAGGAACCGGAAAACCGGCCGGTTGAACCGGATAACCGGAAACCGGGCCGGTTTTTGGCTAACCGGGCGGTTCACAAAATCAGTATTAATTTTAAGCGTTTGTTAACCGCAGCCCGTTATTGGCTAGTCGCACCCCAAAATCTCAAAAAATTTCGCTCCTTTTCGAAATACGCCTTGTACATGCAATATTAGGAAAAGTGCTCAACACGAAAGTTGTAGATCACTTTTCCTAAAAATGCATGTACAAGACGTACTTTCGAAATATGGTCAGGTTTTGCGCCCTTCAGAAATACGCCTTGTACATGCAATTTCAGGAAAAATGTTCAACACGAAAGTTGTAGATCTAGTCAAGATCTACAACTTTCGTGTTGAACACTTTTCCTAAAATTGATGTACAAGACGTATTTTGAAAAAGTGTGAAAAATTAGGAGATTTTGGGGTGCGACTAGTCAATAACAGGTTGCGGTTAACAATCGCCTAATAAAAAAAATTAACAATCACCTAATAAAAGTGTGAAAAGTTAGGAGACCTTGCAGTCATTAATGTCAAAACGGTTCAACTCCGGTTCAACTCTGGTTCAACCGGTCAAACCGGTTAAACCTTGAACCTCTCTCATGACCGGTTCTATGTCCGGTCCGGTTCTCAAAACCTTGGCTACTACTATAGTTTTCATGTCATTATGATGCAACAGAGAGTGCACATGCGTTATATTCAGATTCTAGTACATAAATATTTATATAGCCTAGCGGTTGTCCATGTATTACTATTCATAATTATCACATAAAGAAAACCACTGACAGTAAAAGAAGTGAATCAAAAACATCAAACCTGACACGGCTAGAAGATCAATCATCGAAAAGCAGAAACTTGATGCAGATCGGGCACAGGAACCTGGCGGCGCTGACACGAAAGCTAAGACAATTCCAAAACACAAAGAAAAATCCACAGAACATTGAAATAAACAGAATGAGCAAAGTAAAATACAACACAGTAATAAAAGCAGAAAAGTATGAATACCGGATTCTCATGAAACAAAACTATCCGGACAAACAAACAAAGGCTAAACAGAACAAGCTATTATAATAGACTACACTCCGGAGAATAACTAAAAAATTCATGTAATATGTTGTAAGATATGTGATCGATGAAGGGTGTAGGTGCTATAGTGGACGCACATGGGACTCATGATTAGATCTGTGTGCAAGTCTTCTCGGAAAAGTAATCCTGCTTGTCGTGACCATGACAACAGACAGATGCCAGTTAGACGCTACAGTTCAAGGATTTGCTCACAACCACAGATTTGTTTTCGAGTTTCATACGAGATTATTTATCATATTATTTTGTGACAACATTATGAGAGGAAACTTCAGATCGTGAAACAGATTCACGTCAACGAGAAAGATCAGATTGGAAATAAGTTTTACTCGGGTCTTACAATCATACAGACATCAGAAATCAGACAGATATCAGAAACCAGACATACATCAGAAACTGGATTCGACGACACAACAGGAATCAAACAGTGAGTTTTGACTCTTGCGAGTTCGAGGGGTTAAGGTCATAATAACCGGAAAATTTTTCGAGTAAAAAGCAGAGGTAAGTTGAAGTGTATTGGATCGGAGATGTCAAGAATTCGCCTTGGTTAACAATTTTTAGGGCACAGTTATCTTCCAAGAAAAATATGCGTTCACTACCGAGCATGATATCGAATCACCAAATATATATTTGTTATCCATAATTCGTTACAAGTGTGATTTTTCAATTCAAAAGTGTATACGGTACGAGCGTGATATAACCCAACAATCTTTAAATCACTAGTCAGGGGCCTTAACAATGATCATTCAAATTTATTAATGCTCGTGTTCAAACTTACTGTTCTCAAATTGTTCATCAAAAGAGGCAAAATTCATCAAAGTGAGAATCCAATTAAAATTTCATCCTTATACTATCACATGTCAATTTCAATAGTCTAAACCCTACACTATTCATTTATCCTGTTCGGCGCTCATGAATTAAGATCATTTGACACATCAACTATAAACAGGGATGCAGACATGAAATCAAAGGACAAATACAATAAGTTTAACGCAATGTTTGCAAGAGAGAGAGATCTCTACTTGCCTGAAGGAGGCTGAATCTGACGGCGACGGCTAAGCGACGCAAGCAGGATTTAGAAATCCTAATCGGACATGTTCTGGTACAAACACAGACAATATCTGATTATTTGACAAGACGGAAAACCGAACGTTAGGACAACAATTTATGCAAGGAACAAATAAGAGCGAGGTTAGAGATTTACCTCCCTCAAGGGTGAGGGGCGAAGAGACTCCTACGCGAAAACGAAGACATGGCGGCGCTTAGGCTTGGGAAAAACCCTAATTCGGAGAGGGATTCCATCACTTGAGTCGCGGAGCGGCGCCGGAAAAACACGCATAGAAGGGTTAGACTATAACAAAGGGGGCAAGATGTGAAAAACAAGTTCTACACAATTATTTGGAGGCAAATAATTCCCAAGAAAATTAGGGAAACTAAAAAGAGAGGGAAAATAGTGAGTTTCTTACCCAAGGAGAACAAATCCGAGCTCACGGAGGAGAGAGAACCAAACCCTAGACATTTCTCGCCACAAATCCCGGCCAAGACGAAGAATAAGAGGCAAATTACGGTTGCTGGAGGGAGAAGAGGCGGCTGCCCTCGCTAATCGATGAAGAGGAGGCCTTGCCGGCCCAAGGAGAAAGAGGGAAGGGAGCAGTCGGCGACCTGAGAAGGAGAAGCCGTAGGAAGCTGCCGGCCCTAGCAAAGGAGGAGGGGAGGTTGTCGACCAAAGCAAGAGGGGGAGAAGCCAGAGGAGGCGTCGGCGGGAGCAGGGATCGGGGATTGCGATGCGACCTGCGGGAGACGGGGGAGGAATCAGGAGCATGGTATCTCGCGGCTTGCAGGATGCGGGAAATGAGCGGGATACGGGAGTCGGGGTTGTTTGCAGGTTGCGAAAACCCTGGGTCCACGAGTTTTAAGGAGGGGTGGCTGGCTCGGTTAGGGATTTGGAGGGATTAGGATTTTTAATAGTATTATTATTATAAGTCTTAAAACCGGGTTGTTACACATTCAGACGAGAAGACTCAAGATCAGGTGTTATGTCTCACATGTCAGTGAGAGCACCACTAGACACGTCAATGGTTTGACCTAAATTCCTCGGCTTTCTCTGATTGATTCTTCTTAAGAAAGATTTCATGTGTTCAAAATGAGCATCCAAGTGATCAAGTTGATAAAATACTAACCGTTGAAATTTGGCTTCAGGTATCTCAAATTGTGGAACACTATGAGGGTCTTGACATGTGATGCGATCTTGGCGATGATGATCTTTATAGGGCTCTCTAGAGTCATCTAGACGGTTGTTCCTAATATAATCAGATCGTGCTCGTGGGTGAACGTGATCCTTATGAACGGGCGACGACGGGCGAGGATGATCGACCTGATAGTATGAGGACCTATCTGGTAGAACTCTATGGGATCGAACATATACTAACTCTGATTCCTCTAATAGTGGAGAAGAGTAACGATGATGACCCGAACGGTACTCAGTCCTACCATCATAAGATCAGAGAGAGGTGTAATGATGATAATGTGAGAATCTTTCATCATGATGTTTATTTCTAGCATAATGGAATCGTCTCATATGGTCGACACGATTTCTAGAAGTGGTGTGCCACAGACGATAATAATCATCATAATAACGTGAGGATTTCTCTGAAGAGGTTCTATGGGATCGTGTATATGTAGACTCGAATACCCAAATAGAGGAGAGGAATGTCAACGATAAGTAGCCATGGGTGATCCTAAAGACTCTATATGACCTACCACTACGGAGCATGCAAGCGACACAACCTGGCTCTGATACCAATTGATGTAGGGTAGGCTAAGAGGTGTATAAATCCAAGATTATTAGGGATGTGGAAAAGAACCTGACACGCGAACTGTAGTCTATATGCACTGATACTGTCGGTGAAGACGACAAATTAATACAAGCAATAAAATAATCAACTCATGCAACAATATTTAAAAGCAGAAAAAACGTTCATTTAGCAAAACATTTAATGATTTTCCTCCGCTCAGAGTGTCAAAGCAAAGCGCGCGACAAATGAGTCCCACCTGCAAATTACAAGCAATTTGAGACTATCTATCCACAAATAATTTATCTTAAGTAAGTATAGAATCCAAACCAATAATAATAATACTGAAAATAATAGTTCAATTCGACAAATGACTCACCGAATAGAGGAGCGATCCAATGTAGAACTTGAGGCGGGGTGACAACGTGGACGGCTGGATTTGACGGTGGGAAGCGGAACTGGACCAGAAATGAATAGATCTGGCTATATGGAAGCTGTTGAAACCAAAAATGGCCTCTGTGGAGTTCGGGGTCCCTGGAAAGGGGTGACCTCACACCTACTACACTCAAGAGAACGTCACGGACCAAAGGATCAAGAAGCTAGGAACATACCCTCGGCTCTAGCGCGGAGGTCCCACCTCACACCCGAAAGGCTACCTGAGCACTTCCCCTCCCTAGCCAATGCTCGAGCCAGGGTGCCTTGGAGGAGCTCTCTCTACTCTACCAAGAAGAAGCTAAGAGAGGAGGAAGCAAGGAAAGTGCTCTCCAAAGGCACCCAAGGGGGTCTATTTATAGTTTTCCAAATCCCATGGACCAAAATGACCGAAATACCCTTACGCCCAATAAGCCATGAGCCAATAGAAAACAGCCACGCTGGGGGGTAAAGGGGTAATCCCCCCCGAGGGCCAAATGGTAAAACCGCAGGGTCCACTAGGGTCTAGGGGGCGGAGGGCGAACCCTCCCCGGACTAGCCACCTGGGGCGAGAAGGTTGGCCGCCCGGTCTCTGGGGCGAGAGGGCTGGCCGCCCCGTCTCGCCCGCGCCAGCTCGCCACCTGGGCGGGCTGGCCGCCCAGTCGCCCCCGCGAGCCGCCACCTGGGGCGAGAGGGCTGGCCGCCCCGTCTCGCCCCGCGAGCTCGCCACCTGGGGCGAGACGGCTGGCCGCCCAGTCTCGCCCCGCGAGCGCTCGCCACCTGGGGCGAGAGGGCTGGCCGCCCAGTCTCGCCCCGCGAGCTCGCCACCTGGGGCGAGAGGGCTGGCCGCCCAGTCTCGCCCCGCCCCGCGAGCTCGCCACCTGGGGCGAGAGGGCTGGCCGCCCAGTCTCGCCCCGCGAGCTCGCCACCTGGGGCGAGAGGGCTGGCCGCCCAGTCTCGCCCCTGCCCAAGGCCAGGGTGCCGGGGGCGGGATCCTGGTATCCAGCCAGTCCCGCCATCCCACCTCGCACCGAGCACGCCAGGGGGGGTGCCGGCCATCTTGCCGCACCCGCCCCTCTAAAGGGCCCGTGAGAAGATGTTGATTTTTCCTCCCCCTACTAGTATGTTTCCAAGCCAGAGCCAAAATTGGCCACCGAGAGTGCAAAATCTCCAAAAAGCTTAAAAACGTGTTTGCCTTGTTTGGGGCCCACTCTTCGCGAATACGAGGTTGTACACAATCCCCGCTCTTTTCGAGGCTGTCACAAGCTCGAAAAAAAACATCCAACCCAACGTATTCGCGGAGTGTAACTTTCCTGCGGGGTCAACTTGCCATGCCAGCTATGGGAGCCTGGGTGGCGAGACCTCCTCTGGGTGAAAACACTAGCCTCCCCGAGGGGTCAACCTGTCAAGCCAGCTGATGAGAGCCTGGGTGACGAGACGGCCTCGGGGTGGAAATACTTAGCCTCCACGAGAGGTACCACCGGCCCTGCTAGCTAGTGAGAGCCTGACAGCGGAATCATCATCGGAGCTAAGGACTTGGGCTACCACGAGAGATCAACCTGCCTTGCCAGCTAGTGAGAGTCTGGCCGCGGAATCATCATCGGAGAAAAGGATTTGGGCTACCACGAGAGATCAACCAGCCTTGCCAGCTAGATGAGAACCTGACCGCGGAATCATCATCGGGGCAAAGGACTTGGGCTACCACGAGAGATCAACCAGCCTTGCCAGCTAGATGAGAGCCTGACCGCGGAATCATCATCGGAGCAAAGGACTTGGGCTACCACGAGAGATCAACCAGCCTTGCCAGCTAGATGAGAGCCTGGCGGCGGAATCATCATCGGAGCAAAGGACTTGTGCTACCACGAGAGATCGACCAGGCTTGCCAGCTAGATGAGAGCCTGGCCGCGGAATCATCATCGGAGCAAAGGACTTGGGCTACCACGAGAGATCAACCAGCCTTGCCAGCTAGATGAGAGCCTGGCGGCGGAATTATCATCGGAGCAAAGGACTTGGGCTAGCACGAGAGATCAACCAGCCTTGCCAGCTAGATGAGAGTCTGACCGCGGAATCATCATCGGAGCAAAAGACTTGGGCTACTACGAGAGATCAACCAGCCTTGCCAGCTAGATGAGAGCCTGTCCGCGGAATCATCATCGGAGCAAAGGACTTGGGCTACTACGAGAGATCAACCAGTCTTGCCAGCTAGATGAGAGCCTGGCCGCGGAATCATCATCGGAGCAAAGGACTTGGGCTACCACGAGAGATCAACCAGCCTTGCCAGCTAGATGAGAGCCTGGCCGCGGAATCATCATCGGAGCAAAGGACTTGGGCTACCACGAGAGATCAACCAGCCTTGCCAGCTAGATGAGAGCCTGGCCGCGGAATCATCATCGGAGCAAAGGACTTGGGCTACCACGAGAGATCAACCAGCCTTGCCAGCTAGATGAGAGCCTGACCGCGGAATCATTATCGGAGCAAAGGACTTGGGCTACCACGAGAGATCAACTAGCCTTGCCAGCTAGATGAGAGCCTGACCGCGGAATCATCATCGGAGCAAAGGACTTGGGCTACCACGAGAGATCAACCAGTCTTGCCAGCTAGATGAGAGCCTGGCCGCAGAATCATCATCGGAGCAAAGGGACCGAGGATCACAATCAAACCTTACCAAATCCTACATCCTCAAACGGGGAAAATAGATGGGTTACATGATCCCACCGACTCAGTTGGTCGGGGGTTGGACTCATTGCACGATAAGATACATACAGGACTCTGCCGGGGCGAGGCTTCCTCAGGGGGTCTGGACCCGGTGGTCGTCATCCGCTTCCTCCTCGCCGGACACTTCCATCCTGCTCAGACTCTCCATGACGTTCTCCATCTCCTCTGCCTTGGCCAACCAAGAGATGGTGTTGACGGCCGTGACGTAGCACTGCCTTGCCATCCTGGAGTCTCCCTTGACTCTGACCTGGATTCCCCCTGAGTTGAACTTGAGGCACTGGTGGAACGAAGACGGCACACAACGGAAGGCGCTGATGAGGGGTCTTCCGAAGATGACGTTGTAGCTGCTTGGAGCGTCAACAATGACGAACCGACAGTTCCTCGAGACTCCCCCCAATTTTACTTGGAGCCCCACTCCACCCTCGACCTCCTTCCTCTCCCCTGAGAATCCGAACAGGGGTCCGTCCGAGGCCAGCACCCTCCTTGGCTCCACCTTCATCTCGTCAAACGCCTTCTTGAAAACGACGTTGACGGAGCTTCCGTTGTCTACCAGGATCCAGGAGACGGTGTAG
Organism: Platanthera guangdongensis; assembly: GCA_039583875.1. NCBI lineage: Eukaryota > Viridiplantae > Streptophyta > Magnoliopsida > Asparagales > Orchidaceae > Platanthera > Platanthera guangdongensis. Next base: position 170,264,504 of record CM077160.1, on the reverse strand, counting down.
CCTTCGATGGCCGTCTGGATGACCAGCGCATCGCAGAACGGATCCTCATGATCTGGCAGGTCCTTCACCGAGAAGGTGATCTTTTCCTCTGGGGGCGGGGTCTGGGAGGTTGAGGCGATGCTCCTTCGGTACATGACATGGAGGCTTGCCTTCTGAGTGGCCTCAACCCCTACTCCACTGTGGATCACTCCTATACCACCTCGGGTTCCCACGTCGACCCGATTCTCGCATATATCATCACCCCCTTCTCTGGGTAGAACCTCTTCCACCCGCACCGGCGGCTGCAGCTGGGCAGGGCCTCTCGCCCCCCTCACTTCCAAAAACTCGGGGCAGGTAGCCGTGACGTGCCCCTCCACCTGGTGGAAGTCACAGTACAGCAATGCCCTTTCTCCCCTCTTTCGGCGGGCTGAGCGTTCTTTCCTGTTACCTCTTCCCCCTCCTATCGCCAAGGCTTGCTGCGGCGGGGGCAATAGCTGTCTTGGGGCTTGCCTCTGGAAGTTGTACCTCCCTTGGCCCCCATGAAAGTTCCCCCCTCCTTGGATGAGAGCTCTTCCCGGACCTTGGGCAGGTCCTCCCTGCTGCCTCCAGCCTGGTTCAGGACCATCCTGTCCTTGGAACCCCTGAGCTCTCTGCTTCTCTCTTCTTCTTCCTTCCTGATGCCTTGAGCCTCCTTGCTCCTTCGACTCCGTCTCTGTTAACTTCGCCAACCTCTTGACAAATGCCGGGTTAGCTGCCTCCATGGCAATCTCCTCTGTCGCCCTTTCCATCAGCTCCTCGAAGGAAAGGGGGGCCTTCCGGGTCAAGCTCATCTTGAAGAAGCCCTCCTTCAGCCCAACGGTGAAGGCCATCTGGAGAGCATACCCTGGCATCTCCTGAACCTCCAGGATCTCCTCTTGGAACCGGTCTACGTAACGGGCCAGCGACTCCTCGGCCCCCTGCCTTATCAGGAAGATGGACTCAGGACTCCTCTTCCTCTTATTGGAGGTGGAGAAGCGGAGCTGGAAGCTCCGGCTCAAGTCCTCGAACCCATAGATCGACCTTGGAGGGAGTTGATGGAACCAGTCTCTTGCCTTCTCCTTTAGCGTGATCGCAAAGAGGCGACACTTGAAGGCATCTGTCATTGGCCTGATGGAGACGGCATCCTCGAACCACTGCAGGTGCTGGACGTGATCATCCTTCCCGGTGTAGTAAGCCATGTCTGGCTCTCTGAACCCCTCGGGAACGGGAGCTGATATGATTAGCTCGCTGAAGGGTGACCCCCTAAGGGGTGGTCTCGCCTGGTCCACTCGCGCCACCTGCTCGCCTGGAAGGGTGGCACTTGCCGGGCTGGAGAACAACTCCCGGCCGGTGAGCTCTCGCTCGACCCCATCTCCCATCCTCTCCTTCCCTGGCCTTCTTCCTGGTGCACTTCCTTCGCCCCCTGCTGGGGTCATCTCGCCTAGGCCCCTGGGAGTCGACTCGTCGAGAGGGGGAGCTAACTCCTTGGGGGTCGGAGTGGAGCTTCCACCATGAGGAGCAATGCTCCGCAGCATCTCCATGATGCCTTGGATGGAGGCCATGAACTCTTGCCTCCCAACAAAGGGTCCTGGGCTGGGGAGCTCGCCGTGATCATCACTACCTCCCTGACCTCCAGTCATGACACTTTCCCGAGATCTTCTGTGCTGGCCACTCTCCACGCTCACCGCACCAAAAGTGTTGAAACCAAAAATGGCCTCTGTGGAGTTCGGGGTCCCTTGAAAGGGGTGACCTCACACCTACTACACTCAAGAGAACGTCACAGACCAAAGGATCAAGAAGCTAGGAACAGACCCTCGACTCTAGCGCGGAGATCCCACCTCACACCCGAAAGGCTACCTGAGCACTTCCCTTCCCTAGCCAATGCTCGAGCTAGGGTGCCTTAGGGAGCTCTCTCTACTCTACCAAGAAGAAGCTAAGGGAGGAGGAAGCAAGGAAAGTGCTCTCCAAAGGCACCCAAGGAGGTCTATTTATAGTTTTCCAAATCCCATGGACCAAAATGACTGAAATACCCTTACGCCCAATAAGCCTTGAGCCAATAGAAAACAACCACGCTGGGGGTAAAGGGGTAATCCCCCCCGAGGGCCAAATGGTAAAACCGCAGGGTCCACTAGGGTCTAGGGGGCGGAGGGCGAACCCTCCCCGGACTAGCCTCCTGGGGCGAGAAGGCTGGCCGCCCGGTCTCGCCCCCCGGGCTCGCCGCCTGGGGCGAGAGGGCTGGCCGCCCAGTCTCGCCCCGCGAGCTCGCCACCTGGGGCGAGAGGGCTGGCCGCCCAGTCTCGCCCCTGCCCAAGGCCAGGGTGCCGGGGGCGGGATCCTGGTCTCCAGCCAGTTCCGCCATCCCACCTCGCACCTAGCACGCCAGGGGGGGTGCCGGCCATCTTGCCGCACCCACCCCTCTAAAGGGCCCGGGTGAAGATGTTGATTTTTCCTCCCACTACTAGTATGTTTCCAAGGCAGAGCCAAAATTGGCCACCGAGAGTGCAAAATCTCCAAAAAGCTTAAAAACGTGTTTGCCTTGTTTGAGGCCCACTCTTCGCGAATACGGGGTTGTACAGAAGCGGATCCAGGCGACAGTAGGGTGGATCCGGCGATGTGGAGCGGATCCGGGCTATGGGAGGAGGGTCGGGTAGATGGGGGTGGTTGGTTCTGGGCAGGACTTTGTTGGGAAAAACCTCATAATTTACCTTAACAAATTACTTTAAGTGATTTTACATCCTAGGTTTATTACCCATGATGTATAGAAATGGTAATATGGTCTTAGAAGTACTAGAGTGTCATTGGTATAAAGGACATGAGAAAGACACACTGAATTTAAGAGGAAATTCATGAAATGCCAACATGTGTCGACTAGAAGTCGGCGCAACTTCGACTAGAAGTCGACGCAACTTCGAGTACAAGTCAGAGTAACTGAACATGGTAAGTCGACGTTAATTATATGATCAAGTCGACACATATTCTGATATGATATCAACGCAACGTCGATTACAAAAACTTAATTGACAGATTGTCTGAATAAAGCCAGAACTCGATGCTACGTCTATATGAGCTCGACGCTACGTCGAATAGATTTCTGAACGAGAACTGTTTTGAAGATTATTTCAGAATTATTTCAAGAAATGTTTGAATTGAATGACTGATTCTTGGAGACGTTAGAGTATCTGTCAGATATATATATATAGAGAGAAGACAAAGATTCAAAAAAAAGAAGAATAATAATAACAATCATTAAATTCACATCAGATCAAAGTTTTTGAAGATTGATTTCGAGAGAGAAGGATAGAAAAATTATCATCTGCAATTGGAGTTCTTCCTTGAATCAGTCGATCATCATCTTGGTTCTTGAATTTGAAAAAAGAATCAGTTTTTCTTCTTCTCAAAGGCTTATCAATTGCTGTATCAAATTCATAAAAGTTTCAAGGATAAGTTGGATTAAGCGCTTATAATCCTTGAAATTTTCTTAATCAAGGATTCATCAGAATAACAGATATCAATTCACAAAGTACCATAAAGTCCTCAGGATTCTGCTGAGAGAACTCAACAAGAAGATCACTAAATCCTCCGAAATTTTTCATTTTCTATTCAATTAACTTACAGCTTGTGAAAAGAGTTTTGAGAATCCCTTTTCAAAAGATTCAGTTAGAGGTTCTGAGAGTCTCATTGGGAAAAGACTCAGATTGTATTGGTTCAATATCTTTTTATCAAAAGATCTGGTGATTGTTCTAACAGTCTCCTTATCAAAAGACTCAGACACTGTGATAGTGAATTCCTACCAAAGGGATAGAAAAGTGAATGTATCCAGATTTTGGGAAACCACTATATTTATTGTGTCTTCTGTGATTATGCTTTATTCTGTGATTTAATTTTTTGTTTGTGCTGTGATTTTAATTATTTGTTTTAATTCTGATTTACAGTCTGTGTATATTCAAATTCTGTGAATTATATAGCTAGTTTTAAATAAATTTTAATCTCTATTCACCCCCTTTAGAGAAATCTCTGAGAAATTAGTCAACTGTTCTCCTATTTCAGACTTCCCAGAACTGGACAGATCTCGTGAAGAGGGGGTGTTGGACGGTGGTTCTACGAGGGGGGGGGGGGGGGGCGTTGGTGGCAAAACATGCGGTTGCGGCAGCATGTTTTTCTGTCGATGGGCTTGGAGAAGGGGGTAGCATCGGCTGTAGAGGATGGGGAGGCCGACGGTGGTGGCTGTTGGGGTGGAGGGAAGGGGAGGTGGCAACAAATAGCGATATAAGATGGGCCGACGGCTGTGGAAGAAGGGAAAAACAGGGCTGCGAGTGACTGAAAACAACAGGGGGTATAAAAGAAGGGGCGGCTGTTGTGGGAGGCTATGGAGGTGGCGGTAGAGGGTATAAAGGTGGGGAAAAAGAGGCTAGGGTTAGGTAATACCTTGGGGAAGAAGACGCGCCTAGGAGTCGTCACCTAGGGTTCCACGGAGTCGGCACCGTGGGATGATCGCGAGATTATGAGAATGAATTCTCCAAAATCTGAAATAATCCTAAGCAGCCCCCTTAACACTCTATTTATAATAAAAGAAAACTGGGGCATCCCACCATCGATGAGTATGATTGGCCGGAGATGGGGTCACCCAAATACATCAAATTAAATGCAAAAATAACAAAGTAATATATTAAATTGAATCGGGACGCGGATCCTGATGCATCCACGAAGTCCAATCGTCAATCTCGGCATGCCATATATGGTAAGTTGTCAATCGGTCCCGAACATGCTCAAAACTCGCCCTCTCTTGCGAGTCCACGTCTCCGCTCCGCATCATGCACCTTCTGAATGTAACCTAATAAATCTCCACCATTAATATTTTTTGTCTTCTCTATCCAAAGTCTTATCAAGGTCTTGTACTCCGTCAAGCTTATTTTTTGACCTACCCTACCAAATACATGTTGAGATGGAGACAAGACAACCACAGATCCGAAACACAAAATTAAAACGTGAACGAGGCCGTCTACCAATTCCGTGAACTCACGAAAGAAAAAAAGCCCTAAAAATTGAAACACCCCATCCCAATTTCACAACAAACAACCGTCCGACCGGGTCAGCTAAATGAAGAAAACTAAGAAACAATATTAAAACTAGTACATATCAGGTATAAAAGAAAAGTACTGAAAAACAAAACTTACAACCGAATTTGAACAACAGGTATCTAAGGTTAAAAGTGTACCTCTTAAGAAAGATGTTACCGAGCAACTAGAAATGAAAAAGAAACAAATAACTACATAGCTGAAATAGTACAGCAAGTCTGGTACGAGGAAAATTTAAAAAGATTAAATATTACATCAAGTACATGATCTACATAACAAATACTGGAAGGAAAAACTGAAAGAAAACCAACTACAAGATGGACTCCTCAAAGAAACGCTCATCCTAGGCACAATCTCCCACCTGGGTCCACTGTAAAAACATGCCCAAAGATGGGTCAGCCCAACGGGAGAGTAAGAAAAATCCATTCCTCCTAGTGACACTAAAATTATTTAAAAATGAACGCATGTTTTTAAAACCAGTTTTATACTACAAAAAAACTCGTGCTAGTATGCTATGCATGCTCTGTCAAATATTATTAGTAACATAAATGTTCTGTTCTATATTTACGTACTCTTGTGTGTTTACTCAAATTCCGACGTTGGTTGTTTATCTATTTTCTAACGTACGGTCTATTCTTGAGTTCTAAATGGGTCATGTTAACACTTCTATTCCAAGCTCTAAGCAGAGTAATTCCTAATGCGCAACTGTGGACTAACGATCTGAGCCTGACTAACGAACTCAGGTGTTCTAGTGTCACGCAGACACAGACTCGGATCTACTAATCACCATAACGAGAACACCATCTCTCCAAAACTCTGAGACTCATAAGATACTCTACGCCTTTTGAGAAGGATAGTGCGCCTCTACCCAACACGAGAGGGGAAACTCAGCGTGCTTACTAATCACCTTTGAGCTGGTACTACTCTGGAGGGGACATCTTTATGGTGTACTAAAGACCGTTCATCATCTTAATATGGTTGACTAAAAGTTGTATTCATGCCTTCAGTTTTACATATTTGTGTCTATGTGTGTTTAGTGGTATAAATTCCGTATCGGGCACTAACTCGCGATCTAATTGACTGAGGGATTTGGAAAAAGTTATTATCATGCATCTAGTCATATTATGAATACTAATTACCCTTTTCAAAGCTATACCCATTTACTGGTGCAACTATACTATTTTATGCGGATGTACACAAAAATTTATATTGCAAACTACTTGATATGTCTAGCCAAAAGGAATTAGAACTTCTTACAGTGGCGTTGTGGCGCTCGTACACCTGGTGCAGCGGCATGACTTATATTTTTGGAAAGTGCTAACATCACTACTTCTGAATCCCCTTATGCCCTAAAATAAAATTAAACTTATAATCAACATTGCTAATGTAAGGCATATTATAACGTAGTGAAGAGAGGGATTTAGCACTCTCCTAACGACGAAGGCTTAGAGTAACCGGGACTAAGGAGTTGTTCTCCCAAAATTTCTGCAGCCCAAGGGTATTTGGCTGAAAAGAAGGCAAAAGAAACCCCAAATTGAGGCTAATGAAAATCTCTGGAATCTAGGGAAAGTTCCACCGGCCTGCACGGTAGAAAAGGGGAAAAATCGGGTAACCCTAGAAGAAGGGGAAACAACTATGAAGTGTTACCTAAGGGCTGGAACCACTGCTGACCAAGGAGGAGGAGAAAATTTCCTGCAGAGGCGCGATCGGGAGGAAGAGACTCGCCGCAATGTCGTCTTGGCGCGATCGGGAGGTAGAAGTCTCGCCGCAGTGTCGTCTTGGCGCGTTCGGGAGGTAGAAGTCTCGTTGTAGTGTCGTGGTTCCGTCGTCGGCTTCCAGAGAACAGGAGGACTAAATTCCGGATCTTGGAATTAAGGCTACAGGAAAAAAAGACAGGCGGCTTTTGAAAGGAGTGGTTTGATACGGTTTTGTAACCGCTAGTGAGAGGGGGGGGGGGAATGAACCGACACCTCCACTTATTATTACAAAATTTTGAATTTCTTAACACCTAGAATTTGTAAGTGTTATGCCCTCGCTCTACTATTAAACATGTGGCGAACATGGACCCAACAACGAATTTTAACTTACAATAATCGTAATCATAATAGGCCCTACTAGAATCGTACCTCGACAAAACACCGTCTCGATCAAAAATGCTCGCGATCAGACCCTGCAAATTAACGTATGATCTTGAGTAAAAAAAACGGATAATACAAATCTCCCCTCCTAAAAGATTTTCGTCCCCGAAAATTACACATACCTGAATCAATGAGGAAAACTTACTCTTCCATCTTTCGAAGCTCGTTTGCTCTTTCCCAAGTTTACTCAGGTCGGCCACAATTCATTCAAAAGGACTTTCACAAACGGAATCTCTATGCTTCCAAGCTTCTGTATTCTTGAGTCTACTATTCTGACTAGTTTAACATTGATGCTTAGATCTGATTTGATGGGTGGCTTGTCGGTACTGATGATCTGACTGAGATCTCTAACTGCTCTCCTCAGGTATGAGCATTGTTTAAAATGTCCTCCGACATGTTCGACATGTCTCCCGACATGTCATTTTTTAGAGAAAAACGATATGTTTTTCTCAATAATAATAGATTATGTTCTTTTGTAAAATATAGGCCGACATGTCCGATCTTTTCCGATATATCAGCCGACACGACCTTTAAATATATCACCCGCTATTTTATTTTATGTTATATTTGCAGACAAACATAATATATTTAAATCACCTATGGATACTATATTATGTATGCTTAAATCGATTAAACTTATCATTTCAATTTTTTAATGTTTTATTCTTACAATCAATTTTGTATAATTGTTTCACAAATTTTTAATTTTATATTATAAAAAATAGGAAAATATTTAATATATTTATTAGATGATTGTTTCATATTTTTAATATAAATTCATAAGTTTGAAAAAACTTATAATAAATCAAATATTTTTAACTTTTAAATCTTTTTAATTTACAATAAAATTATTGTTATCAAAATAAAATAAGTGTATAGTATTAAATATATTTTACAATGTATTATTTTGTATTTGTTAATAATATTTTTTCTTAGATATTATTTAAATTTATTTCATAATATAAATGACTTATTTTTATTTATTTGTTATATTATTTTTCTATTTTTATAACATATAATTATAATTAGCATACATTAAATAAAAATTTTATTTATAATATATGGAAATCCGATATTTTAAAGTATCCCCGACATGTCTCCGACTTCCGTCATCCGACATTTAAAAATACAATCCGATATGTGTCTGACATCCGATATTTAAAATATTGGGTAGGAGACGTGGAATACATCATGTAGGCCACTCATTTCCTCAGGCAAGACTAACCTATATGCAACCTCACCAATGCGTTCCAGTACCTCGAAGGGACCAACGAATCTGTGACTCAATTTCTTCAACCGCCTAATACGAGAGACTCTTCTAAATGGTCTGACCTTCAGATAAACGTAATCTCCAACACTGAATTCCACTAACTTGTGCTTCTGATCGTAATACTTGCTCCGGCGATCCTGAACTATCTTCAAACGTTCCTGAATGAGCTTGATTCGATCAGTGGTTTTGTCAATCCATGATTCCCTGATGGTAGATCTCTCTTCACTTTCAGCCCAACATAACGGTGCCCGACAACGCCTACTGTAAAGAGCCTCGAACGATTTCATCCAAATACTGGCTTGATAACTGTTGTTGTAAGAGAACTCAACAAGAGTAACATACTTCTCTCACTTCTCTCCAAAGTTCAGGATGCACATCCGTAGCAAGTCTTCCATGGTTCTGTTTGTACGCTCAGTTTGCCCATCTGTCTGGGGATGGAAAGCGGTACTGAAACAGAGCTTAGTGCCCAACCGCTCTTGGACATACCTCCACTCCTTAAAAGTAAATCTACCATCTCTGTCTGAAACTATGGTCTTGGGAACACCGTGAAGACGAACAATCTCATCTATATATAACTGCGCTAATCTCGGACCCTGATCCGACTTCTTAATGAGAATGAAATGGGCGACCTTGGAGAGACGGTCAACTATAACCCATAAGGAGTCGTTCCCACTCTGAGATCTAGGTAGACCATGCACAAAGTCCATTGATATGTCCTCTAAGTTCCGTTCTGGAATGGGTAGTGGCTGCAACTTGCCTCCTGGTCTCTGGCACTCGGCTTTAACTAATTTGCAAGTCTCACAATTCCTAACATACTCTGCAACGTCACCCTTCAAGCCTGACCACCAAACAATCTTCTTAAGGTCTGCATACATATTCGTACTGCCCGGATGGATCGAATATCTGGAGTTGTGAGTTTCATACAGTACGTTCTCCCGAAGATGGCTAACATCAGGGAGGCACACCCTACCATCGAACAAAAGCAAATCCTCACAAATACTGAATTTCTCCTTCTGACCTGCCTGAGTCAAAGCACAAATCTCTGACATCTTTGGATCCAAAGGTAGAGCTGTCCTGATACTATCCTTGATATCACAAGTAATCTCCATCCAACCCAACCATGCAGACCCAAAGTTAGAGCACGACACTACACTAATCTCTAGCCTCTCCAACTCTTGCACCAGCTCCTTCTGCTGAGTGAGGAGAGCAAAACTTGATCCTATCCGGCTAAGAGCATCAGCAATCACATTCGCCTTTCCTGGGTGGTTCTGAATGTCCACCTCATAGTCTGACAAGAACTCCAGCCATCTACGCTGTCTCATATTGAGCTCCTGCTGATCGAAGATGTACTTAAGACTTTTGTGATCAGTAAATATCTCACAACGGTCTCCGTAAAGATAGTGCCTCCAAATCTTCAGAGCGTGGATAACCGCTGCTGGCTCCAGGTCATGCACGAGATAGTTCTTCTCATGCACTTTCAACTGTCTAGAGGCGAAGGCTATAACCTTATCATGCTGCATAAGTACACACCACAAACCTTAACCCGATGTGTCACTATAAATCTGAAATTCATCTGACCCTGACGGTAAACTCAGAATCGGGGCGGTCATTAGTCTACCTTTCAGCTCTTCAAAGGCCAGCTCACACTCCACCGTCCAACTAAAGACTTTACCCTTCCTAGTGAGAGAGGTCAACGGTAAAGCTATCTTCGAGAAGTCCTTGATGAACCTCCTGTAATATCCTGCTAAACCCAAAAAGCTACGAACCTCTGTAACGGCCTTCGGTCTCGGCCAATCCTTTATCGCTTCTATCTTCTTCGGGTCGACCGAGAGACCTCCCTGACTGATGACATGTCCCAAAAATGCAATCTCTTTTAGCTAAAATTCGCACTTAGAAAATTTTGCATACAACTGGTTCCTCCTGAGAGTACCCAACACGGTCCTGAGGTGAACAACATGATCCTCTGCATTTCTGGAAAACACCAAAATATCATCTATGAAGACGATTACGAAACGATCTAAGAATTCTCGAAAATCTCTATTCATCAGATCCATAAAGGCAGACGGGGCATTGGTCAGCCCAAACGACATAACCACGAACTCATAGTGTCCGTATCTAGTACTGAACGCCGTCTTCTGAATGTCTGCTTCTCGAATCTTCAACTGATGATAGCCTAATCTGAGATCCAACTTTGAAAACGTACAAGCACCCTCAAATTGGTCAAACAGATCATCAATCCTGGGAATAAGATACTTGTTCTTAACCATCAATTTGTTGAGCTCGCGGTAGTCAATGCACAATCTCAGACTAGCATCCTTCTTTTCACGAACAGAACTGGTGCACTCCAAGGCGAAGTGCTGGGGCGGATAAAACGCAGATCAAAGCAACTTCTGCAACTGGACCTTCAACTCTGCGAGTTCTCTGGGAGCCATGCGGTAAGAGGACTTGGATACTGGTGCTGCTCCAGGTAGAAGATCGATCTGGAAGTCAATCTCTCTAGTGGGAGGGGCACCTGGTAATTCCTCTGGGAAGACATCAGGAAATTCTTGAACCACAGGTACCTCCAGCAACGCAGTCTTGGCTTCTGCATTCATCAACACTAGAAAAGTTTCACAACCCTTGCTGATATATCTCACAGCCTTCAAGGACGAGATAATCAGTTTGGCCACTCCCTTCAAGCCCTGAAAAGTAACAACGATCTGGTTGGGTCCTTCAAATTGTATTAGCTTATCCCTGCAATTTATGTTTGCGTTGACAGCCGATAACCAGTCCATCCCCACAATCAAATCAAAACCTGCAATAGGAAGAAGTAAAGCTTCTACAACAACCTCTGCTTCTCCAAATTGCACTGGAACCTTGCACCTATCTCTAGTCTGCAAGATGGATCCATTAGACATCATGACCTCTAACGATACTGCCTCTGGAAAGACTTCTAATCTCAACCTACGCACTAGGGATTCTGCTATGAAAGAGTGCGAACCACCCGTGTCAAATAGAATCTTGGAAGGAATATTATGAATCATAAGAATGCCTACATGAATGGTTGGACATGGAAAAATGACAGTGTCACTGAGAAGGATCTAAATAAATTTTCTCTAAGACAGACTTAACATAACTCATACCTGTCACCACATCCTCTTGCTCATTTGCCTCCTGCTGGCCAAGCCCATAAGCTCTGGGCTACACCGCACCTCGTACCGGAGTGTGCCTTATTTCAGAGCCAATCAGTGCCTTTCCTTTATCAGCTTTGCTAGGACCACCGGCCTCAAACGTTGACTACAAAAAGAGTTTATGATATGAAATTACGATAGCCAAAGTAATTAAAATATGATCGAAACTTAAGCTTAGATTACCTGAGTCACGCTAGCTCCCTGACAATAGCGTGCTATGTGTCCCGGCTGATGACACTTGTAACAAACCTTTGTGGTAGCCAAACACTCTCCTAAATGGTGTCGATAACACTTCAGGCAAAGGGGGTAATCCTTGATCCTGCTCCCAGTCTGATCACCTTTCTGGGCTCCTGACCTATGCTTCTTGTTCCAGTTTCTACCCTGGCTATTCTTGTTATGTTGCTGCTGAGGCGCATCTCGAGGTCGCTTAGAACGGAAACTGTTGCGTTTTTATACCTTTTGCTGATCTGCTTCCAACTTCCTGGCAGTGTCCACCAAACTCTTATAATCTGCATTCACCATTATGATCAACGGCTCCTCAGCGAATCACGCAAACCGTTCACAAAACGACTGCACTTCTCGTTCTCATCCCCCTGCATCGTGCCCGCATAACGAGAAAGATGGGTCAACTCTCGTTCATAAATCACCACTGTCTTGTCCCCCTGGATCAGCTTAAGGTACCTCTTCTGGAGACTACGACGCTCAGACGGGGGAACAAACCAACTAGCCAGCGCTGACGAGAAGTCATTCAAGGTAAACATGTCTGCGGTATGACCTGACAACATTGGTAAACATAAACCATTATGCTAAAGAATAAAGAAATCTAGGTAGAGACAAATGTTACACTAAAGCACTTACGAGCAGGGTCGTCCGCCAATTGTCTGGTCCACCACTGATGGGCCTCTCCTTGCAGGAGAAAACCCGCTAACGGAACCTTCTTGTTCTCTGGGGTCTCCATCACCTCAAGCAGTTCACGGGTCTTAATTAGCCAATCATCAGTCTCCATTGGCGTCTCTTCTCCAGTGTAGTTGGAGGGGTGAAGATCGCGGAGATTCCTCAGATAGCGCTCCAACCCTAGATCCCCTGCAACTGGCACTGGAAGTGCGGCTGGATCTGTAGCAGGCAGTGCATTTCTGAATTCCACCATGGCTAAGGCCAGTGCTCTAGCAATAATAGCGGCCATATCTGCTGGGTCTGGCACTCCTGGTGCTGCTGGTGCTGCAGGTGCGGGAGGCGCTGCTGGGGCACTATTATCATCCATAGCTATCTCAGGTGTAGTATTCTGGCGAGAAGGCTCGCCGGCCTCACTAGTATGTGGTACCTATAATACGTGAGGAAAGGAAATATTTATTGATGCCTGAGAATAAAATTAAGAATCTATTACGAAAATAATGCATACACATCTTGAAAACTAGATAGAACTTGATGACTCTAACGTCAAAAGTAGTTAGTAGTTAAGCTGGAATTCTATGGCTCTGTGAATTTTCTAGGTCATGGGATCCTGAACCTACCTCTGATACCTCATCCTTGACATCCCCATACCCCTTACAGCGGAAGTTTGAACATGTCCTACACCATGTCAAACATCCGTCCTTTTGTCGACATATCCGTCGATATATCAGCCGGTCCCCCGCTGCAGACAAATATCATATATTTAAATAATGGATACTATATTATGTATGTTTAAATCGAAGAAAACAATTTTGTATTATTGTAAGTTTCATATTATAAAAAATAGAAACATTATTAAGTATTTAACTTTTAAAAACAATAAACTTAGTACACAATTTATAGTAATTTTTTTTCAGGTATAAAAGAAATCTAGTACTAGATATATGGAAATCCGATATTTAAAACAACAACTTACAGCGGAAGTTGATTGACGACAGGTATCTAATGTTAAAAGTGTACCTCTTAAGGAAGATGTCACAGAGCCACTAAAAATGAAAAAGAAACAAATAACTGCATAACTGAAATAGTACATTAAGTCTGGTACAAAGAAAACTTAAAAAGATTAAATATTACATCAAGTCCATGATCTACATAACAAATACTGGAAGGAAAAACTGAAAGAAAACCAACTAAAAGATAGACTCCTCAAGGAAACGCTCATCCTAGGCGCAATCTACCACTGGGTCCCCTGTAAAAACATGCCCAAAGATGGGTCAGCCCAAGGGAGAGTAAGAAAAATCCATTCCTTCTAGTAACACTAAAGTTATTTAAAAATGAACACATGCTTTTAAAATCAGTTTTATACTACAGAAAAACTCGTGCTAGTATGCCATGCATGCTCTGTCAAATATTATTAGTAACATAAATGTTTTGTTCTATATTTACGTACTCTCGCGTGTTTACTCAAATTCCGACGTTGATTGTCTATGTATTTTCTAACGTACGGTCTATTCTTGAGTTCTAAATGAGTCATGTTAGCACTTCTATTCCAAGCTCTAAGCAGAGTAGTTCCTAACGCGCAACTGTGAACTAACGATCTAAGCCTGACTAACGAACTCAGGTGTTCTAGTGTCACGCGGACACAGACTCAGATCTACTAATGACCATAACGGGAACACCATCTCCCAAAAACTCTAAGACTCATAAGGTACTCTACGCCTTATAAGAAGTATTGGAAAAGCCCATGTAAAGGGCCCATTATTTGGCCCTCTTTTTTTGTTTCTCTCTCCTCTTCTTTTAGTCCCACATCATGTATAGGATTTATTCTTCTCTCCTATTTCCTATATATTTGTATTCTCCCCTTGTATTTACATACTGAAATACTACATACAAGCTTTTGGGCCATTCTCTACATGGTATCAGAGCCAGGTTCCGTCTCCTGCGGATTCAGATTTCTATCCGCCCAGCGGCCTGCGGTCTCCTGCGGATTCACATTCCTATCCGTCCAGCGGCCTGCGGTTTCCGCGGACCTGAGTCTGTGTGTCCGCGCCTCCTAGTCGGGTAGCCCCCGAGGCCTGCCTTTGTCCAATCCGCTCCCTCTCCTCCCGTGGAACCACTCCTCTTCACTCCTCTTCTGGTCCTTCTTTATAGCCCCCTCTCTCTGATCTGTGGGGTCCACTGCTTCCCATAGTCCGCTGCGGCCTCTTCCTGTCCGACGTGAGCTCGGCGAACTCTCTCCCTAGCTCCGCGGTCTCCTTCTGCCCGCTGCGAGCTCGGCGAATTCACCTCCTCTTCTTGCTCTCTTTTGTCCGCTGCGAATTCGGCGGCCTCCTTCTGTCCGCGCTTCTCTCCTGACTGCGGCTGCTCTCCTTCCTCTTCTGGCGGACAAGTTCTTTTCCCTGTCCGCCGCGGGCTCGCTCCTCTCTGCATTTGCAAACTGGTCCAGCCCGTTACGGTCGTCCTCGAGTCGCCGCGACTTGCCGAGCTCCCGCGACTTGCCGAGCTCCCGCGACTTGCCGAGCTCCCCCCCTCTAGTCGTCGCGACTTCCCTCGCTCCCGCAACTTGCCGAGCTCCCCCGGCTTGCCCTCTCTTCTCGGCCAGCTGTTGTGCTCCTCTCGCCGCGGCCTAATCCAGTCCGCCGTGGCCTAATCCAGTCCGCAGCGGCCTAATCCAGTCCGCCGCGGCCTCTAATAGCCCGCTCCTTGCCGAGCTTGTCTCTACTTGCCGCGGCCTGCCTTCTGCTTTGCATCAGTCCGCTGTTTCTGCCCGCTTCCTCTCCTCCAGGTCGCCATGTCCTCTAGTGACTCCACTACAGCTACCCCCACGGCAGACCACATGGCTCCTCCTCACAAACTCCGCGATGAGCTTCGGATTACTACTCTTTCCCTCTCTGGCAAGTTGAACTTCATCCCATGGGTTCACTCCGTTCGGAGGGTCCTGCAAGCCAAGGGCCTTGCACGTCACCTTACCCAGGGACCTCCGACTCCTACTACTGATGAATGACTACGGAATGACGGTCGCGTCCAGACCCGGATCCTGAACTCGGTGGAGGGTGAGCCTTACCAGATGATCATGTATCATGAGACCGCCAAAGCGATGTGGGATGAACTCCATTCCTTGTACTCGGGCAAGGACAGCCTTCAGCACCTTTTTGACATCATCACCGATCTTCAAGCTTTGGATGTTGGCAAAGCTATGGACATGACCTCCTTTGTGGCTCGTGCTAAGACTCTCACGGAGGCCTGGATTTAGCACCAACCATCTACTACTGATCTCACTGCTCAACGCGCTCAGAAGGAGGCGGTCTGTATTGCTATGATTATGGCTCGCGTCCCGCCACACCTTCACAATATCCGGGCCCAGGTTCTGGCATCACCTGCTACCCCTTCCTTCTCAGATGTCTGCTCTATGTTACTTCGAGTACCACCTCCCCTGGAGCCGTCTGCACCACCATCGCCGACCCTTCTTCAACAGGCCCTTCCTCCCTTACTTCCCCCACCATCTTTTACTCGGGGTGGACGAACGGGCTCCCGCGGACGGGGCCGTGGTGGTCGAGGTCGGCCCAAGTGCACATACTGCTGCCGGGATGGACACACTGAAGCAGTTTGTCACAAGAAACATGGCTACCCTCCTCGCCCGCCTACTGCTGCTGTTACTGATAGCTCTCCACCCACTGGTACGGATCTTGAGGCTCTTCGCCTTCAGCTGCAACAACTCCAGGGGCTTCTCCACCCTCCGTCTGCTTCGGTTACTTCCACCTCTACTGCAGGTATTGCTTCCATCCTGGACTCATACCTCTCTGATGCCTCCAAGGTACTGTCTATTACTGTGGCTAATGGTGAGATTGTTCCCTCGGATGTGCTGATCTCTTGATCTGCATCTCTCTTCGCTCCGCTCTTTATTGGATCCTGGACTCGGGAGCCACCCACCACATCACCGTCTCTCCGATGCCTCCAGCTCCTTCGCCCAGGCTACTCTCTCCGATTCTCTCACACCTCATGCTAATCCCATCAAATTTCATTCTTCACATGCCCCAACCAACTTTGGGCAATGTTGAGAATGATTGTTGTCGACAAGGTGTTCGATTGAATGCCCCAACCAAATCTGCTTCAATGCATGTGATGTTCTTAGTGTATGATTTTTTTCCTAGGTGCTCACGCTGCTACCCTCAGTGTTTTTTGTTGCAACAGTGATCATGATTAATGTTATCAGTGCACCATGCTATTCTCAAGCATTTCTTTTGTCTTCTCCTAGGTTGTTTATTTTGATGTTTTAATAGAGACTATAAGTATTTCTCTCTGTGCTTAGTTGTATGATAAAATTATTCTGGCCTGCATATGTGAAATTTGGCCTGCATGAATAATTATTTGGCCTGCATATATCCGTGGCATGCATAAAGCCAAAAGCAGCTTGCATATAACATTGCTCTTAATTTACTATCTGTTGGCCGCCTTACTACTGATATGAACTGCTATATCACCTTCAACTCTTCTGGTTTTTTTGATACAGGATCGGCAGACGCAGATTACCATTGGTAGGGGTCGACTGCAGAATGAGCTCTACCTCCTCGATGTCTCTTCTACCGCCCTTTCCTCTGTCTCCTCTAGTGATTGGCATTGCCGTCTTGGGCATGCTCCTCTATCTATCCTCCAGAAGGCGCTTCCTGACGTATCCCTTCCTGCTTTTAAATGTGATTCTTGTATTCTTGGCAAAAAACCACGTTCTTCTTTTCCCGCCCACTGTACTCGGAGCTCTGCTCCTTTTGATTTAATACATTCTGATATTTGGGGTCCGTACAAGGTTACAAGCATCTCTGGTTATCGTTACTTTATAACGTTTATTGATGATTACTCTCGCATCACATGGTTGTATTTACTTCATGATCGCTTCGAGCTTCCTCGTGTCTTTCAGGCATTTGTGTTAGAAACTCATACGCAATTCTCTACTACTATCAAAACATTCCGCTCGGATAATGCCCGTGAGTACACTAGCCACGAGTTTGCCAATCTATGCGCAGACTTTGGTATTGTTCATCAGACATCTTGTCCCTACACCACTCAACAAAACGGGGTCGCCGAATGAAAGAACCGCCACCTTCTTGATGTTGCTCGCTCCCTCATGCTTCACATGCATGTTCCCAAAGTCTACTGGAACTTTGCGGTCTCCACTGCGTGTTTTCTCATCAACCGTCTCCCATCTTCGGTTCTCCAAAATGCTACCCCATTTAGCCTTCTCTTTCCCTCCGCACCAGCCTTTCCTCTCACACCCAGGGTTTTTGGTTGTACTTGTTTCGTCCATAACCTGGGTCCCACTATGGACAAAATGGATCCCCGAGCAGCGAAACACATATTCGTCGGCTACTCCCGCACCCAAAAAGTCTATGTGTGTTATTCTCCGGCTACCCAGAAGGTCACTGTGTCCGCCGACGTTACCTTCAGGGAGGATCAACCCTTCTTCCCTCCTTTACCACCTCTTCAACCACCAACCACTCTCCCGCCTTCCATTCCACGGCCGGTTATCCCCGTCAACTCGCCTCCTCCAGCCTTTCCCCCACTAGTGCTCCTTCGAAGCCGCCCGTTATTCGGGTCTATACTGCCGCCCTGTTCCCTCCGTTGCCCCAATGCAGTCGGCTTCGACCTCGACTTCTCCGTGTTCTGCTGCCCCGGTGCCCGCCTCTACAGCTCACCCGATGACCAACTATGTTTCTCTACATCGCCTCTCTCCACCTCTTCAGACGTTGGCTACTTCTCTATCCTCGGTTTCTATTCCTAACACCGTCCAGGAGGCTCTTCAACATCCGGGGTGGCGCGCTGCCATGGAAGAAGAAATGGCTGCTCTTTGGGCAAACCAGACTTGGACCCTGGTGCCCCTTCCTCCCGGACAGAAACCAGTTGGGTGCAAATGGGTCTTTGTCATCAAACATGCCCCTGATGGGACTATTGACAGACTCAAAGCTCGTCTGGTAGCTCGTGGCTTCACACAACAACAAGGTCTCGAATATGACGAGACTTTCTCTCCGGTCGCTAAGCTCAACACTGTCCGCGTTCTCATCTCATGGGCTGTCCATCGCCAATGGCCCTTACTTCAACTCGACATCAAGAATGCTTTTCTGAATATGGCGACCTCCACGAAACGGTTTACATGCAGCCAAGTTCCCGGGTTTGAGACCACGGGGGAGTCTCGGGTGCGTCACCTTCTCAAATCGCTCTATGGTCTCAAACAATCCCCTCGGGCATGGTTCGACAAGTTCAGCAAAGCTCTCCGGGAAATTGGCTTCACTCGGAGCTCGGCTGACTTCTCATTGTTTACTCGCCACCAGGCAACAGGTACGGTTCTCCTATTGGTATATGTCGACGACATCATCATTACTGGAGACGACTCGAACGACATACAGGCCGTTAAGCAACATCTGAGCTCCGTCTTCCAAACTAAAGATCTGGGACATCTTCGGTACTTCCTAGGTCTGGAGGTTGCTCGACGATCAGATGGTCTGGTTCTCTCTCAGCGAAAATACTGCCTAGATCTTCTTCATGATGCAGGCTACTCTGGCTGCAAACCTGTAAACACTCTCATGGATGTCAATCACAAACTATGTGCTCAAGCCTCGGATTCGGATACTCTTCTACAAAATCCAGAATATTACCGTCGTCTAGTTGGGAAACTAATCTACCTAACGGTAACAAGACCCGATATATCTTTCGTTGTGGGGCTCGTTAGTCGGTATATGCACTCTCCTCGAAGCTCTCATCTTCAGGCAGTTGAACGGATTCTCAGATACCTCAAGACAGCTCCTGGCCAAGGACTTGTATACAAAACCTCATCTTCAATCCCAACATTAGTGGCATACTCTGATGCCGACTACGCTGGCTCTCTTGACGATCGACGATCCACTAGCGGGTTCTGCACATATTTTGGAGGACATCTGATTACGTGGCGGAGCAAGAAACAAGCAGTGGTTGCTCGATCCTCAGCAGAAGCAGAATACCGGGCAATGACTTCTGTGGTCTCGGAAGTCACATGGATTGAGAGTCTCCTTGCCGACCTTGGTGTAAGGCTATCTTCACCAGCTCTCCTCCTATGTGACAGTCAAGCTGCTATACATATTGCCAAGAACCCGGTCTTTTCACGAAAGAACGAAGCACATTGAGGTAGATTGTCATTTAATCCGAGAGAAAGTCCACATGAAGAAGATCGAGCTCAAGCATGTTTTGGGTATTGAACAGGTCGCGGACGTCCTCACAAAAGCTCTTCCAAGTACCCTCTTCTATCAGTGCCTATCCAAGTTTGGCGCATACGACTTGTACGCTCCAGCTTGCGGGGGAGTATTGGAAAAGCCCATATAAAGGGCTCATTATTTGGCCTTCTTTCTTTGTTTCTCTCTCCTCTTCTTTTAGTCCCACATCATGTATAAGATTTATTCTTCTCTCCTCTTTTCTATATATTTGTATTCTCCCCTTGTATTTACATACTGAAATACTGCATACAAGCTTTTGGGCCATTCTCTATAAGAAGGATAGTGCGCCTCTACCCAATACGAGAGGGGAAACTCAGCGTGCTTACTGATCACCTTTGAGCTGGTACTACTCTGGAGGGGACATCTTTATGGTGTACTAAAGGCCGTTCATCATCTTAACATGGTTGACTAAAAGTTGTATTCATGCTTTCAGTTTTACATATTCGTATCTATGTGTGTTTACTAGTATAAATTCCGTATCGGGCACTAACTCGCGATCTAACTGACTGAGGGATTTGAAAAAAGTTATTATCATGCATCTAGTCACATTATGAATACTAATTACCCTTTTCCAAGCTATACCTATTTACTGGTGCAACTATACTATTTTATGCGGAAGTACACAAAAATTTATATTGCAAACTACTTGATATGTCTAGCCAAAAGGAATTAGAATTTCTTACAGTGGCGTTGCGGCGCTCGTACACCTGGCGCGGCGACATGACTTATATGTTTGGAAAGTGCTAACAACCCTCCTTCTGAATCCCCCTACACCCTAATATAAAATTAAACTTATAATCAACATTGCTAATTTAGGGCATATTATAACGTAGTGAAGAGAGGGATTTACCACTTTCCTAACGACGAAGGCTTAGGGTAACCGGGACTACGGAGTTGTTCTCCCAAAATTTCTGCAGTCCAAGGGTATTTGGCTAAAAAGAAGGCAAAAGAAAACCCCAAATCGCGGCTAATAAAAATCTCTGGAATCTAGGGAAAGTTCCACCGGCCTGCACGGTAGAAAAGGGGAAAAATCGTGTAACCCTAGAAGAAGGGGAAACATCTATGAAGTGTTACCTAAGGACTGGAACCACTGCCGACCAAGGAGGAGGAGAAAACTTCCAGCAGAGGCGCGATCAGGAGGAAGAGACTCGCCGCAATGTCGTCTTGGCGCGATCGGGAGGTAGAAGTCTCGCCGCAGTGTCGTCTTGGCGCGATCGACTTCCAGAGAGTGGGAGGACTAAATTCCGAATCATGGAATTAGTGCTACGGGAAAAAAAGACAAGGCGGCTTTTGAAAGAAGTGGTTTGATACGGTTTTGGTAACCGCCAGTGAGAAGGGGGGGGGGATGAACCGACACCTCCACTTATTATTACAAAATTTTGAATTTCTTAACACTTAGAATTTGTAAGTGTTACGCCCTCGCTCTACTATTAAACATGTGGCGAACACGAACCCAACGTCTACTTTTAACTAACAATAATCGTAACCATAATAGGCCATACTAGAATCGTACCTCGACAAAACGGCGTCTCGATCAAAAATGCTCGCGATCAGACCCTGCAAATTAACATATGACCTCGAGTCAAAAAAAATAACGGATGTTACAAAAATAAAGAAGTAGACAAGGAAGAAGATGGGGAGAATGAAGAAGAAGAGGAGGTAGAAGAAGAAGATGAGTAGAAGAAGAAGATGAGGAGAAGAAGAAGAGGCGAAAGTGCTTTACGAAGCAGGCGGATCGTTTATTTCACGCGGTTGACAGGAAAAACTAGGGAAATAGGTAAGAATTGGCATTTCCCCCAATGGAGATAAAACAAAAACGCTCAAATAAACAGGAAGGGTATTTTGGAGTGTTGAGAATGGGAGCGGTGAGAATGAAGGGAGGGGGTTGCGATGACATTGAAGGCCAAAAATAATTATTTTGAGCGGTGACATTTTCCCCTGTTAAAATAGCCCATGTAAAAGGCCCATTATTGGACCCATGTATTGTTTTATCTTCTCTCCTCCTTTAGTCCCACATCTTGTATAGGATTTTCTTCTCTCTTCCTCTTCCTATATATTTGTATTCTCTCCTTGTATTTACATACACAAGCAATACATACAAGTTTTGAGCTCTCTCAACATGGTATCAGAGCCAGGTTGCTGTCCTCTGCGGCTTGTTTTTTTCTAACCGCCAAGCCCGCCCGGTCTCTTTTCCCTCCTACCCGCTGCTTTCTCTTTTGCGGCCTGGTAGCCTACCCGCTCTGGTCTTCTGTCCGCCCCTGACTCTGCGGTTTGCATCTTTGCATCCGCTTCTCCTCTCCCTCTCCGTGGTTCCACCCTCTTCAGGCTTCTTATAGCCATCCTCTCTCTCTGCTTCGTGGGGCCCACCTTTCTTCAAACCGCTGCGGGCTCTCTACTTCTGTCCGCTGCCAGCCCCGCTGCGGCTTCGTCTTCAGACCGCTGCGGCCTTCGCCTTCAGACCGCTGCGACCACGCCTTCAGACCGCTGCGGCCTTGCCTTCTGTCCTTTGCCAGTCTCTTTTCTAGCCGCTCGAGTTCCTACTCGCGGCCTCTCCTCTCTAGCCGCTCGAGTTCCTACTCGCGGCCTCTCTTTTCTAGCCGCTTGAGTTCCTCCTCGCGGCCTCTCTTCTCTAGCCGCTCGGGTTCCTACTTGCGGCCTCTCTCCTCTGTCCGAGTTTTTCTGTCAACCCGCCCGGGCTATTTTTTTCTGACCGCTGTCGGCTTCACCTAGACCGGGGCAGTCTCTCTTTTGTTCCTGCCCTTTGGTCGCGACCTGACTACTCGCTGGTGTCCGGCTTGACATTGCGGACTGCTTCCTATCCGCACTCTGGTCGTGGTCTTCCTTAGTCTTCCTTGCCGGCGGCTTATCCTCTATTCGCCGCGGTCTGCCTTATGGGCTCTTCCGGTAACTCTTCTGGCTCGACGGCCAGCCCGCCTGCTGACTGCCCGGCCTGTCCAACTGACCGCGCGGCTTACCCTACAGAACTTCGTGACGAGCTGCGCATCACTACCATTTCTCTCTCTGGAAAGAAGAACTTCATTCCTTGGGTCCATTCAGTTCGACGGGTTCTCCAGGTCAAGGGTCTTCTCCCTCACCTTACTCAGGCTCCACCCACCCCTCCTACCGATGACTGGCTCCGCAGTGATGGCCGAGTTCAGACCTGGATCTTGAATTCTTTGGATGGTGAACCCTATCAAATGGTTATGTATCATGAGACTGCCAAAGATATGTGGACTGAGCTACACTCCTTATATTCTGGCCGGGACAGCCTCCAGCATCTCTACGACATCCTCACTGACCTCTTTACTCTGGACGCTGGAGGGGCTTCCGATATGTCCTCCTTTGTTGCTCGTGCGAAGACTCTTGCTGAAGCCTGGATCCAGCATCAGCCGTTTACCAATGACGCTCTTGCTTAGCGCGCTCAGAAGGAAGCTGCCTGTACTGCCATCCTTATGGCTCGTCTTCCCCCTCACCTTCAGAGCATTCGTGCTCAGGTTCTGGCGTCCTCTACCACACCATCTTTTTCTGATGTGTGCTCCATGATTCTCCGAGTCCCACCTCCTCCAGATACTACGGCTCCTCCGGCCCTTCTTCAGCAGACACCTCCGCTTCTCCCCTTCCCTCCTCCTCCTTCTACTCGGGGGGGTCGTTCAGGCTCTCGCGGCCGTGGTCGTGGTGGCCGGGGTCGGCCGAAGTGTTCCTTCTGTGGCAAAGACGATCATCTCGAGGCAACCTGTTACAAGAAAGTTGGCTATCCTCCTCGCCCGGCGGCTTCTGTTGCTACCGATGCTGGTCCTTCTGATCTTGAGAGTGTCCGTCTTCCGCTCCAGCATCTCCAGGGCTTGCTCCATCCCCCATCTGCCTCCGTTGCCTCCGTATCCAACACAGGTACCTCTTGTCTCTCCACCGGCTTGGGCTGGATTGTGGATTCCGGTGCTACTCATCACATTACTCCACATCGCCCTGCCCAGTACCTGAATTCCCCTTATCCACCGTCTATTACTGTGGCCAATGGCGCCACTGTTCCAGTCTCCGGCTCGGCAGATCTTCCTCTGACTTCCTCCATCTCCCTTCGCTCGGCTCTTCACGTCCCGAGTTCTCCGTTCAATTTACTTTCTGTTGGACGGCTTACTACTGATTTGGATTGTTCTGTTATATTCACTTCCTCTTCTTTTGTTATACAGGATCGGCGGACGCAGACTACCATTGGTAAAGGCCGGCTGCGGCATGGGCTCTACCTTCTCGACGACTCTCCCACCATCCTCTCCTCCATTTCCTCCACAGATTGGCATCGTCGTCTTGGGCATGCTCCTCTCCCGGTCCTCCGGCGGGCTCTCCCGGATGTCTCTCTTACCCCCTTTCAGTGTGATTCCTGCATCCTCGGCAAGCAGCCTCGTTCATCTTTTTCTTCGCATTGTACTCGGAGCGCTGCTCCTTTTGATTTAGTCCATTCCGATATTTGGGGACCATTTAAAATTTCTAGTATTTCCGGTTTCCGGTATTTTATCACGTTTATTGATGATCATTCTCGCACTACCTGGCTATACTTACTTCGTGATCGCTCCGAGCTTCCTCGTGTCTTTCGGGCATTTGTCCTCGAAACCCGTACGCAATTCCACACGACCATCAAAATCCTACGCACTGACAATGCTCGTGAGTACACTAGTCACGAATTTACTGTTTTATGTTCCGAGTTTGGGATTCTCCATCAAACTTCCTGCGCTTACACGCCGCAACAAAACGGTGTTGCCGAACGCAAGAATCGCCACTTACTCGATGTTGCCCGTTCCCTCATGCTTCAAATGCATGTCCCTAAACCGTATTGGAATTTTGCGGTCTCGACCGCCTGCTTTCTCATCAACCGTCTCCCTTACTCTATTCTCAACTACGCTACTCCGTTCAGCATCCTCTTTCTCTCCGCTACAGCCTTTCCTCTCCCACCTCGTGTGTTTGGTAGCCTATGTTATGTCCACCGTTTGGGGCCTTCATCGGATAAGTTAGATCCCCGGGCCGCCAAGCATATCTTTGTTGGTTATTCTCGCACCCAAAAGGGGTATGTCTGTTATTCTCCTGCTACCCGCAAGATCTCCGTTTCTGCTGATGTCACTTTTCGCGAGAATCAACCATTCTTTTCTGCTCCCTTACCTGACCATCCCCCACCTACACCTCCATCCATTCCCCGCCCGGTCATTCCTACCACTCCTCCACTGCCTGTCCTTCCCTCTCCACCGCCTGCCGTTCCCTCCAAACCACCAGTTATCCGTGTCTACACTCGTCGCTCTACCCCTTACGTTGCCCCTTTGCCGTCGGTCTCTACCATGGATACTCCGCATCCGACTGATCAGGTATCGCCTTCCACTGCTCATCCGCTGGCCAACTCCGTCTCTCTTCATCGCCTCTCTCCCCATTTACGCAGATTAGCTACTTCTCTTTCTTCGGTTGCTATTCCTAATTCTGTGTAGGAGGCGCTTCAACATCCCGGCTGGCGAGCAGCCATGGAGGAAGAAATGTCTGCTCTCTGGTCTAACCAGACCTGGTCTGTTGTTCCTCTTCCACCGGGCCAGAAACCAGTTGGGTGCAAATGGGTCTTTGTCATCAAACATGCTGCCGATGAGACAATTGACCGTCTGAAGGCCCGTCTTGTGGCTCGCGGTTTCACTCAACAGGAAGGGCTCGATTATGAGGAAACGTTCTCTCCGGTGGCAAAGCTTAATAGTGTTCGTGTCCTCATCTCTGTTGCTGTCCATCGCCGGTGGCCTCTCTTTCAGCTGGATATCAAGAATGCCTTCTTGAATGGGGACCTCCAGGAAACTGTCTACATGCAGCAACCGCCCGGGTTTGAGACCACGGGGGAGTCTCAGGTCTGCCATCTTAAAAAGGCTCTATATGGTCTCAAACAATCTCCGCGGGCATGGTTTGAAAAATTCAGCAAGGTCCTCCGTGCGATTGGCTTCACTCGGAGCTCGGCCGACTTCTCGCTCTTTACTCGTCACCATCCAACAGGAACGGTTATTCTGTTAGTTTACGTCGATGATATTATCATTACTGGAGATGACTCTCAAGGATACAGGCAGTCAAAGTCCATCTAAACTCAGTTCCAGACCAAGGATTTGGGACCCCTTCGCTATTTTTTGGGCCTTGAGATTGCCAGAAGGCCAGATGGGCTCACTCTCTCTCAACAAAATATTGTCTTGACCTTCTTCATGATGCGGGTCTGTCTGGCTGCAAGCCCATGATACTAGGGATGTCTGTTGAGATTATATTCGTGTGTGTGGACCGCAGGGATACAGCAGTCAATGTACCCCCGTACCATAATCTAAACTCCACATGGTATCTCCTGCTGCAGAGCCAAGGACATTTGGGCACCCCTGTGGCGGAATATCCCCGCGGTCCGCATGTACCCCCGTCCCCCCTTACCATCACCTCGGGGTTTTGGGAAGATGTGTGGTGACGGGTGGTTTCCACATTTCAGAGCGAGGGTCTGCTGCGGGGGTGTGTTGAGATTATATTAGCCAGCAGGACACGTGTGTGTGGGACCGCATGTTTGGGCTTTCCCCATCGCGTTCCAGGTCTGAGTGTTGACCCCGGTGGGCCCCCTTGTGTGGCGGATGGGCTGTGGTTGGGGTTAGTCACTCTGCAGCAGGTGATCTTTGTGTTCAACCCCCGTCCCCCCTTACCAAACCTCGGGTTTTGGGAAGATGTTGTGACGGGTGGTTTCCACATGTATCAGAGCGAGGTTGTCCTGCTGCGGGGGTGTGTTGAGATTATATTAGCCAGCAGGACACGTGTGTTGGACCGCATGTTTGGGCTTTCCCCATCGCGTTCCAGGCTGGGTGTTGACCCGGTGGGCCCCCTTGTGTGGCGGAATATCCCCGCGGCTGTGGTTGGGGTTGTCCCAATCGCCAGCAGGTGATCCTTTGTGTGATACTAACCTCGGGTTTTGGGAAGATGTGTGGTGACGGGTGGTTTCCACATGAACCACAAACTGTGTGCCCAGGCCTCTGACTCCGATCTCCTTCTTCAGAATCCTGAATATTATCGATGTCTTGTTGGAAAACTGATATATCTCACGATTACCAGACCGGATATCTCCTTTGCTGTTGGTCTTGTCAGCAGATACATGCACTCTCCTCGAAAATCTCATCTTCAAGCAGTGGAAAGAATTCTCAGGTATCTGAAAACCGCTCCTGGTCAGGGACTTGTCTACAGGACCTCCTCTTCTGCTCCAACATTGGTGGCATATTCGGATGCCGACTACGCTGGCTCTCTCGATGACCTGCGATCTACGAGTGGTTTTTGCACTTACCTTGGAGGACATCTTGTAACTTGGCGAAGTAAGAAACAAGCGGTCGTTGCTCGCTCTTCAGCTGAGGCAGAGTACCGGGCAATGACATCGGTTGTATCAGAATTAACATGGCTTGAGAGTCTTCTTACTGATCTGGGTGTAAAATTACCATCACCTGCTCTTTTCCTTTGTGATAGTCAAGCCGCCATACACATCGCAAAGAACCCGGTCTTTCACGAAAGGACGAAGCATATTGAGGTCAATTGTCACTTCATCCGGGAAAAGGTTCAAATGAAGAAGCTTGACTTAAAGCATGTCCCAGGATCGGAACAAGTTGCAGATGTCTTCACAAAGGCTCTTTCCAAGACATTATTCTATCAGTGCTTGTCCAAGCTTGGCGCATACGATTTGTACGCTCCAGCTTGCGGGGGAGTGTTAAAATAGCCCATGTAAAAGGCCCATTATTGGGCCCATGTATTGTTTTATCTTCTCTCCTCCTTTAGTCCCACATCTTGTATAGGATTTTCTTCTCTCTTCCTCTTCCTATATATTTGTATTCTCTCCTTGTATTTACATACACAAGCAATACATACAAGTTTTGAGCTCTCTCAACGTCCCCCACCCAATAAAATGGTGAAAAAATGCCCAAACAATTAGAGAAAAAATGCCCAAACAATTAGAGCTAAGAGCCTGTCAAACTTCTGATAGATGCGTGGCAGACAAAAACTCCCACCGGATAATGTAACAAATTGGGAGATGCGGTCCCAACAAAATTATAAAAAAACACCAAATTCTACTCTCAATCATATTGCCCTTTTGAGTGGGTCAGAGCTTCTTTAAGACTCCGTTTGACGTTTTTGCTCATAAATTCAGACAAAAACGTCACCGTCATTGTTGGAACCAAGAAAATTGATTCTGAAAGTTCGGACCAAAGGACAGCCCGAGGTTACTGGTCTGGAGATCAAACTCCACGGAATGAGATGGCGAGAGCACAAGAAACAAAGAGATGACTATAAATACACACCAGGTACTGCAGCGGGGAGGTCCCCCCGCGTACCCTAACGTTAAGAGAAACTTTCCCTCCCTGGATCAGTATCCTCTCCATTTCACATGAAATGGATACTATCTATTTCATGATGAGAATCATTTCAGCCACATCCAACGTACCCTAACGTTAAATGAGCTATTAAAGAACTCTTTTCACTTGGCCAAACTACCCTTGCCTTTTTCCAGTCCAACACACCTCCTTGCTGTCTGAGAATTAATTGATGATTCCATGCAAGAAAATAATGGGCCAGGCGCCCAGGATCCTGCACCACAATATTAGCATATGCTTTGAATATTAATTATTTTTTGAAAAGTAAAATGCATACAGAACACAGCAAAATGGGCATACAGAACACAGCAAGTATGCTTAGTTGAGATGATAGCATTGAAACATGCTCATAAGCTGAGATCCATCAATTAAAGCATTTCAGATCTACAAACTACTCAATGATCATGAGCAAAAGCTAAAACATGCACATCTCCTCGTGTATTTTGCGACCAATGAAACTGCTACGTGAACAGCTACTCATGCCTTTATATTCCCTGCCCGAGGAAATTTACAATAATGATTAGATATATAGGAATGAAGAATGCTTAGGTGGATGCGTGGACACGCGAGATTGGATAAAATTAGGAATGAAAGTATCAGAGATAAGACAGGAGTAGCACCAGTTTCAGAGAAGATGCGAGAAGCTCGTCTAAGATGGTTTGGACTCGTACAAAGGAGACCATTAGAGGCACCTGTTAGGCGTTGTGGAAATCTAGTCACTATGCATGTTAGACAAGGGAGGGGTAGACCAATAAAGACTTGGAATGAAACTATAAAGAAAGACATGATGTACTTAGGCTTTAGTGAGATTATGACAAAAATAGGGCACAATGACGACAAAGGATCCATATAGCCGACCCCACTATAGTGGAATAAAGGCTTGAGTGTTGTTGTTTGATTAGATATTTAGAGGGACAAATCATGTTCTTTCATGGAAAATAAAAAAACTCGATTACCATCATCAACAAATCCGTGAAATTAAGATGATCTTTGGTTGCAAGTTCAATTGTAGATCGATGCTATGAATTAAAATTATTGCTATGTTAAAATATAATGATTAGTTTTTTGACATTTTCATTAACATATTTAAACAACAGATAACTGAGTAAGTATATACCTTTGTGCCAATGTTTTGCGCTATTTTTTTTTCACGTGCAACTCTTGATTTTTCATTCTCTCTATCCATGTCTTGGGACGGCGTTTCTTGCAACGAGTATTTTGTTTCTTCTTGATTCCTCGTGCTGTGATTGTTAATGATGGTGGATCTATTGGTGCAAGACATCTTGTTGGATTTAATGTTGTCTCTTCTGTGTAACCACATGGTTCTCTTGCCTCTCGAATTTTTTTCTTTGGATCATGTACCGCCGAACTTAATACCATGTATTCTTCTTCAGTTTCACAAGCCTCATTGTACTAAACAAAAATAGGACACGAAGTTATGTACCTATCATTGTACTCTAATCTTGAATTCTCATGAAGATCAGGCAAATCATTGTCACATGTATTCCTTCTCCACCTTCTTATTATGTAGTTGTTGGGTATTTATTATCTTGATATCAAGTGTATCAAAAAGCATTAATACAATGCGTACATAAGATACCACAACTTTCAAACATCTTACAACTACAAGAGAGACGAATCAAATGTGTTAAATGATATTGTGCACTGCTTACATGCATCGAAGACTCCAACAACATATTCATGCTTCTCTTGTACGATATTACGGCTTGTAATATTTAGTGGCATTACTCCAATTACCTCATTTTGAAATAATTCAAATATGTTTGGTGTGTATACATTTGATAATTGGTTTCAACATAGGTGAGCTTGTCAAAGCCAACCTCGACATTTTTTGTCGCGAGTCATTTTCCGTTTCTAGATCTTTATAACGTTTTTGCCCAACAACTCTTTCAAAATGAGAGAAAAATTCAACTATGTTAATATTGACTTTCAAGTACACTTTCAAGTACAATTTTAAGTCGTAGTTAAATCTTTCACTCAACTGTGTACTCCTCATTCTAGCATTAAAAGCTTTGTTCACATATGCTTGAGACTATTTCTCCTTTAATTTAAACAAATCGTTTAGCCAAGTATTTTCATGAAGATTGTAGTTATCCAATAATTCAGTCCATGCAGTAGGGAATGCACCTTCATCATCATACTGATAAATACAAGCTGAGAAATCTATACTAAATTTGATTCACCTTTCAGTAGATAACCAAGTGTTTTAGAGCATTCTGCCACATATGTTAAGAACACAAAGCATGATAGGTGTTTGGCATAATCTCCTTAATGGCAATTTCCATTGATGCATCTGCATCAGTAAAAAAATAGTTTTTTCATTCATGACTTCTAAAAAGGTCTCAAATAGCCATATAAAAGACTTGATAGTTTCATCATACAAACGTGAAGCTCCAAACACAATTGTTCCTCTATGATGTTTTAATCCCAAGAAGACACCTAGAGGCCTTGCTGCTTTATTTGTATCATATGTTGTGTCAAATGTGGTCACATCACTGAAGAGGTTGTAATCTAGTATCATCCTCGCATCGGCCCAAAAATATTTGTAATATGTTTCTCAACATCTAACTAGATAACATAGTAATATGAAGGATTATCTTTTAACTTTCTACTAAAATATCTCTCTAATCTACTTGCTTCCCCAAACATTAGAGATCGTTGCCTTTTTGTACGATGGTAGTTCTTTTGATCTCTCCTAATATAACCAAGGCCATCACATCCACCCACTTGTATACTAAAAAACTGATAAACATCTTTTAACCTTATACCTGACTCATATGCCACATCTGTTTCAATTTTTTGAGCTATCGACATTTGTCTTTGTGAGCGAATCAAGTTAGTGATTATGGTCTTGCACAAATTCAGAAATTACATACATTTTGGTGTCTCGCTTGAGGATAATGGTCATACGGGCATTACAACCACACCTTAACTCGGCTCGAGCTCAATTTGTTTTGTGATCACGTCCCACGAATCCTTTCTCAATCGCAAACATACCTCTTAGAAGCAAATATTTTAGTCTTTCTACATTTATTTCCTTACTCATTTTGAATACCAAAGTATGCTCGTCTACCATACTCATTATAAAACGCATATGCTCCCAAATGAGATGCAAACTCCCTTCTTTTTGTCGGTGTGTAATCCTATGATACTTGAGGGATACTCATAATGAAACTAAGTCCTCCATTTTAATACAAACTGAATTTCAGCAATAAATTCAAGGACATTCCATTAGTTGTGAAGAATCTAAGTAAACAGAGCTGTGAACGAAATCTAGGAGTTACTGGCGCAGCACTGACGAAGGTGGTTTGCTCCAGGCAGCTTGAATCTTCAACGTTCTGCAGAATGCCGCTCCAAGATGCAGAAAATCAGGCTCACAGAGGCTTAATGGAAGAAGGTTGGCTTAATGGAAGAAGAACTCATCTCTTGCCTCTTCTTTGCTATGAGGCTTCTGTGGAAGAAGGCAACAAAGGCTTAGTGGAAAACCAGAATAACAGGGCCACAGGAGATGGGAACGGGCCTAAGTGAAAATAGCTCTTTAATAGCTTGCTGAAATGATCCCCACCATAAAATGAATAGTATCCATTTGATATGAAATAGAGAGGATTCTAATCCCACAGACAAAAGGTTGTGCGAAGTACGAGGAAGACACCACTCGGAGAGAGTAGTAAATTTTTAGAAGTCATTCATGATACCTCTGAGGTCCTATTATAGACAAATCCTGAGAGAGGTTGATTATATGCAAGAACGCACTACCGCTGCGATATACCTGATATGCGACTTGAGAACATCCTCGCTAACTAAGCAACTATGACGGCTACTCACTCATAATGACGAGTTTCATAGGATACCGGCCTACTCCGGCAAGTAACAAGGGCTAGTTGCCCTTTGCTGACACCGTCCACGTGGTTGGGCAGACTTTGACTTATGTTTACGTGACTCGGATGAGCCCATCATCGGCGAATATGGGTTGTACAATCATAAAATGTATGTTTGGCATAACAACGACTACGACCACCACACCAAAAAAAATTAGTTTGGAACATAAAAATGAATGAAGTTTCTTACGTGAGACCAAGCGTTCCTGAACGACAGTGTTCAGCCAGTGTTCGCCGTTCCCGCACCATTGCTCCTTGTCATCATCATCCCGCCAAACAAAGCCCAATTAAAAAAAACATTACTTCCCGTTTGGGAGAGTTTTTTTTTCCTCCTTTCTGTTTTCTGAAAAACGTCACCGTCCATAATATTATGTTTGTTTTATGAGCGGATGACTTTCTAAAAAGGCAAAATAACTCTTTTTGGGTGAGCTGCGTTTTTCACTAATAGAGAAAACAAACACTATTATGAAAGATGACGTTTTACAGAAAACGGAAAGAAAAAAAATCCTCCCAATCGGGGCCTCAATAATGATCAGCCCCCATGTTCAGCCAATATTCACAGTTCTCGCGCCATTGCCCGTTGTAGTCCCAAGCCTATTATTAAAACGGGGAGTTTATATTGGCAGCCCACCTATCTCTATTCTCTATATTATATTTGGGCTGCCAATATCTATGTGCGGGCTGCTAATATAAATGCCCTTAAAAATAGGTTCGTCATTTTCAATACAAAAACATAAGGCTACGATACAAAAATTAAAATGATAATTTTTTTTATGATTTAAGCTCGAAATTTAAATTTATGATAATTGTTGTGGGTCGCACGGTCGTTCTCCGGTCCGTAAAAATCAGACCGTCTTAGCTCGGAATCGGACAGGACGCGCAAACAGTCAAAACAAACCACAACAAATGACAAGAGACGTTTTTTACGTGGAAAACCCGGAAAGGGTGAAAAACCACGTGGTTGGAGTTGTGCCGAGCCTAAATCCACTAGTTTCTCGGAGTTTTACAAAGTTCGATTTGATCTCGGTGGGCGACAGACCGCTACTCTGTTACAGGTGCGGAGTATAAAAAATGAGGAAAAATGGATAAATCATCGGAGCCTCGATGGAAGCGCTCCGACCTTGGAATGTTGCTGAGCTTGCGGAACCTTGGTGGGAGCATTCCAGTTGGAAAAATTCTCTAAATCCACAGAGCTTTCTGAGGGAGCGCTCTCGTTGATGTGAAGCCTTAATGGGAGCACTCTCGCGAAGGCGGTTGGCTTGAAGCGTGTTGGAACCTTAGCACAAGGAGAGAAGCAGGGTGAATTTCTGAGCGGAGAATCGGCCTAAGTTCACGATCCCACCGCCGAAAAAACTCAGAGCTCTTTCTTACCTCTGGAGTTACTTGCATTCAAATGAAGGCTTGAACGTCTATTTATAGTTTTCTGGAGGGTTATGGTGATAATTCTGTCGTGGAGTGATTTGTGCTGGTGAATGACGTCACTTCATTTCGATCACCTGGATCACCATTTTTGCCAAAATGACGAGAGTAATTCCCGAGCAGTTCGGGCGGCCCGAGTAAGTTACCCGGAGGAGGCGGCCGACAGCGGAGGAGGCGACCGAAGACGGCGGAGGAGGCGGCCGAAGACGGCGGGGGTTGCCGGCGGCTGTTGCCGGCTCGCGTCCGTGGGGCGCGGCCGCGGGGGGTGCTGCCACGTAGGGGAGCGGCTTTTCGGCCGCGCAGGCCGGCCGCGCGGTGTGTGTCCGCGCGGGGGCGCGACCCTGCCATGCGCGTGCACAGGTTCGGCTCCTTTGGGGGTTCTCGGGGCTCGCGGCTTTGATGCACGCAATTGGTCCGGACGGGCTCGCATGTACTTGGTTTGAGTCTTGCCGGTTTGACTTAAAAATTTCAGAGAGGACCCCATCAATAATAATTTCTTGAAAATGATCATATCATACTTTGGACTTGGGAGCACAATATCGTCTTAACATAGCTTCACTAATCAAAAAATTAAATAGTTTAGTATAAATCTTAGGCGTGATAGTAAGGGCAAAAAGATTATTTCAGAATGATCAAAAAATTAAATAGTTTAGTATGATCATATCATACTTGGGAAGGAGCAATCGCCGACCGAGCAGAAGAGTTTTGCTATATTTGGTTCGGCAGTGGCGGGTGCATACAGTGGGTCGAAATGCCACTTTAAAATCGGAGAGGGGGAGGTGGGGGTCGAGACGGAGCGGATCGGGGCCGTTTTCTCCTTGCTGCGGGTGTAAACGCCACCGACGGCCGTTTGTTTTCCCGCCGTCCGCCGTCATTTGCTCCAAACGAAGACTGCGAAACGCCTAACCAAACGAAGCCCATCTATACTGCCGGCGTTATTGTAACGGCACTGACGCAGATGAAGTATAGCCCAACAACTCCTTTATATTTAACAGTATAAATTATAAATTGTTTATATAATTAATATTAAATTTTAGATAATTTTAAAAATAGCTTAAATTTGATAAAACAAATATAATGGACTCTTAAGGATTTACTTCTCTATTGGGAATGTGAACTTAATGGTTCTAACTTATGTTGTTTTCTTCAGAAATAATTAGAAAATTGAAAATAAGTATTTAAATAATTATAAAAATATCATAATTTATATTTCATAATATATTTTTGCAAATTTGTGATTTAGAGGAGGAAAATACTCTATTCGCACCAAATTGGGACCCATAAAAAAGTGATCTCATTAATCAAATCATCCAAATTTTGATTCACCCACTGTCTTTGATGAATTCATGGAGCAATTTTTCGGTAAATGTAACACATCGTGATCTATCGTGTGAGATTAAGTTCAACTGTAAGATTCACGATCCGACGGTGCGGATTCTGTGCAAAAATACAAGTGAATAAAGTCCTCCCGTATTTGGAACTCAAAAGTTTACCAATATTCTCGTGCAATCTGCATCATAGGATCATAAATCTTACGACTGAACTTAATCTCGCACGGCAGATCATGGTGTGTTACCCTTACCAATAGTTTTCTCCAGAGATCGTAAATCGTATGAACATAATTACACACCGTGACTATATATAATACCATCCATCCGATAGATCACGGTGCGTTATTCGAAGAATCAGATGAAAACCGAACCGAATCCGACGGTTCATGTATGTTCTTGTTTTACTCAGTTCGGGTATTATCTAAACATAGTAGAACCGCCGGTTCGATTCTCGGTTCCTGTAGTCGGGTACCCGAGAACCGACTAGAACCAATCATTTGAAAAAACACAAATATCACTCCTCAGCTTACGGCTCACGCGGCATGCCTCACGGTCACGGCTCAAGACTACTCACGCAATTCACGGATTAAGCATTAACGCTTCACGGTCACGCTCAGTTGCTCACGGTTTACTTTTCAGTTTTCACTTTTCATGTGGTAAAACCCTAGTAGCCGGCTATCCGCAGCCCCGTGCGTGAGAAGAGAGCGAACTCGGCAAGTCGGCAACACCTTCGTCCATTCCTCCAGCCTTAGCAGCCGCAGCTCCGTGGGCGAGAAGAATGATTGAACTCTGAAGGAGTGAAAGAGCTTCGCCGCGAACTGAGAACTCCCTTCCAACTTCATGCGAG
Source organism: Platanthera guangdongensis (assembly GCA_039583875.1). NCBI lineage: Eukaryota > Viridiplantae > Streptophyta > Magnoliopsida > Asparagales > Orchidaceae > Platanthera > Platanthera guangdongensis. Next base: position 170,228,851 of record CM077160.1, on the reverse strand, counting down.
AACTCGCTTCATCCCTTCCTCCTTCAGCCAAGATCTCGCTTCGCTCCTGTCCTTCTCGTTGTAAGTATCATTCTTTGATTTCTCTCTAGTCTGAGTCTCTATTGAAGTTTAGTAACAACTGATCAAGAAATCTCATGACTTATATTGGTATTCACATCATTAACTACATAGTTCTTTGTTAGCATATGAATATATAATATCAAGATAAATGGAAGCTAATCTTGAATGAAGAAAGTTAGGACATGCATGATGCAACCATAAATCTGGTTTTATAAAGGTATATCTGAAAATAGTTTTGTTGGAGAAGTTTGTATGGATACATGCAATCATACATAAGGTTTATTAAGACGGCCCCACATCTTTTTGGACTTTTATAACCTAATTCAAATAATGTGTCCAAGTAATTAATATGATTTCTTTTTAAGGCTTTGTTTGGGGGGACTTATTTTCACCGGTCAAGAGGTTACGACTGCATGAATCGGACCTTAATCTTAACTATTGTGAAATTATTGAGTTCCGGGCTTTTTAATGTTTTTTTCCTTCTTAAATCTTATAGGTTTTGCTTATGAGAAAGTGTTTTAGTGCATGCCATTTTTCTATCAGAAATTTGTCTGTCGTTGATATGTTTTCTTTTGCATTGTGTGATACTAGCTGCTAACATGTAATGACTCAGGTTTATTAAGGTTGATGGGGTTCCCCTCGCAGATTTTTGAGTCAAACCGGTAGGACTCCGGCTAGGAATATTCAAGCAAGATGACCCAACCAAGCGAACCGCGCGCGCGAACCGCGCGCGCGAACCGCGCCCGCGAACCGCGCCCGTTCGAAGGTCCCAAAATCACCTCGAAAGACGGGGCGGAACTATGCACAGACCTACATGTGCAACGCACAACGCACACGTGGCCCTTGAGCGCACGCACAACGTGGACATTGCACTCGTGCGGCCCTTGCGCCCGCGCAGCCCTGTGTGTGCACCCTTGCACGCGCGAGCACGCAACCCTGCACGCGCACTTGTGTGCGCGCGCAGTGCGCGCGCCAACAACCACCGCTGCCTCCGTCCGTCGCCGCCATCGCTGCCGGGCAACCTACCCGGGCCGCCCGAGCTGCCCAGGGGCACGCCCGTCATTTTATGAAAATTGGAGTTCCAGGTGACGGAAACGGAGCGACGTCATACGACAACTCAGGATTCAGTCCGACGTAATTACCAGCACGTCCCTCCAGAAAACTATAAAAAGTCTTTCAAGTCTTCTTTTAAAGACAAGCAACTTCAGAGATTAGAGAGATCTCTGAAGTTTTCCGGCGAGAACGTAAACTTAGATCGTTTGTTCACTTGAAACTCATTATGATCTCTCTCTAGCAGGCACATCGTCCGCTGCTCACTAGGACGCATTCGTGAGCTCGAGAGAATACACTGGAAAGCGCTCACGCAGATGCTCATGTGAAGACTCTTCGAGGCTCCAAGGACTTAACATTTTTCTCCAACAAAAACGCTCTCATCCAAGCTTGGTGGACACTACAATCCAAGCCCCATGGACGCACTCATCCAAGCTTCATATGCTTAGTTTATTTTATGCTCGTCTTGTATTCAAAGCTTGTAACGGAGAGGTGGTCTGTCACCCTCCGAGGAGACCTTCAATACTTATAAACTCAAAGCTAAAACGTGGATTTTGGCTCGACACAGATTCAATCACGTGATTTTTACCCTTTTCGGGTTTTCCACGGTAAAAAAAGATTCTTATTATTGATGTTGGATTTTCATCGACTGTTTGCACGTCTGGTTCAGCTCCGTGCTAAGGCGGTTTGATTCCTCTGTACTGAAGGAAAATTGGGTGATCTGTAACAATTTGTCGTTGTCTATGGGAAAGTGTTCCCAACTCTGCAAATAAAGCTTGCCCCACGCAAGCACCCCCAACCGACAACAATGACGAGGAGAACCGCGCAAATCGCTAGCGGTGCAGCACCAGAAGAGCCCACTTCACTAATTCGGCTGCATGCAACGCCCCACTTCTGGAAGGATCAACCGCGCTGCATCACAAGCATTTGGGGAAGAGCGTAGGCACCTGATAAAAGAGTGTCAGGCAAAGGTGCTCACCTCGCTAAGAGACTTAGATGCGTATCGTGCCCCCAACGCGGTCATCGCTCCAGGAGGCCAACTGCCACTAATCCCAAATCATTTGTGCCTGAGGACGCTGCCCACTCTAAGGATCCCTTCGCAGACGAGTTTTTCGATGCGGATAACTCCACACACCTTATGTTACTCAATGTGCTTCCCGGGAACACGCAGGGTAAAGCTCGCGTGGTAAAGGAAGTCGCCGCTCTACCCGATAGAAGACGCGCTTGCGAGGAATTGAGATGAATGATCAAGGAGGTATATGGGCACGGGCAGCACCAGGGTACAAACGTCCGGCGCCCCGTCCACCTCGACTCCCGCTAGCTCCACAGGTCTTAGCGCATCCCATTCCGCCTGAGTTTAAGCTCCGCGACTTTGATACGTTCGATGAGACAAATAACTCTCTAGAGCACGTCATGCACTTTGCAACTATCATGCACATCTACGATGACCCAAACTCGCTCATGTGTCAAGTGTTCCTGGCAATACTTAAATGAGAAGCTTGTACCCGGTTCCATTCTCTAAAAAAGGGAGAGCTTCCCCGTGCTCTAGAGAGTTAACTCAACTTTTATGGATCAATTTGTTGTCAACTGGCGAATCGTTCGAGACCCCTCACATCTCTGGAGGATCCAACGGATCGAGGGAGAGCCACTTAAGGATTTATTTTGCCGCCTCACTGCAGAGGCATGACAGATTTCAGGGTTCATCCCCGTGCTCCTACGCGGTATTTCCCTCGGAGGACTCCGACCAAGGAAAATTTCACTCCATGCTGATGAGAGAGATAGTGTCCAGTTACCTTGATCTCATCCACCAAGTCGAGACACAAATCACGGCATATAAGGCAATTGAAGCGCATCGACTATAATTCAAAGGAAGCTCAAAGAGCAAGTGGAATCAGGAGCTACTGCGAGATCCCAGTGGGAACGAAGAGCATCAAGACAACCCCCTCCAGGATTGAGGAACTCGTCTGCATCAAGACTACATTCCCCTCAACACCTCTCCGAGGAGTGTACTCCTTTCCATCCACAATGACGATGCTATCAGACGCCCCAGACCGCTTCCTTCAAACACCGGCAACCAACTGCAGTATTGCAATTTCCACCGCGTGCGTGGACACAATTGAAGATTGTGCTTGATTGAAGGAAGAAATTGAGTGCCTCATCTGCTAAGGGTTCCTTGGAAAATTTCTGGAGACACGAGCGCCCAGACAGACAATCTTGGGCAAGCCCGGGGGGTATCTCTAAGAATAACCACCCTGGCGCACGGACTCTTCCCCGCGCTCAGAACATGCAGAGCCCGAGCCATATCTATCAACAATTTCCTTTTTTCCTGCTTTATGGCAATAAGCGGCGTGGTCAAATTTGTGTGATATCTTCAATGTTACTGCAATCATTTCTGAACATCATTACGAATATTCGAGAATAAACCTCCCCACATTTACAACAACTGCCTCCAAGTAACGCACTCATCTACAACAACTGCCTCCGGGCAGCGCGCTCACATTTACAGCAACTGCCTCCAGAGCGCGCACCATCTACAATACCTTCCCCCGGGCAGCGCGCTCATCTACAACAGCTACCTCCAGGCAGCGCACTCATCTACATTAACTACCTCCGAGATGCGCGCTCATATTTACAGCAACTACTTCCGAACAGTGCGCTCATCTACAACAACTACCTCTAGGCAGCGCGGTCATCTTCAACAACTGCATCTGGGCAGTGCCCTCACATTTACAGCAAATGCCTTCGGGCAGTGCGCTCTTCTACAACAACTGCCTTCGGGCAGCGCACTCATCTACATCAACTGCCTCTGGGCAGCGCACTCACATCTGCAACAACTGCCTCCGGGCAGTGCGCTCATCTACAATAACTACCTCCGGGCAGCGCATTCACATTTACAGCAATTACCTCCGAGCAACGCACTCATCTACAACAACTACCTTCGGACAACGCGCTCGCATTTACAGCAATTTCCTCCGGACAACACGGTAATCTACAACAACTATCTTCGGGCAGTTCGCTCATCTATAACAACTGCCTCTGGGCAGCACGCTCATCTATAACAATTGCCCCCATGCAACGCCCTCGTTTCCAGCAACTGTCATCCGACAGCGTGCCCATAGAATGGACCTCAAAAAGCGTGAATGAACAAAAGTTCTTCGTAACCTCTCAAACAAACGAACCTCTAGTCATTTCACTTTGCGACAAGAACGGACTCTGAGTCCACCTGCCCCTCAAGAAAGGAGCCAGTCATAAATCCTTCTCAGGACTCCTCCCAGGATAGAGCCCGAATATTCCAACATCATCCGATAATAATGGACGCTGAGTCCATCCAAGCCGCCAAGGTAAGGGGAAGATGACCACACTCATCACGCTCAAGCGACAAGTCCCCAACACTAATGCTCGGTGACAGTTGTCAAAGATAGCGCATGACACACGAGAAATGTGAAGCGCTAGTCGTTTCCGGACCACTGCATCGTGCAAAGCTCAAAACAAGAGAATGTCTTCGTGGAACACCGCAAAGGCTACTAAATGCACAAAAGTATGTTGCAACATCAAACTGCACCCACCACTGCAGAGGTAAAAGCAACGCGCAAGTTAGCAAAGATCTCCTACCTAATGTCAATTGCAGGATCTTTCCCTCGCAAGGTTAACAAAGAGTAACGCCAAGACGGCAACACAAACGTCTAGGCCTAGCCAAAGGGACATTTCACACCGCAAGAAAAAATAACTTGTGACGCGCACGTGCTGAAATAATCTTAAATATGTCACGCCAAGGCAAGATAATCAAGGCTAAAAATTTTTGGCTCGTCGCATTGCAGATTGATACGCCCGAAATAGGTATACGTAAATTACGCAAGTGCATGTGCCAGATTAAGTAATATAAAGTGAATAAAGATCGTTCCCACAGATAGATGATTAATTTAACACTCGCAAATACTAGCTAACATTTTTTAAAAAATCCAAGTAAATCAAGTTAAAACAATTTCGAAATTAAATTAAAACTTCTAAGAGAATTAATAACTTTCTAAAATTACTTTTTATCAAATGGTGAGAAAATGGTCTTGTATTTTTATTTTCTAAGTCTATTATGATTGATCAATAAAAGATCGTTATAAAAAAAACTTGGCGCTTTCCTGCAACGATTTTGAGGTAGAGATCTGTATCTCTCGATCTCGGAAATCACTGTATCTCTCGTTCCGTTGTCATCTATAACTCAGGCAAAACAAAAAAAATTAATAATGATAAAAATAAAAGTTGCTAACGTATAAGTGAAATCTCTTTCTCCCTTCTACGTTATATTGAGTTGATGATATACTTATGCTTTTCCTTTCTCGAATCTTGAACCGCACTAAAACGGACCGAAAACTTGGGTTAAAGATTTGCACAACTCATCTCTCGAAACTCGTCGCGTAGTAAAATAATTTTCGTTCATATTTTCACACATCTCATCTCTCAAATTTTGAAGCGAAGAATAGAATGAAAATATAATTCAAAAGTTTTACCAACAAGATCAAAAACTCAATAAAGAAATCACACCAAATATTTCATAAACCAAAATAAAAATAGAGATCACATCAAGATAAAACAAAGTACTTTCAAAATATAAAACATAGAGAATTAGTTCTTGATTTGAGAAATACAACACGAAATTAGAGAGATTTTACGAGACATGATGTTTAGAGATCTGAACGCTGCAGGAAATTTCACTCAAACGCGCGCAAAATCCCTCTTTGATGAATATTCGTGCCCCTTCTTTTGTCAAACCCTAGTTCTCCTCTCTTAAATGATTTGAATATGATGAAAAAGTTGTCATTTTAATTCTTCTTAGCCCTTTTATAGATGTTTCTCGTGCAGAAGAATATTTTAAATGTTGAATAGATGTCTCATTTAGCCTTTTAAAGCATCCCAAATTTGAATATTTTAGGAATTCGAATTTCTATTTCCGCACATATGTTGTAACATAATTCCTGCACTATAAAATTATTGTGTAACATATTTTCTGCATTACTAAAAACTGCTTCAAACTGTAATTAAATTGTGCCAACTCTTCTGCAACTTTTTCCTTGACTTCAAAAAAGCTCTACCATTGACTCATTGGGGTGGATACTTTGAAAATCCTACATAAAAAACAAATTAAAATGACGATAATATTTTTACTTTAATCAAAAACCAAATTATTCTTTATTTAATACATTTTAACTCGTATTTATCAATTATATTAATCAAAAAGATAAGAATTTAGGCACGAGATAACTTCTTTTTGAGAAGTTATCACGGATCATGATCCGTGAAAATTTAGGGAATTTAATGGGTGCCCCCCCCCCCCCCCCACTCGAAAATTTTCGAGTCAAACCGATATGATTCCGACTAAGAATATTCTAGCAAGATGACACAATAAAACGAGTTACACACTCGCTCGAAGGTCCCAAAATTACCCCGAAAGAAGGCGCGAAACTATACAGGGAAGCAAACGTGCGGGTGCTCATCGCGCGCGCGCGCCCTTCGTGCGTGTGCGGCCCTGCACGCGCGCCCTTGCGTACGTGCACAGTACACGCGTTGGCGACCACCACCGCCTATGGTCGTCTCTGCCGCCGCCGGCCGCCACCACCGGGTAACCTACCCGGGCCGCCCGAGCCGTCCGGGGCGCACATCCCTCATTTTGTGAATATTTGTGATCCAAGTGACCAAAACGGAGCGAAGTCATTTGCCAACTCGGGATCCAGTCCGTCACAATTAGCAGCACGTCTCGCCAGAAAACTATAAAAAAACTCTCAGGCCTTCATTTGAAGACGAACAACTTCAGAGACTATAGAGAGCTCTGAGATTTTCCGGCAGTAACGTGTGACTTAGATCATTTCTCTGCTTGGAACTCGATCTGATCCCTCTCTGTCGTGCACAACGCCCGACGCTCACTTGGACGCATTCATGAGCTCGGGAGAAAACACTGGAAAGCGCTCCCGTGGATGCTCGTGTAAAGACTCTCTGAGGCTTCAAGGACTTAAGCATTTTTTTCCAACAAGAACGCTCACATCCAAGTTTGGTGGACACTCCAATCCAAGCTCGGTGGATGCACTCATCCAAACTTCATGGACTTAATTTATTTTCTTTTCATATTGTATTCAAAGCTTGAAACGGAGTGCTGACATGTCACCCTCCGAGGAGGCTTCCAATACTTATAAACTCAATGCTAAATAGTGGGTTTTTGCCTGACACAGATCTGATCACGTTATTTTTCACATTTTCTGGGTTTTCCACGGTTAAAAAAATCCTCATGTCATTACTGCTGGATTTTCATTGACTGTTTGCACGCCCGGTTCAACTTCAAGCTAAGGATATCCGATTCTCTGGACTTGAAGAAAACCGAGTGACTCACAACAATGATAAAGTTTCATTTAATTCGATATTTCAAATGATTACGAGTACAACCGAAAATCAAATCATAACTGAACCGAACTATTCTATTTGGATCAGTTTCTATATTTTAAACTGTGAGTCGGTTCTGGTTCCAAAAAACTGAAGTCAACCTTACAATACATGAGTCAATTTCTGATTTTGTGTGAAATCGAACCGATCTGAATTGAACTCTGGTCTACGAGAAGATATAGATATACAATATGGTAGTCTAATGCAAAACATATTATCATATACTTTAAAACATATTAATATTTACCGACTCGAAGGGTAGGTATTTATGACATTCTACTAACTTAAATATAGCATTTTAGCATATTTTATACAAATGTAATAACTTAAAGAATAAGAAGATAAATAAGTATTCTTCCTAGCTTGGCCGTTGGTTTTTCTTATTTTAATATATGTATTTATTATTTGAAGAATATACATGAAGTACGTAGTTGTCAATAGAGTAATTAATATTGATCTAATTAGCTGCACTTTTAACCCCCACTAGCCAATTCCATGGCACGTGATAAGAAATTGGTCCTGTTTTAGTCTGGGAGCGGTCGAACGTCCAATCAGTCACAGAGATGAGACGGCAGACAAGGGGTTTTTTTACTTGGAAAATCTCGAAAATGAGTGAAAAACCACATGGCCGGAATTGCGCCGACCAAATTTTCATCATCTTGTTGGTGTTGTACAGGGATTTTTGAGAATGTGAGGGCAACAGACTGCTCATTGTTACAACTTGTGGGGAGAGAGATGTGTGTTCGAAGGCTTGGTGATCTTTTGCTTGCGCTTGGAAGCTGAAACGACGCGTTCTGCAAGTCTCTTAGCGTGCGGGTTGCCTCATGCTGTTTGCAATGGGGTCGGACACTGCGTGCTGAGAGCGTTGTGCGCGGACTGCTTGTTGTGGTGGGAGGTATGCACCCAAAGCGAAATGCTCGAGGGACCATGAAGATGGATGAAGGTGCATGAAGATCTTCGTGGATCGAAGGACATTCCTGGTGGAGCTCTCAAGCGCGTAGAAAGAGGCGTGAGGAGGAAAAGATGAAAATGGAGGAGAGAATGAGTCTTATTTATGTCTCGTGGATGGTTATAGTGTTTACACAGCTATTCACAAATCACAACCATCCTAAATATTATTTGCATACATAATTAATATAGTTTGCGACACACATTTTTAAATAATTTACTATGCGCAGACCGATATAATTTTGGCCGTGTCCCCACCCATAATGGTTGGTTACGTCGGTGGTTATGCGAGTGGTTACTCGCACATTGGACAATATAGATCGCGTAGGGACGATCGGATGACTGGGAAAGAGTCGATCGACGGTGGTGGCCGGCGACGAGACCCTGTCGGTGGGAGGCCGGCCACCCGGGGGAAAGGAGTGGCGGCCTTGAGGCACGACAGCGATCGGCCGGCCGCGGACGGTTGGCGTGACAGTTGTTGGCACGGCAACGACTGGCCCGACAGCAGATCAGATGCGCCAATCACACAAGGATGACACATGACGATCATGTGTGTGGTGGTTTCATCCATAATGAATTCCTATAAATTAAAGAAGACCACATCAATTATTATTAAAATTATTATTATAAATAATAACTAGAAGTGCTCGATCCACATGATACACCTATTCTTTATGAGTTATGACGAACGGGACCGCCCATCCTTGGAAGGCTTTGCCGTAAAGCCACAAGAGTGCTACTACTTCTCTCAATATCCTTAGTGTTGGAAGTAGAAGTAATACTGTTCACACTGCGAAAGCCTGCGGTTGGCTCGTTCGCCACTTGGACGATTGATGAGTGAATGTAGTTATTGGAGCTCTTGCGGTCTTTGAAGTGCTTGTTGTATCTTGCAAGAGGTTTCGGTGGTTGAGACGAACTGGACAGTATTTGGCTAAGTAGACGGAGCGATGGCAGGAGCTATCTGAAGAGTGGAGCGCATGATGACGCACTTGGAATGGCGGGCGTACTAAGGAATTCACGCACAGAGGAATGTGCACACGATGGGATGAGCGCACGTTGGAGGAGAGACGTGCGCAAGGGGGAGCACGTGCAAGGAGGAACGAACACACAAAGAGGCATGCGCACGTTGAATGAGATGGGCGCGCGAGGGAGTACACGCAAGGTGGAACGGGCGCACAAAGTTGGTGCACACGTTGGAGGAGAGGCGCGCACAAGGGGGAGCGCACGTAGGAAAAGAGACGCGCACAAGGGGGAGCGCGCGCAATGAGGAACGAGTACACGAAGGGCGTGCACACGTTATAGGAGAGGTGCGCGCCGGGAGTAACGGGCGCACACACGTTGGAGGGGCACACGTAAGGAGGAACGAGCACACGAAGGGCCGTGCACACGTTGGAGCAGGGACGCACGTAAGGGGGAGCGCGTGCAAGGAGGAACGGACGCACGAATGAGCGTGCACACATTGGAGGACGGACCAGAGGTGCAACTGCCGATCCATGCGTAATCCTCACACTCGATTCGTGGGACCGATCCATGTGCAATCTACGCACGCAATCCATCCACCACCACGAGTGCAACCGCCGGCCCGCGGCCCTATCTTTTGTCATAATCTCGCTAATGCCCGAGTACATCATGTATTTCCTTATGTCGCCATCAACCAAATACTAATTGTTTTAAAAAATAAAATAAAGCGCAATCACTCTACGCTTACACATGTTGAGAATTTAGTTATGCCCACACTCATGATGAGAATTTCGCTGTGCGCACACTCAAATAAGAATTTTCTATGTGCACACTCATGTTGGGAATTCCACTATGCACACACCCATGATGAGAATTTCGCTATACGCACACCCATGTTGAGACTTTCACTATGCACTCACGTTAGGAGTATCGCTAAGCGCACATCCATGCTGGGAATTTCGCTATACGCTAATACGCACACTCACAATAGAAATTTTGTCATGCAGACACCCATGATGGGAATTTCGCCATGCGCACACCCGTGATGAAAATTTCGCAATGCGCGCATCCATGATAGAATATTTCACTATACACACACATATGACGAATATTTCACTATATACACACCCATCACCCATGACAGAATTTCGCTATATTTTCACCCTGCCTTGAGCAACAAACACTCTCTAGGCTGGCTGTGGGTGCCTGTTCCTCTTTCACTAGGAAAAGGGTCACCCAACCTTTGATTTCTTATCATTTTCCATCCTCAAATAAAAAAATCATGGCTGTCCATCAATCCTTGTTGTCAACAACGACATCACAACGGTACTGTTCTCTTTGTTTCTCTACCATTTTACTTCTTCTTTGGAATGCTCTTGACTTTATTTTTCTGAATAATTTTTCTATCCTTCTATGCATTCAAATGCGGTACAAAAATAAATTATGATTCCGGTCATTAGCTTTATGTGTTATACACACTAAGGCCTTGTTTGGGGAGAAGTTTTTAGGTCAAGACTCCTTAGGGTAGTTGTCGTCCAAGATCAATGGAAATCCTTAAAAGGCGGTGGGGCCCATACATTTCGAAATTCTGACATACATTTTTGCGCGGGACCCATGCATTTTAGGTTCCTGATTGACCATCCGTATGATAGTTGCCGTCAGGAGTCCTGAGGAAAAAATTAATCGTTTGGGGGGGGGGGGATTTGTTTTCATCGAACCGAACCTTAATTACCTCGTGACCGGTGAAAATAAGTCCTCCCAAACGGAGCCTAAATTATATTTTTTTTGATATCTAAATAAATATCTCAGCAGCAGGTTAGCGGCGATCAGCAAGAACTCGGAGGTAGTCCGGTTTATGCAGTTTGGCAACAAATCTTGGCGGTAGTCGCGTCGGTTTACTAAGCCGGCAGATTGCGAGAAGAAATTGCTTCTCTGCTTTGTAATAGCTCGTCTTATTGTTTTGCTCTATAGCTCGTATCTTCGTGATAGTTCGCCTTCTTCGCCCGCTTTAACTTTGAAACCGTCGGTTTTGTGGATCTCCTCAGAGAGGAGGAAGGAGAGGATGGAGTAGATGAATGCTCCGTTTGAGGGGAGGCTTATTTTCATCAGTAAAGCGGTTACGATCACATGAACTGAATCTTAATTAAGGTTCAGTTCATGCGGTCGTAACCGCTTGACCAGTGTAAATAAGTCCCCCCAAACGGAGCCGAAATCGGAGGAGGTGGTGCCGATGTTGGGATTGTGGGAGAGAGTATGTGCACGAACCAGTATAATTTATGAATGCGGATAATAATAGTAAAATACCAAAATGAAGTTTAATTTTGAGTGCTAATAGTCAAAAATATTATGCGAATAACAATGTCTCAAAATTATTTAATTTACACAGTTGCAGCAAATCAAACACCCATATCAGCTTCAATCTCTTTAGAAAGGCTTCATTTGTTAGGACATTTGCACATGGGTGGGTGCCTGAGCAACAGCCGGAAGGCGGAAAAACAAATGCTGGTCGTGGGCGGCGTTTGCTCTTGCAGCCTTCGCAAAACGGCGCTTAAATTACCGTCTCCAACTCCGTCTCCTCACCTTTAGGATTTAGGGTTTAGAGTTTAGGGTTCCCGCGGCTGAATCAAATGAGGCCTAAAGCAACTCCAGGCTCTGAAACTCCAGGCTCTGAAGAAGTCTGAGGCAGAGAAAGCAGGAGTAGATAGCAAGGAGACCAACTCCTAAAGTCAAGCTCAACTTCATCCCTGTCCTGGAGAGGATAGCCAGAGCCCATAGCAGTCCACCAACCAGAAATCCTATGACCACAAACTGAGAATTTGCCACAGGAATCACAAAAGATGAAGGATAAGCAGACCAGGAAGAGAGAACCAGTGATATCCCAAGCCCCACCAAAGTGTTGAAGATCGGCCCGGCGTAGCATCCGGCGATGGCGATCTGAGCTCCGTCGTCTCCCCCGTTTACGGCCATGGTCACATTGGCTATGAGGTCGCCGACGGAGTTCCCCCAGGCCAGAACAGTCACTCCTAGAATCGAAGGGCTTATTCCGACTATATGCCCGACGGAGACGAGAAGAGAAACTAGTTCTCCGGCGACGATATATGTCCAGACGACGCTCATCGTGAATCCGGCGGCCAGCCATGGGAGAAGGAGCTTTGGTGGCTCGGACGATTCCGTTGATTCTGAGGCTGTGATTCCTAGAATCATTCCCAGGAGAACACTGGAGAGGAGGACTGTGATGCTGTCTTCCGAATCAGGATTCCCTTTTTGGGTATTCCATAAGACTGCGAGGAGAATTGGGGATAGAACCACTGAGGCGACGGCGAATGGTTTTGACCATTTCTCCTTTGTTACTACTGGAATTGTTAATCTTCTTGGTAGGAAGAGTGGCAGTTCTATGAAGAAGACGATCCAATCCATTAAAGGGGGCGGCTTTACGGATTGTTTGATACCTTGAGCTTCTTCTTTGGGTTGCTCTGCTTCGATGGACTCAAGCAATGGCGCTTCAAGCTCGGGAAGTTTCTTCCTGCAGCAATGAGTTAGGGAGACGACGACGACGTAGAGAATGTACAGAGAAACGAATAGCATTGATCCAAAGATGTGAACTTTTCCAACAGAGAGAAAGAGGATGAGGACGAAGAGGGCGACGAGGAAGAAGCAGATGTCTCTGATAGAGGTGGTGCGATCGACGGAAACCGGGGGGTGGCGAGAGGAGCAGCAAATGCTGATGATGCCGACGACCACGGTGGAGACGAAGAAAGCCCCGCCGAGAACGCTGCTGAGGCCAACTGCGGCGGTGGAGGCTCCGCCGCTGTCAAACGAGACGATGGCGGCGAAAACGTCCGGCGCGCCGTTTCCGAGGGAGAGAAGCGTGACGCCGGCGATGGTCGGAGAGAGCGTAAGCACGCGGGAGAGGCTCTCGAGCGAGGGGCAGAAGTAGTGGGAGGCCGTGTTTCCGAGCAAGTAGAAGAGAATCAGAAGCCAGATAGCCAGAGAGATGTAGCCCAAAACAGGGGAGAATCCGAAGACGCAGTAGAAGAGGCCGAGGTAATCGATGTAGCCGTCGGCGCCGCACTGGTGGTTGTTTTTGAGATATAAGCATTTGGATTTGATGTCGTTTAGTGCTCTGCAAGCGTATTCTGAATCTGTGCGACGGGAAGAGGATAGCAGAAACGCAGGGCGTTGTGTTGTAGAAGACGAAAGAGAGAAGAAGCAGAGGAAGAAGCAGAGCAAGATGATGAAGGAGATGTTTATGAATACACGGTGGGATTTGTAGAAGAAATCTAGAGCCATTCAACGGAGAAAGTGCTGAGCAGTGAGATGAGAACAAGTTTTGATTTTGGGGGAAAAAGCTTTGATTTGGAGCATGGATCTTCAGACGGAGAAGATAAACGTTCTCTCTCTCTCTATCTCTCTTTCTATCTCTCTCTCCTCCGGTGTTGAAGGTGGAAGATGAAAGGGTGCATGTCAGTTTTAATCTGATTTATTGATTGGGAGGAGAAATCGGGGAATCGAATCGAGTCACGGGGACACGTGTGAGAAATTTTAATTTCCTTCTTTAATTAAAATAATAATATTTTTTTAAAAAAAAAAACTTTACGTTCTCCACCATCTGAATGCTTCCGAATTGGTTCGAGAACGGAGTACCCATGCCCGACAAACAATATATATTTTAAAAAGGAAATTGTTATGAGCAGATCAAAAATTGTTATTTATAGATTATTACTATTCATAAATTCAAAGATACTTAAAATTGATATTCACAAAAATTTTTGTTATTCGCATAGCACCACAAGTACCAACAATGACATAGTTCATTATCACCAAAATCGAAGCCTACATCAAAATATATATATCTTGCCTGAAAAAATATGAAGCACCAGCTAAAACATTTCACCTAGAACAAAGTGAAGAAGCTCAATGCTCACCGCAATCCAAAAGGAACGGTTGGCTAATTCGAACAAAGTGAAGAAGCTGAATGTACTCACAGTTGGGGAGGCGCAGCGAACGGTTGACTCCTTCGAACAAAGTGAAGAAGCGAGCAGGCGGGCGACGTCGGCGAGAGCGAGAGACGAGAAGGTGCGAAGTGCGGGATCGAGCAGGTGGCTGGGAAGGGGAAAAAGAAATAGAATTTGGTTTGTGAATAAGAAGTTTGAAATAACAAGTGGTATATTTAACACATTTAAAAACTGTTATTTTTGATTTGCGAATAGTCATTTTCGATCTGTAGTTAACAATCCTCTTTAAAAATATATGCATATCAATTTAAAGAAAATAGGGGTAAAAGTTTTATATATCACCAACTTTTAAGAAAAAATTAGATCTAGTAATTTTTTTATGTGTTTTTATCATAGGTGTGAACATACTTATTTTTGGTGTGTCTTTAAGACCACCCTATTTGTACCCTAGCTCTCAACTTGGCCTTCGGTCGTCGCTCCTCCGTCTACGAAGACTACCGCCTCTGCTTCTTCCTCCTTGTCGCAAAATTCATCGAGGTCCATTGCTCCCACCAATACAACCTCCTCTCCTAGAAAACAGGCATGTTGATCCTCTCCGCCCTTGTTACCGCCCTGTGCTGCAAGGGTCTTTTCCTCGCCCGCCAATTTCATTGTGGGGATGATCATTAACTATATGGTCGTGTCGACGCACAACAGTTCTTCAACATGACACTTAGGCTTTGTTAGGCGCCGCGTTTTGAGTGCAGGGGACCGTGAATTTTTCAAAAGCAGCGCCAAATAATTTCCGGGAGACATCACCGTGGCATCAGCCACCGTGAATAATAGCGGTGCCCCGCTATTTTTAAGTCGCGGAAGGAAATATTCCGCTACTCAAAACAGCGGGCAGCACTGCCAATTGGCTGCAGCGCTGCGGCACTTTTTTAAAAATTATTATATATTTTAATATATAAACGTTATTATATATGGTTATAATATTTAAAAATTATATAATTATAATATATAACGTTATAATATAATATAGTATTATTATTATTATATATTAGGTTGTAATATATAATATTTTAAAAATTATAGTAATATAAATTATATATAATATAAAAAAAATTATATTAATATAAGTGATATATAATATATTTCGAAAAAAAATTTGATTGAGTATTTAAAAATTTTTTGTTATTGTGCCTCATAGGTTAAAACAACACTACAGACGTTGTTTTTCCAAACAGATTTATAGATTCTGCCACCACTCTGTTAAACAGCTGATTATTTCATATTTTCATCACTGCTTTTCACCACTGCTTCTCCAGTCGCTGCAGCCGCACCAAACAGAGTCTTAAGATACACTACATCAGATAAAAGCCATTACAGGCCGACGTCTATACAGGGCTTCTAGTATGCCCCGACGTCAGCGTTGTATTTACGGCGACATCTTTCTTCAAGAACCTGCTGGAGTAGATGCGCGACTTCGGGCGGGCTCTAATCTCAGCCTCATCGCAGGGCATGGCCTTCAAGAAGGCGCCGCAAAGCAAGCGGCTGGACGCAAAGTGCAACACCTCCTCCGTGTTTATAGAAAAGTAGCACCAGGAGCCTATTTTATATGGCATTTATATTGGCAGCCCATCTTTCGCTATTGGCAGCCCGATAAAATAATAAAAAACATGCATATAATGACCGTTAAGAGCAGCCCAAACGCGGAACACGTGCATTTTGAAAAAAAGTCTATTATATGACATTTTAAGAAAAAATGTTCAACATGAAAGTTGCAGATCTCTCGACGAGATCTGTAACTTTTATGTTGAACACTTTTTCTAAAAATGTCATATAGCATGCTTATTTTCAAAAGACGCGGAATCCGGGCGGATTTATGCGAGTTCCGCACGGATTCCGTGTCTTTTGAAAATAGACCTATTATATGACATTTTTAGAAAAACATTCAACATAAAAGTTGTAGATCGAGATCTACAACATTTTTAGAAAAATGTTCAACTTATGTGAGATCTACAACTTTCATGTTGAACACTTTTCCTAAAAATGTCTTTTTAAAATATAATTTTTGTGTTGTCAATATCCATCGGGCTGCCAATAGTCATTTTTTTGCTGCTATTATCTTTAGGCTGTCAATATCCATATAGAGACTGCCAATATAAACCCTCGTTTCTAAAAAAAAGATATTTAATTTAAGAATAATTACCAAAACTTTTTCCGGAAGATCTGTTATTATGAAAATTACAAAAAAATTTCTTCTCAATGCTACGAAACATAACATTTATCTAGCCCGAAATTTGAATTTCATAACATAGTGTCAACGTTTTAAAAACCGGACCGGACCGGCCAGTTCAACCGGTCGGACCGCGGACCGGTTCACCGGGCGGTCCGGTCAGATACTGAAAACCGGCTCCACCGAAAACCGGCAAGAACCGGTTAACCGGAAATCGGTCCGGTTTTTAGGCAACCGGGCGGGCCTATTACACAGGTATCTGAATATTTTAATAAAATTCAGGAAAAAAAACCTGCCTTTGGGGATCGAACCCAGGGTTTTTGTAAGAAGAGTAATCATGCTAACCGCTATGGCAAGCAACACTTAATATAAATTTTTAGACTACTATATATATATTACTATTTACAAATAATAATGGGCAATGTTTATGCCCACTTTATATTTTATAATAAATATATTAAATAATTAATTTTTTATACAAATTTATTTTTTGAAATACAGTTTAATATTAATGTAACATAAAAAATTTATATATCATTGAAAAAATTATAAATTCAATTTTTAAACCGTATCCTACAAATCGCCTCCACTTACAACGTAATATATAATATATATTATATATTTATACAAATTTTTTTTAAAAAAATACTTTTATATATATATATATATATAATGTTGAAATATATATTTACATTATAAACACACATATCTTACTATATATATAACTATTTATTTAATTTTTTTTTTCTTTAATAAAATGATTATATTTACTTACAATTGAGTTAAATTTGATATTTTCATGATATATAATATGATATGAACTTATGATTTATAATATATAATATGTTATTATCTAGTATCACGGTTCAATTCCGGTCCGACCGGTCCAACCGGTTGGACCTTGACCTTTGGTCCCACCGGTTCATTCTCCGGTCCGGTTCTTAAAACCTTGCATAGTGCACAAAATATCCTCATTAAAAATATATTTCGAAACAAATATTTTTGTGCATGCATTTTTATGGAATATGTATTTTAGGGAAGATAAATGTTATGTTTTATTAAATTGATAGGAGATTTTGATGTTTTTCAGGGTCTGCAGTCGGTAATTTTTCAAACTTAAAAAAGTTGAATGATTGGTTTTGATGAGCATGCCCGGAGTTTGGCGGCCTCAGAACACGTGGACTGAGAGAGAGAGAGAGAAAACGAAAGCTGATTGAGATTGAGATTGAGATTGAGATATGCAGACAGAGAAAGAGCGAGAGTTTGCTGATCATGCCTTAATGACTAGTCTGAATTGGGCGAAAGATATATAAAGCAGATGCAGCCAAATTTTGGAGGTTACAACTGGGGTTTGATTAACTAAGGATTCCTCCGCCGCCCACCCAACGATTTGAGGGGGATTGAGACCCCTCAAATCCGCGCTCCAAGTGGAAGAACCGAGCTCCAGCCCAGTTCTTCAGCGGGAGTGGGAGCCCCAAACTGGGTATGATACTCTCTGTTTGGGGCACAGACAGTGGGTCTATTTGTCACAGGTGGGGGGTATGGGGCTTCGTCCCTATGGCTAATTGTGAGAGTGCTCCGATCGTGACAGTGCACTGGGCAGGCTCTTGATGACTCGCGTGACAGTTCTTCGCCCGCGGACTTGCCCTAGCGTGACGGCGCTCCCAGCCTCTCGCCGCAGCCAAGCCACTGAATGCTATACTCTATCTGATGCTCGTTTTTTCCTTGAGAGGGTTTGTGAGCAGCAGTGAGAGCACATTTTCTAATGTAAGTAAGAGATTTTGAATATATCAAAACACATATTTTAAAGATTAGAAAACAGATAAATTAAAGAGATTGAAAAATTTGAAATAAAGGCTATATTTGGTTGGGCGGTGGCGGGTGCATTCGCTGGGTCGAAAAGTCACTTTGGAATCGGAGGGGAGAGGTGGGAGTCGAAACGGAATGGATCGGGCCGTTTCCTTCTTGTTTCGGGTGCAAACGGAGCAAACGCCACCGGCTGCCGTTTATTTACCCGCCGTTCGGTGGCATTTTCTCCAAACGGAGACGGCAAAACGCCGAACCAAACGAAGTCAAAGTTAGGTAAAATCGAAAAATTGAATGTTTAACAAAACGATGTTTTTTACCTATTAGAATATTTAATAATTTATAATTAATATGGACTTATTTATTTTGAGATGTTCCAATAAGTTGTGCTTAATTATTTAAGGTTGTTCGTGTAACGGTCTCCTCAACACACAGCTTGAAAGTATGACCGTCGGTACCCCCAACATCCAGCTCGAAAGAATTTAGTCTCAACCGGTCTGCAGACCATGCACCACAACCTCTCTCCATCCATGGACAAGTTGTTGGTGGTCATCGCCTCCCATTTGATGAGGAACCTCATAGTTCAGCATGTTCGGGGTGGTGTAGTTCTGGCATGGGTAACATCCTGGAAAGTTTTTGTGCCTCCCGCTTAACTTGAGTTTTCTCATCAAAAGGGAGACGGTGATCACCAATAACCCGTCCATGGATGGAGAGAGGTTATGGTGTACGGTCTGCAAACTTGTTGATGTTGAACCCTTTCGAAGTACATGTTGGGGGTGTCGACAGTCATCCTTTCAAGTTGTGTGCTGGGGAGGCCGTTACAGTTCAGACTCCGACGAATATGAGTTAATTTAGTCGGTAAAAACTCATGATAGATGGTATAGATCATCTTGTAACTTCATGACACAAACTTAATCTCGCCGTGACACAATTTTTGACATGATAAAAAAATCCCTTCGTACATTTAATTTTAGGATTTCATATTTAATACCTGATTAAGATTTAGGAGTTTCAAATGAAATTAATTAAATCAATTGAGTAACTCTTATTTTTTGTGAACCTAAACAGAACAGATTTTAAGAATACACAAACCTTAGTTGTCGAGAAAGACGGCCTCAAACCTTGCTTTATTCAGTAAAAAATAAGCTCGTTAACAACCGTCGTGCGTGAATGTTTATTCATTTTTATGTTCAAATTTATTTTTATTTTCTTGATGGCAGTCATAACAGGTTCATGCCAAGCATACATTCTATAACAGATATTAGCGGTGACATTTTTCGCAAAACTGACAGCTGCGAAAAATAGCTACGCCAAACATAGCACACCAGTGGTTCCCCTAAAATGAGATGTGAGAACAAAGCTTGATGTGGTTCCCCTAAAATAGTACTGTCGAAGAAGATATTTTTGTCACAACCTCAACCGACACGTCGATACAATTCCAACGAACTCAATCTCGTGCAATTCCAAGTCCTTTTTGTTCTCCCAAAATGGAAGCTAGAGCACTCGTACGTGCAACATGTGTTTGCTAGCACTACCGCATACACCGGGGCGGGGGTCGCCCACTGCGCTCACAACGGCGTGGGATCTTACCACCCGCGCACTCGTGCAAGCGCGAGATTGCCTCCTGAACACTAAAGCATGTGGGATCGCCCACATCGCACACCAGAGCGCGTGCGCGTCCCCTCGCGCGCGCCTCTCTCCTCGCCTCCTGACGCAATCGCATCCCATTGCGCTAAACACTACGTTGCTAGCCTCGTCGCGCTTGTCGCCCGCCGCCACGCTCATCACCCGCCGCCGCGCTCATCGCCCGCCACCGCCCTCATCGCCCGCTGCCACGCTCATCGCTCACCACAGTCACCTCCCGACCATGTGGGAGTGGATAGTAAAAACCACACCATGTGGTGTGAATTGTAAAATCCTCCATCACGAGGTACATATAGTACCCCCCCCCCCCCCCCATGGGGTGGGAATATTTAAATCCTCTATCATGGTGTGTGAATTGTAAAATCCCGCACCAAGTGATGCAAATAGTAAAGTTCCACATCATGTGAGTGCGCATAGTAAAATTTCTCATCATTATGGTGCTCATTATAAATTCCTCCATCATGGGTGTACAACCCACATTCATCAAGGGTGGACTCCCCCCCCCCCCAAGCCAGATCAGCAAAAAGTCAAAGTCGACATGTGAAGACAGAGATTAGAGTCAGCATTTAAGACAGTAGAAGGCATAGGCGAGTATGACGAGCTCCCCTACCATACGTGACAGGTAGGCGACCCGGGCAGTTGCTCGCCCGCAGTCGAGCAAGCTCCCTCAGAAGTCACCTAGTCGCCCGGGGGTGGGGCATAAATAATACACTCACTCTCTTTTGATTTGCATATAAATAGGACCCCAGAGGTACAAGAATAGGGACTTCGGAATCTCGTAAAAGATCTCGACCACCTCTTTTTCTGGATATCGAGTTGAGCCTTTGGATTCTTTCTTCAAAGAGACAAGTTGCGAGCTAGCGATTATCTCTTTTAGTTGCTGTCTTGACTTAGTCGCCAGCTATAGTCTACCTTGTACCCTGCTCGGGTATTTTTTATTGTTGAGAGGAAGCTTCTTCAAAACATCTAGGTACGTGGTGGGACAACCCTGCTGCAGCAGCTGGGGTCCTTTTCATTGTCCCTCTGTTTCTACGTTCTAGCCCATTAAGCCGCCAAGCCCGATCGATGGAGTAGTAACCTTAGACTGCATTGATCCGAATATTGAAGTAGGGATTTTCCCGGCTTCAATACTCTGGTGCAGTGAGCGTAGACCGTAGTCAGGAAGAAAGTTTCGTGAGTATGCGAGATGATGGATGGAGGCAAGAATAAATGGATTTGGTAACTCGGAAAGAGCCAACAACTCGGTAAGAGGAGGCGGCTTTGTGACAGTGGTGATGTTCGAGGAGTTCACGGGGAGGATTGAGAGGTTCATCCTAGCAGGGGTCCTTCCTCTCCCCAAACTCACGACGACTTCACCTCGTCGCATGACACCATCAGAGGAAGAGGAGTAATCTAGGTAATTAGGGAAGGAGCGAGCAAGAGAGGATCGAGAGCGACCAATGCAGTTGATATACTGTCTAGCAAGCTGTCTGGAGATCAAGTTCAGAGACGTGGAACAACCGACAAGATTCCATGATAATTGGTCAGTGATGAGTATGAGGAGGATACTTGCGAGTATGAAGCTCATCATCATCAAGGAGGGAGGAGCCCCTTCTGTGACAAAAACAACCCCAGTTCCCTAAGGCTTCAGAGAGCCCGTCCTGAGCTACTACTTCGCGGCTCCGCCAGAGATGACTCGGTCAGGCATCTCCAATATGTCTATCCGCCATATGGCTGATGCATTCAAATGCAGGTTCTTCTCCATCACTTTTTAGGGGAAGGCGAGATATTGGTTCTACTAGCTACCTAGAGGTTATATTCACCACTTTGAAGACCTGCGTCGTGGCCTGATGGCGGGGTTCGTCCTTGGGGATGGCAGGCGTAGGTCTTGCGATCTTACCTATTTGGCAGGTGTTGATCGCCATTGGGGGTTGGTACCAGGTGTAACGCCCCCACTCGTCACGTGGCATATAACTGTGGGTCCGGCCGGGGCCTCATGCCATATGTCACAGACAATTGACGGAATTACTTGTGGAAATCAAAATCTACTCGCGTCCTAACTCAATACATTCTAGCGCAGCATTTTGAGTTAACATGAACTCAACTCAAAGAATGTTCACAACTATATAAACTCCACAGTTATGTATCCAAACAAGGAAATGTATGCAACTCACACACACTGGCCTTAAGGCCTTATAAGTTTCTCTTTACACAAATATATTTTCGTACATCGGCACGCAGGCCGGCCAAACATGAAATCCAACCATGATTCGCACGACCTTCAAGGGCCTTTAGCAGCAATCCTTCCATTCCGCTCATTTCAACTCAAGCAGTAGCACCTGCAATTAGCCATCCAATCCAAACAAAAAACAAAGTAACGGTCAGCTTTAGCTGACCCATTATAACGACCCTACCCCTTACACGGGGCAGTGGTTCCTTCCCTGTATGCATTGCCATCATCATATGAATCAACACTACCAATCACAATCATATCACAAATGCTGGTATCCACCAGACGCTCCGTGCACTCAGGGCACCTTCTTGGTATACCGGGTATCCTAGTTGTACACCGCAAATCAAAGGTTCTTCACTTGTTGGTTCGGCAATTCAATCCTAGTCCACCAATCTTACTATTGTTGACATCCCGTCCATACCACTCAGAGGTACTACCTCACAGCATCCACAAACAACCAGAGCAGATCGACCCACACCATGTGGTGTGGCAAGCCGGGTTTATCAATGCTCCTCAGGCATTACCACCAATCGACCCATCACCTATTTCTGATCGACCCACCTCTGTGGTGCAGCAAGACGGGTTTAACTCAGCTCCCAAGGCATTGCACCAATCGATCCCTCATCTAACCAGATCAACCCACCCAGGTGGTGTAACAGGCGGGGTTTATCTCGCGCTCCCCAGGCGTGCTACCAATTTGATCTCTCATCATAACCAGGAGCTTACTCAAAGCCTCCATACATCCATAACCAACATTCATTCATCCATACAATCATTCAATCAAAACATAAACCTTTCATAGCATCAAATCCATAGAGTATTCTCCAGTTTACCCATGATCATCACCAATCCAGACTACCCGTTCATATGGGCTTCACACAACATGCCTATGCCGTACTCCATACTTTCGGCTTTAGATGCAAACTCAACCACGGAATCACTTACAAAATCCACCTCTTGGTGGAGAATCCCACGCACATGCATAAAGAAAGGACTTCGATGTCCAAGAAGGAGATCGTTACCCTTGAAGATCGCTTCGGAGCCATGAATCAGTCGGATGGAAATCACCGCCTCAGCATTGCCTCCACGAATCCGAACTTAGATCTTCAATCCACACTCCGCAGCTCCTCCAGCAGCGGGTTTCCTCCTTCCTCCTTTCCTTCCCTTGCCCTCTCTCTTTTTCTCTCTCTTGGAAAGTGAGAAGAAGAAGAAGATGATGAAATGAAGAGCTAATTCTTCATTTTTCAGCCTTATAACAGCAAGGAGAAAGCTGAGCTATCAGATCCCATAGGAAGAAAAGGAACGGCCAGAAAATTCCCTGAAAACAGCTCTCTCGGGTCTGACACGCCCTGTGACATGCCCGTGTCACAGGCCGTGTCCCCTAAGCGGTGCACAAACCGCCTTATCCAAAATAAGACACGTTATGTGACACGCCTGTGTTATATGGCTCGCGGTGTCTAAGAAGCTGAAGAAGGAGACAACCGCTCTCTTCAAAATCAAGCAAGGGCAGCGCGAGAGTCTTGACCACTATATCAACTATTTCAAGAGGAGGTTCTTGAGGTCGAGGAAGTGGACGGCTTCACCTTGCATTTGGCCTTAAATTTTGTCTAAATGTAGAGTCTCTTCAGTCTAGCGATCAGATCTAAGCCCTCTTGATCCTTTGAGGAGATGATCGAAATGGCGTACAAGTTCGCGCATGGGGAGGAGAAAAACCCTAATTTTTTGGCAAGACTGGATGGGTATTACCTGGGAAGCAGGGAAAGAGGAGGACCTCCAGGAGTGAGAGCCAGAGTATTGTCGGAGAGGCAGGAGGAGCAAAGGAGAGAATAGAGAGGAGCCGATGAGAAGAGAAGATCCCAGGAGGGTGGAGGAGCCGAGGAGGCAAGAGAAGCCTCGCAGGTAAGAGGAGAGGAGGTCCATAGCAGCTCCAGAAAGAAGTGAGGAGGCATGACGATTTCAGTATCCCGTGAACTGGCCCTAGTGGAGGCCACCAAGAAGACCATAGTATCTGAACCGGGAGAGGAGGAACGACAACCAGACGAAGAAGAGGTAAGGAAGAGCTCAGGTGGAGGAGATGGTTATTGCCCAGTAGGAGGATATACATCGCCTTCTTAGCGGAGACCACTAAGAAGATCTCATTTGACTCGTGTCGCCAAGGTTAGAAAATTACGTACTTAAAGATATAACTTGGCTTCCAACGCCAAACTCAGAAGGCATCTCGAAAATCTCACTTGATGTTCGGCTCCTTGCAGAGAACTCTTGCTGTTGCGTTCATTATCCCAATGGTTTCACGCCTCGGGTCCTGAACTCTAGTTGTTGTGTTCGACATCTAAAATGCTTCAAAGCACGCTTCTTTGCGCTTTATCCTTTGTATTTTCGTCATTCTTTTAAATCTTATTATAATGAGCAATATTTTGCCATCATCAAGCATTCTATTACTTGCAACAAGCGGTGACTTATAACCCTTGATCATTCTTGATGAGGTTCCCCTTAGTCGGTGCGGCCAAACCGCGGGTCCAAGGAGCGCAACCCTGACCGCTGCTTGCGCCCACACCCTCGCACACCTCCCACGATTACCAATGCACGACCGCAAAGGCCAAGTATGCGCACCCGGGCCTGCATAGGGTTCCTGGCTGCACACAAGCATAAGTGAGCCCCAGCTAGCCTGACGTGCGCACCTATGTGCGATATGGCTGTGTGCACCCGTGCACGACCCTGACTGGGCACACCAGCACGCCACATGGGGTCGCGCACACCTACGCGTGGCCCCTGACGACACACACTTGGAAAGCTTGGTCTCGTGTAACGCACGACCTTCCTCTTGGAGACGGGCGGCCTTCTGTTCGCCCTTCCCCATTGGCTCGTAGATCCGGCGGTCTCCTGACCCCCTAAATTTAGGTGGCCCTTTTTTACCATAGCGGGAGCCGCTCGGATCGGGCGGCCTCCCGACTGCTCAGATTTGGGTGGCGACCTTCATGACTGCCCAGATTCGGGCTGCGTTTGCTAGAAGCAGGGGACCTCGAGGCCGCTCCACTTCTCTGGCTACCCGGATCGGGTGACCTCGTGGTCACCCAGATTCGGGTGGCCCCATTTGGTAAAGAGCGTGGATGGCCTCCTGTAATACTGTAATAACCCAAATTCTGAAATTGGCAAAAATTTGGTGACACGTCCTGGGACACGGGCGTGTCCCAGGGCGTGTCCCGCTCGGGTTGCGTCATGAGGCGCGAGGTCGACAATTTTTCGGTCGACGAAGTGTTTGGGTGGTCACGCCCGATAACACGGGCGTGATATGGGGCGTGTCCCATTGGTTCGACGATTTGCTTGTCAATCGTCGAGCGGAGATCGTCGAGCGTCGATCGTCGAGCGTCGATCGTCGAGCGGAAATCGTCGAGCGGAGATCGTCGAGCGGAGATCGTCAAGCGGCGATCGTCGAGCATCGATCGTCGAGTGGCGATCGTCGAGTAGGGGTACACGGCCTGTGACACGGGCGCGTCACAGGGCGTGTCCCGCTGTGTCGAGAGTTCGACGATTTTCTCTTGAGTAGTTCTCGTATAGGTCGACGAGTACGCCAGTAAGAGGGGGTGACACGGGCGTGTCATCCCTGGACACAGGCGTGTCATATCTGAGTACTCGAGTAGTTGGTTTTCGCTCGAGTAAGTCCTCTCGAGTAGGTCTCGAGTGGGTTACATGCTCTGTGTCACGGGCGTGACTAGGCTGACACGGGCGTGACATGGGCGTGTCATCTTGGCGTGGATAAGTTTGGATAAGGCGGTTTGTGCACCACTTTGGGGGACACGGCCTGTGACACGGGCGTGTCACACGGCGTGCCAGGGCCGAAACATGTTTTTTCAGTGTTTTTCTGGTCGTTGATTTCTCTGTCCTGGATCTAAGGGATTAGGCTTTAGCCAGGTGGATTTATGGCCGAGATCTGAGGTTTTAAGCCCTTCCTCTTCTTCTTCTTCTTCTTCATCTCATTTTCAAGAGAGAGAAAGAGAAGGAGAGAGCAAAGGAAGGAAGGAGAAAAGTAAAGCCAGCAGCTGGAGGAGCTGCGGAGTGCGGAGCGAAGATCCGAGAGTAGATTCGTGAAGGCAGAGCCGAGATGGTGACTTTCATCCGGCTACTTCATGGCACCGAAGCGATCTTCGAGGGTAACGATCTCCTTCTTGGACATCAAAGTCCTTTCTTTATGCATGTGCTTGGAATCCTCCACCAAGAGGTGGATTTCGGAAGTGATTCCTTTGTTGAGTTTGCATCTAGAGCTGGAAGTGTGAAGTACGGCATAGGCATGTTGTGTGAAGCCCATCTAGACGGGTAGTCTGGATTGGTGATGTTCATTGGTAAACCAGAGAAGACTCCGTGGATTTGATGATATGCAAAGAGCGTTATTTTGTGATGAATGTATGGATGTGATGATGGATGTGAGGAGGCTTTGGTTAAGCTCCTGGTTGAAGAGAGATCAATTGGTAGTGCACCCTGGAAGCGAGTACCCGGCCGACTACACCACTAGGGTGGGTTGATCTGGTTAGAAGGGATCGATTGGTGGCATGATCCGGGAAGCGAGCACCCGACTTGCTGCACCACAATGGTGGGTCGATCAGGAATAGGTGAGGGGTCGATTGGTAGTAAATGCTACACCACATTGGGTGGGTCGATCTGCTCTGGTTGTTTATGGATGCTGTGAGGTAAGTACCTCTGCGTGGTTTGGGCGGGATGTCGCCAGCTTGCGAGACTGGTGGACTCGGTCCGGTCAACCAACAAGTTAAAACCTCTGATCGGCGGTGTACGACTGGGATGCCCGGTACGCCAAGAAGGTGCCCTGAGTGCACGGAGCGTCTGGTGGATACCGACGTTTGTGATGTGTTGTGCTTGATAGATTGATAAACAGAATGATACATATGATGCTTGATGATGCTTGATGATAGATGCTCGCAATGCATACAGGGAAGGAACCACTGCCCCGGGTAGGGGGTAGGGTCGTTATAATGGGTCAGCGAATGTTGACCGTTAATTTGTTTTTTGTTTTGGCTTGGATGACAAATTGTAGGTAAAATGAACAAGTGGAATGGATGGATTGCTGCTAAAGGCCCTTGAAGACCATGCGAAGAAGTATGTTTGGATTTCATGTGTGGCCGGCCTGCGTGCCGATGTACGAAAATGTAATTGTGTGACAAGAGAAATTTGTAAGGCCTTCAGGCCAGTGTGTGTGTGTGTTGTATACATTCCTGGTGTTGCTATATAAATGTGGAGTTTATATAGAAGTGGACATTCTCTGAGCTGCGTTTAACTTAACACATGCTGCGCTAGAATGGATTGAGTTAAGGATGCGAATAGAATTTGATTTCCACAAGTAATTCCACTACTTTTCTGTGACATATGGCGTGGGGCCCTGGCCGGACCCACCGTTATATGCCATGTGACGAATGAGGGCGTTACAAAGCGGTCTGATGAGAGTACAGACACAGCATACTAGACAGGCAAGGCCTGTCGACGTGTCAGTACAGCCTGGTGCAAGACAAGAGCGTGCTGCAGTTGTGGTGGAGGCGCAAGCAATCGATGAGTCATTGAACAGTTTTATGAAATTTCATCCACCTACGTTCGGTGGGGCTATTTACCCAACACAGGCGGAAGATTGGTTGGCTAGAGTGAAGAGGATCCTGACTGCAATCAGGACGGCAGAAGAGCAGAAAGTGACCTTAGCCACTTTTCTGCTGGAAGGAGATGCAAGATTGTGGTGGGGTGAGATAGAAGCGCATCATTTGGCAGGTCGAGGTTTAGCAGAGGTTTCAATGGCTGAATTCTCCCGATTATTTCTTGCTAAATATTTGTCGGTGTCGCAGCGGATTGCGATGGAGAACGAGTTTCAACGTCTGGTGCAGGGTGCTATGGATATTGATACGTACCTGCATGAGTTTACCAGACTTGGTCGTTATGCGGGGTCTATCTTCGCGGAGGAAGCATGAAAGATGAATCGCTTTTATGAGGGACTGCGGGATGAGTTGAGATTATTACTCCTTAGTTCGGTAAACCAAGACTTCCAAGCATTGGTAGATACGGCCCGTGCCCTGGAAAAGGATTTGAAGCGGGTACAAGAAAGAAGAAACTGGCCGTGGAGAAGCCAGAGTTCAAAGTGCCACAGTCGGAGCAGGAGTTGAGAAGATGAGAGAAGAAAAGGTTTAGGCCTGATGATTCAGCTCCGTCGACTGTTTCTTCGGGGGAGACCTATGGGCAAGGACATGTTGATACATGTATCTGTTATAAGTGCGGAAAGCAAGGGAACATAGCGAGATTTTGTTGGAATGCTCCCGCAGGAAGTGAGCAAAAGACAGGTGTGTCATGTGAAGAAAAGGGTAAAGCAGTGGACGAGTCATCTGCATCCCGGACGCATCCTCGATTACATATTTTGGAAGTGCAAGAGCCGCAGAGTTCCATTGACGAAATTCAATTGGTGATGAGAGGTGAAGGAACTCCATAGTTAAGTGTGCTTGGGCGAGAGTAGTACTGGGATGGGTGACCTCCTGGGAAGTCCCCGTACGCCCAACTTAACTGTCGAGTTCGCTCATCAAAGGGAGGTTGTGGCCACCAACAACCCGCCTGTGGAGGGAGAGGGGTTGGGGTTCTTGGGCTGCAACCCGGTAGCGTCGCCTAGAGCAGAGCCGTGACACTATCACGTTGTATCGGCTAGGGGCGTTACAATAAAAGTGCAATTTTTATTGTAACGTCCCCTGTGCCGTTTGTGGGCCTCAGCCCACTAGGCCTCCTTTAGACCGTTACCAGGCTGCAGCCCAAGCACCCCAACCCCCTCCCTCCACAGACAGGTTGTTGGTGGTCATAGCCTCCCTTTGACGAGTGAAATTCTCCCGTTAAGCGGACATCACAGGGACTTCCTAGGAGGTCACCCATCCCAGGACTTCTCCAGCCCGAGCACGCTTAACTATGGAGTTCTTTCAACTCTCATCACCAGTTGAGTTGCCGATGTACGAAACTGTAATTGTGTGAAAAGAGAAATTTGTAAGGCCTTAAGGCCAGTGTGTGTGCATTGTATACATTCCTGGTGTTGCTATTTAAATGTGGAGTTTATATAGAAGTGGACATTCTCTGAGCTGCATTTAACTTAACACATGCTGTGCTAGAATGGATTGAGTTAATGATGCGAATAGAATTTGATTTCCACAAGTAATTCCACTACTTGTCTGTGACATATGACGTGGGGCCCCGGCCGGACCCACCGTTATATGTCATGTGACGAATGGGGGCGTTACAAACGCCCACATCCGTCGTATGACATAAAACAGAAGGTCCAGCTGGAACCCGATGCCATATACCACGGACAGTCGGAAGAGTTATATAAGAATACCAAAACATACCAAGTAAGACTACTCGTCCTACACAGAGCATTCTAGAGAAAGCTTTTAAATAGTTATAAAGAATCCATAATCGATATATCAACTAACATGAATATCCACAACTACCACATAAAGGAAATAACAAATACAAAGAAACTATTCAGCTTTATGACCTTACAAGAGTTTCACTTAACAAAGTAGTGTTTTCCATACATCGGCTCGCAGGTCGGCCACACATGATAGAAATAAAAATACAACTATTCGCTTTGGCCTTCGAGGGCCAGCTCAGCAACTTGGGCTTCAGCCCGCTATTTAGTACTCGGCTCCGCAGTACCTGCAAGCAACATTCCATCGCACGGTGGCAAACAAAGCAACGGTCAGCCAAATCCGACCAAATTATAACGACCCTGCCCCTTACTCGGGACGGCGGTGCTCCTTCCCTGCAATTAATTAGCCCAGCTAAATAATAAAAGTGTGAATATACTACGTCACAGGTGTAGGCTCTCATGACCCAAACACCCCGTGCACTCAGGGCACATTAACGGTGAATCCGGTCAATTCCATGGCTTCACCACCATCCCCGGGATGGCAACAACGTGAGCATTTTACCCTTTTTGACCACTGTCTAAGGCTCCCGACTATGCCAATGGCCAGTCCCTCTTTGGGTCTCTCGCACCGAACCACATAGCCCGGGTCCGATTCCACTTGCCCGTTGCTCACAACGCGTAGTTCACCTTAAGATGTACGCACGAGCCAAGCTTCTTTCGGATCCCGTAACAATACCAAACAACACATAACCCAGTTATGTATAAGGTCGGCTCCCGGGCCGCCAAGTTAGCAGAATTACGTTTCCGCTCAGTTTTTCGGGTGCGCCTTGGAGTTATTCCCCAAGGATCCCTACTGCAATCTACCATGTAGAAACCCGAAAACACAAAACACGGAGTCTTCTCCGGCAAATCATGCAAAATGCGACATCACCGATCCCGACCAACATGTCCAGCTAGGCTTCACACACAATGCCTATGTCCGTACTTCGCTTTCGGACTCTATATGCAACACAAGGGGGACAATTCCTATCAACCCCAAGGAACACCGCACACTCGCGGGAGCGGGTTTCCTTATACAAAAGAAGGAGAGCTTCACATGCTCAAGTAGAAAATCGTTACCCTTATAGTACGCTTTTGCGCCATGGAAAAACTATATGGATAGAAGGCTTCGCAATGGAATTTCCTCCGCAGATCCGCTCTCGGTTCTCAAAACAGTGCTCCGATGCTCCGCCAGAGGCCGGAATCCTCTCTTTCCTTCTTCCTCTCTCCAACTCCTTAGAAAGAGAATGGTAAAGAGCAAATGAGGAGTTAAACCTCCATTCCCGGCCTTATCAGAGCAGGAACACATCTGGTTCGTTGGATCTTAATTAAAGAAAACAAACGGCTCAGATCTGCCCAAAAAATCATTAAACCTGGGCCAAACACGGCCTCATACACGGTCGTGTCCCAGGCTGTGTGCCTCGATTCAGACACGATCGTCGAGCTCAGAGACTGACACGGGTCGAGACACGCCCGTGTCGCAACCTGACACGCCCGTGTCGGTTTCCGACACGCCTGTGCACTAGGGCCGTGTCACCAGTAACCGCCACGCCAACCGACATGACTCTTGGGAACATGGGTGGTGACACGGGTATGCACACGCCCGTGTCTTTTGACACGCCCATGTCACGCTGTCGTGTTTCCTGCCATGTCCTTCTCTGGACACAACCGACTAACACAATGAACCACACGACCTTGGACACGCCCGTGTCCTAGGCCGTGTACCCCTATACAGGCACCAAAAATTCTCTTGTACACGACCAGCTCGATACGATTTTCGGGGCGTTACAAATCTCCCCCACTTAAAGAATTTCGTCCCGAAATTATGTAATGGTACACACAAATTTAAATGTTACCTGAGTGGAATAACTCGGGGTATTTTTCCATCATAGTCTGCTCTTGTTCCCAAGAAATCTCCTCCCATCTGCAATTATCCCAACAGACTTTAACCATTCAGTTTTCCTTATTGCGGAGTCGCTTAACCTCCAAGTCTTCAATGCGTACTGGCTTGACCTTCGTCGTCAACCCATAATTAACCGACACTTATCGACCGCAACGACCTATGAAGGCTCTTGCACCGCCTTCCGCAACACCGATACGTGGAACACATCATGTCGCCCACTCAACTCCACTGACAGCTTAAATCGGTACGCGACCTCGCCAACACACTCCAGGATTTCAAACGGTCCAAGGTATCTCGAACTCAACTTTTTCAAGCGTCGAACCCTTGAGACACCCTTGAACGACTTGATTTTCAAATACACCCAGTCACCAACACCGAACTTCACGTTCCTATGCTTGGTGTTATAGTATTTTGCCTGTCTGTCCTGAGCGATCTTCAACCTTTCTTAACTGTACGTATAATTGAAGTGACGTATTCTACCGCTTGACGTTTGTATAGCTTCGATTCGACTGTCTTCAACCAATACAACGGTATGCGACACTTTCTCACATACAAGGTCTCGAAAGGTGTCATTCCAATACTCGCCTGATAACTGTTGTTAAATGCAAACTCCACCATGTACAAGTGATCTTCCCATTGCTTTCCAAAATCCAAGACGTACATACGAAGCATATCCTCCATCATCTGGTTGACCCTCTCGGTCTGACAGTTGAAGCCAAAATTGACCTCTGTGGAGTTCGGGGTCCCTGAAAGGGGTGACCTCACACCTACTACACTCGAGAGAACGTCACGGACCGGAGACTTAGGAGACTATGAACAAACCCTCGACTCTAGCGCGGAGGTCCCATCTCACACCCGGAAGGCTACCTGAGCTCATCCCCTCCCTTACCAAAGGGCTAGGCTGGGCGCCTTAGAGAGCTCTCTCTACTCTACTAAGAAGAAGCTAAGGGAGGAGGAGGCTAAGAAAAGGATCCTCTCCAAGGCACCCAAGGGGGTCTATTTATAGTTTCCAAATCCCATGGGCCAAAAATGACCAAAATACCCCCACGGCCAAAAGGCCTCGGGCCAATAGGAAACCGCCACGCCGGGGGTAGAGAAGGAAAAACGTGTCACCTAAAGCAAATAGGGGACCCACCCGGCGGGACGGGGGCGAGACCCGGCCTACTCGTCGGGCTAGGCGAGACCCGGCCCGGGGGCCGGTCTCGCCTGGCTGCCCGCGGGGCTGGGCGAGACCCGGCCTGGGTGCCGGTCTCGCCTGGCTGCCCGCGGGCCTGGGCGAGACCCGGCCCGAGGGCCGGTCTCGCCCGACCAACCCGCCGGGCTTGGCGAGACCCGGCCTGGGGGCCGGTCTCGCCTGGCTGCCCGCGGGGCGGGGCGAGACCCGGCCCGAGGGCCGGTGTCGCCCGGCCTACCCGCCGGGCCCGGGGCTGGTCCCGCCGGCCTGAGGGGAAAAGGGGGAGGGGGAGGGCCTGCTTGTTGAAGCCAAATTTGACCTCTGTGGAGTTCGGGGTCCCAAAATAGGGGTGACCGCGCACCTACTACCCTCAAGCGAACGATCTAGGCACAAGATTAGGAACATAAGGGACAGACCCAAGGTCTCAGCGTGGAGGACCCGCCACATACCCGGAAGATTAACAAACTCTTCCCCTCCCAAGCCAAAGACTGAGCTAAGACACCTTCGGAGGGCGCTCTCGGCCGACCGGAATATCTAAGGAGGATCTCGAGATCGACTCTCTCCTATCCAGATGTGTCTCCTTGGGTCTACACAAAAATGCTCCTCACCCGTCCTACTGATGGCGCAAACTCGCCGAGCAATGCCGCGACACGCTGCCCAAACTGGGCCACTAACAGCGTAATTCCGCTACTCTGACTGGCTGTCAACATGTCAAGAGGGGCTTCCCGGCAACTATACCTCGGGGCCCCTACGGGGCGAGCGGTTCTCGAGAACGCCGCCTGCCTAATACGAAGAAGAAACCTACACATCCTCAGAGCATCACAGATATTAAAAGAATATTACAGGAATATGAATTCCATACCTCGGCACGCAGGCCGGCAATATAAACAAAAAAGGCCTTCGAGGGCCGGCACAAGCTTGGGCTTAAGCCCGCTACTCCCCTCCTGGTACTGCAACACCTGTACGCCAACGTCTCGGCAAGCGGCGGTCAGCTAAACGCCAGTTGGTCAACATAAGCTGGCCGAACATATTGCGCATACCCCTTTTTCGGGGCTATGGTGCACATTCCCTACAAATGGAAAATATACAACATCCTCGGAGTCTTCTCCGGGATCCCCAGAACATCACCAATCCGGCTCACACGTCCGGATGGGCTTCAGACAGCATGCCTAAACCCGTACTCACGCTTCTGGGTGCTAACACAGTTAATTGCGGGGACGTACGCGTCAACCCGTCGGAGAGCTCCCTTCCTCCACCCGTTGGTGGAGAGGGGCTTCCATGCAAATATGGAAATTGAGGGCTTCACCTGCCCAAGTAGAAATTTCGTTACCCTTGACGCGTGTTTGGCGGGGCCGCAACCGCGCTCATGGCCCGAGGCTCCACGTCTAGCATCCGTAGTGGTTGTCCGTGCCCGGATCCGACCACCGTGGGAGAGTTGAAAGCTCCGAATGATTTTCCCCTCCATGGCCGAGCCTCTCCATGGCCGACCGTGCTCCAAGTGGTCGGCCGCTGTTGTACGAGGCCGATCCCGGCTCCAAGTAACACCGAGGAAGTCGATCCCGGCCTTCACGACTTCAGGCAGCGTCGGGGAAGCTGATCCCGACTGGCCTAGCTCCAAACGGCGCCGGGAGAGGAGCTCCCGGTCGACCTAGCTGTAGGCGGCGCCGGGAGAGGAGCTCCCAGTCGGTCTCGCTGTAGGCGGCGCCGGGAGAGGAGCTCCCAGTCGGTCTCGCTGTAGGCGGCGCCGGGAGAGGAGCTCCCGGCCGTCCTCGCTGTAGGCGGCGCCGGGAGAGGAGCTCCCGGCCTGCCTTGCTTTGCCCTAGGCGGTGGCGACGAAGAGAGAACAAAGAGAGAGAGAGAGAGACGAGGTGGGGTGCTGCTCCGGGCGGCCGGAGAAAGAGAGGGCCGGGGCGGGGTGGTGCTGCTCCTCGCGGCCGGAGAAAGAGAGGGCCGAGGCGGGGTGTTGCTGCTCCTCGCGGCCGGAGAAAGACAGGGCCGAGGCGGGGTGTTGCTGCTCCTCGCGGCCGGAGAAAGAAGAGAAACGGGGCGGGGTGGTGCTGCTCCTCGCGGCCAGAGAAAGAGAGGGCCGAGGCGGGGTGTTGCTGCTCCTCGCGGCCGGAGAAAGAAAGGGCCGAGGCGGGGTGTTGCTGCTCCTCGCGGCCGGAGAAAGAAGAGAAACGGGGCGGGGTGGTGCTGCTCCTCGCGGCCGGAGAAAGAAAGGGCCGAGGCGGGGTGTTGCTGCTCCTCGCGGCCGGAGAAAGAAGAGAAACGGGGCGGGGTGGTGCTGCTCCTCGCGGTCGGAGAAAGAAAGGGCCGAGGCGGGGTGTTGCTGCTCCTCGCGGCCGGAGAAAGAGAAGAGAAACGGGGCGGGGTGGTGCTGCTCCTCGCGGCCGGAGAAAGAGAAGAGGGGGCGGTGGGGTCGGCCTCACTGTTCCAGGCCGACGGGAGAGAGAGGCGGCGGGATCGGGCCGCTGCTTCAGGCCGCTGGAGGGAGAGAGAGGCGGGGGCGGGCTTGTTACTGTAGAAGGCCGGAGAGAGGGAGGGGTGGCGGCGTCGGGCTGCTGCCTGGCCGAACCCTCTCCGGGGAGAAGAAATCCCGATCTCCTTCTTCCTCTCCCAAGCCCCCTCTTTCCTCTTTCTTTTTTATTTTTTCTCGGATGCCTTTTTTCCCCTGCCTGTACCCGCAGCCCCCCTGCTTTTTTTATCTTCTTCCTTTTTGTTGTACCCGGTCCCCCCATCCAATCTCCTCCTCCACTTTTTAATCTATCCCCTATATTTATATATATTATATATATATATAAAAATTAATCATATATTTTATAGATATATATACATTTATGAATGCCCACACACATAAAACCTCCGCACGCACGCATGAGCACCCGCAAATCCTTGAACGGGGCTGCACCAAAACGTCGCTCATAGCATGTCCCGAGCGCGCCACTTGGGGAGGATCCCGCTCGACCGGATATGGGGTTGTACACTGCTGATCCCGCCTCCACACCCAATTGGTCCCGGTGGGTGCCTACCAACCTGCCGCTCTTACACTCCAACTAAGGGGTCGCTGGGGGAGGCCGATTTCTCCTCCCCCTACTAGTAGATTTCCAAGCTAGAGCCAAAATTGGCCACCGAAAG
This sequence comes from Platanthera guangdongensis, assembly GCA_039583875.1. NCBI lineage: Eukaryota > Viridiplantae > Streptophyta > Magnoliopsida > Asparagales > Orchidaceae > Platanthera > Platanthera guangdongensis. The sequence goes on along the minus strand of CM077160.1, from coordinate 170,192,934 downwards.
TTCAAAATACTCAAAAAAGCTTAAAAACTAAGCACGCCTCATTTAGGGTCCACTATTCGCGAATACGGGGTTGTACACAATCCCCGCTCTTTTCGAGGTGGGCACAAGCTCAGAAAGAAAACAACCAACCCAACGTATTCGCGGAGTGTAACTTCCCCGCGAGGTCAACCTGACATGCCAGCTATGGGAGCCTGGGTGGCGAGAGCTTCTCTTGGTAACAAACTTGACTCCCACGAGAGATCAACCAGCCATGTCAGCTAGTGAGAGCCTGATAGCGGAATCCATCTCGGAGCTAAGGGCTTGGCTTCCACAAGAGATCGACCTGCCCTGCCAGCTAGGTGAGAGCCTGACAGCAGAATACATCTCGGAGCAAAGGACTTGGCTTCCACGAGAGATCAACCTGCCCTGCCAGCTAGGTGAGAGCCTGGCAGCGGAATCCATCTCGGAGCAAAGGACTTGGCTTCCACGAGAGATCAACCTGCCCTGTCTGCTATGTGACAGCCTGGCAGCGGAATCCATCTCGGAGCAAAAGACTTGACTTCCACGAGAGATCAACCTGCCCTGCCAGCTAGGTGAGAGCCTGGCAGCGGAATCCATCTCGGAGCAAAGGAATTGGCTTCCATGAGAGATCAACCTACCCTGCCAGTTAGGTGAGAGGCTGACAGCGGAATCCATCTCGGAGCAAAGGACTTGGCTTCCACGAGAGATCAACCTGCCCTGCCAGCTAGGTGAGAGCCTGACAGCAGAATCCATCTCGGAGCTAAGGGATTGGCTTCCACGAGAGATCAACCTGCCCTGCCAGCTAGGTGAGAGCCTGACAGCGGAATCCATCTCGGAGCAAAGGACTTGGCTTCCACGAGAGATCAACCTGCCCTGCCAGCTAGATGAGAGCCTGACAGCGGAATCCATATCGGAGCAAAGGACTTGGCTTCCACGAGAGATCAACCTGCCCTGCCAGCTAGGTGAGAGCCTGACAGCGGAATCCATCTCGGATCAAAGGACTTGGCTTCCACGAGAGATCAACCTGCCCTGCCAGCTAGGTGAGAGCCTGACAGCGGAATCCATCTCGGATCAAAGGACTTGGCTTCCATGAGAGATCAACCTGCCCTACCAGTTAATTGTGAGCCTGATAGCGGAATCCATCTCGGAGCAAAGGACTTGGCTTCCACGAGAGATCAACCTGCCCTGCCAGCTAGATGAGAGCCTGACAGCGGAATCCATCTCGGAGCAAAGGACTTGGCTTCCACGAGAGATCAACCTGCCCTACCAGCTAGGTGTGAGCCTGACAGCGGAATCCATCTCGGAGCTAAGGGCTTGGCTTCCACGAGAGATCAACCTGCCCTGCCAGCTAGGTGAGAGCCTGACAACGGAATCTATCTCGGAGCAAAGGACTTGGCTTCCACGAGAGATCAACCTGCCCTGCCAGCTAGGTGAGAGTCTGGCAGCGGAATCCATCTCGGAGCAAAGGACTTGGCTTCCACGAGAGATCAACCTGCCCTGCCAGCTAGGTGAGAGCCTGACAGCGGATTTCATCTCGGAGCAAAGGAATTGGCTTCCACGAGAGATCAACCTGCCCTGCCAGCTAGGTGAGAACCTGACAGCGGAATCCATCTCGGAGCAAAGGACTTGGCTTCCACGAGAGATCAACCTGCCCTGCAAGCTAGGTGAGAGCCTGTTAGCGGAATCCATCTCAGGGTGAGACCTTCCCACCCTCCGAGAGATCAACCTGCCCTGCCAGCCAGGTGAGAGCCTGACAGCGGAATCCATCTCGAGGTGAGACCTACCCACCCTCCGAGAGATCAACCTGCCCTGCCAGCCAGGTGAGAGCCTGACAGCGGAATCCATCTCGAGGTGAGACCTACCCACCCTCCGAGAGATCAACCTGCCATGCCAGCTAGGTGAGAGCCTGACAGCGAAATACATCTCGAGGTGAGACCTTCCCACCCTCCGAGAGATCAACCTGCCCTGCCAGCTAGGTGAGAGCCTGACAGCGGAATCCATCTCGAGGTGAGACATACCCACCCTCCGAGAGATCAACCTGCCCTGCCAGCTAGGTGAGAGTCTGGCAGCGGAATACATCTCGAGGTGAGACCTACCCACCCTCCAAGAGATCAACCTGCCCTGCCAGCTAGGTGAGAGCCTGACAGCGGAATCCATCTCGAGGTGAGACCTTCCCACCCTCCGAGAGATCAACCTGCCCTGCCAGCTAGGTGAGAGCCTGACATCGGAATCCATCTCGAGGTGAGACATTCCCACCCTCCGAGAGATCAACCTGCCCTGTCAGCTAGGTGAGAGCCTGGCAGCGGAATCCATCTCGGAGCAAAGGACTTGGCTTCCACGAGAGATCAACCTGCCCTGCCAGCTAGGTGAGAGCCTGACAGCGGAATCCATCTTGGAGCTAAGGGCTTGGCTTCCACGAGAGATCAAACTGCCCTGCCAGCTAGGTGAGAGCCTGACAGCGGAATCCATCTCGGAGCTAAGGGCTTGGCTTCCACGAGAGATCGACCTGCCCTGCCAGCTAGGTGAGAGCCTGGCAGCGGAATCCATCTCGGAGCTAAGGGCTTGGCTTCTACGAGAGATCGACCTGCCCTGCCAGCTAGGTGAGAGCCTGGCAGCAGAATCCATCTCGGAGCTAAGGACTTGGCTTCCACGAGAGATCAACCTGCCCTGCCAGCTAGGTAAGAGCCTGGCAGCAGAATCCATCTCGGAGCAAAGGACTTGGCTTCCACGAGAGATCAACCTGCCCTGCCAACTAGGTAAGAGCCTGACAGCGGAATCCATCTCGGAGCTAAGGGCTTGGCTTCCACGAGAGATCGACCTGCCCTGCCAGCTAGGTGAGAGCCTGACAGCGGAATCCATCTCGGAGCAAAGGACTTGGATCCACGAGAGATCAACCTGCCCTGCCAGCTAGGTGAGAGCCTGGCAGCGGAATCCATCTCGGAGCTAAAGGCTTGACTTCCACGAGAGATCAACCTGCCCTGCCAGCTAGGTGAGAGCCTGGCAGCGGAATCCATCTCAGAGCTAAGGACTTGGCTTCCACGAGAGATCAACCTGCCCTGCCAGCTAGGTGAGAGCCTGACAGCGGAATCCATCTCAGAGCAAATGACTTGGCTTCCACGAGAGATCAACCTACCCTGTCAGCTAGGTGAGAGCCTAACAGCGGAATCCATCTCGGAGCTAAGGGCTTGGCTTCCACGAGAGATCGACCTGCCCTGCCAGCTAGGTGAGAGCCTGACAGCGGAATCCATCTCGGAGCAAAGGACTTGGCTTCCACGAGAGATCAACCTGCCCTGCCAGCTAGGTGAGAGCCTGACAGCGGAATCCATCTCGGAGCTAAGGGCTTGGCTTCCACGAGAGATCGACCTGCCCTGCCAGCTAGGTGAGAGCCTGACAGCGGAATCCATCTCGGTGCAAAGGACTTGGCTTCCACGAGAGATCAACCTGCCCTGCCAGCTAGGTGAGAGCCTGACAGTGGAACCGTCTCGGAGCAAAAAGACTTGGTAAAGAAAAAAGACATTACATACAACCTACCCTGACCTAACCTGGCAGGGATACTCATTACAAGGAAAATACATATGGAACTCTGGGCGAGTTAGGGTGAGATCTCTCCACTCACTCCCTATTCCTTGGGGCCTCTTTTCCTCCCCCCTGAGCGATTCCTTCTACGTCTTTTTCTCCCTTGGCCGACCGCCAAAACTTGATGTGGTGGAGATGGGAATTGCCTGGGTTCCTGCCTCCCTGGGGCACTCTTGCCTAACCACCTTGGGGCAGCCTCGCCGAGATCCCTGGAAGCTGTCTTGCCGAGATCCCTGGAAGCTGTCTTGCCGAGATCCCTTGAAGTTGTCTCGCCAAGATCCCTTGAAGCTGTCTCGCCGAGATCCTTTGAAGCTGTCTCGCCGAGAAGGGGGGGAGCTAGCTCCTGGGGGATCGGGGTGGAGCTACCACCCTGAGGAGCAATGCTTCGCAACATCTCCATGATGCCTTGGATGGAGGCCATGAACTCTTGCCTCCCAACAAAGGGTCCTGGGCTGGGGATCTTGCCGAGATCATCACTACCTCCTTGACCTCCCGTCATGACACCCTCTCGAGAACTTCTGTGCTGGTCACTCTCCACGCTCACCGCACCAAAGTGTTGAAGCCAAAATTGACCTCTGTAGAGTTCGGGGTCCCTGAAAGGGGTGACCTCACACCTACTACACTCGAGAGAACGTCACGGACCGGAGACTTAGGAGACTATGAACAGACCCTCGGCTCTAGCGCGGAGGTCTCACCTCACACCCGGAAGGCAACCTGAGCTCATCCCCTCACTTACCAAAGGGCTAGGCTGGGCGCCTTAGAGAGCTCTCCCTACTCTACCAAGAAGAAGCTAAGGGAGGAGGAATGTAAGAAAAGGATCCTCTCCAAGGCACCCAAGGGGGTCTATTTATAGTTTCCATATCCCATGAGCCAAAAATGACCAAAATACCCCCACGGCCAAAAGGCCTCGGGCCAATAGGAAATCGCCACGCTGGGGGGTAGAGAAGGAAAAATGCGTCACCCAAAGCAAATAGGGGACCCACCCTGCGGGACGGGGGCGAGACCCGGCCTGGGGGCCGGTCTCGCCGGGCTGGGCGAGACCCGGCCCGGGGGCCGGTCTCGCCGGGATGGGCGAGACCCGGCCCGGGGGCCGGCTCGCCTGGCTGCCCGCGGGGCTGGGCGAGACCCGACCCAAGGGCCGGTCTCGCTCGGCCTACCCGCCGGGCGGAACGAGACCCGGCCTGGGGGCCGGTCTCGCCTGGCTGCCCGCGGGGCCGGTCTCGCCCGGCCTACCCGCCGGGCTGTGCGAGACCCGTCTTGGGGGCCGGTCTCGCCTGGCTGCCCGCGGGGCGGGGCGAGACCCGGCCCGAGGGTCGGTCTCGCCCGGCCACCCACGGGGCGGGGCGAGACCCGGCCCGAGGGCCGGTCTCCCCGGCCACCCGCGGGGCGGGGCGAGACCCGGCCTGAGGGCCGGACTCGCCCGGCCAACCCGCCGGGCTTGGCGAGACCCGGCCTGGGGGCCGGTCTCGCCTGGCTGCCTGCGGGGCTGGGCGAGACCCGGCCTGGGGGCCGGTCTCGCCTGGCTGCCCGTAGGGCTGGGCGAGACCCGGCCTGGGGGCCGGTCTCGCCTGGCTGCCCGCGGGGCCGGGCGAGACCCGACCCAAAGGCCGGTCTCGCCCGGCCAACCCGCCGGGCTTGGCGAGACCCGGCCTGAGGGTCGGTCTCGCCGGGCTGCCCGCGGGGCGGGGCGAGACCCGGCCCGAGGGCCGGTCTCGCCCGGCCTACCCGCCGGGCCCGGGGCTGGTCCCGCCGGCCTGAGGGGAAAAGGGGGAGGGGGAGGGCCTGCTGATCCCGCCTCCACACCCAATTGGTCCGGGCGGGTGCCTACCAACCTGCCGCTCTTACACTCCAACTAAGGGGCCGCTGAGGGAGGCCGATTTCTCCTCCCCCTACTAGTAGATTTCCAAGCTAGAGCCAAAATTGGCCACCGAGAGTTCAAAATACTCAAAAAAGCTTAAAAATTAAGCACGCCTCATTTAGGGTCCACTCTTCGCGAATACGGGGTTGTACACTGACCATTCCTCTGCGGATGAAAGGCTGTGCTGGAACTCAACTTAGTTCCCAACAGACTATGCACCAGCCTCCAGTCATTCAACGTGAAGCGTCCATCTCGATCACTGACAATACTGCGAGGCACACAATGCAATCGTACAATATTATCCACATAGAGTTTGACTAACTTCTCCACCGAATCTTCCCTACTGTTCGGAATAAAATGTGACACTTTTGTCAATCTATCTACGACCACCCAGATGACGTTGTCTCCCCTCCGTGACTTTGGCAAACCGTGCACAAAATCCATAGAAATGTCGTCGAATTTCCACTCCGGGATAGGTAGGGACTTTAAGAAACCTTCGGGCTTCTGACACTCCGCCTTTACCAAGGCACTCGTCTGACACTTGGACACATAAAGTGCTATATCCTTCTTCAATCCTGGACACCAGAACAACTTCTTCATGTCTTTATACATCTTTGTGCTCCCCCTGGTGGATTAAGTACTTGGTATGATGTGTCTCGTATAACAACTCCTCCCGAAGACTACCGGAACTAGGAACGCATATGCGACCGTCCCTCCTTAGCAGTCCATCCTCAACAGCAAATTGGGAATTTGACCCATCCAAAGATTCATCCAAGATCTGCTTCATGCTGCTATCCTGAACCAATGCCCTCCGAACTCTATCAGATAGGTCATACTGCACCTCTGTCCAGAACAATTTCGCCTCGGCACTAGACTGCTTGTCGATGCAAGTTATCTCCAATGCCTCCAATTCACGGACCAAACTCTCATCATGTACCGACAACCAGTTGGCTCGCGCAGGAACCTTGCGACTCAATGCATCCACCACTGCATTTCCTTTTCCAGGCACATAATATATCTCAAAGGTGTAGTCCCCCAGGAACTCCATCTACCTTCGCTGTCTCATGTTTAGGTCCTTCTGATCCAACAGGTACTTCAGGCTCTTATGATCGGTGTAGATGTCGACCTTCACAACGTACAGATAGTGCCTCCACAGCTTTAGAGCAAATATCACGGCCGTTAACTTTAAGTCATGTACCGGATAATTCCGCTCATGAATCTTCAATTGTCGTGAACCATAGGCTATCACGCTCCCATGCTGTAGCAGAACACAGCCCAAACCACTTCCCGAAGCATCACTATAGATTTCGAACCCTTCAGTCCCACTCGACGAACATAAAATAGGCGTCGTGGTCAACCGCCTATTCAATTCTTCAAAAGACTGCTCACACTCCAACGACCACACAAACATTTGATCCTTTCTTGTCAACGTCGTGAGTGGCAGCGCTATTCGTGAGAAGTTCTCTACGAAACGCATGTAGTAGCCGGCAAGCCCTAGAAAGCTCCGGACTTCTGCCACTGTAGTCAGTACAGGCCAGTCCCGTATCGCCACTATCTTTGCCGGATCCACCGCTATCCCTTCTCCACTAATAACATGACCAAGGAATGCTACCGAGGATAACCAGAACTCACACTTGGAGAACTTAGCATACAACTGATTTCTTCTCAACGTCTCTAACACCATATGCAGGTGCTTGTAGTGATCTTCCTCACACTGCGAGTACACCAGGATATCGTTGATAAATACTATCACGAAACGATCCAGGTACTCTCTGAACGTCCTGTTCATCAGATCCATAAACACGGATGGCGCATTGGTCAACCCAAACGCCATGACTGTGAACTCGTAATGCCCAAACTGCGTGTTGAACACTATCTTTTGGATGTCGCTTTCCCTTATCCTTAATTGGTAGTAACCATATTTCAGATCTAATTTTGAATATACTGTAGACCCAACCAACTGATCAAATAGATCGTCAATCCTTGGGATCAAATACTTATTCTTCTCCGTAAGCTTGTTCAACTCTCAATAGTCGATACAGAGTCGCAAACTCCCATACTTCTTCTTAACGAAAAGGACCGGTGCGCTCCAAGGCGACTGTAAAAACCGAACAGAAACAAACTGAAATGGTTTTAAGCTGAACTTTATTATCCAAAAAAGGTATCTATTACAAAGGTATGCCCTCCCTTATATAGAATGGAGGAGAGATGAGAGAATACAAATAAGAGATGTGGGACTAAAAAATTACAAGTTAAGAGGACTATACAAGGTAAACCGCACAAGCCGCGCGGTTAGACAAAAGTGCTAACTGCACGGCTACCACCAGAGAAGCAGATAGGTCGCCGGTGAAGATCGCTAGACCGCCCGGTTAACAAGCCGGCGAGTCAAGCCGCTAGACCGCGCGGTCTCCAACCCGCCAAGACAGACCGCCCGGTCTTCAACTTTAACACTCCCCCTCAAGCTGGAGCATATATATCAATCATGCCCAGCTTGTCGCAAACATGCAGAAACGAGGCGGAAACTGGCTTGGTGAAGATGTCAGTCAGCTCTTTATCAGACGTGACAAAAGGAGTGCAAATTTGTTCTTTTAAAATCTCTTCATGAATGAAATGGCAGTCGACCTCAATATGCTTTGTTCTTTCATGAAATACCGAATTTTTGGAGATGTATATGACGGCCTTGTTATCACAGAACATAGGTAGAGGATGGTTGTACACCTCTCCTAAATCTAGCATGAGAGCCCACAACCATTTTAACTCACAAGTGGTTGACGCCATACTGGGATACTCAGCTTCTGCACTGGACCTGGAGACAACAGACTGCTTCTTGCTCTTCCAGCTCACCAGATTTCCCCCAACAAATGTGCAAAAACCTGAGGTTGACTTGCGATCCCCTTTGTCATCAGCATAACTTGCATCTGAGTAGGCTTCAATCCTCAGATGACCATTCATCTGAAAAAGTAATCCTTTCCCAGGCGCTGCTTTGACATACTCCAAGATCCGCAAGGCGGACTGTAGATGACACTCCCTAGGCGCTTGCATGAATTGACTCACCTTACCTACAGCATAGGAAATGTCTAGTCTGGTCACTGTGAGATATATGAGCTTACCAACCAGACGCCTGTACCGCGAACTATCTGAAAGAGGAGGCGAATCATCTGTCCAGGTTTTGTCCTCCCCAATTGCCATGGGGCATTGGGCAGGTTTTGCGTCAGTCAATCCTGCCTCTTTTAAAAGATCAAGGGCATACTTACGCTGAGAGAGAACTAAGGAGTCGGGCTTCCGAGAGATTTCGATCCCCAGAAAGTATTTTGGAGAGCCCATATCTTTAGTGATCAGATGTTGGCGAAGATGTCGCTTTGTTAGGGCTACCCCTTCCTGGTCATCGCCAGTGAGAAGAATATCATCGACGTACACAACCAGAACAACCAGCCCAGAAGGAGTTTTGCGAATAAAGAGAGAGTGATCAGCAAAGCTTCGCACAAAACCAACAGCCGCCACAATGCCGCTGAACTTGTCAAACCAAGCTCGAGGACTCTGCTTGAGCCCATAAATTGCCTTCTGCAGCCGGCATACCCGTGTCTCCCCCTGAGAAACATACCCAGGAGGTTGCTCTATGTAAACGGCCTCGTGAAGGTCACCATAAAGGAAGGCATTCTTGACGTCCAGCTGAGAAATCGGCCAATCCCGATTGACGGCCACAGAGAGAAGGACCCGGATAGTGCTGAGACGAGCCACAGGGGAAAAGGTGTCAAAGTAATCAACCCAGTAGGTCTGAGTAAAGCCCTTAGCAACAAGGCGAGCCTTATACCAATCCACAGTGCCGTCGGGGCCAAATTTGACCACAAATACCCAGCGACAGCCAACAACATCAGTACCAAAGGGAGGAGGAACAAGAGTCCATGTACCCCGCTCCATGAGGGTCGCCATTTCCTCATCCATGGCCAGCTTCCAGTGGGGAATAGCAAGGGCCTCCTGATAGGAACAAGGCGTGGCAGTAGCAGAGATAGCCAGCGCAAAGGCCCTGCGAGAAGGTGTAAGACGATCATATGAAACAATAGCAACAAGGGGGTGGAGGGTACATGTCCGCACCCCTTTGCGAAGAGCCACATGGAGATCCAGGTCGGCAGGCCCCTCGGGATCTGGAGCATCCGTGGCAGAGAGAGCTGGCCCGGGAGAAGAGAGCGACGGCGGCATAGAGGGTGGAGATGGAGGTGGAGAAGTGGGAGAGAGAGGTGGAGCGAGAGGAGGAGACGGAGAGGTCGGAGGAGTGGGTATCTCGGTAGGAGACGAGGGAACGAAGGGAATAGCAGGAGAGTCAGAAGGCGGGGAAGGAGAGGAGGAGGCAGCCGAGAAGTAGGAGGCATTCTCGAAGAAGGTAACGTCAGCAGAGACGAACTGCTAACGAAGAATAGGGTTAAAGCAACAATAGCCTTTCTGAGTGGTGGAGTACCCCAGAAAGACACATTTGGTGGAGTGGGGGGAGAGCTTGTCACGAGTGGTAGATGGAGTATGGACAAAGGCAGTGCATCCAAAGATGCGGAGAGGGAGAGGAAAGGGCTCCTTATCCGGATATAGAATGGAGAAGAGTGTTTTCCCGTGGAGAATGGTGGATGGAAGACGATTGATGAGGTAGCAGGCAAGGAGAACGACATAGCCCCAATACGAGCGAGGGACATGCATCTGGGTCATCAATGTGCGAGCCACATCGAGGAGGTGACGGTTTTTGCGTTCCGCCACCCCATTTTGTTGGGAGGTGTAAACACAGCTAGTCTGATGAATAATGCCATGTTGCACACAAAAAGAAGTAAAAGCATGACTCAGATACTCCTTAGCATTGTCAGAACGAAAAGATTTAATACAAATATTGAACTGAGCTTTAATCAACTAGTAAAAGGATATCCATACATCGAAAAGTTCAGAGCGATCTCGGAGGAGATACACCCAAGTACATCGAGAAAAATCATCTATAAAGGTTACAAAATAAGAACTACCCCGACCAATGGTGAGGGTAGGAGCAGGTCCCCAGATATCAGAGTGGACAAGATCAAAAGGACGAGTAGAACCCCGTCCGTGCTTCGGCGGGAAGGAGGAACGGTGATGCTTGCCGAGTTGACAGGCGTCGCATTGGAGAGGAGTACTGGACGGAGGGAGGTGCGGCAGAAGCTGATGTAGCAGACGGGGAGGAGGATGACCGAGGCGGAGATGCCACTGGAGAAGATCCGTACAGGAAGACGAGAAGGCGGACAAGGCGGAAACATTGTCGAGGAAGTAGAGGCCGCCGCTCTCAGTCCCAGTAGCAATCGTCCGGTGGGAGCTCGGATCCTGAAAAGAACAAGAAGTTGGTGTAAATGTCACATAACACTGAAGCTGTTTGCATAAAGAGGTAACAGACAACAGATTGCACGAAAACTTGGGCACATAGAGAGTGTCCGCTAGGCGTAGTGATGGAGTAACATGAACCACTCCCGTCCCATGAACCGGGGAGGGAGAACCATCCGCAACTAGGACCGGGGGCAACCGATCATGTTGTTCGAGCAAAGAGAAGCACTGAGCGTTGCCCGTCATGTGATTAGTGGCACCAGAGTCGATAAGTCATTTACCTTGAGTCACCACGTGGGCACTACCTGAAGAAGTCACAACAGAGGCAGACGGCTTGGAAGAGTCACCGGAGGGGCGAAGATGAGGATGCTTCGTCCAGCAGCGTTCGAAAGTATGGCCGGTGCGGCCACAATGAGAACAGAGGTAGCGGGAAGAAGCACGGCCGCCGGACTGGTGACCGCGACTACCAGAGCCACTGTGCTGAGTGTGATGAGAATAGTTGTCCGGTGGTGGAGAAGGAGCGGGCAAAAGTAGGCGCTGAAGGAGGGAGGTGACAGCAGCGATGCGGGCAGCGGTGGCATCTAAAGTGGGAGATTCAGCCTCACCCAGAATTTGCTGGCGGATCATGTCATAAGTATCAGGAAGCCGGAGCAGATAACACACAACTAGAAGCTCCTGGAAGTGCTTGTGTTGTTGAGCCAAATCCGCAGAAAAGGGACGATTCTGAAGAATCTCAGCCCCAAGAGCCTGGACCTGTTGGTAGGCAGCAGCAGGAGACAAGGTGGGACGGGCAAAGAGGTCCGCATACAACGTATAGATGCGGGAAGTCTGAGCCCCTTTGGAGTACAAAGCGGCAAGATGAAGCCAAGCGGCCTTGACCGTCTCATCATGACGTATGACGGGAAGGCACTCATCAGAAAGACTGTTCGCGAGCCAAGTACGCACAAGCGCGTCACTGGCATCCCAGTCATCAAAGAGAGGTGAAGTGATAGGAGGTGGGTCATCAACGAGGTGGTGGCGTTTGCGTTGTGAGCGAAGAAGAAAGGTGAAAGAGACGCTCCAATCCGGGTAGTTGGAGCCAACAAGCTTGGAAACGGTCCCAAGGTTCCCGGAAGGAGTAGGAGGAAGAGGCGGAGCCGGATTGGCAACAGGGGTGGTGGCAGTAGAGGCATCAGAAAAAGCCATAGAAGCTGGAAACAAGGGAAGTCGGGCGGTTAGGAAACAACCCGCACGGATAGGAAGAAAAGCTGCAGCGGTCACGAGGGTTGAAACCAGCGTCCAGAAAAGCCACGACCAATCTGCAGACCCAAGCAGTGGGGAAGAAGTCGAATGGCTAGAGGACAGGCCGCGCGAACAGGAGCAGGGACAAAACAGGTCGCTGCGACAGGAGGCGGCGGTTAGGTAACAACCCGCGCGGATAGGAGAAAGAAGGGCGGTAGCGGTCTCAAGGGAATAAATCCAGCGGCCAGAAAAGCCACGACCTAGCTGCAGACACAAACAGAGGGGAAGAAGTCGAACGGCTAGAGGACAGGCCGCGCGCACAGAAGAAGTCGATCGGCTAGAGAACAGGCCGCGCGAACAGAAGAAGGCAAACGGCTAGAGAACAGGCCGTGCGGACAGGAAGCAAACCGGCACAACAAACCGTGCGGACAGCAAGACACAGAATCAGGAGGAGTAGATCGAATCCTCTGATACCATGTAAAAACCGAACAGAAACAAACCGAAATGGTTTTAAGCTGAACTTTATTATCCAAAAAAGGTATCTATTACAAATGTATGCCCTCCCTTATATAGAATGGAGGAGAGATGAGAGAATACAAATAAGAGATGTGAGACTAAAAAATTACAAGTTAAGCGGACTATACAAGGTAAACCGCACAAGCCGCGCGGTTAGACAAAAGAGCTAACCGCACGGCTACCACCAGAGAAGCAGATAGGTCGCCGGTGAAGATCGCTAGACCGCCCGGTTAACAAGCCGGCGAGTCAAGCCGCCAGACCGCGCGGTCTCCAACCCGCCAAGACAGACCGCCCGGTCTTCAACTTTAACAGCGACGAACTTGGACGCACATACCCTTATCCCAACAACTCTTGCAGTTGCACCTTCAGCTCCGCCATCTCTCTTGGCGATATCCGATACGAAGAGCGTGACACCGGTTTGGCCCCCGACACCAGCAAAATAGTAAAATCAATCTCCCGCTGAGGAGGGGCTCCTGGGAGATCATCCGGAAACACATCAGGATATTCAGACACAACTGGAATACTACTCAAACTTGGCTTAGGCGTTGAAGTCTGCACTAATGTGACAAACAGCTCTACCCCAGACCAAACTGCCTTGATCACCTGTAGGGCCGACATCAAAACCTTACCCGACCCCGTCATGCCCGCGAATGTAGTTTCCCGATCAGTATTCAGTCCTAACTAAATCTCTTTTCGGTAGCAATCAATACATGTTCGCTGCTTCGAGAGCCAGTCCATACCAAAAATTACGTCGAACTTCACTAACGGTAGTACCGATGCTTGCAAGTCAAACTCCTGATCCCCAATCCGAATCCTAACCACACAGACTCTATCCGCGCGCATTGAGCACCCATTGGGCAACAACACATCCAACTTATCTTTAGCCGTCGAGGAAGGGAATCCGATGCGCGATACGAATCGTTCGGACAAGAAGGAATGCGAAGCTCCCGTATCAAACAGGGCTCTCGCCGGACAATCAAAAATCAACACGAAGCATAGCACAAACAAATGTAAGCTAACATATAAAAAGGTAACAACTACATAAAGTTAAACTGCTAAAATTTAACCCATACCTGTCACCACGTCAGCTTGTTTTATGGCCTCTTGCAGACCAAGGTTATAAACTCTAGGCTGGGCTGGAGCATGGTGGGACGCGGTTGACTCCACCACCTTCCCTTTTTCTTCATAGGTTGCTCCAGGATTTCTCTCGGACTTTGCACATCCGCTCCAACACTCACGAGCAAAATGCCCCATCTTTCCGCAGTTATAACACACTTATAGGACTCGACTTGTGGTTGCCCCCGCCGCACCAGACGAAGGGGCTGAGTTCGAAGTCTTCGGCTTCTTGTTCCATCTGCGGAAACCCGACTTTGCATTTGTCACTTTGAACACTAACTTATTTTCCCCTGGGTCCTTCTTCTCTTTCACTTTCTTCACGACCTTTTCCAATGACCGGGACGAATTGACCAAGGCTAGGAAGCCCTGCGCCTTAGGTCCAGCAAGGAGAAGTTGTAGGTCTCCACGTAAACACTCATAGAATCGGTTGGTCTTTCGCTCCTCTTCAGTAAACATAGCACTAGCATAACGACCCAACCACGTGAACTCGTGGAGATACTCATCCACGCTTCTGCCTCCCTGAGTCAGACCAAGGTACTGATTCTCCATCTCCAGCTTCTGAGCAGAGGGTAGATATCTGGCCAAGAACAACCTTGAGAATTCCTCCATAGGCACATCCGCAAGTTGCCTTCTCACTAAGAGATGAACTTCCAACTCGTCCCACCACAGCCTCGCCTCACCCGATAAAAGGAAGGTCGCTATGGTGGTATTCTGCCACTCAACAGTTTTTGTGGCCGTCAAGACCCTCCTTATCGTAGAGAGCCAATCCTCAACTTGAGTTGGTGTTCCAATCCCGTCGAACCTCGGAGGATTAAAGATCATTACATGCTTGAGCTGCTTCTTCGTAGCTCTCCTTGGAGCTACCTGATCAACTGCCGCGCGCTCTACCACTCCCGGTTCTGCTGTCCTAATCGGTTCTTGCTCATTAATAGGTGGTACATGGTGCATTTGCCCTGCAGGTTGGGAATTTATCATAACAAAGACTGCTTCGGCAACCAATCTGATTGTTTCTGCTGAAGGAGGTGTTGTAGGCACGTCCCTCGGTGCATTACATTCTGCCGATTGCGGGCGTTCCGATTGCCCATCACCGCTCCTAGTCGCCTATAATAGCAAAGACCCTTGATTAGACGACAAACAGATTGTTAAAAACAATCATTGTAACACTCAGATTCCTCAAAACAAGAGCATTTTTCATTCCTAAGTGGACATTCAGGGGTTCTTTTTGATGTTATAGCGATGACGCACACATGTGCTCACCACCCCTTAAAAGAATTCATCCACGAATTCATTTAAGTTGACCGGAACCAAAAGTCTGATACCAAATTGTAACACCCCCATCCGTCGTATGACATATAACAGAAGGTCCAGCTGGAACCCGACGCCATATACCACGGACAGTCGGAAGGGTTACATAAGAATACCAAAACATACCAACTAAGACTACTCGTCCTACACAGAGCATTCTAGCGGAAGTTTTAAACAGTTATAAAGAACTCATAATCGATATATCAACTAACATTAATGTCCACAACTACCATAGGAAGGAAATAACAAATACAAAGAAAGTATTCTGCTTTATGACCTCACAAAAGTTTCACTTAACAAAGTAGTGTTTTCCATACATCGACTCGCAGGCCGGCCATACATGATAGAAATAAAATACAACTATTCGCTTCGGCCTTCGAGGGCCAGCTCAGCAACTTGTGCTTCTGCCCGCTATTTAGTACTCGGCTCCGCAGCACCTACAAACAACATTCCACCGCACGGTGGCAAACAAAGCAACGGTCAGCCAAAACCGACCAAATTATAACGACCCCGCCCTTACTCGGGACGGCGGTGCTCCTTCCATGCAATTCATTAACCCAGCTAAACAATAAAAGTGCGAATATACTACGCTACAGGTGTAGGCTCTCACGGCCCAAACACCCCGTGAACTCAGAGCACATTAACGGTGAATCCGGTCAATTCCGTGGCTTCACCAGTATCCACGGGATGGCAACAACGTGAGCATTTTAGCCATTCTGACAACTGTTTAAGGCTCCAGACTATACCAACGTCTGGTCCCTCTTTGGGTCTCTCGCACCGAACCACAAAGCCCGGGTCCGATTCCACTTGCCCGTTGCTCACAACGCGTAGTTCACCTTAAGACGTACGCACGAGCCAATCTTCTCTCGGATCCCGTAACAATACCAAACAACACATAACCAAGTTATGTACAAGGCCGTCTCCCGGGCCACCAAGTTAGCAGAATTATGTTTCCGCTCAGTTTTCCGGGTGCGCTTTGGAGTTAACCCCAAGGATCCATGCTACAATCTACCGTGTACAAACCCGAAAACACAAAACACGGAGTCTTCTCCGGCAAATCATGCAAAATACAACATCACCGATCCAGACCAACATGTCCGGGTAGGCTTCACACACAATGCCTATGTCCGTACTTCGCTTTCGGACTCTATATGCAACACAAGGGAGACTATTCCTGTCAACCCCAAGGATCACCGCACACTCATCGCACACTCGCGTGAGCGAGTTTCCTTATGCAAAAGATGGAGAGCTTCACATGCTCAAGTAGAGAATCGTTACCCTTGTAGTACGCTTCTGAGACATGGAAAAACTATACGGATAGAAGGCTTCACAATGGAATTTCCTCCGCGGATCCGCTCTCGGTTCTCAAAACGGTGCTCCGATGCTCCACCGGCGGCCGGAATCCTCCCTTTTCTTCTTCCTCTCTCCAACTCTTTAGAAAGAGAATGGTAAAGAGCAAATGAGGAGTTAAACCTCCCGGCCTTATCAGAACAGGAACACATCTGGGCAGTTGGATCTTAATTAAAGAAAATGAACGGCTCAGATCCGCCCAAAAAATCATCAAACCTGGGCCGAACATGGCCTCGCACACGGCCGTGTCCCATGCCGTGTGCCTCGATTCAGACACGATCGTCGAGCTCAGAAACTGACACAGGTCGAGAGACGCCCGTGTCCCAACCTGATACGCCCATGTCGGTTTCCGACACGCCCGTGCATTAGGGCCGCGTCACCAGTAACCACCACGCCAACCGACACGACTCTTGGGAACACGGGTGGTGACACGGGTATGCACACGCCCGTGTCTTTTGACACGCCCGTGTCACGCTGCCGTATTTCCTGCCGTGTCCTTCTCTGGACACAGCCGGCCAACACAAAGAACCACACGACCTTGGACACGCCCGTGTCCTAGGCCATGTACCCCTATACAGGCACCAAAAATTCTCTTGGACACGACCAGCTCGATACGACGGCGGGGATGAGCTCCCACAGGCGGTCGGTGAAATTGTCGTCGATCTCGCCGACAAGGGGGGACCGTCGGCGACGGCCAAGGAGGGGCGGCCGGCTCGTCTGCTCCCTAGGTCGCGCGCCAGCGACCGAGGAGGAGCGGCCCGGGCGGCCGCTCTCTCGGGTGCGACCGCTCTCTCGGGCGCGGCCGCTCTGTCGGCCGCGGCTGGCGGCCGAGGAAGAGCGGCCCGCGTGGCCGCTCTTTCGGCCGGCGGCCGGCGGCCAAGGAAGAGCGGCCTGTGCAACCGCTCTCTCAACCGCAAATCATGCACCAAAAATGCTCCGGTGAGGTTGGACAAAAATGTCATTGCCATGCCAAAATTTTATGTCTCAAATTAGTTTCTTTTTTGTAATATTTGTGACACCAAACATACATTCTATGACAATGACGTTTTTGTCTAACCTCACCGGAGGAAGTAAGCTACGATTAGCCGCGTCAAACACATCCTTATTTTATGACCGCATGAACCGAGCCTTAATTTAATGCCCGGTTTATACGGTCCTAACTGCTTGACCGGTGAAAATAAGTCCGCCAAATAAATTGTATATGCAGTGCTCAAGATTACATTACAAGATTGAACGTAGCATTGCAGTGTTACCACTAAAAGTGATGTTGTCTTTAGAGGTATTGACATGATCTGGAGACAATGACACCTACCCAAGAGCCATGAGCGTACCATCACATGTAAGATAAAAATTTAAAATATGCTCGTCAAAATATGTTCGTATTTCAATACAACAGTATTACCCTTTATTTTCACAAAAATTCTCCACTTCAAGATTATCAATTTATCCTCGTAGTGAGAATCGTTCGTTACCTAATAATCTTTACCCGGGCTTGGCATTTATTTTTGGTATTTTGCACATCCAAATTATCCTATTTTGATAAATTGCAGTTTGAATTTTTAAAATTGGCACTTTGCATCCTCTAATTATTGGTTTTTGGCATTTTACACTCCAAGACTGAAATTTTAGCGGCATTTAGGTACGAGCACCACCCTACATACTCTTGAAATTTCAGCCTTTGAGTGCTAAATGTCAAAATGCTAATTTTTAAAATTCAAAATACAAAATATCAAAATAAGACAGCTCTTAATTTGACACTTTGCACCCTAAAAATTTAGTTTTGGCACTTTGGACCCTCCAAACCTATTAATTTGGTATTTTGCATCCTAGTTTACTTTTCTTACTAATTCTTGATTTTAAATCTGAAATATAAAGGGTATTTCGATAGTATTATTTCAATAGCCATTTATTTCTTATAATCATATCATTTATAATAATTATTATTTTTTTAAAAAACTAATTTCTGCTTTTTAATTGCAAAAAATAGGTAATAGTACGTATTTTTACATGCATCTGCGTTAAAATTGTTTGAAGAAGTGATTATTGATAAATGATATGATTATAAATGATATGATTATGGAAAATAAATGACTATTGAAATAGTATGATGGAAATACACTTTCTATTTCAGAATTAAAATCAAGAAATAATAAAAAAAGTAAGTTTGAGTGCAAAATGTCAAATTAATAAATTTGAAGGGTGCAAAGTGTCAAAATTAAGGATTCATTTGCTTTAGCGGTGGCGGGTCGATCCGGCGGGTGAAAATGGAGAGTTCGAACCGGATGGAGGAGGTGACTGCTCCAAACAGAACTTTTTGAGACGTTTCTCAAGGCGGGCAGATGGAAACAAACCAAACGCTGCGAGAGATTGATTTACCACGGCAGCCGCGGCCTAGAACTTTAGGAACACTCGTGGACGAAATGTTTTTTCTCGAAGCTCTACCGGATTTGATTCTCTCTCTCTCTCTCTCAACTGTTCTCTGATATCCACCGGAGACTGAAACCCTAAACCTAGATACTTCTCGTATGCTCGATCTCTCTAACCCGATTGTCACCATTGTGCTTCCACCATGGGCGCGAGCCGAAAGCTTCAGGGAGAGATCGATCGAGTTCTGAAGAAGGTTCAGGAGGGTGTCGATCTCTTCGACGGCATCTGGAATAAGGTCGATTACATAAGTTTTTTCTTAATCTCTTTCTACTGGTGTTAATGGAGGATCTACTTTTTACGCATCTTTCGAGTTTCTTATTGAATAATTTTGATACGATCGTTTCAAATTTTTTCGGGGGATGCGAAGGTATACGACACAGAGAATGCGAATCAGAAGGAGAAGTTCGAGGCGGATCTGAAGAAAGAGATCAAGAAGCTACAGCGGTATCGAGATCAGATCAAGACGTGGATACAGTCAAGCGAGATAAAAGATAAAAAGGTAGAATGCGGCCTCCCGTCTGTTTTCCGTGCCATTTCTCTCATCGTTGAATTTTATTGTTCCGAATTATGGATTTCGTTAAGAAGATATCAAAACAACCGCAAATCTCAAGCTCTTGATGTCCATTTCTCGTGATGTGGATTGATGAATCTTAATGACAAGATATGTAGAAATCAAAACAAGGGCTGCACGAATTCTTCATAATATTTATCATAATGCCAATATTTCAATCAGTAATAGATGTTCATTGATGAGGTTGCGCCCTGTTTATGAAGAATTAAATTCCTGGCTAAGGATAAAATGATCATCATCCTTATTAAATTCAAAATGTTTATAAAAAAATAGTTATAAATGACAATTGGCTAAATGAAGTGAAAGAAATCAGGTTCAACTAATTATTTGCCTGTTTAAATTCATTAATTCAGGCCTATGTGAAATTGAATTTATGACAACCAAATTGGTATGATGAGTACAATGAAGCAGTGAAATTGCTCTTAGAAGGTTTAATGAATAGCAATCTTTTCCAGGCACTATCGTTAGAATTGCTAATTGTTGGAAAAATTGCAACACACTTGATTTTATCATGGATCGCTCTCAAACTCGAGAATCGTTGCTAATAAGTACATGAAATCTATTTAATCTTCCGTCTACATCTATTTTTAGGAAAAAATGTAGTAGACCTTTAAGAATATCAACAATTTTGAGGAATGAGACTTCTTTTTCATTTTAAAGTTTACTTCTTAGTTCTCTGTTTTGTAAATGAAAAAGCTTATAATTAGAAGAAATTGAGTGGTCATAATTTGTTGGCAGTGAAGTGATCTTACAGTGTTTCAAGTTGCAATTAACGTTATCATCATTTGCTAGGTTAAGTATTAGTACTAAATCACTATGGTTTATTGGTGGGATTTATTTAGGAATGGTTAACGTTCAAGAAGGACAAGGGTTATGATAGTCTTGAATTTAGTGCAGAAGACATGTCAGAGCATGACAATTCGTTCTACGATGTGGGGGTGATCAACGCCGTAGTTGAAAAATTTATGGTTTCCAAGATCTTGGTTGATAATGGGTGTTTTGGGAACGTCGTTTTTAAGAAGACCTTCGATGCTATAACCGTGGAGGAGGCAAGGGTAGAGTTTTCGGAAGGCCTGCTGCTTGGCTTTTCAGGCGAGAGGATGGAGGTCGATGAGGGAGTAAAATTGATGGTCATTCTGGGTGGTATCACAGACACCTGCCTGTTAGTCATCGTTAACACCTCGGGGGATAAAATGCCTCTTTGACAAACCCCTCCTCAACGCCACCAGTGTCTGAAGTATAACATCGGCAGGGTGCAGATCCCGGTCTTCAACGATCCAAAGGTAGTGTGAGATTCTTACCTCAACATTGTCAACGTCATTATTTGGTAGGAGGATGCTGGGGTGTTGACAAGGCCTTGGAGGGAGCAATGCACCTTGATGCAATAGAGGAGAGGGAGGAGGTCAAGTTGTCGATTGGAAGAGGAAGCCCAAGGAGCATGAATATCAATAAGGAATCGTCAGAGGAAGAGAAAGATATGGTCTCGTGCCTCCAGGACAACATTGACATCTTCGCATGAGATGCAATGAACATGCCCGACATTGAGGCCAATGTTGCCTGTCATTGCCTCAACCTGGATTCAGACGTCTTTTGATTTGCCAGAAGAAATGAGTTGTCACAACAGCCTTGTCCGAACCCATCCGTGAAGAAGTCCAGAAGCTCTCGTGCACAGAATTTATTTTTGAGATTCAATTTTTCAGTTGAGTTTCTAATGTTTTAAATATAAATGGTCAAAATGGTTCGGGAATGAAGAATGTGTAGCGATTTTTCTTTGTTAAATAAAACATGTCACAAAGATTGTTATCCCCTGGCTCGAATCAACGTGCTGATTTATTAAGTGTCCGATTTACCGTAATGAGATTTCTGGATGCCTTTTCAGATTACCATTAAATTTGGATGTATCCCCGGGGCATCTCGAACGCTTCTTTCGTCTCCAACGATGATTGCTATTGCTACAAGATGTTGTCCTTCGGGTTGAAGAATGCAAGAGCAACATGTCAGAGGATGATGAACCCGGTTTTTCGGTTCAACTCTTTTGTTGCCTGGTCCTTTTTCGAGGAGGTTGGCCAATGAGATTTGAATTAAATAAACAGAATTAGCTGGCAGCATGTAGGAGTTTGTGTTTACAGATTCTTGATCTAGGATTTATTAAATTGGCTGATGGTACTGCATGTAGGATTTAAGAGATTTATTGCAGTTTGTATTTACTGATTCTGATATATCATTGATGCTCTTTTCATTTTCTTCTTAACTTAATTTACTGATTTAAAATTAATAATATTCCCTGTAGCTTAATTGTTTGTTACTCTGTTCTTAACAATTAATTTGTGGATATATTTGACATAGTTAGTGCATCTTATGAGCAGGCTCTTATGGATGCTCGGAAGCTTATTGAACGTGAAATGGAAAGGTTTAAGGTCTGTGAGAAGGAGACTAAAACAAAAGCCTTCTCTAAGGAGGGTTTAGGTCAACAACCAAAAACTGTAAGTCCCGTGCTATCTGTCCCATAATATTCCCTTACTTTTTATGAAGTTGAGAAGTTCAGTTACATTTCTTTCCATTTGATTGTTCCACATTTTCAAAATTGTTCTACTTCATATGTAAAATAATTACCCTGATGGATTCCTTGTAGATAGCATATTTGTTGCCAGAGGGGCCCCACAATTGTTTCCCATGGTCACCCACCCTAACCTATGTTTCATCTTTTGGTGGAATTATTATCATAAACTCATGATCAATGTAAGAGAATCCGAATAAGGAGAATGTGTTCCGACATACTTTCAGGGATATAACTTGTCTGGTAATTTGATGTAAAAAAGCCAATATGATGTTAGTGGGTCTGGTTCTTGATTATTGCCACTCATCTTTGTGAAAAATAGAAAAACTAAATAGGATAATATAACCTGCCCTTTTGTTCCTTTCATTTTATCTATTTTCAACGTGTCAAATATATGCGTCGACGGTGACCTTATCATGTTAAAACTTGAAGTTATTCCCATTAAGTTAGTGTTGATGATGGGGATCAGCCGCGCGATTGTGATCGGCGGAGGAGATTGGACCACCACTCGGAAGGACCAACTTTCGTGCACTTGCATGGGATGCATTGATCATATCGACAATCCAAGAGCACGAGCGCGTCTGGAGCGCCGTTTTACCATTCCTATGTAGTTTATTTTATTTTTTGAACATGATTTAGCATTATTAGGATACCGGGCGTAATGACCAATCATAGCCGTTCATGTTGGGTGCTCAACCACCCCTCTCGTTATAAATAGGGGCGAAGGCTTTCATTTTTAGGTATTGTTGAATTTGTGAGCGAATCCAAATCCGACAATCATATCGTGGTGCGACGCTGTGAGACCCGGGTTGTGACGTGTCAGAAACTCCACCTTTCCCCAGTCTTCTTAATGCTCAAAGGAGAGTAGGAATTCGCTATACTGCAGTAAGCCTCAGACAAACGTAACATGTATGTGTGCAAACAAGTAATAATACATGAGTAATAAGGAGTGCAGGAAGCAAAATACATAAATAGAATAGAACTACGCTATGGTACTACCATAACGACGTCCTCATCTCACTACACTCATCGCGATGTTTCATAATAAGTACTCATTTATTGAAGAAACACATCAATTATTTTTGTCCATTATTGACTATTACACACTCATTTATTCATGCCCATCATTGGCTATTACACAATTATTACAAGCACTTTATGTCGACATAGCTCGACACAACACCTATTTTCGTGGGTAGCTAACCACACAGAGCCCATACGTTGTGGCCAGATGGTGACAGTGGAGCGGTGTATCTCCACTTCTAGTCTGCTCTTATACGAACAATCCTAAGCCCCAATGCACGACTCGTAACCTGTACTATACTCTCCATGTTAGTCATGACGGTATACATATCCTCTCAAAACTCAGAGTCTAGGTTCTAGTCTAAATTTTGTAGTAGCTAACACCTAGGAGACAAGATTTCATGCTAGGACTCCCGCTAGTCTAGACCTATATACCTAGGCATCAGAGTTGACCTCCAAGCTCTCCATCAGTGTGAATCCAGTAGAGTCGACACAACTCGCCATATTCATTGATCACTAATCATGGCCATTCATTCATATATCACATCATAACACTCGTTCATCATTGTAAATTATGAGACTTTTCATTAATTGCTTCATTTACTTAATTAAATTGGACGGCCCACCCTAACTTGTAGTAACTGAAAGCACCAAATGAATTATGATATTCGTGGTATTCTTTGAATGACTTCCTTTGTTGATTTAAGATGATATTCAAATGGATTTAGGTTGTGGTGTCCTTAGAGGGTATTTTATTTCATTAATTTTATGATTTACAAAATGGATAAAATAATTTGTAGGGATTGCAAAGTCATACCCAGAGAAAGTTTGATAACTAAACATATGTTAGTGGTGTTGGACGTGCAAATTGAATATAATAAATTTAAGACAAGAAAAAAGTGTTGCCAAAAAATCGATGGTGGAATTTGAAGATGAAAAAACATGTTGTTTTTAAAATAACAGTTATGGAACAACTAAGTTGATGACCCTTATGTTGATCTCAATGTCTCATGTAAAGTTATGTCTTCACATTTAAGGATAAATGAAAAAAACATACTTGGAGAATTAAAAGGTCGTAAGCCCCCAAATAAAGAATCTTGGTGGTTGAAAGAGAAAGTGCATGACAAAGTGAGGGCAAAGAGGGACAACTATAAAATACCATATGTTTGTAAGAACGATGAAATTTGGCAAGATATAAATTCGTCATGAAAAAAGCTAAATATTTAGTAAATATAACAAGAATTCAAGCTTATGAAAAATTTTATAAGAGACTAGATACTAAAGATGGAGAGCGTGACATATATAAAATTACTTGAGCAAGAGAGGAGATAAGAGATTTAGGCTAAGTTAAATGCATAAAAGATGAAACGAATGTAGTTTTGATGGATGATATGACTATTAAATAGCGATGAAAAAGATATTTTTATCAACTCTATAATGAAACAAAAAATAATGAATTGAATTTAGAAGAGTTAAATAAATCGAAGGTGTATGAGAACATAACGTTTTCTTGTAAAATTCAAATATCGGAGATACATAATACTCTAAAGAAGCTGAAATATGGAAAGACGGTTGGGTAAGACGATATATCAGTCAAAGTATGAGAATGTTTAGGGAACAAATGAATTATGTGACTTCGTTTTTTTAATGAGATACTGAAGTTAAAGAGAATGCCAGACCACTGTAAAGAAAGTATCTTGATACTTTTATATAAGAACAAATGAGATATATAAAATTGTATTAATTACAAATGAATTAAGTTAATGAGTAATATCTTTTAACTATGTGAATGAGTTATAGAAAAAAGTGTAAGACGTGAGCCTACTTCAACTGATCGGGTCAATTCATAGTTCGTTTGTTCAAATTCCTATTTTTGGCCCACCACGTAATTTTAAGTGCCGCTGTGGTTAATTCATCGAACATTGGTTCAAATGACATGAAATTGGCGTTCCTAGGTTTGTATTGACGATACAATTCTATTACAATGAATTGAGATCAATTTCAAGTTCATTTGCTCAAATTCCTAATTTCGTGTCGTCGCTCAATTCACTTGAATGTCTTTTTGGTCACTTCATCTAATAGTAGTCAGAATGACACAATTGACGTTCCTTGGTTCTTATTGACGACATGAGCCCATTCAACAAACTGAGGTCAATTTCGAGTTCATTTGCTCAAATTATCATTTTCAGGTCGTAGCACAATTCACTTAATTGTCGTTTGGGTCACTTCATCGAATACTATTCAGAATGACACATAATTGATGCTCCCAGATTCGTATTAATGCACGAGTTTTTTGCAACCAACTGAGGACAATTTCGAGTTCGTTTGCTTAATAACGCATTGAGTTGACGCGTAGGCAAAATCAACTCAATTTTATCAATTCCTTAATTGCTCATCATTATGAGCTCTAACCAGTTGCATTGTGTTCGTATTGACTTCACGAGTTAATGTCAATTGACCGAACACAATTTTGAGCTCGTTTAGTGCAATTGGGTTGGATAACCCGATTGACTAAGTCTTAGGTCATTTGGGCCACTCGGGGACACTAGCTGCTCAATTGAAAAAAGAAGGGACGTGTGATGTTACACGAGTGGCAGTCTGATGGCATGTCGATGAGCCAGTTAGAGGGTATATCGAAGGGCCAATCAGAGGGCTTGTTGAAGGACCGGTCGGAGGGCATGCCGAAGGGTAAGTCATTGCACATGTCGACATGCCAATCAACAAGCATGCCAGAGAGTCAGTTGCTGGGCCTGCCTGCCAGAGGGCATACTAGAGGGCATGCCGCTGAACATGTCCAAGGGAATGGAGTAGGGCATGTGGCTGGGCATGACAAAGGGCGCGTGGCCTTGCACGACGGAGGGCACATGGCCTTGCACGACAGAGTGCAAGTGACCTGGCTTGGTGAAGGGCATGTGCTAGGACTTGGAAGAGGGCACATCATTGAGCATGACATAGGGCATTTCAAAGGCCATACCGCCATGCAGTCGGAGGACATGTAATAATGCGCACTGGATATGTCAGAGGGCATGCCAGACTTGTTAGAGGCACACTGCCAGACCTGTTGGAGGGCACGTCATCAGACATGTCAGAGGACATTTCGTTAGACATATCAGAGTGTTTTTTGTTGATCATTACTGGCCATGATAGAGGGCATGTCACCGATCACATTGTAACACATGCTACGGACCACATTGTAACACATGCCATGAACCACGTCAGAGTGCATATTGAAGGGTATGTCGTAAGGCATCATGTGGGAAGGTATGTTGCCGGGCTTGTTGTAGGGCATACCGCTGAGATTGTTGGAGTGCATTCATTAGAAATTCGGATGTCACCGACCATGCAAGAGGCCATGTCACTGCCATGTGGCATGTCGTCAGTCATGTCGAAGGGCAAGTCGCTGACCATGTCAAAGGGCAAGTTAGCGACCATGTCGCAGGCAAGTCCCCGGCCATGTTGGACGACATGGATCCTGACATGTCAAACAACATGGATCCTGACATGTTTGAGGCAATGGTACGGGACATGTCAAAGGGTTTGTTGTGGGACATGCAGATATTGCGCTAGACATTGCAGTGGGCATGCCACCGGGCATCGGGGGGGGGGGGGTGGTGGACATGCCATCAGACATGGGGCATGTCGATGAGTACGGTGGAGTGCATGTGTACGAGCATGCTATGTTGTTAAAGGCGCGTCTTAGGCTCAAAGGTCACTAGGCTCATACGATCGGCTCAACTCGACTCAACTTGATACAACTCAGACTCGACTTTATATATATAGGACTCGACTCGATAACATAAACAAGCATTATAGTATATCTACTTGATAACTGATGTCGCAGGACTCCTATCATGGACCCCCATCATCTCCACCTTCCTTGAAATCGAGCTTGTCCCCACGCTCAAACTGCATTGGGATGACTAGATCATCTGATTCCTTGATTTCGCGTCAGAAGAGCTCCTGACAGTGCATTGCAGTGGCAGGGCCGTCAGCGAGTAGCGGCAGCACTGTCAGAAAAAATTGACGGCAAAATAAATGGGTCTAGCAGGGCCGGCGGAGTGGCGGCGAGTAGCATCAGCAAGGCGGTTAGCGGGACAATGTTCGGCGGAAGGAACCAATTCCGAGGGGCCGACAGAACGTGTTGTCGGAGAAGAAGTGGCAAGGTGGCCGATGGGGTTGACAAAGCAGGGGCCGGCAGTGCAGGTTTCCCGAGAATAGAGCTAGAGGTGGCCAAAAGTAGAGGTTGTGGGATGATGACCTTGGGAACTGACAACGGTGGAGGCAATACCGTTTGGCTGGAAGGCAACGACGCCAGTGGTGGAAGTGGCGGAGCATAAACCATTGGAGGTGACAGAGAAGCTCAAAAACTGTGCAACACGATGGGGCCTCTACGGTTGTTGGCGGAAGTGGAAACCGCTGTGGTGCCATCAATGACAGGGAAGGTGGAAGCTGCGTCGACAAACGGTCGACAGAGTCTGACAGTGGCATAGGTGGCAACGGCGGAATTGTCGGCCACGGGCCCACGACAGAGTAATCGTCGTCCCTGACCCATTGCGGATGTCAGCAATGAGTTGCGTTGAGGCAGAGGCAATCCTTCAACGCACGAAGGAAAAACACCCCATTGACGATTCTTTTTTTTCCGTCCTTCTCATTAATTAGTTGAGTAAGTAATTAATTAATTCGATTACGATTAAATTATTTATTCAAGTAATTAGAAGAATGCTAAGTGCTGAGCTCAAGGTTAGCATGCGGAGATAGGGCACTAGATGACGTCTGATAGGATGTTGTGGTGGTATTGAGGCAGGGAAGCGACTCGATGGTGGGCAGGAGCGCGTGCGGCCTGGACTTAAGGAAGGGAACGACAGGCGGCTCGAGACAACAAAAGAATGCGGTCTGCTCGGGGAAACCTGTGAGAAGTATGCATCGAGGATGCAGAGTTGTGCGGCTTGCTAGGAGAGAAGTAGCATGCTGGACGAGATGGCCGGCTATGCGTGCTTGGAAGGAGGGAGGATACACGACGAGGTTCTTCCTTGGAGACAACCGAAGGAGTCACGTACAGGCTGAGCGGTGACTTTGTCGATGAAGCAATGAGAAGACACACTGGTAGAGAAGAAGAGACCGGGGTGTTGGTGCTTCCAGCAGGTCCGCTCGACGGTAATAGGAGAGCGGAACGCTGCTGCTCTTGCTGTCGATGATCAGGATGCTGATGTGGAGGCCCAGTGCACAGGGGGTCACATGGGGAAGGACCGTTGCTTGTTGTTGGGGCGAAGATGTCGAGGAAGGGCACACATGTTTTTTGTTTCAGAATGCTGTGGAGGAAACAATGGTTGGACGAGCGGTTGGGGTGGGTTCATGAACGAGATGCTTGGCCGAAAGGGTTGGGGGGGGGGGAGGAGTGGATCTATACCAAGTTCTTATGGGTTTACTTTGGAGTCTTCGTCAAGGGCGTGGAGGAGGGGAGATACAAGGCAAAAACCCTAGAATGGTGAAGATGCAAAAAGGAACTAGAGAGGAGAGAGGAAGCTCGAGAGAGAAGGAGAAATTTAGATTAATCTTTTGATATCTTGCTCATATAATGTCCGTTCTATTTATAGACTACAGTACTAACCCTAACAAATAAAGAAAATACGACCTACTCAACTCTATACAACTCAGACTTTACTCAGTACATAAAAGATTTGACTCAATAACATAAACAAGCAAAATAATATAACTATTTGATAACTGATGGTGTGGGACCCCTATCAGGGGTCTTCTTCAAATCTCCCTATTCTCCACATTAATCGTGAAAACACACAAACATCATGTTCGTGTCGTCATACACATTTTTCAAATTCAGTATACGGTGTTCCTCATCTTTTGGCTTATCATCATTGTCTTCTCAATAATATCATATTTTGTGAGGTTAATTTCTCTCTTGTTCAGACAATAGTTTGAGAGACCACATACATGTTATTGTTCGGCCTAACTACCTAACAGGCGGTTCTCCTCGCGCACTTGTTCATATTAGTTGGTTGCAAGTATTTGCTCTATCATCCGCTATGTTGCCCATTTTTTCTTGTCGTAGTTCCGGTTGCTTTGTAACTAAATATTACTCACTTGAGTGCTCACCATAACCTTCGGACCTCAACCGTGCCTAACTTTTTGGCTTGGTTGATAGGTTCGTCAACAATATGAAGAGTTGTTGCCAATTGAACTTGATCTTGAATTGTTGCATGAAGTTCATACCTAAACCGTGCAGTTGGTTGACCTTCAATTTCATTCAAGTTGCGCGCATAGAGCCAATACTTCTATGTGTATTGTTGAACTATACGACCCCTTATCAATAATCTATATAAGGAGTTTGATCGTAGCTTCATTAAAGAACTAAAACATGAGCGCGTTCCCCATGTGCCCCCAAGTTCGAATTGGACTTTTGCTATGTTGTCTCCGATTATTTTGTAGTTCCATCATACAAATGCTCCTCCCCGGAGTTTGTAAGCCACTTATTTCAAATGAAGGTTCTTTTGTACTCCCCATGAGGTCAAACCACTTACCGACTCTTGTGAGCCAATCCAAGAAATTTTCAATATCGATGTTATAGTTAAAATGATTGTTCTCATTGTATTCTTAGGTATTGTTTGTGATGGGGATCAACCGCATGATCGACATTGGAGATCAAGCCGCCACTTTGCGGGGTTCTCTTTTGTGTACTCGCCCAAAAACTGTTGATCAGATCAATGATTCTAGACCGCAAACGCATCCAGTACTTCATTTTCCTATTTTTATGTATTTTCTTTTACTTTTTTGAATTTTATTTAGCAGTATTCGAACAACGGGGCTAATGATCAATCATAGTCGTTTACATTGGGTGCCCTAGCCCTTGTTTTTATAAATAAGGTGTAATGACAACCATTGTGGGCTATTTGTTAGTGTTGTGAAGAAATCTAGATCCGACAATCACATCGTGGCGCGACGCCACGAGTCCCTGTAGTATGACGTCCAAATTTCCAATTTTTTTTGTATCTACACGACTTTACTTCTCCCATAACCTCCCTCCACTCGGAATACACCATGCTTCCCATTCCTGCTCTAATCCTAACCCGCAAGCCGCAACGAGTCCCCAGATCCTGCAATACCATTGCATCCCAACTCCGCTGCTTCCGCCTCATCACCCACCTTGACCTCACCACTGTCCCTGCTGCGCAACCGCATCCTTCTCCTCTACTTCCGCCACACCACCACCCATACCTTGCCATTGTTCCCCGCGGCGCTGCCACATTCTTTTCCTCTACTTCGCCGCACCACCACCTAGTCCTGCCACTGTTTCCTGCAGTGCCACCACCTCTCCTCTCCCAACTGCAGAGCAACCTTCCCCCAAGTTTCCTTCCTCAGTGTTTACTATGCCTCCTACAAGCTATAGCCGCTCACCGTTATTCCTCCACCACCGGCCCCTTTTGTTTGTGAATCTTGTGTTGTTTCTTATCTCTTATTGAATATTAGATTTGTATCATATATTTGCTGGAAGTGTTGAATCATTATTACTGTCAAACAGATGATCAAAAATTAAGTGGCTAAATATTTCTAACAATTACTTTTGTTTCATTTCTTGTTTCCTGTAATAATCTGTGAGTGTAAGTTTTAGTTTAAAATCCTTTGTGCGGAGGGGAACTTGTCTTGCTTAATTAAAAATCGTTGTGAATGTTGTGTCATGTTGCTCAGTTTATCTGATTTTATTACTCAATTTAATTCCAGATTAATTTACAACATACACATCAAAATTAGGTTTGCTCGAGTCCGCCCTGCACCACTTACATAGATTCGCATTAGTGTTAGCACACCTTCACTGCCTGCCCTGCTTCATTTCGTCTTGCTGATGAATAATCTCTCCTCCTTCTGATTTAGAATCCAGTGGCACTCTAGGCGGATGAGGTTGCTGATGGAATACACCTCTAATTCGACGCCACTCACCTCTCATTTGGACACCTGATAAATGGCTTGGGGTCTAGTAAGCTGGTTTATTTGTATAATTAGTATGTCCATCATCTCCACATTTGTTGTTGAGAGTCCTCACAATGTTGTCCCATTCTCTTGCATCGTCTAGAGGGTCTGGATTAGAACATTGTTTGCTGTGGATGCGCCGATGATGTCCATCAGAGCTGCGGTTAAGAAGGCTAACCTGTCTCCCCAATTGATGCAGTGGAAAATAAAAAAAAACAAAGAAGTTCTTACGCAATAAACTTCAAGGAACATTAACCAAGCGACATAAGGTGTTTATTGAACCAATGAAATAAAGTCTTATCAGTGATGGATGAATGCCCTACGTGTTCACCGACCTGTCCCATTCTTTCATGATGCTAGAACATTGTTTCTCCAATCCTTTAGCTTGGGCTCCTCCTCCATCATATGTATATTGAACTATG
This sequence comes from Platanthera guangdongensis, assembly GCA_039583875.1. Lineage (NCBI taxonomy): Eukaryota > Viridiplantae > Streptophyta > Magnoliopsida > Asparagales > Orchidaceae > Platanthera > Platanthera guangdongensis. Next base: position 170,161,690 of record CM077160.1, on the reverse strand, counting down.
CTCTTCTCATGGAAAATGACTTTGTAAAAGCTTAGCTGAGAAAGGATGCGGTCACCACCCAATATGTTTCAGAATAGTTCGACAATTTATTTTATGCACCTTTCTGTGGTTGGCTATTTGCACAAAGGTAAGTACTATTTTATGGAGCATAATTGATCATGACCTGTACTTTTAATGTTTCCTCACAGAGCTTTTATTTTAATTTATAGGATCCAAGAGAGAAGGCAAAAGCAGAAACGAGGGATTGGCTGAACAACTTGGTATGTTTGGATCACTTCCTTTTATTTTTTTCTACTTGTGTTTATCCTAAAATTTATTATGCCTGATTCTGAATTATGATCAATGCACTCCATTGCTTTAAAGAATTTGGCATCGAGTCTCCTTTACCCGTGTTAATTTCATGTTCTTTAGAATCAATATTCTGGATCATTTTGCAGCAAGATACATTTGCCAGGAGAAAATGCAATAGGTACTGGAGTAGGCGTTAATAGAAATGTTACAGTGAAGTTATATTCACTCGTCCAATTTTACTTTATCATAGAATATTTTATGGGATCGCTTTTATGCATTTTTGTGTTTATTTAATGTGTTTACCAATGTATTCTTAAATCTTTTATTTATACCCTTTTGATAATTGAAGGGGAGCCCCTTAGCGCACCAGTTGAGGTGTTGCCGTGTGACCTTTAGGTCACGGGTTCGAGTCCTGGAAATAGCCTCTTGCAAATATGCAGGGTAAGGTTTACCTACATTTCACCCTTGTGGTGGGACCCTTCCCTGAACCCTCGCTGCGCAAGGATGCTTTGTGCACTGGGTTGCCCTTTTTTGTACACTTTTCCTAATTAGGACGCTACTATCTACATGAAATGCAGTATTCTTCTATATTTTCAACAAGTTCTAGTTTTAATAAAGTTATTGGGCTTGCAATATTTTTGTCCTGGCGATTTTATCCTTGCAGGTTGTACTACTGATAGAATGACGCGTGACATTTTTAACGTAATGTTATTTTGTGCTAGATGGGTTTCTTGATTTGATTTGTCCATTCTCTCTTGAAATTTATACCGTGCACTTCTAAAATTAATAGCATATTAATTTACTTTAATCTTTTTTAAAATCTTAAATAGCTGGATACTAGTTTCTCTTTTTGTTTATTTATACTTTATATGATGAAAGTGTAAGGTAGTCACGTTTTATACTGTTACGCCCCCGGACGCATCCCGTCTATTTGGACGTCAATACACGCGGAGGCGGAAGGAATCCAGAGGCGACAACGGGGCTTAACCAACCAGTTCAGCCCCCTCTCACTCTAATTGAAGACCGACGATATGGGGGCCGAACCGGACCGGTTCAGCCCCCATATGGGGAGGAGCCGGCCGACCCCTCTCAACCCCGGGTATAATTATCCGGGGTGGCTCTCTTGGTGGGGAAGCAATAGAATCTCAAGGTATTCTTCTCCTCTAACCCTAATTCTCTAGTTTCTCTTCCTAGATCTCTCGTTATCCCTTCTTCTTCCTATCATTTGGTATCAGAGGATCTTTTCTCCACCATGGTAACTACTCGAACGCATGAGGAAATCGTCTGCTTGGAAACCCTAGAGGAAAATCTGGTGGGATTGACGGATTCGGTGGCCGCCATCGAGGAAAACGTGAAAACATCCACGCAAAGGCTAGAAGAACGGATCGACACCCGAATGAAGGAGATCATGATGTTGTTGGCACAAAATCTGAAGGGTAAGGCCGTGTCGGAGGAGGATCCGGGCCGATCTTCCGCTGCACGGGTCGATTCGCACCGGATCGACGCAAACGGAGGGCAGGCCGGCTCGACAAGGTGCACAGCGGTTCACCAAGCCGGACTTGCGGTCGGGTTACTATCAGATCCTCATGCGGGAGAGCGACATCCACAAAACAGCTTTCCGGACACACGACGGCCACTATGAGTTCTTGGTGATGGCCAATGGGCTGACCGGTGGGCCGTCCACCTTTCCGGCCAACATGAACGAGATTTTTCGTCCGCTTTTTCGTCGTTTTGTGCTGATCTTCTTTGATGACATCCTCATATACAGCCCCAGTTGGGAGGAGCACTTGGCTCATGTTGAAGAAGTCTTCTCCAGCCTCCGCCAGAACCAGCTCTACGCTAAACGGTCCAAATGCTCCTTCGGTCAGGAGGAGGTGGAATACTTGGGACGTTTAGTCTCGGCTCAGGGCGTCAAGGCCGCCCCCCTGAAGATTGTGAGCATGCTGTCTTGGCCACAACCCCAGACTGTGCGGGCACTACAGGGCTTCTTAGGCCTTACCGGGTACTACCGTTGTTTTGTGAGGGACTATGACAAGATCGCCAGGCCTCTTACCCAGTTGCTGCAGAAGGACGCCTTCCTCTGGCAGGATGAGTCGGAGGAGGCCTTCCAAGCACTCAAGAAGGCCATGACGACTACACCGGTCCTGACGCTTCCCGACTTCACGAAGGAGTTTGTAGTGGAGACTGATGCGTCAGGAGTGGGGCTCGGTGCTGTATTGATGCAGGAAGGGTGGCCCATAGCCTTCTACAACAAGGCGTTGGCTCTAAAGATGTTGGGGTTATCCACATACGAAAAGGGAATGTTGGCAGTCGTTCATGCGGTGGCCCTGCGGCGGCCATACCTGTTGGGAAGACATTTCAAGATTCAGACGTACCATCAGAGTTTAAAACACTTCTTTGAACAACAGGTCTCTTCTCCACTCCAACAGAAGTGGGTGACCAAACTTTTAGGGTATGATTACAAGATCGTCTACCGGCACGGGAAGGACAATCGAGTTGCTGATGCTTTGTCCCGCTTACCTTAGGGCGCCTTCGCTTAGATTACTACACCACCGCTTGACTCCATTGACGAGATACAAGATGAGGTACAATGTGATCCCGAGTTGCAACTTATTGTGGAGGCTCTTCGACAGGCACATGAGACAACTCCAAGCTACCATCTGCAGAATGACAAGTTGTTCTATCAAGGTGCGTGGTCATTCCTTCGAAGGCTGCCTGGAGCGCAGTTATGATGCATGAGTTCCACACTTCTCCGACGGGTGGTCATGCCAGTGTTTTCGCACTCTCCAGCGGGCGCGGGCCAATGTTTCAACACAACACACCACCCGCAGACAGACGGGCAGACAGAGGTACTCAATCTAGGCGTAGAAACATATCTGCGTTGCTATGTTATGGACGAGTTGCGCACGTGGACGAGTTGGTTGCATTAGGCTGAGTACTGCCACAACACGTCCTACCACTCCGCCAACAATATGAATCCGTTCAAGGTCGTGTACGGTCGTCCTCCTCCTACCTTGAGCAGTTATGAGGCCGGCAGTACGATGTTGCCCGCCGTTGACCGCCCACTTCGTGATCATGATCGTGATCGCACACTCGCCGCTTTACGCGAGAATCTCCGGATAGCATCGGAAGGAACAGGAGTTTCAGGTGGGGGATGAGGTCTTTCTCAATCTTCATCCCTACAGACAGTTTTCGTGGCCCAGCGGTCAAACCAGAAGTTGGCACCGCGTTACTATGGTCCATTCCGGATTGTCCGGCGAGTGGGCCCTGTTGCTTATACATTGGCGTTGCCCGAAGGATCACAGATACATCCGACCTTTCATGTTTCCTTGTTGAAGCAGAAGATCGGCGACCTTATTCGACCTAGCCCTCTCCTACCCGAGGCCACAAGCACGAGTGAGCTGCGCCCGATACCTGAGGAGATTCTGATGATCAAGTGGAAGCACTGCGGCGGGGAGTACCGTCCAGAGCTACTAGTCAAGCTGAAGAATATGACCGCGGCGCACAACACATGAGTGGATTTGCTGGAGTTCCGGGAGATTTACCCCGATTACCACCTTGGGGACAAGCTGGGTTTTGATGGGGAAGAGAATGTTACGCCCCCGGACTCATCCCGTCTTTTTGGGTGTCAATACTCGCGGAGGCGGAAGGAATCCAAAGGCGACAACGGGGCTGAACCAACCGGTTCAGCCCCCTCTCACTCTAATTGAAGACCAGCGATATGGGGGCCGAACCGGACCGGTTCAGCCCCATATGGGGAGGGGCCGGCCGGCCCGTCTCAACCCCGGGTATAATTACCCAGGGTGTCTCTCTTGGTGGGGAAACAATAGAATCTCATGGTATTCTTCTGCTCTAACCCTAATTCTCTAGTTTCTCTTCCTAGATCTCTCTTTCTCCCTTCTTCTTCCTATCATATACATGTATCATATTGCTGATGGGTATGGCAGTTGAAGTTGTGAATTGTGGTGGATTATCACTACTTTGATTATTCACAAGAGAACAATTCAGTGTAAGGGAAGGACCAAAGAGATAGAGGCTCTGTTTGGGTCACCGCGTTCCTCGCCAACACAACGCCGTCGATGGGAGGAGTTTGATTTGCCGCCTTCTTCACCTCCGTTCGTAGCGGAGTAGAGGAAGAATGGCGAAAAGGTGCCGCCCGCGAACGTGGCGAGCTCCCTCTGTTCGGGGTCTCTGCTGCGTCTGACTTCTTTCCCAGCTGCTGCTGGCGTCCTAAACAGACCCAGAGAGAATGGTTCTAGGAGGAGGCAAGGGGTACAAAGAGAAAGAAAGATTTTCATGGCTTGGTGAGAAGTGGAGGAATCAATCTGGATGATAAAAGTTCATATCCTTGTTTCATCATCGACCACCTTCAATAACAACATAATGCCTATTTAAAATATTACCCATAGGTATACGGACATTCTAATATTAATATTAATGATACTGAGTAAACTGCAAAAGGACAATGACTTGGGACTAAAGCAAATGTCTCGCAGTGCATCAAGTCCCATGCATTGCCAATGATTCTCCTTTGCAGAATTGAAAGGTAGAACTCTCCTTTGGAGAGCTGAAATGTAGTTGGAAGTCAAACTGAAGATCCTTGGTAATGTATGCCTACAAAAATGCATTTGGAAAATGAGGAAGAATGGAAAGTCCATCATGGGGAAAATGAAATGAATGTGATATACACCCCAGTAAGGAAGACACAAAAGGAGAAGGATACGATCATGGGTGGTAGTGGAAAAAGGTTTACCATTGATCCCCAACAGTGCTATTAACCTGAAAAGATATATATGGAAGCTTGGAGGTCTTCAAGCACATCACAATGTTGATTTGACCAATTAAAATATTGGCTGATTGTGGCACACATTTTCCTTTCATTTTGGCTTATGGTTGAATTAGGTTGCTGGAGTTTCTACCTACGGGCCCGTCGGCGTTGACCCTGTACCACTGGATTTTATCCCTAGAAGTTCTCCATTATGTGGTGTGTATGGTTAAGTTTATGCTGATCGGTGGTTGACAATATTAGTCCCACATTTTGAATCATGGATTTCCTCCTTGGTTTTATAAGGTTTAGTGGCTTCTCCATTCTAATTGACTAATTTTGAGTTGGATGCTCATGAGCTTCTACATGGTATTAGAGGGAGGTTTCCAGGGCCCACGCCTCTAGTCAAGGTAGCTATCTTGGCTTGTAGGCATGTCAGTGTTCCTTCTCACGGGTCCCTTCAACGTTGACCATGTATTGTTGGACTTTATCCCAGAGGCCTGTTATTATGTGGCCCATGGATGATTGTGCTTATCATGATGAGTGATTGACAATTTTAATCCCACATCTTGAATCCTGTGTTTTCTCCTTTATAGGACTGAGTAGTCCTCAGCCTCTCTAACTGACTTGTTTTTCATTGGATGCTTTTGAGCTTTTAGTTAGAACTCGCTATTTCCATCCCAAAACTCAAAGGTGAAAGGAGTGGTCCTGTACCTATAAGCGCTTGCAAATGAATCTAGGTAGGCAATGTGTGAGTAATACTACAGACATGACACACCAAGGTTATTCTAACAACGGTAGTCCCACACGATGCAGTGAACCTGTTGGCACCAACACATCCGATACACCCCCACACCCCCGCTTCAGATTAAACCCGTGCCCTGATACCAACTTGGAAATCACGATTTTCATCCAAAAACTTTGAGGTGAATATATCATGTGACATGCTTCGCATTCGGAGGAGTTGACACATTCTAGTTTCAACTTATTGCACTCATTTTATTTCATCTTGATCTCGCGTTATTTTATTATCTCACATTTTATTTTCACTCCTTTATTATATGCATTTGTGTGTGTTTGAAAATGACCTTGAACAAATAGGTTCATTATTGCATATAACATACTACGAAGGAAATCAATTTTAAATCAATGAGAATATTCTTAGAATAGATTGAAATCAAGTTGGAATATCCCGAAAGCAGCCCTTAAATATAGCTTAAGATCGATGGTTCAAGACTATGACCAATACCAATGGAAACGAGGACCCCACTTGTTCCCTCTGTCAGTTCGAAACCTAAATATTTGACACCATCCATATTTATCATAAGTTGTTTTTGTGCGCTTTTGCCTGTAGAAATATTGAACGTTGTTAGATTTATCTCGTCGTCAAGTGTGAATAACTCTCTCGGAAGCCAACTCTCAATTTTATGTTTAATCCATTTGTTTTGAATTTTAGACTACAAGAGAAATTCGAGTTGATCGCACATTAATGAAGTTTTTTTTATTGTTACTGGGTTAACTCAATTTGGTATCATAGCCTTTTAATTCACTTAGCATGTGAATTAGATGATCCCATGTTTTTACTTAAAATTTTTAAATAAAAATAGTTTCTTTTAATTTTGATTATTATATGCGTTTTTTTTTTCTTTTAAGAATCTTTAAAATGCCTCTTCTCTTTTTATAATAAAGAATATTTTCTCCCTCATTTTAAAAATTAAAACATTTGAAATATTTTGAAATTTGAATTTTTAAACGCAGAGCATCGTAGTGATCTTGGCGTATCGGTTGAGGTGTTGCCGTGTGAGTTGTGACCTTTAGGTTACAAGTTCGAGTCTTGAAAGCAGTCTCTTGCAAAAATGTAGGTTAAGGTTTTCCTACATTTCACCCTTGTGGTGGTACCTTTCCCCAGAACCTCACTGCGCGGAGATGCTTTATGCACCGGGTTGCCCTTTTTAGAGCTTCGCAGTGAAATTCATGGTTGAGTTCATGGTAGAACGTGAGACATGCATTAATTTATGAGTTGATTACGCATGAGCTTAAACACGATCGAAGCCCACATTCACTCAGGCCAAGATTGAATTCCCTAACTCAGAACATCACTTACCCTAGGCAAACTGAACCCAGAGTGAGCTAAAAATAAAAAATATCAACTTTTTTAGCTGAACCAAATCGACCCTTTTGGCAGAACTAATGGGTTCCAATCTGTTTAAATTCAAGGGTGCCAAAAATGACCTATTTTCTGTTGTGTTTTGTCTAAGCCCCATGCTAAATTGAAAAATGGAACCGCATATATGTGAAACTCCAAGCCCGAACTGGATAGACAATGATCTGCAGTATTAGCTAATATAAGCTAAATATCAAAATTTTTATAAGGCTATCTTTAAGCTCTAACTTTACATAAACTGTTCAATAGCATTTTTCGGGTTAATATAAATTTTTATTTACAAACAATCAAATAGGCATGCAATACAATCAAATAGGCATGCAATACAATCATGATATTTGTTTTGGTTATTCTTAAATGATATAGGGAAAAATAATGTAAAGGCCCATTTATAAACCCATTTCTCTTTCCTCCTTTAGTCCCACATCTCCTGTATAGGATTCTTTCTCCTTCTCTTCTCCTATATATTTGTATTCTCTCTTGTATTTTACACACGAAGAAGTATATACAAGGTTGACCCTTTTTTTTCTACATGGTATCAGAGGAAACCGGTCCGGCCTGTCTTCTAACCGCTCGGCTTCCCTATCCGCTCTACTTCTCTCTTTGACTGGGCGGCTTGGTCTTCCGCCTTACCGCCTGTTGTTGCGGCTTCTCTCCTCTCTTCCCGCCTCCTTCTCATCTCCCGTGGATCCACCTCTCTTCCCTTCTCCCCCCTTTTTTATAGCATTCCTCTCTCTGACTCGTGGACCCACCTTAGTTCGGTTAGTTTTTTTTCTAACCGCCTCTGCATTTCCTTACCGCTGCGGTCTGCACCTAGCCGCTCCACCTCCGCCTTTGCTGCGGTTTATTGCTAAACCACACGGTCTGCTGCTGCTTCCCCCTGTTGTAACCGCGCGGTCTGCTCTTCCGATTTGCTTGCCGGTCTGACCGTCTCGGTTTTTCTTTTGTTTCTCCCCGCAACGACTTCTTTTACCCGCGGCGGCCTCCTCTTCTCTTCGCGGATTTCTCTACCCACAGCGGCTTCTTCTACTCGCGGCGACCTCTTCTACGCCCGACGATTTCTCTACCCGCGGCGATCTCTTCTTCTCGCAACTATTTCTTCTACTCGCGGCGACTTCTACTCGCGGCGACCTCTTCTACTCGCGACGGCTATCTCTTCTCTCTGCGGCTTCCTCTACTCGCAGCGGCTTCTTCTACTCGCTGCGGCTTCCCCTCTCCGCGGCTTCTTCTCTCCGGCTTCTTCTACCCTTCTAAAACACTGGTGCTAATCGGCTAGCCGCGTGTTCTCTGACCGCCCGGTTATTGTGCTTAGCCGCCCAGGGTTATGGCTTCCGATTCCATTGCTGCTGATTCTACTCCTTCCTCAGGCTATCCTCGTGCTGCTCTTTCTGAGCTTCGGGATGAGCTACGCATTACAACTATTTCTCTTTGTGGAAAACAAAACTTTGTGGAAGGGTACACTCCGTTCGGCGTGTACTACAAACTAAAAGTCTCCTTCATCATCTTACCAAGACTCCACCCATTGCTCCCACTGATGAGTGGATTCGTGACGACGGACGGGTTCAATCTTGGATTCTCAATTCTCTGGACACCGAGCCCTATCGTATGACTATGTACCATGAGACCGCTCATTCTATGTGGACTGATCTTCATTCTCTCTACTCTGGGAAGGACAGTCTTCAGTACTTGTTTGACATTCTTACTGATCTTCAGTCCCTTGATGCTGGAGTTACTGGATACATCACTTCCTTTATTGCGCGGGCTAAAATTCTTGTTGAGGCTTGGATCCAGCATCAGCCTCTCACTATGGACTTGGTCACTCAACGACAACAGAGGCAGTGGGGATTGCTATGATCATGGCGCGTGTCCCCTCACATCTTCATAGTTGTCGCGCTCATGTTCTATCCTCCGCTGTTACTCCATCCCTCTCGGATGTGTGCTCTATGCTCCTGAAGGTTACTCCACCTCCGGATGTTCCAACTTCGTCTCCCGCTCTCCTTCAACAGCTCGTGGCCACTCTCACTCCATCTACTCGTGGTCCACCGGCTCGTGGTGGTCGCCAGTCTCTGGGACGCGGTCGCGGCTGTCGAACTCTCTTTAAGTGCTCTTACTGCGGCAGGGATGACCATCTGGAGGCCACTTGCTACCACAAACATGGTTTGCCTCCCTATCTTACTGCTACAGTCGCACCCTCACCTCCCTCCACAACTAGTGATGATATTGCTGCTTTACGGGCTCAACTCCAACAACTTCAAGGAGCGGTTAGTTGCTCCTCTGGCTCCGTCGCCTCGATCTCCAATGATGGTATATTTTGTCTCTCACACTGCTCTCACTGGATTGTGGACTCGGGTGCTACACATCATCTCTCTCCACAATGGCCGCCTCAATATTTAGATACTCCTTACCCCAAGAACATCACTATGGCTAATGGTCACACGATCCCCGTTTCTGGCACTGCCAATCTGCCTCTTACTCATTCCCTCTTCTTATCCTCGGTTTTTCATGTTCCGGGCTCTCCGTTTAATCTCCTTTCTGTTAGCTGTCTTACACAAAATCTTGATTGCTGCGTTACTTTCTCACGCTCTACATTTGTTGTGCAAGATCAAAAAACGTGGACTATACTTGGTAGAGGGCGACTGTCCAATGGGCTGTATCTCCTCGACGTTTCTCCCACTGCTCTCACCACTTTCTCCACAACTGATTGGCATCGTCGTCTGGGACATGCCCCCCTTCCGATTCTCAAGAAAACTCTTCCTACTGTTTCTCTTCAAGAGTATTTTTGTGAATCTTGTATTTTCGGCAAGCAACACCGTGTATGTTTCCCTTCTTCATGTACTCGGAGCGATGCTCCTTTATCTTTAATACATTCTGATATCTGGGGGCCCTATAAGGTCCCTAGTGTTTTTGATTACAAATATTTTGTTACATTTATCGATGATTACTCGCACGTTATTTGGTTGTATTTACTTCGTGATCGTACCGAACTCACAACTACATTCCGTACGTTTCTTACGGAAACTCACACTCAATTTTCTACTTGTGTCAAAACAATTCGTACAGACAATGCTTGTGAGTACACTGGTCGCACCTTCTCCAATCTCTGCGTTGAGTTCGGTATTTTACATTAGACTTCGTGTGCTTATACCCCTCAACAGAATGACATAGCGGAACAAAAAAAAATCGTTACCTCTTTGATGTGGCTAGATCTCTTATGATCCAAATGCAAGTTCCTCCTCTTTATTGGAACTTTGCCGTTTCTACATTTTGTCACCTCATCAATCGCATGCCATCATCCGTCCTCAACTTCGTGGAACCCATCACTCTCCTTTTTTTCCATCCACACCTCTCTTCTCTCTCACACCTCGTGTGTTTGGCTATACCTGTTATGTCCATCACCTTGGTCCCTCCACTGACAAGCTAGCCTCTCGGGCTACCAAGGTGATGTTTGTTGGCTACTCCCGCACTCAAAAGGGGTATGTTTGCTTTGATCCTACCACTGGTAAGATGGTTGTGTCTGCTGATGTCTCCTTCCATGAAGACCAACCATATCACACCAGTCCTTCTGATCCCCTTCTTCCTCCTCTACCTCGGCCCTCCGTACCCGTCACATCTCCACTACCACCACTTCTACCTACCCCTCTACCCCACTAGTCCAAATCTCCTATTATTCTGAAACCCCAAACACCGTCTGTCCCCTCCAAACCCCCTGTTATTCAAGTATACACTCGTCGTCCTTCACGTCCAGATGCCCTGCAACAGCTTCCCTCTACCGGTGTGATCTTGCGGCCTGTTGATCCGGCATCCTCGACGGCACATCCCATGACCAATTATGTATCTGTGCATCAGCTCTCTCTGCCTCTTCTTACGTTTGCTCTCTATCTCTCATCTGTGTCTATACATAACTCTGTGCATGAAGCTCTCCGTTATCCGCGGTGGCGTGCCACCATGGATGAAAAGATGACGACTCTGTGGGGTAATCACACTTGGGATCTTGTGCCACTTCCTCCTGGTCACAGTTGCGTTAGCTGCAAGTGGATCTTTAATATCAAACATTCCGCGGATGGGACAATTGATAACTTAAAGGCTCGGCTTGTGTCCCAGGGCTTTACCCAACAGTACGACCTTGATTATGATGAAACTTTCTACCCAGTCGCAAAATTGAATTCGGTTCGGGTCCTTCTCTCCTTAGCTGTTCATCGCCAGTGGCCCCTCCATCAGTTAGATGTCAAGAATGCTTTCTTGAATGACAATCTTCTTGAAACAGTGTACATGCATCAACCGTCCGGGTTTGAGACCACGGGGGAGTCTCGGGTATGTCTACTTCGCAAGTCTATTTATGGTCTCAAACAATCTCCACGGGTATGGTTTGGAAAGTTCAGCAAGGCCGTTCGTGAGGTTGGCTTCAAATAAAGCTTGACAGATTCCTCTCTCTTCACTCGTCACCAATCGACTGGGCATGCAATACTTTGGGTCTATGTGGACCATATTCTTATAACTGGTGATGTCTCTGCTGGGATACAACATGTAAAGCAACATTTAAACTCAATCTTTCAAATCAAAGATCCGGGCAATCTTCGCTATTTTCTTGGACTAGAACTAGCACGACGACCTGATGGCCTCGTCTTATCCCAGTGTAAGTACTGTATTGACCTTCTGCAAGATGCTGGCCTCTCGGGTTGCAAACCTGTGGAAACCCCGATGGAAGTCAACGACATGTTGTGTGCTCATGGATCTGAGAATGATTCTCTTCTTCCGAATCCGGAATACTATCGTCGTCTGGTGGGAAAACTGATATACCTAACCGTTACAAGACCTGACATATCATTTGCGGTTGGTGTGGTCAGCCGGTTTATGCATACCCCACGGGTCTCTCACCTCCAGGCAGTAGAACGTATCTTTTGGTATCTGAAGACTTCCTCCGGGCAAGGACTGTGTACAAGTCATCTTCCTCTCTTTCTCGTATTGCATACTCAGATGCGGATTATGCGGGTTCGTTGGATGATCGACGTTCAACTTCTGGGTTATGTACATACTTTGGAGGAAATCTTATCACATGGCGAAGTAAGAAGCAAACGGTGGTTGCTCGCTCATATGCTGAGGCCGAGTACCGTGCGATGGCGGCTGTTACATCTGAAATAACCTGGCTTGAAAGGAGTCAAATTGTGCTCACCTTCAACACTATTCTGTGACAGTCAAGATGCAATACACATTGCAAAGAATCCCGTGTTTCATGAGAGGACTAAAGATATTGAGGTTGATTGTCACTTCGTTCGAGAAAAGGTTCAAGCAAAGGAGCTAAAGCTTGAACATGTTCCTGCCTCTGGGCAAGTTGCTGATGGTCTTACAAAGGCATTGCCTCGCAAGTTGTATTACCAGTTCTTGTCCAAGCTTCGTGCATACGACTTATACGCTGCAGCTTGCGGGGGAGTGTTAGATGATATAGGGAAAAATAATGTAAAGGCCCATTTATAGGCCCATTTCTCTTTCCTTCTTTAGTCCCACATCTCCTGTATAGGATTCTTTCTCCTTCTCTTCTCCTATATATTTGTATTCTCTCTTGTATTTTACACACGAAGTATACACAAGGTTGACCCTTTGTTTTCTACAGTTATATTTGTTAGCACAGGAAGCCTGGAAAATCTAACCGAAGGTTGAAAATCGAAACACGCCCAATCAAACAAGTTGAGTTTGGCTTTGTTTCGGTTTGGGACCAAAAAAATCGAGGGTGTTCAATTCGGTTTGATCCTTTACTCCCCCGAACCAAAAAACTCAACTATAGGTGGTTTGAGCAGGGAGTCCCCGACCCAAGAAACCAACACCTTTGGGATGAATAGGTCGACCTTTGAGATTTTGAGGGTAGATTAGAACCCAAAGCTTGTTTAGATTGGTGTGATAGGATGAACCACTTCATATCCTGAAAGCAAATGCCCCAACTAGACAGGTAGAGTACGCCATCCTAAGATTGAATGGTCCCACATTAGTTTGGTGTGGATAATTAGAGTGTTCTAGATTTCATTTAAGCACTCCACCTATCACGATCCAAGTACTATTTAAGATGCAATTGTTTAAGACATACATCCTGCCAGATTACTTGCACTCTCTATCATAAGTTTCACAACTTGTGGCATGGCAAGTTATTTGTGGACAAGTATGTGAATGAGTTTCTCGTTCTCTCGTATTGCTTTGATAACTGCAAGGATGATGACATGACCGTGTCCCATCATTTGACCGAGTTAAGATGTTCCGTTATGGACTAATTAGAGCTGCACGTAAAGTAAAGATCCTGTAGAAGGGAACAACTTCAATGAGGTCTACATATAGATCCGCATTCACTCGTAGACCCACTTTCTTCTTTAGAGCCATAATGCATCTTGTCCGACCATTCCCACAAGCACTACTGCTCTTCCCACCGCTCCTTTCATGGGCAAGAAAATCATATGGACTATACCTCAGTATAATGTTTTTAGATGTTTCAAGTATATGAAACCCGGTCAGAAGTCATGAGTGTCTGCAATGCCACGTCGTTTCTATCCTTGATTTTTAGGATAGTGAGAGCGTAAGAATGGAGTCTTCCTTAGTCACTCCCAACTTGACTCTAAATTTGAGCCTACCCTAGAGAGTGTGCTAGAGATCATCGGAGTGCAGCCCGGTTAGTTTGTTTGTGTTCTTCAACATAGCTTATTGAGCCCTTGGGCTCATATTGACGATGAGTGGTTGAGGTGATGGACAATCCAATATTCATAATAGATGAGGAACACAATATTCAATATAACATTTACTATAACATTTCTTATAACATTTACTGTAGTCAGTGATTCAATATCTTTAATTTTACTTTTGGGATGGTAATTCTTTTTCTAAACCCTAGGTTGGGGATTTGGAAAGTCAAATTGATAGCTTCGAAGCTGAGATCGAGGGACTTTCTGTTAAAAAAGGAAAGGCTAGGCCTCCGCGACTGGTACAAGTTCTAAATACATTCCTGGGCAGACATTACTATAGAAAGTTACTGTTCAATTTCATTATTAAAAAAGAAATTTCAGATATTTAGAATTTTCAGCGCGTTTATCTTAGGTGCATTTGGATTCATCAACTCTCCGACATAAGGCTCATATAGTGAAGCTTGAATTGATTTTGAGGTTGCTTGATAATGATGAGCTGAGTCCCGAGCAGGTCAACGATGTTAGAGATTTTATAGAAGATTATGTGGAGCGAAATCAGGTATGCCTTTCAGCATACCATTTTGAATTATGATATGCCATAATTGAATGTTTCTAACAGTATGAACTTTCATCCTTTTCTTAATTAACAGGAGGACCCTGATGAGTTTAGTGATGTCGATGAGCTGTATAGCTCTTTACCATTGGATAAGGTGGAAGCCCTTGAAGAGCTTGTTTTACATGCTCCATCTAGTCTTGTAAAGGTAGATTGTTTTTATTGTCTGTTAGCCTTCCATAATGGTGAAATAATTTTTGGCGTTTTCTAATTCTAATACTCAACAAGCTTGTGTGGAAGATTCCCGACTATGTACATAAATATTCTAACACTATATGGCATGTGGCGCTGTCATGGTGTTCTTAGTGATTTTATGAGGTTGTGAGGTTCTCCTTGCTGCACCTCAAAGATTCTGCGAAGTTCTTGTTCATTGCAGCCGTTGTATTATTTTTCACTTTTTAAAAGCCTGATAATTAATGCTATTTTTCTTAAGTCAATATGTAGTCAATACACCTGAAGTTGACACAGTTCTATATTTAGTTAGTCTTGTTAAATCTTGTAGGTTTATCACTGCTTGTGCTCCTCATACAGAACATATTTTGGAGCTAATGCACAACGTTCCATGTATTTAAATGTATCAATTTTATTATCTTAATGCTTGTTGATGATTTTAAGTTATTTTTTGCTTATCCTCAAAAGTGGAATATCAGCATAAGGCTATTGGCCTTTAATCTATCGACTTTAGCTGAAAGTAGATACCTGGAACCCTTTATATCCTGGTTTCTTCAATTCAGCTTACAATGTAATTCTAATTTACTACTTCCTAATTTTATTGGGTTTATCGGTGTATTAACTACTTGTTTGGTTGTTCTAGTTTTATTTGAGGTTCTACTTGCTATCTTTAAATGTTTGTGTAATCATTTTTATGGTTGTTCTCAGTCTGTCATTGTGTATTTTTTGATGACAGTATAATAAGGCTTAAATTTACAGGACATTTCATAAAAACATTGAAGTGATATTATTTAAGATGTAAATAACTATTTTGTTCATCGGTTATTTGTTTACCCTTAGATATGGCATATAAATATCCATATATTTATATCAAAATGTTTTTTTAATCTGTGGCAGGGTGTTGGTTCCGTCTCTACTACTATCAAAAATTCTGTTGTAAGTACGGCTATTTCAGTGAGTTACATTTGCTGATTAGAAATTGGTGACATTACGAAATTTAGTTTGATCTATATTTGTGAATTTTGATACGTGGAATTGAGTCAAAAAATTAAGTATATTTTAAATGTTATTTAGTTTTATAAGCCTGAAGGTGACAAGGTGGTTGAAGAATAGACATGGTGGCAAACTGATAGCACCTCCATTTAATTGACTTTTCTTGTTTATCTGTACATTAGTGTTTAATTTTTGTTTCATTGCTATTGTTGACAAGTTCTGATCCTGTTTTGCGGGAGTTCTCTTCAAACTTTGTAATTATGACCTTAAGTTATCCTAATTTAAGCATGTTATCACTCTGTGAAGGCAACACATTCGAGAAGTCATTGTATTTCATGAAATTTTTTTCTAATGAATTTAGAGAGGAACCTAGAGTAGCGTTTAAATTTATTTGTTGGGAATTTCAAAAAGGACATCCATAATGATATTTTGATTACTGAGGCTTGAAAGTCCTTTTAGAGAAAACTAGATGGCATTTTACATCATTGTGACTATCACATACACATGAGAGTCCTCTTGGTTGTATGCCTTGAAAGCCCTTATAGTTATTTCTTAATCTGAAAATTCTTTCTGGATTCCTCTGATCTGTGATACTCATGCTTTTATTAAAATTTTAAGTTTCTCATGTTTTCCTTTGTCTTCTACTTTATTGGAGTAAGGAAAATAATATTTACAGCAAGTTAATTTCTCAGGTGTGTTCTAGTTGGAATATGGTAGGATCAAATGCGTTGCCATAATAAAATTACACCTTTGTAAGCTTCCTTATATCTTGGAGGATAAATAACAAGCATTGTGCGATTGTTGTTAAACTAAACTTGGCTACTTTCTTATGAGTCCATATAACCTATAATTAGTTTTGCGTATTGTGAAAGAAACATCAATTGAATTTGTTGAAGACCATATATTAGTTATTTGAGTTGCTATTATCCACGTGTCACTGAACTGGACTTATGTTATTAGGTATATGGCCTTAACTCTTAGATGAACCATGTGGTCAATATAAACCACTTGATATTTATTCAGCTAGGCTCATTTATGTTTGCTTACCTACCTGACTTTAAAAAAAATAAATATAATTTAAGAAGTTCCACATATATAGTTAAAAAGTTGAATACTTATGCAGAATATATTAATATAGAGATATTAGTATGCTGGTAATCATGCTAATCAAATTATTGTATATTTCATTTTTATTTTAAATTATTATTTTTATATTTGAATGTAAAATATTGAAAACCTACTAAATGTATTAGGTGAAGTTTTCTTAAAAGTAATTATGTATACTGTAGAAAATGGAATACTAAGCAAGCTAATTTTTTTATTACTTCACATCCAATCATAATAGAAGAGTTTATATATATATATGTATATATATATATATATATATATATATGTATATATATATATGCATATATATATATATATATATATATATATATATATATATATATATATATAGATATATATATGGGATGAAGGAGTGAAAACTCAACTCCAAACAAAGATATATGACTTAACTATACATGTGAAAAGATGACCTTTTCATGGGATTATTTAGTTCTTTGACTGTCCCTCTCATGCTGGAGCATACAAATTGTAGCCTTGTAGGCCCCAAACTTGGAAACGAACTCTCGGTATAGTGAGCATGGTAAGGACTTGGTGAGGACACCAAAAATTTGCTCGACATCTGGTTCATGTCTCAATTCAGTTTTCTGAAGTTGAATTTCTTCCAAAATGGAATATTAATCAATTTCGATATGCTTGGTACGTTCATGAAAAACAAGATTCTTAGTGATATGGATGTTAACTTGACTATCACTGTAGAGAACTGTCAGAGAGGGGAGTTTTACGCCAAGATCAGCACGAAGTTTTTCTAACCATATGAGTTCAGAAACAACATATGCCATTGAACGATAGTCAACCTTTGTAAAAGAGCGTGATACAACCTTTTGCTTTTTGCTTCGTCACGTGACCAGGTGCGCGCCAAATTGTGCAGTATCCACTCGTAGATTGATGATCATCAAGAGAACAGACATAGTTTGCATCAAAGTAGGCAGTTAATGATAGAGAAGAGGAGGTATTATACACAAGCTCTTGCCCCTGAGCATTTTTTTAGATATAAAAGGATTCACTCGATAGACTTTAGGTGAGACATATGAGGAGCATGCATGAAGCGGCTGACCACCCCAACGACAACGGATATATTAGGCCGTGTGACAGTTAGATAAATGATTTTGCAAACAAGGCGACAATAATACTCCAGGTTATGGAGAAGCAAATCAAAATCAGATGCATGACCACATCACTTGTGGTTGGCATCCATTGGTGTGTCTATAAGCATGTATCTTGAGTAGCCTGCATCGTAAAGTAGGTTGAGTCAATACTTTCGTTGAGGCAAGACCAGTTCATCGGGTCGAGGACCTACCTCACTACGTAGAGGTGCCTAAAAGGCCTGGGCCTAGAATGCTTGCCTGAACTCGGTTTGGAAATGGCCCAGTTAGGCCTGTGCCCGACCTAGCCTGATCCAGGTCGTCCAGGCCTTAGGTGCTTAAGTAGGTCCCCATTTAGCCTAATGCCTGCCCCGCGCATTCTGTCAGGGCCATGCCCAGGCCTGGCTTGGAATAAGCCAACGCCTCTTTGAGCCGTTGATCACAACGTCTCAAAGAGCCGTTGTGTGGCCTAACAGAAGGCCTAGGCACTGTGAAACCTGAATTTGACACGCCTATAAGATGGAATTGACGTGTACAATGTTAAAAAGAGTCGTGCCACAAAGTCATTACTTGTGAAATTTTATTTAATTAATAAATTTAAACAATACTAATTGGGAAATAATTGAAAACTATGAGTTTATTTGAATATTTTTATAGATTAGTAACATTTTAATCAGACATTTATTATTCTATTAGTCCATTAGTTATCCAATATTTTGTAATTAATGTAAGAATTTATTATTATTTTAAACATGCATCTTGGTGACTGTTAATTGAAATAATGAAGACAAAATTTAAAATATTACACAAAATGTCACCCTTGTTTTTATGTGCCGCAAATTTGAATTTTTGTTGAGTGTAGAAGGTGTAAAAAATCATTTAGAAGATATTAATAATAATCTAGGCTTAGACTTAGCTTCAGTAGACTTTAATAATATTAGTATTTCAAATTTTAATTCTCTAATTACAATATTGTATAATTAATTAATTATTACGATAAACTATTTGTCTTGCGGTCCCAAGAAAAAATCACAGAAACTCAAAAATTGATGATTTTAAAGTGCAATTTACAAATTAGCTTATAGAAAAAACCCGTGAACATCAAGTACATTAAATGAATTTGCATTATACACTAAAATATAATTTCGACATTTCATGAGCACTAATGAAATAAATTTTTTTAATCTTTTACAATGGTGGAGAGTAAATGGAGTACATATCTTATTTTGGCCTTTATGGCCTGTAATATACTAACTATCCAAGATAGAAACGTAGCTTCAGCGTCTGCATTTTTTTAGTGGTAGGATTTCGAAGAAGCGAAGGAGCCAACTCAATGAAGAATCATTAGAAATATGCGTATGCTACAAAGATCATTTGGACGTCATGAAGAGGACGCAACACATTTCATCCATTGAAGATAGCTAGTCAGAACGATAATTTCAACCAACCTGCTTGGATTCTATGTGTCATATCTTTATCAATACCTCCATCCTTTTTGAATTATCGATCCATTAAAGCACTCACTACCAAAAATATCTTGAACATTCAACTTAATAACGAAGTCATTCGTCCTTCTTACACTGCTAAATTTAAGCTCCATATACCACGTCTTTACGCTGCTCAACCCAAAACCCTTATTTTCTAAAGTGTCTTGCTAATATTCAAGTTTTGCATTTACACCCTCGCATCTCATCGACCAAAACGATATTATCCGCAAACAATAAGCACCAAGGTATTGCTTGTTGGATATGTCCGATGAGCTCATTTAAGATAAGGGCAAAGAGATAAGGTCTTAAAGCTGAACCTTGATACAAATCAACAATGATAGAAAATTCCTGTGTTAATCCTCTAGATGTCCTAATCCTTGTCACTGAATTTGTATACATATATTTGATTATGTCAATGTGTGATACATTTACACCTTTCTTTTCTAAGACTCTCCATAAGATCCCTCTTGGAACTCTATTATAAGCCTTCTCAAGATCGATAAATAGCATATGCAAATCTTGTTTTCTTTCTTGATAGGTTTAAATGAGTCTCCTCAAGAGATGTATAACTTCCATAGTCGATCGCCCTGACATGAATCCAAATTGATTCTCCGAGATGTTAGTCTCTCGTTTTACTCTTTTTTCTATTACTCGTTCCCATAGTTTAATGATATGACACATTAATTTAATTCATTTATAATTAACACAATTTTGTATATCCCCTTTGTTTTTATACAAATGTACTAAAATATTTTTTTCTTCATTAGTCTGACATACTCTTTGACTTCAATATCTTATTGAAAAAACATGTAAGACACACAATTATTTCATTCTCTAGATATTTTCATACTTTGATGGATATATTGTCTGGCCTAACTGTCATTCTATTTTTCATATTATTTAGAGCATCATTTACCGATACTTGAATTTTACGATAAAATGTTATGTTCCTATACTCTTCCGATTTACTTAATTATTTTTCAAATTAAATTCACTGTGTTTTGTTTCATTATAGAGTTGATAACAATATCTATTCCGTCGCTTTTTAATATCCACATCATTCGTCAAAACTGTATCTGTTTTATCCTTTATGCATTTTACTTGACTTAAATCTTTTGTCTTCTTTTCTCTAGCTCGAACAATTTTATGTATGTCACGCTCTTCTTTTTTGTTATCTAGTCGCTTATAAAATTCTTCATAAGTTTGACTTCTTGCTTTACTTACTGCATGTTTAGCTTTTTTTGGGGACTTTATGCCTGATTATGTTTTCACCATTCTTACAAACGTAAAGTGATTTATAGATGACCCTCTTTGCCCTCACTTTATCATACACTTTCTATTTGTACCACCTAGATTCTTTATTTGTGGGCGCACGAACTTTTTGATACTCCAACTATGTTGTTTCCACTTCTTCTTAAATGTGAAATCTTAACTTCACATGAGACATTAAGATCAACATAAGAGTCATCAATTAGTTGTTCCATAACTGCTGTTTTGAAAGCAACCTGTTTTTTCATCTTTAAGTTTTACCCCCGAATTTTTGGCAATATTTTTGTCATTGACTTAATTTTATTATATTTAATTTGTATGTCCAACACCACTAACCTATGAAAAGGATGAATTTTTTTTTAAAGTATGATGTGATATAAAGTTATTCCGGCATACCGTAGAAGTCAAGAAAGAATCTTATCACTTAAGATAAGATACAAAGTATGATGTGATATAAAATTATTCCGGCGTGTCGTAGAAGTCAAGAAAAGAATAACTTCTATTGTAAGAAAAGAATATTATCTCTTAAGATAAGATAATGTGTGATGTAAGTTATCCATCGAGGGTCAACTATATATAATGGTCCAGTGTAATGTTGTATTGTCAAACTTTCTCCCGGTATGACTTTGCAATCATTACAAATCATTTTATCTATTTTGCGTGTCATAAAATAAATAATTTGTTACTTATTTTGTCCGTTTTTCAACGTAATTAAATGTTCTACTCTATTTATGAAAAACGCTTGGCTTTGCAATTGCAAAGTGAGTGTGAAGAGGTGAGGGCAACCCTCGATGTTGATCAAAAATGCGAGGCGGTGTTGGCGACCTGCGGTGCAAGAGAGGCGGTGACGACTAACTTAGTTTTCTTTTCTTGTGGTTGTTTTGTTAATCTATTTCAGCAAGTTTTTTTCGTGCTTAAATAGTCAGAGACGTTGGAATTGATGGATACTACCAATCTTATTCCCCGCGGAGAAGATAATTCCTGAGTGTAAACGCTCACAACTTTATTACTTCCGGCCGATATTCTTGCCGATCATCACGTTGTGCTATGAAGAATTATTCTGGCGCGAAGTTGAGAATCCGAGGATCACATCGGTCGTGCTACGCTCGAGCTTGAGGGCAAGCTCGATTTCAATGAAAGATGAGATGTTGTGGTCCCAATCTCATTATTGTATCCTTTGTGTCTTTTATTCTTATTAGTTGTGCGTAGTTTTCAGATGGTTTAAGGTTTGCATTTTAATAGTCTTGTAGCATATTTAAAGGCAAGTAGGGTTTGTATGGAGGCATCAAAAAATTATTTCCTCTTCCCTTGTCTTAAGAGATTTTGGTAGTTCTCTCCTCCCGAGCCAACCTCTCCTAAGCAGTCGCGGTTCCTGCTCCAAAGTTTTCCCTTCGCCTCCGGCTACTACTCTGATGAGCACACAACTCCTGAATCCATATTCTCTCCGTCGAGGACCAAGTCCTCTTCTTCGCCACCGATGTTATTCCAATTTTTCGTCCCTTTCGCTACTTCCCTTCGCGCGTGCCCCCTTTATTACCAAGCTCTTGAAGTTATTCTTCGGTATTCTTAATGTAATTGGTGTTCACCAATGGTTCTTTTTAAAGATTCTGCCGTCCGATGGTTGCTTTTAGGGTTTAATTCCATGATTACTAATTACAAGGGGTTCTGCGGGACTATTTCAATTGTGTATTGGCTTTTTTTAATAGTAGGATATAAATTTGTAGTGTCCTTAGAAAAATTAACGAGCAAAATTATAAATTCAAAAATTAATAAATTATTTTTGATAATTAAAAAATTTATTTATTTCTATATAAGCGATTGCCAAACGACACCTCAATGCCTTATCCAACGCCTAGTTATCGAAAATTGTTAAATAATTATTGTTGTTAATTAAGGGACTTATTTCAAATAAAGTATAAAGTTAAGGGACCTATTTGAAGAAACTGAAAATTAAAGTACTTATTTGAATATAGTCCCATAATCAAGGGATTAATTTTGGTAATTTACCTATTTTTAAATATATGAATATTTCATTATTGTAATTTTTTTAATGATAGGTGTATGCTATAATGTTGTATATTTTGTAAATGTAATATATATATTTTAATTTTTTAATCCTCATTTTTTTATAATTTGTGCATTGTTTATTTACTTAATTAATTTATTAAAACATTATAAAATAAAATAACACTTATATTATAATGTAATATTAAATAAATTTGTAAAATTGTTTTATAATTATTACTTACAATAAAATTTGCAGGTCGGGTCTGGGCCTTGCCTTACCTGTAGGGCACCATCAGGCCCCCCTTTGGAAGTTTGTCTGGGCCTGGCCTAACCCTAGAAAAAGTCGTGCCTGGGCCTGAGCCCAAATGACATAAAGCCCGAGTTGAGCCTGGATGACATAAAGCCCGAGCCCGGTAGACCTGCTCCTACCGTGCCTTTTGAACACACTTATCAGTAGCTAAGAAATATCTGAAACAACCCAAATCTTTAGTCTAAAAATGTGAGGTTAAGTGTTTTTTTGATCATAGATATACTATTCAAATCATCTCCTGTGATGAGAATATCATCAAAATATAAAAGAAGTATCACGATGTCTATAACATAACGACGAGTAAATATGAAGATGTTTGCCGAGCTCTGAGTGAAGAAAAAATCTCGTCTGTCCAACCGAACTTATCAAACTAAGCCCTATTGGACTGCTTGAGGCCATAAAGAGACTTCTTTAGGTGCAGTCAAGAGACTCCTCCGGGATTTCATAGCCAGATGGTTGCTGCATGTAGACTGTCTCAACAAGTTCGTCATTAAGGAATGTATTCTTGAGGTCAAGTTGATGCGACTGCTAATGACGATGGACGACCAAATATATCAAGACCTGTGTAGTATTCAACTTAGTGACGGGAAAAAACGTCTCTTCATAGTTGAGGTCATATTATTGATTGATAAGGTTTGAGGTGCTTAACAATCCCATCAGGACAATGTTTCCCAGGGACTACCCATTTACATCCCACACGAGATTGAACAGGAGAAAGGGTGACAAGGTCCCATGTATGATTGGCCTAAAGGGCAGCCATTTCCTCGTCTATCGTTGCCCGCCTCGCTGGATACTGAAGAACTTCCTATACAAAAGAAAGTGGAAATAGAATATAAGTCACAAACCTATGAAGATTGGTCGATAAATAGTAAAATGAGACATAATGAGATTGCGAATTCTAGAAGGGATTGCAACCTGGGGGAAGCCGTATTTGAATCAGCTGGCTGTGTAGCGTCATCAATAGAGGGCAACTGTCTCAGAGCATCAGTTCGAGGACATTGGTGAGTGTACACACGAAAAGGAGGTGTGGGTGTTCAAAGTATGTAAGGTGGTGTTGGAAGCAGGGGAAGTGTGTTGTTGTTGATTGGAATGTTAGGATGCGAGATATCATGAAAGAAGTTATCTCGAGGAGTAGGATTGATTCTCGAGGAAGGAAAGATTAGCAGATGTAACAATTTTTCGATCAGTGGAAGAGTGACATGCATAGCCTTTTTGTGTCGGAGAGCACCAAACATACACATACTTGATTGCGCACAAGGTTAGTTTGTCCATGATAGAGGCAAGATAATGGACAAAACAATCACTTTCGAAAATACGAGGAGCCAAGGGGAAGAGGGGCGTTGAAGGAAATATGATGGAGAATGGTGTCGCAAATTTAAGAACAAACAAGGACATGCAATTATTTAAA
Organism: Platanthera guangdongensis; assembly: GCA_039583875.1. Lineage (NCBI taxonomy): Eukaryota > Viridiplantae > Streptophyta > Magnoliopsida > Asparagales > Orchidaceae > Platanthera > Platanthera guangdongensis. The sequence continues at coordinate 170,137,343 of CM077160.1, read as the reverse complement.
TAAAATGCGGTGGAAACTGCGAAGTGCCCATAGATTATGGGGACCTTCATTTGAAACATAAGAGAGCGTGCTACCTCGAGGTGGCAATGATTCTTTCACTCGGTCACACCATTTTAGTGTAGTGTGTAAGCGATGGAGCAAAAGACAGTAATTCAGATCGATCACGTAACAAATACAACCATGTCATGCAAGAATTACAATCAATAAATGTAAGAAAATAACGATATTAAGATGAACTAACAGTTTTAACGTGCCAAAATGTCTGAATGCATTAAAATTAATGGAGCAGAGTTCTTAGTTCAATGAAGGGAGATGGTAGAGCAATGTTATTTTTCGTAGATACACGATTCACATGCAAATTCAGAAAAACAAAAGCCCGGAAGTGTTTTATGCAGGATATGAAGAGCAACATGACTAAGATGCCGATGTCAATCAACAGAGCTGACAGTGGAGAGAACTGAGACGGGAAGGTTCAGAGTGTCTAACCCATTTGACAGTTGTTCTCTACCAATGATATTCTGCGTCTATCAATCTTGCACTCGAAAGGAAGAAGAAGAAAAAGTGATTGAGCAATCATGCTCATGAGTAAGACGACTGACAAAATGAAGATTAATTTGAGAGCCATGAACATGAGGTACATAGCGGTGAGAGAGGCACAAAGTGAGAGATACATCTCCAAATCCGCAGACCGGGGTGGTTTCTCAATTGGACACCTTGATAAACTTAGCACAATTTAAGTCCATGTAGCAAGAAGGTTTTTGCGGAATAATGTGACTCGTGGCTCGAGAGTCTATTATCTAAGAGGGACTATGGGAAGAACATGATGTACCTTCATTGGCCATAGAGGTGATAAAGCTGAAAGTTCGAGTAACCAGCCCCTAGAGATGCTGAAGTTTCTCTCGTAAGGTGTTAGTGTTGGAGCGGGGTGTGGTAGGATCATCCACTGCAAGAGAAGTGTGGTGTTGGGAGTTGTAAGGCTGCGACGGTAACACATGTTTCTTGTAATAGATGACCTCAATATGGTTTGCCAGACCACAATGAGTACGTTGGCAAGTATTTTGCTCCTTGGAATGATTGTGTCCATCACGTCCACCACCTTGGGTCTATGGAGACCTCCTCGATACCAAGTAGGATGATGAGGTTCAGTAAAGTTTTGGAGAAGGGTAGCCGAGTGAGTCAACAAGACATCGATGGACGGAGTCACCTTTAAAATCATGGTACATGCATATGAGAGAAAGGGAATAGTGAGGGACGATTTGATGTTCGCACAAACACTGAAGATGAGGTGGTAGTTAAGTCATCATTAGTGATATGCCAACAACCTCCTTCTGGGTAGCAAAATCTATCATTGGAGGCTGGTGCTGAATACAAGACTCGACAAGAGTCTTACATCGGGCCACGAATGATGTTAGGTCACCGTTCGAATCAGGTTTAACGGCCTGAGATCTCTAAAGAGATAAAACAAATGTTGAATATCGTCCTTCACAGAGTATAAGAGCTTCAATTCATCCTGCCTAGCTTTTGCGGTTTCATGGTGCACGTTATGACTCACTTTCCATGGAATTTAAAGTCCAGGACTGGACTCGCTCATCATCCAGAAGCCAGTGCTCGGTAGGCTCAATAGGTGGTTCGCTAAGTCAAATGGTGGAAAAGACCCTTGGTTGGAGGACACATCCCACATAGTGGGCCCACCCGACAAAATTTTTCTTCCCAGTAAGAGAGATAGTGGGAGTTTTTCGCGAACTTCATAGATGGGATGACGAGCGTTGTCGGAGTGGTTGACGAGGTGGAGGTTGCGTCGTCCTCATGATACAAGTAAGCTCTTGGAGGAAGGCATTGACGAGCTATGGGCACGGGCAAGTCCAAGATTTGTCGAGTTCGCAGAGATAGCTAGAAGAGATCGTAGGGGACCCGATGGGCACTAGAAGAAGAGGTTGTGAGCTCCAATCGTATGGGAGCACTGGAAGAGGAAGCTGCAAGCTCCAGGCGCAGAGGAGCACTGGAAGAAGTTGCCGTGATCTCCAACCGCAGGGGAGCGCTGTAAGAAGTGGTTGTGAGCTGTGAGCTCCAATCGCAGTAGAGTGCAAGTCGTCGAGTACTGGAAGCTTGTATCAGGAGCTTGAAGGAGAGTGGACGAGCTCTAACCGTTAAGCACTAGAGAGAGGGATCGTCGAGTTCTGGGCGTTGGCGTCTGCGAGTCCGATCGATGCATGTGAGAAATTGCAGGCGAGGACAGACTCATGCTTCCACGAGTGCATAAGCATTGGAGAAGCGGTGAGTTTGGGTTTGCACTGTGTGTTTACATGGAGGCAACGAGTTCAGTGCATGACACTGTGTTGGCGAGTCCCGGTGAGCACACAATGAGAGCTGTAGAGGTTTTAGGGCTTATAAAAGGCGGGGCAGGGGGTCTCAGTACAACAACAGATGATGGAGAAGAATTAGGCAAGCTGCAGAGGGGTGTCTGCAAGTACCGGAGAAAGGAAAAAGAACTGCATCGTAGAAAGAACGCAATCGGCGAGAATTTTGACGTTAGGAATCCAGTGGCTCTGATTCCCTGTAGAAAAATGGAATACAGAGCAGAATATTTTTTTATTACTTCACATTCAAATACAAGAATTTATACATATAGGATGTAGGAGTGAAAACTCCACTTAAACTCAACTCCAAACCAAGATGTGAGATTAAATCATACATGAGAAAAGAGGGCCTTTGCATGGGCTTATTTAGTTCTTTTATATGCTAGATAACTGGGCTATAAGTAGACCACATATATTTGTTAGTTAAAGCTTGGTTAGAACATGAGCTCGATAATAAAGTTAAATAAGAAATATCCGAACATGGACAAAAGAGTACATTAATTCAACACTTGAACGAATTGATAAGCAGTCATTTTAGTGGAAAACTGGGAAAGACAGTAGTACATGGGAGAAAGTAACCTTACTACTATACTGCTGTGAAGAGAGTTCTTCTCTTCTTATGCATTGATGGCCTGCGAGCTGTTAGCTATTGTTTATGCTTATTTTTTACTCTATAGCAAGGGTTAGCACCAAGTTGTTGCTTGATAATGAAAATGAAATGATTAATTATGGTGGCTTGTCTTCTTCATTTGGAAGAACATAATGATTTTCCTATTGTCAGGCCACACTGAAACCTGCTGCTAGATGAGGATTAAAGATTGTAGTCTCCTCAACTACCAATATCCAATAGTAATGTGTTGGTGATCCTCATATTTCCCTAAAAACGATATGATATTTTGATGTAGTTCGATTTATTTACTTGAATGAAAACAGATGATGCTACTTTTTCTTTTTCTTTTTCTTGTATTCTGATATGTTAGATCTTGCATTTAATCTTCTAACTTGCCAATCATATTCTCACTGCTGATTGTTTGACAGACTTCTCTGCAACTGACTGGTCAAGACCAAAATGAAGAAACAGATTCTCAGGACAGTAGTTTTGACATTGCTTCTAGAGTCCCACCATCAAAAATTGGAGCTATAAGTTCTTCTGCAACAGTAGCTCAATCTTCTGTACCTTTCGGGGCATCATCTGGGTCTAATTCTGTTGCTTCTTATCCTTTGGTGCGTCCATCAGTTATTGGGGCAACTGCAGCTTCAATACTCCCTGGTTCTCTTCGTGATGAAATTGACACTTCATCTGCTATTACTTCTGCTCCACTTTTAAGCTCATCTAGTTCAGTTAAGGAAGATGATATCATCAGCTTCCCTGGAAGGAGATCTCCTGCTATCCCCGAGAAAGGGCTAGGAAGAGGTGTCAACAGAATTCCACCAAACCAAGTATCTGTTAGTGCTTCGTTAAGTTTAAATTCGGTTGGCATTTCTAGCCCTGGGCCTCTCACTTCAGTTCCTGTAACACCAGACATGAGCAAAAGAACTATTTTAAGTGTTGATGAGAGAATTCCTAGTGTTGCTACTTCTCAACCATTGGTGTCTCCTTTAAGTAGTAGAATGCTTCTACAACAGGTTTCACAAGGCAATGATGGACCTCTTTCAATTGATTCCAGCAATTTGAGTGAAAGTTCTGTTGTTGGTGGACGAGTATTTTCACCATCTCCTGTTGGTGGAGCCCCATGGAGGCCCCAAAGTGCAACTTCCTTTCAGAACCAAAATGAAACAGTATGCTTTTTTTTATTAAGAATCTATTGTCTGCATTTAATTTGTCACCGCTCTCTTTGAAACAAATTAAAGTTGTCTTTTGTTTATTGCTTTTGTTGTTGTTGTGTAATTTCATATTACTGATTTTGTGTGGATGCATATGATGTAGTGTGAAGTGTAAAATCAAGAGTTTTTTTTTGTTTCAACTGTATTTGCAATGGATGTAGAAGGACAAGGAAGGAGTTTGTGTGTGTGAGAGAGAGTAGACAAGCTGAAGTATTGATAGACATGATGATATACGATCAGAAAGGGGGAATGACATGAAGGGGAGTGTTGGAATTAAACCCGGATGCGAGTTAGGGAGCAGGAAGGGCAGCTTATCAGAAGGATTGCAGGAGCAAATGAACTTTTAAATCTCCGTTAATAAAGTGCATGAGTCCATTTTTGTAATAAAAATCCACTAGAACGATTGCATAAATCACTGATCCAAACAGTTTCCACAGTTTAGATGTTAAACAATTTAAAGCAAACATTAGCATATAATTATTTCTTTTGGGAGTATATATAACGTAAGACCTAGTGATCCGAATATAATCAAAACTAATGAGGAAGGAGGTTGCGTCTCCAATATCTTAGAGACTGCACAATTGCGTAAAACTCTCATTCGTAGTTGGAATATCTTTGTCAAGCGTCATTCAGTTTCTCACTAAAATAAGAAATTGTGTGACCTTCCTTACTAAGTACTCCTATGCCTGCGACAGAAGCATTGTAAGCTACCTCAAATTCTCGGCTGAAATTAGGTAATCGTAGTATCATGGTCGTGGCCATATTTACTTTATTGTCCTCAAATGCCTGAGTGGCGGCGGGTGTCCACTGAAAATCTTTCTTACAAATGCAGCTTGTGTAGGGAGTCATGATGGTGCTAAAACCTCAGACAAAACATTTGTAAAGTGTGGCGACCCATATAAACTTTGTGTTTCATGGATATTTGTGGGAATTGGCCAGTCTCGAATAGATTTGACTTTATCAGTATCTACGGACACGCTCGCGGTAGAGATGATGAAACATAAAAAATGTACAGACTCGGATAGAAAGGTGCACTTTTTCAGATGGATCTAAAAGTGTTCCTTTTAATGGGTGTCAAAGAGCAGTCGTATGTGTGTGAGGTGCTCCCTGTGAGTCTAACTATAGACCAGGATATCGTCAAAATAGAATGCAAGGAACTTGCCTATATACAAGTGCAAAATCTGAGTCATCACACACATGAATGTACTAGGGCGTTGGATTGCTCAAAGGGCATAACCAACCATTCATATAACCCGTCCTTTGTTTTAAATGTGATTTTGCACTCATCACTTTCTTTGACCCTGATCTAGTGGTACCCACTCCATAGATCTAGCTTGGAAAAGATTTGAGCACGTGACATGATGTCTAGGAGGTCGTCAACTTAGGGAATGGGAAATCGATATTTGATCGTGATCTTGTTGATAACCCTGCTATCAACACACATTCACCAACTACCATCCTTTTAAGGGTTATGAAGGGCAGGTACGACACTATAACTCAAGCTTTCTCTAATAATTTGCTTTCGTAGGAGATCGACAATCTGATTCCCGACCTCTTCGTGCTTGTCGGGTTTCATCCGATAGTGTGGAAGATTTGACAGAGATGACCTCGGTATAAAGATCGATCGCATGCTGGATGTCCCGTAATGGGGTTGCTCATTGGGGAGTTCATCAAGATTGATCTTACTATACTCATCTAGGAGGTGTCAAACATCTGGGTGAATGGAATCTTAAGTTTATAATGTCCTCCGTAGTCTGAGAGGCAGCAATGACATAAATGATACCAGTATGATAACTATCCTGAGTGAGCTAACTGCGTTGTAGGATATAGATTGGTCTCGGGGCACATTTGGTAACTGAAGGCTCGACTCTTCCTTTTGTGGGATCCTTGGGTTGGGTTGGGGATAATGTGATCTTGCGCCCCTTGTTAAAGAATGCGCAAGTGTTCGACCGTCCATGACAAGTCACATCCTCATCGTAAAACCAAGGCCTGCTAGTAATACATGTGCTACGTCCATAGGAATGATGTTAAGCCAAACTTTATCCTCTAAGTAGGCTAGCCAATCGGTACCAGTCACCTCTGAGGGACCTGAATCGCCTTCCTATCTAACCTAGATGACTCGATACAGGTGTGAGTGGGGCTCTACTTTAATCTTCATTCGTTTAAGCCCCTTTCGGGCAATGATATTCACACAACTGTCATTATCAATAGCGAGTTTATAGGATCCACCTGCGTTCGTGAATAAGTGTAAAATATTGTGGTCCGCCTCCAATCCTAATCCGTGGGGGGACTGTGTAGTAGACGATGAATAACACCCATCTCAAGTGCTCGATCTGCTTCGTCCTCCCGACCCTTTTCTATGGTCACAACAATCTCTTCTTCAGGAGGCTCTATGAAATCAGTAATAAGGTCCGAGCCCTCCTGGTGCAACCTGCATCACATCATTTGTCTCATTTTATTTCACGCATTTGTTATTTTATTTCATGCAATTTTATTTTAGCATTTGTAGCGCATGTATAAGAGCACGTATATTTTACACACTCGTTATGACTTATTGAGGTGATCGTCCAGTAAGTTCCTAAAGAAAAAGATCCGTCAAAATTAGGTGACATGTTAATTAAGGGAAGTACTTCAACTTTAAAGATTGGAATTTTTTGAAAATAAAAACAATTGTGCCGTGCTTTACGAAGCAATCCCTATTCCTATTCTAAATTTAGAAACAGAGAATTTGCCTTATTAAAATTTCCTATTTTTTCCTCCGTTTGAAATCAAAAGGTTTCCTATTATTCTGCCATCCTAATAAATGAGAGAGTTTCCTATTATCGTAATCAGTTTAAAAAATTGCCTTATTAAAAATATATCATATCCCTATTTAATAATGAGCTCCCCCCTCTTTGACGATCAGCGATGACAAGAATTAGAACACGAATACATCCTTCCTGTTTCCAATCAGTCCCGCCGGACTCCCATACTCCTCCGCCTTCCACCACCCCGCCTCCAGCCTACGTGGGCCCCGACGAATCCTCCCCTTCCGCGATTTGAGGCCCAACAGCAGTTCCAGTTCCACCGCCGCCCATGCTAGATTCCGCGACCGCCGATCGATACTCCAGCCGCTCCTCTATCGACCCGCTCCTCCTCCCCGTCGCTCCACCGCCCTCATCCGAGCCCGTTTCTCTCAGGTGACCGTCCCAGCAGCCTTTACGACCTCCGTCCGACCGCCCAAGGCCTTCCCCTCCATTGTCGGGCCTCTACCATCAAGACTGGTCCTCCAGGAGCATCATCTTCCAGTTGTTTGTTCAGCCACTTTAAGCCTAGTCCCGCCTTTCTCTTGGGGATCCGTCACTGTTGGCGATGCACCTATGGTAAATCGCCATAAACCATTTCTCTTGCTCATTATATGTTAGTAGTATTATATGCTTTTATTTGGATTTGGATCTTTAAAATTCGGAGCACGCTTGCCTTAATTATCTCGTTATCTGTTTGTCGTTCATTTGGAAGTCCCTTATTGTTCACCTGTGGATGAATTATTTCATGTTGCCGAATTTGTTTAATTGTGTGGCTATTATGTGTTTTTACGAGATTGGAATTAATTAACACTTGCATTTATTCGCGAAATCTCTCTTGCGGAGCATATTTAAAAATGAATTCAAGTTTACTAGTTTAAAATTCGTCTCGAGGAAATTCGATTTACATCACCTCCTCTATAAGCAGATTCTGTGTGGGGCATGGTGCCGCCACATTTCCTTTACCTTAGCAATGGTAACACTGATTCCTCTAGGTTTCGGGCCTAGTTGTAGACTTGTAGTAGACGTGCCTCTTGTGTCTACATGACCACTGGTCGACATGGATGGACTGGGTCCTTGCTGAGGTGGTCATCTAGGTGCAGAGTTATCATGTTGTGGATTAGGTCGCCTCAGACATAAAGTGCGTAAATATTGCTCGCACTCTAATGCGAGCTGAAAGATCTGCTCGACGGACTCTAGGTGGTGGGGAATGAGTTCCCTAAGAATGCCCGCTCTCAATCCGGCACGAAAGCGTGAGGCGGTCACAATGTGTTCTCAGTGATATTGCTTCTAACGATAAGAATAATTAGCAACCTCAATCCCTAGGAAGTACTGTAATGAGCCCAAATCTTTTGTTTGGAAATTGGAGTGTAATAATGTCTTGAGATTTGTTATCCCTTCAGAATTGCTGCCTGCTTATCTCGATATCTTGAATCTTCCTTTCATTTTCCATCATAGTATCACGAGCTCTCACTTGCGTTCTTGATGCGCCTGTGCTTGTTCTTATCACAATGCTTCCATCTTTTATATGAGTTGTGAAGTTTTTGGTATATCTTGTTTGGAGATGAGCTCTTAGAGGGAACCGACTCTCAAGTGTTAAAGGGTGAGCTTGTCTCATGAGTTTGCATTCATTGAACCAGACAGTTCGTTGGTTTGTTAGCGGGTCTTGGCAGGCCCAGTTTTTAGAGGTTGATTGGACCGGCCAGTGAATTGGTTCACGATCCAACCAATTGAACCGGACGGTCCGATTCGGTTTTTATCACATTGGTATCGCTTGGTCTTTCTGAAAATTTGTGGATCTGGTCATAGGAGTTGACCGCAGTTCTGGTACGAGTGAAGTTAAGGCTTTGTTTGGCGGGGCGTTTTGGGAGTGGGGTGCCGCAGATTTTCCCACCGCCCCGTCAAACAAATTTTTAGGGCACCACATTGGCATCAGCCACCGTGAAAAAACAGCGGGGGGCCGCTGTTTTTGAGTCGCGGAAAGTTTCCGCGGCTCAAAAATAGCGGCAGCGCTGCTGCCCCCTTTTTAAAAAATATTATTTTTTTAATATATTATAATTTATATTATATTTTATATTATATTTTATATTATAATTTATATTATAATTTATAAACGTTATAACAATTTATAAATTATTGTAAAAGAATTTTTTGATTTATTTTTATAAATTTTTGGTTCAAAACCGCTGTTTTTCCAAACAGTTTCACAGATTCTGTCACCACTCTGCAAGACAGCTGATTATTCCACCACTGCTTTCCACCACTGCTTTCCACCACTGCTTCTCCAGTCGCTGCAACCGCGCCAAACAGAGCCTAAGTTGAGACAGATTCTGAGGAGGTAGTAAATAATGATCTAATACCCATAATTTATGGGTGGCAATGAAAAACAAGAGTTCTTGTTTTCCACTGCATTTACAATTGATGTTGAGGACACATGATAGAACAATGGGTCTAGGAAAGATAGGATTGAGAGAGGGAGAAGGAACAATGAGTGAAAGATAACAAAAATGCGGAATCGAAAAAGCTGCTTGTTCTGGAGAAAACAAGGCATGTTTGAAGGAAAATGGGTGGAGAGCGTGCTGGTTGAGAAAGTACAAATCACTAGAAGGAAAACCAGGTGGAGCTAGTCGGGAAATTATGAATCATTGCAAAAAATTGTTAAAACAGATTAGATCAAAAAATCTTCATTAGTAAACCGTAACCCCTCAGATCTATATAGAAAAAAAGTGACTAGGGAATTTTTTGATAAATGATCATAATAAAGATAAATATTAATAGTTTAATTACCTTTAAAAGGAAAGAAATTATAATCTAGAGAGCAGAGGTAAAATATCCCCTAATTAAATCCAAAAATAACAATCATTTACATCATCAGCAGCGTACGGATGTCATATTTATACATACTCTATAATTGAGTTTCTAACTAGTGATATCTTGGAACACCACATTTGTATTGGTATTCTCCAAAATATCCAATGATTTTTGGAGTGGGGGAGATGTATTGTTTTGTTCTAAACCTAGTTCTAGATTTTCCAAATATTCTGAGCATACAGAGAAGTTGAGTTGGGCCTTTGTTTTTGATATGTTTTTATGCCGCATAATGTTGATGCCTCTCATGTAAAAATCATGAATATTGTTAGTTAAATAAATTTGGACATAATATCTCATTTTCGTGAAAGCAAATATTACTTACTAGTAGTTCCATATTTAATACGCAATACTATTATTCCCTAGGTTTCTTAGGCCCCATCTGGGTGGCCATTTTTGCTCTAGTGCGGCCAACTCCGTTTGCCACTAAAGATTTAGATGTTTGAAAATCCGTCCAGGCTCCGGTGTGACAACTGTGCTCCTTTTGCCTCCGAAGATTTAGGGTTGTGTTGAAGCAGCAGTTGAGAGCTCCATTTCCCTCTCTATGTTCGAAACAGATCTCCATTCGTGCCACGCTGGAGCCTGAGTGACACTTCTGGCTCTGGTCTTTATGTTAGTTAGGTTTTTAGATGAATTATTTCCTGCAAGGTGTTTCCAACTTGTTTTGTATTTATTTCTACTGCACAAGCTGCTTCATACCGTTCTTTTTTGTGTTCTTAGACAATCCAAATAATAAAATGAAGTTATGCTGACTGAAGAATTCACTTGCAACAATTTTCTAGGGGCAGTTGCGTGGTCGACCCGAGATTGCTCCAGACCAGAGGGAAAAGTATCTGCAACGTCTCCAACAAGTACAACAACAAGGCCATAATGCTCTTCTTAGTGTCCCTCCTTTAGCTATTTCTAGTGCAAAACAATTCCCTATGCAACCACAGAATGCCCTTTTACAGCAGGTCCATTTGTAGTTTCTAATTGTTGTACCATTTCATATTTTTATATTCTTTAACATATAAAGGAAATCAATCAATTTAGTTTTTTTTTGCATTCCCACTTTTAGTCCTGCTACTTTTCTGATGAACACATTTTATTTACAATTATTAATTATATAGTACATCTTTTAACTTAAGATAGTAATTATGAGTATTGATAGAAAATTAAATTTAAGAAAAAAAATATATAAATATTAATACTAAAATTAAATAATAACGGTTAACCCGGTGTACAAAGGCTAATTCCCGCACAGCGAGGGTCCCAGGAAGGGTCCCACCACATGGGTGAAATGTGGGCAAACCTTACCATGCATTTTTGTAAGAGGATGCTTCCAGGTCTCGAACCCGTGACCTCAAGTGTTGAAACCGAAAACTCGGCCTCCTGTGGAGTTCACCCTTGGGGAAGGGGTGATCGCGCACCTACTTCTCTCCTGCAAGCAAAACAACAAAGAAAGCAAAGAAGAACTGACCCAAAGGCTTGGCGTGGAGGACTCACCACACACCCGGAAGATTTTAGAGCGCTTCCCCTCCTTAGCCAAAGGCCGAGCCAAGGGGTGCCTCAGAAAGCATGCTTCCGGTGCCCACTTGTTCTCTGATATTCTAATCGCTTTCTGAGGTTACCTTAGCTCGGGCTTTGGCTAAGGAGGGGAAGCGCTATAAGATCTTCCGGGTGTGTGGTGTGTCCTCCACGCCGAGCCCTTGGGTCAGTTCTTCTTTGCTTCCTTTGTTGTTTTGCTTGTAGGAGAGAAGTAGGTGCGCGATCACCCCTTACACCACTCACGCAGAAGATCTTAGAGCGCTTCCCCTCCTTAGCCGAAGGCCGAGCCAAGAGGTACCTGAGAAAGCATGCTTCCAGTGCCCACATGTTCTCTGATCTTCTAAGCGCTTTCTGAGGTTACCTTAGCTCGGCCTTTGGCTAAGGAGGGGAAGCGCTCTAAGATCTTCCGGGTGTGTGGTGGGTCCTCTACGCCGAGCCCTTGGGTTAGTTCTTCTTTGCTTCCTTTGTTGCTTTGCTTTCAGGAGAGAAGTAGGTGCTCGATCACCCCTTTCCTAAGGGTGTACTCCACATGAGGCCGAGTTTTCGGTTTCGACATCAAGGTCACACGACAACAGCTTAACTGGTGCACCAAGGCTCCCCTTCTACTAAAATTAAATAATAAAAATAAAAAATATTGTTGGAATTAGTAGTTTGATATTATTAGGTCCGCCTATTAGAGTCTTTAGGAGCTGTTGGGTTTTGTCCCACATCTTGAGTCCGTGTTTGTGAATCTATTGCGCTATTCTATTCCATTTCCTAATTTACAACATGGTATCAGAGCCAGGTTCTTTTTCCTCCTGATTTTCTCGGCCCCGGATGTTGGGGTTGGGATCGGTCTGTTTTTAACCTAGTGTCTAGCCATGGATTCTATTAATCCTACCGACTTCGTGTTCCTGTCGACCTTTCGCCCGCTGGACGTTGGTCGCTGATCCCATCTGGGTTCATCTCCGATCTCGTCGATCCCCTTTTGCTAATCATCGACGAATTTGTTATTGTTTCCTTCAACACCTTTTGTTGCTTCTTCTTCTGGCCTCATCATTTTCCGTCGTCGATCGCTTCTCGTTCTTGAAGGCAAGTCTGTTAGTCAATCTTGGTCGTTGGTCTTGCTAACGACCTTATCGTTGTTCTCTTGTGTCGTTTCTGCCACCTGGTGTTAATCCTATCGTTGTTTCCTCCGCGCGATCTTGTTGTCGATCTCACTTATGCTGATCCTGTCCAGATCCAGTCGACCATGTCGCTCCTGTCGATGAAACTAGATCTCACTCCCTGTGTCCAACTGCTGTCAGGTGATCCTGCTTCGTTCTTTCCCGTCGTCGGCCTCCTCCGACTGAGAATGTTCCCGCAGACAATCCCGCAGACGATCCCACAACCACTGCTTTCCGATGACTCCAGTTACCTCCGGTCGTTGACCTCCCTTTTACGGTGGTAATATCCCATCGATGATGATGTTTGTGTTGTTTTTTAGTCATTTTTCTGTCTTGTTTTTGTTGTATTTGATTCCTATTTGTATTTTGCCTTCATGCATTTGCTTTCCACATGGGGGGCCGGGAGTGATTGAGACGAAGGCGACTCCGATGCTCTTTCCTGACCTTTCGCCTTCGTTCTACACGACCTATAGCCTTATATTGTATGTTGCTATGCGTTTTCCTGTATTTATTTTGATTGGTCGTGTGTTGGGATACGACTAATGTTGATGTTTTAATTTGATCGGGTTGTGTAGCATGAGACCATATCGTGCAAGACTGTCGCGTGGGAGTTCCCTTTGTGCGGATTATCCCCTGTTGCTCGTTTGTTGATTAACTACACATCGTTTGTTCCCTTTTGCATGTTGTGTGTGTAGGTGATGTTGGTTGACCTGATTCCAGCGAGTCCATGTCATTTGTGGGTCTTGCGTTGTGCTTGATCTGCCTCGTGTGTGTCTGTGTCCCCGTTTTTATTTCTCGATTTGAAACTTTTTCCCGTGGCTCGTCTGATGTTTTGTCACACATCACCTACCTCCATTGTCATGATGTTTAGGCTGAGGTTCCCCCTTCAACTTGGGGGGGGGGGGTGGAGGTTGGAATTAGTAGTTTGATATTATTATGTCAGTCTATTTAGAGTCTTTAGGAGTTGTTGGGTTTAGTCCCACATCTTGAGTCTGTATTTGTGAGTCCTTTTATAATCCTATAAAATGTCCCTTTGAGGATATATATATTGCGCTCTTCTATTTCCTTTTCTAATTTACAACAAATATATTTTGTCAAATGAAATTTATAATTAATTTATATAAATATTTAAAATATTAAACTATAATTTAAGTATATTATATCAAATTAAATTAAAAATATATTTTATGTAGTATTAAACTAGCGTCTGTGCATGGAGTTCTATGTAGATAATGTTTAATGGTGACGATGCTTTGTTGCAATGTGAGTGATAGAAATATAATTTTACGTACTATGAACAAGGAGTTACCGTGCACGTCACCTGTTTCTTAATGTAATTTTCTTCATCAGCTTCTGTCCTATGCACAATTATTGTTTTTTTCTATTGATTGAATTGTCATTCTTACATTGTGCATGCTTTAACTCCAGGCAGGAGGATTAGGACATAATATTCAGGCACCAGGTTCGCCTTCTGTTACATCGGTTCAACAACAGTTGCAGGTTCCCATGCAAAAACCGTCCCAGAATCATACATTTATCTCAAGTGGAGCAAAAGAAACTGGTTAGCATCTTTTTTTCCTCTTTTTCTATGAATCTTGATTGCTTCACTGATTATCATCTAATCTATTTTTTTTATATTGTACTGTAGATTTGTGCAATTCTAACGTAGATGAGATGCATCAGCAGACTCCCTTGGATGATTTGAATGTTGATCCTACTCCGAGTGCTGGCCTTGATAAGGGCATCAATGATGATGAATTGAAGTCAACATATGTGGTAGAGATACTAATTTGGCAATTATATATTCACTTTACATGTTGGTTTTTGTGATTTTAATTCCTTTTTACAGGCAGTTAAAAATTATGAACATGTTCTTTTAAATGTTAGGATATCTGATATTTTTTGGGCCAAAATTGTATAGAACCAGCTGTCACCAGGATCTTAGTTATTTGCATTATAAGTTCATGAAATTGTTATGACCACCCGACCTAGATCTCGTGATAGAGACGACTGAGGAAGAGTTCCCCGGTGGAGGGATCGAATCCTTCGGCGGTGCTATGGTGGAAGATGCCTAAACCTGTGAGAGGGAAGAAGGGAGAGGAAGAGGAAAAGAGAGGAGATCGAGGGAGAGGGAGAGAGGTAGAAGCGCCAAGAGGAGGGCTCCCAGCGGTTGCGTTGCGTGAGGCGAGCGTGCGGCTGCTCGGGTTAGGCGGATGTAGAGAAAGAGACATCGGTAATTAGTGAGAGGGAAATTTTGGAATTAACTTGCTTCCTTCATTCCATTCACCCAAATTGGACCATATAGGTCACCCAAAACCAAACCAAAATGAGATAGTTTGCATAGTTGCGCCCCTCATCTGGGCATACTACAAGTGAAACCAAAATATAATAAAAGCTGCGAAATAAGAAACAATATAAAAATAAAATCATTCGGTCCGGGCTGGTGGGCGGCGCTGGTGTGGCCCCAATATGGATTTGCCCTTGCGTCGAGTGCCGTAACAGAAATTTGGAGCTTTGTGAGCTTATTTTTGCCTCAGATTGAAGGTGAAAGACAACGAACTTGGTGTAATATTTGAACATATGTTCTTTAGTTCTAGGAAAATCACTAGACTAAGAGGATCATGTTTTTTTTTTCAAACTGAGGGTTCCTTGTTGATTAATATGAAATCAACTTCACAAATCTTGACCTGTAATGGAGGCATGGAAAAATTACTACAAGGGAATTAATCTTTAAAATATTGTGTAAATTTGTTTTGAGTTTCCATGGAATGATTTTGGACTAGGCTTTTCGAAATCAACACAACAACAACATTCAGGCCTTTATCCCATAATGGGGTCGGCTATATGGATCCTTTGTCACCATTGTTCCCTATCTTTTGTCATAATCTCACTAATGCCAAAGTACATCATGTCTTTCCTTACAGTTTCATTCCAAGTATTTATTGGTCTTCCTCTCTCTCGTTTAACATGCCTAGTGACTAGGCTCTCACAACGCCTAGCAAGTGCCTCTAATGGTCGCCTTTGTACTTGTCTAAACCATCTTAGACGAGCTTCTCACATCTTCTCTGCAATTGCTGTTACGCCTGTCTTATCCCCGATACTTTCATTCCTAATTTTATCCAATCTCGTGTGTCCACACATCCATCTAAGTATTCTCGTCTCCGCAACTCCCATTTTTTGCTAATGTACACAATTCACTGTCCAACACTCAGAACCATAGAGCATCGCGGGTCTAATTGCAGTATAGTAAAACTTGCCCTTAAGTTTTAGTGGTACCTTACAATCACATAGGATCCCTGACGCGCCACTCCACTTCAACCAACCCGCTTGAATTCTATGTGACACATCTTTATCAATACCTCCATCGTTTTGAACTATCGATCCAGGATATTTAAAACACTCACTTCGAGAAATATCTTGATCACCCAACTTAATAACGAAGTCACCTGTCCTTCTTGTACTACTAAATTTAAGCTTAATATGCTCTGTCTTTGCCCGGCTCAACCTAAAACTCTTCTTTTCTAAAGTATCTCACCAAGATTCAAGTTTTGCGTTTACACCCTCGTGCGTCTCATCAACCAAAATGATATAATCCACAAACAATAAACACAAAGGTATTGCTTGTTGGATATGTCTGATGAGCTCATCTAAGATAACGGTAAAGAGATAAGGGCTTAAAGCTGAATCTTGATGTAAGTCAACAGTGATAGGGAATTCCTGTGTTAATCCTCCAGATGTCCTCACCCTTGTCACTGGATTTGCATACATATCTTTGATTATGTCAGTTTATCCTGTTCAGTTTGTTCTTTATCACATGGATAACTCTTAATTAACTCTATTTCTAGTGATTTTACATACGCCTTCTCAAGATCAATAAGCCTCCTCAAGATCAATAAACATGATCCTCATATTCTAGTGATTTTACACATTTTTTTCTAAGACTCTCCATAAGATCTCTCTTGGAACTCCATCATAAGCCTTCTCAAAATCAATAAACAACATATACAAATCTTGGTTTCTTTCTCGATAATTGTGAATGAGTCTTCTCAAGAGATATATAGCTTCTATGGTCGACCTCCCTGGCATGAATCCAAATTGATTCTCCGAGATGTTAGTCTCTCGTCTTAATCTGCTTTCTATTACTCGTTCCCATAGTTTCATGATATGACTCATCAATTTAATTACTCTGTAATTAACACAATTTTGTATATCCCCTTTATTTTTATGCAAAAACACCAAGATACTTTCTGTCCATTGCTCTGTCATCCTCTTTGACTTCAGTAACTTATTAAAAAAACATGTAAGTCATAAAATTTCTTCATTTTCTAAACATTTTCATACTTTGATGAGTATATTGTGTAGCCCAACCGCCTTTCCATTTTTCATTTTATTTAGAGCATTTTTTACCTTTGATACTTGAATTTTGCGATAAAATATTATGTTCATATACTTTTTCATTTACTTAACTCTTCCAAGTTCAATTTATTATCCTTTGTTTCATTATAGAGTTGATAAAAGTATCTTTTTCATCGCTTTTTAATATCCACATCAACCTACAACGCAGTATCTGTCTCATCTTTTATGTATTTTGCTTGACTTAAATCTTTTGTCTTTATTTCTCTAGCTCGAGCAATCTTATATATGTCATGCTCTTCATCTTTGGTATCTAGTCGCTGTAAAATTCTTCATAAGCTTGACTTCTTGCTTTATTTACTGCATGTTTAGCTTCCTTTTTGGCGATTTTATACCTGACTAAGTTTTCATCATTCTTACAAGCGTAGAGTGATTTATAGCTAGCCCTCTTTGTCTTGTCTTGCACTTCCTTTTTCCACCACCAAGATTCTTTATTTGGGGGTGCACGACCTTTTGATACTCCACGTACGTTCTTTCCACTTATTTGTAAATGTGAAGACATAACTTCCCATGAGACATTAGGATAAACATAATGGTCATCAACTACTCGTTCCATAACTGTCTTCTTGAAAGAAACATGCTTTTTCATTTTCAAGTTCCACCACCAAATTTTTTGCGACATTTTTGTTCTTCTCTTTAGTTTATTATATTTAATTTATACATCTAACACCATTAACATATGTTGTGTTGTCAAACTTTCTCCTGATATGACTTTGCAATTCTTACAAATCATTTTATCCATTTTTGTGAGTCATAAAATAATCAATTTATGATTTATTTGTTTCTCTTTTAAACGTAATTAAATGTTCTCTTTTTATGAAAAACGTATTTGATACAATTAGCTCATGTGATACGACAAAGTCTAAAATGATTCGTCCTTTTTCATTTCTTTCTCCATATCCATATCCTCCATGAACGGCTGTGTAATCTACATTTCTCTTCCCTATATGTTCATTTAAGTCACATCCTATGAAAATCTTCTCTCTTTGTGGGATTTCTCTTACTAAATCATGTAAGTCTTCCCAAAATTGCACTTTAATAGTTTCACTTAATCCTACTTGTGACGCATAAACACAGATCAAATTAATAGTTTTTTTCTATGACCAATTTAAGAGGTAAGTTTCTATCACCTTTTCCACTTACCCCAACAACATCATCCTTCCAAGTAGTATTCACAATAATACCTACTTCATTGCTTGTTTCCTTTTCTATGACCAATTTAAGAGGTAAGATTCTATCACCTTTTCCACTTACTCCAACAACTTCATCCTTCCAAGTAGTATTCACAATAATACCTACTCTATTGCTTGTTTTTTTTTCTGTGTACCATAATTTAAAACCTGAATTATCTAAAAATTTAGCTTTCTCACCCACCCATCCAGTCTCTTGCAAACATAAAATATTTATCCTTCTCCTAATCATTGTATCCATTACTTCCATCGCTTTCCCCGTTAACGTACCTATATTTCAATTTCCAAACCTAAGTCGATCACACTTTCTACGACATACTTCCCTAGGACGTCTAATATGTGAGGAATTTTGTCTATTTAACATCACCCACCTCCTCATGGAGGTGCAACGGTTCTTGCCAAGACGCCGCATTTGGACCATACGACGAGGACTCTTGCAAATTTAACACTACACTCAAGTCCTGGAGATGTAGCGGTCCTTGCTAGGATGCCGCATTCGGACCATGCGACGCGTTCCTTATGGGGAACAACCTAGCTTTTGCACAATTTCTCAACTGATCCATATTCATAAGGGCTACTAAATTTTACGCTGGCCGTCTACCTAACACAACCCTCATCATTTTTCATCCGGGCTTGGGACTGGCATTGGCTAGTTTGCTTTCCGAAATCAAATTACGATTTTTTTTGTATTATAAAATGTTTTGCTCAAAATATTCGCTCATATTTGTGAGGTTAGTTCTTTTAGGACGTATTCGCGGATTCTATTAGCATTGAAAAAATATCAATGTGTACAGGGAAAGTTCCTAAACTGTCACTTTGATGAAGAATATGGAAATAATATCATGTGTTCTAGCAGTTTGATGTTTTATAGAAACCTTATTTTTCTTGTACTTGTAATCTGAATGCATGGCATTTCAAAATGTAAAAAGTGTACAACGTTTTATTTCTAGCATTTAAAGTTTCATGAAATCTTTTACTAAAATGAAACTATGATTTACTAAAATGATAAAAATTGGTTTTGTTCTGGTATAAATTCCCTTTTCCCGAATTAGCTGCTAATATTATCATCTTTAGTCCAAATCTTGATTGTGTATCAGAGGTTCTAGGGCCCATTGGCAATGTATCACAATTTTCTACTGAACTTGCAGAAATGTTCTGTGGCTTCCCTCTTACTATTATCAATGTTAAATGATCAAGTTGAATGAGTTACATGTTTTTTGGACCTTTTTGTCTGCTTACTGCTTACTAAAACCAACTCATTACTGACTTGCCATTTGTTCAGTGTCTACTTACTGCTTACTAAAACCAACTCATTACTGACTTGCCATTTGTTAATCTTCTTATCAAGTGTAATGTCTTTAGCACTCTTTTGTAATTTGTCATATATACTATATATAAGAAAATTTGCTTCATCCATAAATACAAGCAAACCTACTAAATTATTTTTTCTAATTTCTGCAGCCTTCTTTTTCGAGTTCTTTTTACTCTAAAAGAGATTTCCGAACTAACTTCTTACTCGGACAGAGATCCTATCAATTTATTTGACATACCATCTGTCTCCCACCAACAATGACATATGATATGAGCCTCAACAAATTGAGGATGTCATCGTGCATGTCAATCATGCCACCATCGTAAGCTCCTCTAACATCTCCATCATTACTAAGAAGCTCAACCACATCACCATCACTAAGAAACTTAAACATCCCTTTCTCCTATGTCATCAACATCTTGCCTTCCATTTAGGCTATCCTCAAAAAGTTTCACCTCTCAAAACACCTTGCCAACTCCAAACCATTGCATCCCCCAATAATAACACCAACCCACCTTCAATCTCTCCACCTAACTAAAAACCACCACCACCATACCAATCAAAAAAACAACCCAAAGATCCTAGTCATCCAACCCCCCATCTGCCTCTACGGCTCATGTTAATATGTTATTGTACAACCCCATATTCGCTGAATGGGTTTTTCCCCTAGGGGAGGTGATTCAAGAGGCTTGCGCCTGGGTAGGCGGAAAGGCTTGCGCCTGGGTAGGCGAAAGGCCCCCGGGGTGGGTAGAACTCCCTGGACCTAAGGCGTTGAGTGAGGCTCTTCCACTCAACGCTCTCGACGCTTCTCGGCTTAAGGAGTTGAGTGTAGGGCATCAATTGTGGTTCTTGTTTGCGAGACCGATGGTCTTGATCGTCTGCCCCGAGAAGAAGATGATTCCGCTCTTTGCCCGGAAGTTGAACAGTTTCCGGAAGATGGAAAGATTGAACTCAATCCTTTCCGCGCGCATATAGCAGGTGAAAGCCACTAGGAGTGCGACGGAGTTAGGATTGAGTTGTGCCGGGACCACTCCATAGTACCGGAGGGCCTGTCGCACTTCCGGCCAGAGGGGGTGGCAAGAATCCTACCTCAAAATGCTCCAACGGTATGACCAGCTCCCCTTTCGGCAGGAAGTTGACTCTGTCTTCATTCCCGGGATTGCGCGCGACGAACTCCGGGGGAATGTAGTTCCCGGTTATGGAAGCAAACTCCATTTCGGTTAACCGGCAGGGGGGAAGTTGTGTTCAATGAAGTTTTGCGCACACTTAGTGCGACCCTCAGTCTCGCCCGACATTGTGAATGAAGGCGGAAAGGGAGAGAAGGCTAGTAGGTGAGAGGTTCGAGGTTGCAGAGAACGACGAGAGCGTGAGGGAAGAAAGAAGACGGAGGTTCGGAAGCAAGTGAAAGTAAATGCAGTTGGTAAGCCGACCTATTTATAGAAGAATATGGTAATCATGACGTTTTTTCTAATGGAGGAAGTGCGGATAACAATTTTTTATAATTCGACGCTTCGTATTCCGCTCGGTCTCGCTAGCGCTTCCTATACCTGCAGATGGCTAAAGCTTTTGGGAGGGATTCCGGGTAAGAACAAAGCAACGACAAGTATAAGGAGAAAATGTGGCACAGAAGCTAATCGTTCGGCAAGATGGAATTGCGTGAAAAAAAAATACGTTATATACAATAGGCCTCTCGCTGGGCGAGAGTCGTGTTAAAATAGAATACATGTTCATATGTTCATTACACAAATAAGAAGGGTACGTGTGAGAAGGGTAGGCTGAGAAGTTGGGGTAAGAAGAGGCGAGAACCCCTGGGGTTCAGTATTG
Organism: Platanthera guangdongensis; assembly: GCA_039583875.1. Taxonomy (NCBI): domain Eukaryota; kingdom Viridiplantae; phylum Streptophyta; class Magnoliopsida; order Asparagales; family Orchidaceae; genus Platanthera; species Platanthera guangdongensis. The sequence goes on along the minus strand of CM077160.1, from coordinate 170,116,100 downwards.
TTCCCACCGCCAGCGACCCCGACCTCGTCTCCCTGTCCTCGGGGGCACTCACGGATAATGATAAGCTGTCACGACGGGGAGCTCCTGATGGACGAGACGCAGTTGGTCCCGAGCCCGCGCGATGTGCCTTCCGGGAGAAGTCTCGTTGCTTCCGCCTCTCAAGCGATCCGTCTCGCCAAGAAGATGCGTGTAGTCCCGCTCGATCACGCTTAGGCGCCGCTCAATCGATGTCACGAGGGTAGTTTCCCGCAAGGAGTCCTCTCGCCGCATCCAAATGAGCTTTAACAGGACTTCCGCTATCCTCTCCCTCTGCTTCTCGACTTTTCCGGAGGCCTCAAGAAAGCTCAGCATCTCACTCCGGGAAGGCGGCGACGAGATCACCTCCTCGTCTGCGTCAGTCTCTTCCGCAGGCTCCTGATGATCTGGTGAGAGGACTGTCAGGGCCAATTCAGGGGGAGGAAGAATAATCAAGGCGCGAGAAGGGGCAATGTTTACCTGATTGCTGGCGGGAAGATCCAGGCCGCCCTTCAAAAGGCTTCCCAAGGAGTGGGCGGTGCGTTTTTCCCCGACCCGGGGGGAAGGATGCCTGGCTCCAGCGAATGAGTCTCGGCCGGAGGCGAGAGGGCAGCGCCCTCCCCACTGGGTAGGGGAGAGTCCGGCGCGAGAACAGGGGACTTGTTGGCAGTTCTCCTAGGCGAGAGGGGAAGGCCGATCGCAGGATCGTTTAGGGTCCTTGGCAGCGGGAGTCCTGGACCTCGGGCTGACGATATCCGGTGTCTCGGAAGTGAACTGCAGAAAGCTATAAAAGTGAAAGAAGTAAAAAGAAAACCATTAAAAGCGAAAGCCATGCGAGAAGGTTACCGGGAGCATTCGCAGGCTCTGCCCGGGTAATCGGAGGGGCAACCTTCGAGACCAACTGTAAACTCTTATCAGGAAGCCGAGTTGACTTGGTATTCGCCGGAGGGGCATTAACGACACCTTCCGGAACCGTCTCCTACGAGAAATGTAGTCCAGCGATAAGGCAAGCCCGCTTTGAGGGTTAGCGCCGAAAGGTAGGAAAAGAAAAGAACCTATGGCAGAAGGGCAGGCTCCTCGCGGGCAGGGGTTGGGGTCGGCGAGGTAGGCTCGTTCCTAGAATGGTTTAGGGTTTAGGGTTGTTGGAGGGGGATATCCCACTCACCTATGAAAGCCATAAAGGTTAGTCTTAAAATTTGAAGTAAGATTAGATGGACAAGACGGAATGGTACCTTCACCGGCAGGAACTGGCAGAAGAGAGTCAAGGTTTCGCCGCAAGAACTTGACGTCGAAGTTCTTGGTCCCGAAGAAGGATAGTATGTCCGTCTCGCGCCGCCAAGTGCCGGAGGCCGGTAGGTCGTCTCATCATACTGGACCAGCGAGAGGGGAACAATGCCGATGTTCCCGAAAACAAAGGCGAATTTCTGGGCCTAGTCGTGGTTCTTGTTTGCGAGACCGATGGTCTTGATCGTCTGCCCCGAGAAGAAGATGATGCCGCTATTTGCCCGGAAGTTGAACAGTTTCCGGAAGATGGAAAGATTGAACTCAATCCTTTCCGCACGCATATAGCAGGCGAAAGCCACTAGGAGCGCGACAGAGTTAGGATTCAGTTGTGCCGGGACCACTCCATAGTACCGGAGGGCCGACACACTTCCGACTAGAGGGGGAGACAGAACCCTACCTCAGAATGCTCTAACGGTATGGCCAGCTCCCCTTCCGGCAGGAAGTTGACTTTGTCTTCATTCCTGGGATTGCGCGAGGCGAACTCCGGGGGAATGTAGTTCCCGGTTATGGAAGCAAACTCCATTTCTGTTAAGCGACAGGGGGGAAGTTGTGTTCAATGAAGTTTTGCGCACACTTAGTGCGACCCTCAGTCTCGCCCAACATTGTGAATGAAGGCAGAAAGGGAAAGAAAGCTGGTAGGCGAGAGGTTCGAGTTTGCAGAGAACGGCGAGAGCCTGAGGGAAGAAAGAAGACGGAGGTTCGGAAGCAAGTGGAAGTAAATGCAGTTGGTAAGCCGGCCTATTAATAGAAGAATATGATAATCATGACGTTTTTTCCAATGGCGGAAGTGCAAATAACAATTTTTTATAATTCGACGCTTCGTATTCCGCTCGGTCTCACTAGCGCTTCCTATACCCGCATATGGCTAAAACTTTCGAGAGGGATTCTGATGTGTCCTGTCGCCGACGCTCTAAGGCCGTCGCGTTTTATTTGCTTATTTACTGTCGTAGCTATGATGTTGATGTTTATTTATTTTCTGTCATGTCCATGTACGTTTAAAATTTCTTGTATTGTGGCCCAGCGTGTGAGACTGACCACCTCGCACGTCCCTGAATGGATTGGTCCGGTTTTGTATGGCTGGGGTGAGTTGTTGCATTTTATCTACTTTAGAGAAATCACTTGCTGAATTTGCTTGATTTTATTAATTGAGGAGGGGAGGGAGCTATATATATTAATTGGGGGTTGCCCTAATGCTTGGCTTGGATAGAATCAAGATTGAGAATATCCTCTCGGTTAAAATCCGCCGCTCTGCATCCCGTCTCCCGTCCGCGAGCCTCATCCCGAAGCCGCCTTCGTCTCCAGCCCGACATCAGATCCTCCACCGCCAGGTCTTCCCGAAGCCGCCTCCACCTCTAGCCCCGACGTCGACTCCACCTCCAGGCCGTCCTGAAGTCGTCTCCGTCTCCAGCCCCGACATCAGTTTCCCACCACCAGTCTTCCCGAATCCGCCTCCGCCTCTAGCCCCCGACATCGATTCCTCCACCTCCAGGCCTTCCGAAGCCACCTCCGTCTCCATTCCCCCCGACATGAGCCTCTCCGACCACCGTTTTCCTTCCTCACTCCTCTAGTAACCCTTCCCACCACCGTCGACTACCGTCACGTCCACCACTACAGCCCGAGACCCTCCTACTTCTCTCCTCCACCGCAACTCCATCCAGAAGCCTTGTCGCCCGTCTGCTGCACCTGTGCCGGGAGAACCAGAAACGGGAAGCCCCTTTGGTGAGATCTGCCCTTTCCCCACTCCTGAATCTACTTTATTTGCAAGTTATTATGTTCAATTTCAGCAAAGTGATTTCAACCCAGTGTAGCATGCGCTCACCCTAGTCATGCATCGCCGTTCGTTTCAACCCTTGCATTAGATTTCCGTTAATTGAGTTGTATCTTGCTCTTTATCCGCTGCATCATTTATTTACACCTACACTTACGGTTTTAGAAGCGAAGTTTTTGCATCAATTTGGTGTGGCTGCTGGGATATCTCACTTCTATTGTGGGATAACCGAGCGTTTCTTTTATCCCTAACTTCTGAATTTGCGGGTTATTTTCCATTTGTCCATGGAGTCACGGGTAGAACACCTAGAAGGAAATTTGGGAGATCTGAGCAGGCGTATGGAAGAGATTATGACGGCCATCACCACACTCTCATTATCGGTGAGAGACACAAATCAAGTCATGTTAGGGTTGCACACGTCAGTTAACAATCTGGAGGCTCGATACCATTTAGGGGGCCCTCCTGCACAACCCCTTACTCCAGCAGGACCGCCCACACCTCCTACGCTAGAACCCCAACCAGTTCACCACGAACATGGCTATCCACCTAGGTGGGATGCGGGTATCAAATTGGATGTTGGGGATTTTGAGGGCACGCTCGAACCTGAGGTGTGTCTCGACTGGCGCGAGTGACTTGAGCGATTCCTCAATTGGAAGCGCACCCCTGCCCACCAACAGGTGGAATATGCCACCTTGAAACTGAAAGGCCCCGCACTCACTTGGTGGGGGCAAGTTGAGCGGATGCGGTACACTATGAGGCAACCTCCTATCACCACATGGGTTGAGTTCAAAGCCCAACTCAAGAAGAGGTATGTCCCAGCCGATTTCATGTAAACTTTGTATCGAAGGTATCACAACCTTCGACAGGATAAGCAAACCATCGATGAATACACGAACGAGTTCCTGGTCCTCCAATCACGATTGGATCTGAAGGAGGAAGATCATATGGTCGTGGCCCGCTATCTGAATGGGTTGCGATACGCGATACAAGACCAGCTGGAGCTGCACGATTTCCGAGACCTGGGGGAGATCTCCAGTCAAGCCCGCCGAGTGGAATCTCTCCAGAAGAGGACATATGGGTTGAAGTTGACTGATAGGACTCATTATTCTTCCTCTTCGACGTCGGCCACTCGGGAGGCTTTGTCGCCCACCCCTGGTCTACCTTCTAGTGTCAGCCCCGCATTGCCAGCTCTTTCCCATGCGGGTCCCTCCTCGGGTTCTGTAAAAGGGAAGGAGGTTGTCACCACTAAACCGTTCTTCCGTTGTTTCAAATGTATGGAGCCAGGACATAAATCATCTGAGTGTCCGAGACGACAGTTTACCGCGGTTGTTGAGGCTGACGATGCACGAGACCCGGAGTATGGTATCTGAGAGAGCGATTTAATCAGAGAGACAGAGGACCCCCTTGAGGAAGCTTGTGAGGTTGAGGGTGAGCAACCCGATCAGTTGATTTGTGTCCTACAACATAGCCTGCTTGCACCGAGAGTTACCACTGACGACACGTGGGTGCGGCATAGTATTTTTTGCACCACCGCGCGCATTCAGGAGCACTACTTTTCTATTATCGTTGACAACGGTAGTATGGAAAATTTCGTCTCCCAGCGCATGGTTGAGAAGTTAAACCTCCAGACTCAGAAACTGGAGCGCCCATATGAGTTATCCTGGGTGACTAGTGGCACCACGATGACCGTATCACATCGATGCCTCGTGGCGTTCACCATTGGTCCCGCCTATTCTGACTCGGTGTGGTGCGATGTTGCACCCCTTGATGTCTGTCACATTCTCTTGGGGCGTCCGTGGCAATATGACCGTAGCACTATCCATGTTGGGCGAAGGAACTCTTATTCTTTCGACCTTCGCGGTCGTAAGGCGGTCCTTCCCCAGAAAAACAAACTTGTTCCACAGCGACTCGCCCCCTCGGTGGCGCCTACCATCGCTCCTACCCCCACGTCCACGCTCACCACCATGGCGTATCCGTCCGTCCGCATGTTGTTGACAGAGCGACAGTTTAGTCATGAGATGCGAGAGGGGACCGTCACCTATGCATTAGTCGGCCTGGAGTCTCCTATTACCTCTGTGGAGATTCCTGCGGCCGTTCGACCCCGGATTTCCGAGTTTGATGACCTCACCCCGGATGAGCTACCCGACCATCTCCCACCGCTGAGGGATATTCAGCACTGCATCGATTTAGTCCCAGGAGCAAACCTACCCCATCTACCACATTATCGTATGAGCCCGAGGGAGCACGAGGAGCTTAGGAGACAGGTATCCGAGCTTCTCCAGAAAGGACACGTAAGGGAAAGCCTTAGTCCCTGCGCTGTCCCTGCCCTTCTTGTTCCCAAGAAGGACGGATCGTGGCGTATGTGTGTTGATAGCCGCGCTATCAACAAGATTACAGTCAAGTACCGATTCCCCGGTTAGACAACATGCTCGACATGCTGAGTGGGGCAAAGATTTTTTCGAAGATTGACCTCCGGAGTGGCTACCATCAGATCCGGATCCGACCCGGGGATGAATGGAAGACGGCCTTCAAAACAAGGGAGGGACTGTATGAGTGGTTGGTCATGCTTTTTGGTTTGTCCAACGCTCCGCGCACCTTTATGAGATTGATGACCCAAGTCCTCAGACCCCTGATGGGAACTTGCGTTGTCGTCTACTTTGACGACATCCTCATCTAAAGCCTCGACCTTGATATGCACTTTACACATCTTCGACAGGTCCTACAGATCTTACGAGAACACCGCTTGATCATCAACTTAAAAAAGTGCACATTTATCACTAATAGTCTCACCTTTTTGGGTTATATCGTCTCTTCCGAGGGCATCAAGGTGGACCCGGAAAAGATCCACGCGATTGAGTCCTGGCCCACCCTCAGGAACTTCACCGAGGCACGTGGGTTTCATGACCTCGCTTCGTTCTATCGTCGCTTTATACGTAACTTCAGCACCCACATCGCACCCATCACAGATTGCCTCCGCAAAGGGCAATTCGTATGGACGGCCGAGGCGGAGCAGGCATTCCTCCTTATGAAGGAGAAAATGTCTAGTGCTCCTGTTCTGGCCCTACCCGATTTTGAAAAGGTTTTCAAAGTAGATTGTGACGCTTCACATGTGGGCTTCGGGGCAGTACTGAGTCAGGAGGGCCGACCTGTAGCATTTTATAGTGAGAAGCTGAACGATGCAAAAACGAGATATTCGACCTACGATCTTGAGTTTTTCGCCATCGTACAGGCTCTCCGTCACTGACGACATTACTTGATTCAGCGCGAGTTCGTGTTGAATACGGATCATGAGGCGTTGCGGTACCTGAACTCCCAGAAGGAGGTCCGACGTCACGTCAAATGGGCCGCCTTCCTGCAGGAGTAGACCTTTCACATCCGACACAAACCAGGAGTCACCAATAGAGTCGCTGATGCTCTTAGTCGACGAGCGCATCTTTTAAGATCTCTACACCTTCGGTTGACAGACTTAGATTCCCAGAAGGAGCTATACGTCACTGATCCCGATTTCAGTATTGTGTGGTTAGAGTGTCGCCGCATGAGGCAGACCCGACAGGAAATTTCTGCATGAGCGCGGAGTTCCTGTTTAGGGGCACCAGATTATGTATCTGCCAGGGACCTTTACGTGAGACCTTGCTCGCCGAGTTGCACTCGGCCGGACTAGGTGGGCATGTCGGACATGACAAGATGCTGGATCAAGCGACCTCATGTTATTATTGGCCGCGCATGAGGCATGACGTTATTAGCCATGTTCGCACCTGCCAGACGTGCCAATTGTATAAGGGACAGTCCATGAACACTGGACTGTACACTGCCCTACCGATTCCCGAGCGGCCATGGGACGAAGTCTCCATGGATTTTGTTAGTGGTTTTCCTACTGCGGCGCGTGGAATTGACTCCGTATTCGTAGTTGTTGATAGATTCTCCAAGATGACTCATTTTATACCATGCCGGAAAACCTCCGATGCGGCACACGTAGCCCATCTTTTCTTTCGAGAGGTGGTTCGACTCCATGGGGTACCACGTACTTTCACTTCCGACAGGGACACGCGATTCATGAGCTACTTTTGGAAAACTTTATGGCGAAAATTGGGCACAAAATTAAATTTTAGTAGCGCGTACCATCCCAGTCTGATGGGCAGACCGAGGTGGTCAACCGAAGTCTGGGTAATTTATTAAGATGCATAGCCAGAGAGCAACCCAAGCAGTGGGACTTAGCGTTAGCCCAAGCCGAATTTGCATACAATAGCACCGTAAATCGTTCCACCAACAAGTCTCCTTTTGAGATTGTTTATGGTTTTCCTATTCCCCATTACCTTGACCGTCATTCCTTACCTTCCTACGAGCGCATTTCTTTTGATGCTACTACTTGGGTTTAAAACTTAAAATCTTTGCATGATATTATTCATAATAAGCTGCAGGTGACATCCAAAGAATACAAGGCTAGCGCCGATAACCACCGGCGCGACTTGTCTTTTTCGGAAGGAGATTGGGTGCCGGTACACTTTAGAAAGGAAAGATTTCCCAGTGGGACTTACCACAAGCTCCGACAGCGTCGTTTCGGTCCTTTTCCGATAAGGAAGCGGTTGGGTGAGAATGCCTATCTTGTTGATCTACCCTTGGAATTCGGCACATCACCGATTTTCAATGTGACGGACCTATGCCCTTTCCATGGATCTCCACCCGCCACGTATGTACCACCACCTACCTTGGAGCCCGGGGCGACCACGGGATTTCAGCCGGCCTTCACCCCTACCACGAGGAGATCGACCAGGTGCTTGACGTACGAGAGTTCCAGACTCGTGCAGGAGCTTACCAGCGCTACTTGATTACTTGGAAGGGAAGGGACATCTTGGACAGCAGTTGGATCAGTGCCCGCGAGCTTCAGCGTCGGCTCCCAGATCTCTCCGTTGCTGCCATCAGCTCAGTCTCGCCGGAGTCGAGTTCTCTCAACCCCTGGGGAACTGATGTGATCCTGTCGCCGGCACTCTAGGGCCGTCGCGTTTTATTTGCTTATTTACTGTCGCAGCTATGATGTTGATGTTTATTTATTTTCTGTCATGTCCGTGTACGTTTAAATTTTCTTGTATTGTGGCCCGGCGCGTGAGACTGACCATCTCGCACGTCCCTGAATGGATTGGTCCGGTTTTGTATGGCTGGGGTGAGTTGTTGCATTTTATCTACTTTAGAGAAATCACTTGCTGAATTTGTTTGATTTTATTAATTGAGGAGGGGAGGGAGCTATATATGTTAATTGGGGGTTGCCCTAATGCTTGGCTTGGATAGAATCGAGATTGAGAATATCCTCTCTCGGTTAAAATCCGCCGCTCTGCATCCCGTCTCCCGTCCGCGAGCCTCGTCCCGAAGCCGCCTTCGTCTCCAGCCCGGCATCAGATCCTCCACCGCCAGGTCTTCCCGAAGCCGCCTCCACCTCTAGCCCCGACGTCGACTCCACCTCTAGGCCGTCCCGAAGTCGTCTCCGTCTCCAGCCCCGGCATCAGTTTCCCACCGCCAGTCTTCCCGAATCCGCCTCCGCCTCGAGCCCCCGACGTCGATTCCTCCACCTCCAGGCCTTCCGAAGCCACCTCCGTCTCCATTCCCCCCCGACATGAGCCTCTCCGACCACCGTTTTCCTGCCTCACTCCTTTAGTAACCCTTCCCACCACCGTCGACTACCGTCACGTCCACCACTACAGCCCGAGACCCTCATACTTCTCTCCTCCACCGCAACTCCATCTGGAAGCCTTGTCGCCCGTCTGCTGCACCTGTGCCGGGAGAACCAGAAACGGGGAAGCCCCTTTGGTGAGATCTGCTCTTTCCCCACTCAATCTACTTTATTTGCAAGTTATTATGCTCAATTTCAGCAAAATGATTTCAACCCAGTGTAGCATGCGCTCACCCTAGTCATGCATCGCCGTTCGTTTCAACCCTTGCATTAGATTTCCGTTAATTGAGTTGTGTCTTGCTCTTTATCCGCTGCGTCATTTATTTACACCTACACTTAGGGTTTTAGGAGCAAAGTTTTTGCATCAGATTCCGGGTAAGAACAAAGCAACAACAAGTTTAAAGAGAAAATGTGGCACGGGAGCTAATCGTTCGGCAAGATGGAATTGCGTGAAAAAAAAAGTTATATACAATAGGCCTCTCGCTAGGCGAGAGTCGTGTTAAAATATAATACGTGTTCATATGTTCATTACACAAATAAGAAGGGTACAAGTGAGAAGGGTAGGCTTTGAAGTTGGGGTAAGAAGAGGAGAGAACCCCTGGGGTTCAGTATTGTTCCCACCGCCAGCGACCCTGACCTCGTCTTCCTGTCCTTGGGGGCACTCACGGATAATGATGAGCTGTCACGACGGTGAGCTCCTGATGGACCAAACGCAGTTGATCCCGAGCCCGCGCGATGTGCCTTGGGTCGGGGACGGTCTGATCGGATAAGTAAAGCCGGCGGAAGGGTTTTCGCCTAGGTGTGCGAGAAGCCTCCCGCCCAGTGTGATGCAGAGGTAAATTTACCTGGATACCCTTGGAGGTCTGCATTTAGCTCCTCAGAACAGCGGAGTTTGCCTGCTGGCAGTCCACTTTGGGCTGCATATAGCCCCTTTGTACAGCGGAGCTACGCTGTTGGCATACCGGGTTTCTAAATTTTATAAATAGACCCACAGGGTACCTCAGAAGGCAAACTTTCTCATTTTCAGAAGTCTTGTAGCGCTTTCTGAGGTATCCTTAGCTCGGTACTTGGCTAAGAAGGAGAAACGCTCTGAGATCTTCCGGGTTAGTGGAGGGACCTCCGTGCTAAAGCCCAGGGTCAGTTCTTTATTTCTCAGCTATTGGTCAAGGGTTTGAGTTTGGGAGTAGGTGTCGGCTACACCCCAGGATCCGAACTCTCGTTGGGGTCAGTTTTTTGATTCCAACAGTTATGATGGGTCTAAATCCTTCGATTGGATTTTGAAAGTCAATCAGGTATCTTACCACCACATTCTCAAAGAGCTAATCTCCCCATCATCTCTTTGCACAAGGACGGCCCTTTGGTTCTAATGGATGCACCTCAATAAATAATTTTCTTCTAGAGATATTTTCACCATCTCCCTTGACACTTTTTCATTGTTCCCCATGCGTTTGTTTATTCAGACGTGATTTCTCAAATTAATGCAATCTTTAATGGTGGTCTGTCACGACATGTTTGATTCGCCATCCAATCAAACAATTGACCTCTCAAAGTGCTTTTTTGCTTAGCTATTTTATTTTGTGCCTACGTTTTGAATCAACCAACATTTTTATCTCGTGCTATAAGCCTGGATACAACTGCATGACAACAAAATTTTTACTTGTATTGTCTTCCTTTCCCCATCTTTCCATAACTACTTTGTCAATGCTCGCACAGACCATTGGTGACAACGCCGACCCCTATTATGTTATGCTACTGCTAGGGATCTAAGCAAGAGAAACAAAAAGACGGCTAGGGTTTAGTGCATGAAGAAGAAGATACCTGAAAAAGAGATTAATCATCCTCCAAGAGGGGGAAAAGGGGGTATTTATGGAGCCCCCTTTTCCCAGGGCCGGCCGACCCCAATTGAGGGCTGAACCGGTGTGGTTCAGCCCTCCCTCTTCTTACTGATTAATTGCGGGCTGAACCGGATGGTTCAGCCCGGTCTTGGTCCGGCGCTCCTTTATGTCTTCTGACGTACTTGAATCCTCGGAACCGCAGATCGTCCGGGGCCATAACATTCCCCTCCCCATCAAGAGGCAGCTTGTCCCCAAGCTGGAAGTCGGGAAATAACTCCCGGAACTCTAAGAAATCCACCCACGTGTTGTGAGCCTCGGAGAGATCCTGCCACTTGACCAGAAGCTCGGAACGGTACTCCGTGCCATGTTTCTTCCATCGGGACAGCAAGACAGCTTCGGGACTGGGGCGCAGCTCCCCCGTCGTAGTGGCCTCGGGTAGAGAAGGAAGCACTGTGGCGGCTGCTCCCAGCTTCTTCTTCAGCAGTGAGACATGGAAGGTGGGGTGGATGCGAGAACCTTCAGGAAGGGCAAGCGTGTATGCGACCGGCCCCACCCGGCGAGTGATGCGAAATGGCCCATAGAACCGTGGGGAGAGCTTCTGATTGGAGCGGCGAGCAACTGAAAGCTGTCTGTACGGCTGGAGACGGAGAAAGACCTCGTCGCCAACCTGGAAGGTCCGCTCCGTGCGGTGCTTATCGGCCTGCAACTTCATCCGGTCCTGAGCAACCCGGAGATTGTCCCGCAAGAGAGCCAAGGTCTGATCCCTGTCACGTAACGCACGATCCACGGCCGGCAGAGCGGTGCTGCCCGGCTCATACGACCGCAGGGTGGGTGGTGCGCGCCCGTAGACAACCTCGAACGGAGTAATCCGCCCGGCCGTGTGATACGAAGTGTTGTAGCAGTACTCCGCCCAGTGTAACCATCGAGTCCACGTCCGGGGCTCATCCATGACGAAGCAGCGAAGATACGTCTCGACGCCCCGGTTCAGCACCTCTGTCTGACCATCTGTCCGCGGGTGGTGCGCGGTGCTCATGCGCAACCTAGTGCCCTGCAATCGGAAAAGCTCTTGCCAGAATTTGCTGAGGAAGGTCGGATCGCGATCCGATATGATGGAGCTTGGGAGACCGTGGAGGCGCACTACCTCTCGGGCAAAGAGATCCGCAACGGCTTCCGCGGTGTAAGGGTGGCTGAGAGCGAGAAAATGGCCGTATTTGGACAACTTGTCCACTATAACCAAGATCGTGGACTTGCCCTGAGACCGGGGCAGGCCTTCAATAAAATCCATCGAGACCGTCTCCCATATCTGCTGAGGAATGTCCAAGGGCGTGAGCAACCCTGCCGGTGATGACGTCTCGTACTTCTGCCGCTGGCACATGTCGCACTGCTGCACAAAACGCTGCGCGTCCCTGCGCAACCCCCTCCAAAAGACATTGGCCCGCAACCGCTGTAACGTGCGAAGCACCCCGGCATGACCGCCGGTCGGGGATGAGTGGAACTCCTGTAACATGACATCCTTCCACGCGGGCGAAGCGGGAATGACCACCCTCCCGTGATAGTACAAATGTCCTCCAATCAGCTGGTACCCTGGAGTGGTGGGTTGGCCCTGAGACAAGGCCTCTACAATAGGCTGGAGCTCGGGATTCGCGGCTATCTCGCGCTGAATGTCATCCAAGGACTCAATCAAAGGTACCGACAGGCGAAAGAGGGTACCTTCCGGTAGGCGGGATAAGGCATCGGCCGCCAAATTCTCCTTGCCCTGCTTGTACACGATCTCATAGTCATACCCGAGCAGCTTGGTCAACCACTTCTGCTGGAGAGGAGATGCTAACCGCTGATCCAAGAAATGTTTCAGGCTCTGGTGATCGGTGCGAACTTTAAAATGATGGCCTAGCAGGTATGGACGCCACAACGTCACTGCGTGAAGAATTGCTAGCATCTCCTTCTCGTACGTTGAGAGGCCCAAGGTGCGGGGTGCCAAAGCCTTGCTGAAGTAGGCCAACGGCCGCCCCTCCTGCATCAACACCGCCCCAATTCCTACTCCTGAAGCGTCCGTCTCCACTACAAACTCCTTGGTGAAATCCGGTAGTGCGAGCACCGGGGTGGTCGTCATAGCCTCCTTGAGAGCGGAAAAGGCCCGTTCCGCCTCGTCATGCCACGTAAAGGACTCCTTGTGGAGGAGCTGTGTGAGTGGGCGTGCCAGCTTCCCATAATCCTTCACGAACCTCCTATAATACCCCGTGAGACCCAGAAAGCCCCGAAGTGCGCGTACGGTCGCCGACCGCGGCCACTCCACCATGCTCTCAATCTTCTTTGGGTCTGCCCTGACCCCTTGTGCCGAAACCAGGTGCCCCAAATATTCCACCTCTGACTGCCCAAACGAGCATTTCGACAGCTTGGCGTAGAACTGATGCTGCCGCATAATTGTAAGAACCTGTGCCACGTGCTCAGCATGCTCCTCCCATGACCGACTGTATATCAAGATATCGTCGAAGAATATGAGTACCGATCGCCGTAGGAGTGGCCGGAAGGTCTCATTCATCACTGCCTGGAAGGTCGATGGGGCATTGGAAAGCCCAAAGGGCATCACCAAGAACTCGTAATGCCCGTCGTGTGTGCGAAACGCGGTCTTGTGGATGTCTTCCGTCTTCATCCGAATCTGGTGGTAGCCGGAACGGAGGTCCAGCTTGGTAAACAAACTCGCCCCATGCAGCTCGTCCAAGAGCTCTTCTATCATCGGTATCGGAAACTTGTCCTTGATCGTGGATTCATTCAGGTTGCGGTAGTCCACGCAGAAACGCCAAGACCCGTCTTTCTTTTTCACCAGGATGATGGGTGAGGAAAAGGCGCTGGTGCTCGGCCGTATGATGCCGGTCGCCAGCATCTCTTTCACACTCTTCTCGATCTCGGCCTTCTGAATGTAAGGGTATCGATAGGGTCTGACGTTCGGGGGCGCAGCCCCCTCCTTCATCTGTATGCCGTGATCCCTGAACCTGGGCGGAGGGAGGCCCCGGGGCTCCTGGAACACATCTCTGAACTGGGACAAAAGTGCCTGTATCTCCTCTGGAATGTCTGGCGGGTCGTGGGCCACCGCCTCTACCCCCACTACCATGGCTAGCGGGGATCCCTGCTCCTCTAACCGCTGCAAGCTCCGCACAGAAATCTCCTTCAGTGGTGAAGACCGAATGCCCTGTAGGCAAAAATCCTTCCCCTGCTGGGTGAATTCCATCGTCAGACGGACCCAGTCGGTAGTCACCCTCTGTAACTGCCGTAACCATTGGACCCCCAACACCATGTCTGAACCCCGAATCGGAAGTAAGTACATATCCGTGTGGCACAAGTAGCTCTGCACGCGGATCTCCACCCCCTTCATCACCCCCTCGCATCTCAGCTTGCTCCCATCTGCCACCATAACCTGGAAGGCCGCCCCCCTGTCGATCGTCTGCCCCACCTTTGAAGCAACTGCCGGGTTGATGAAATTGTGGGTGCTCCCACTATCCACCAGGATGGTCACACGCTCCCTGCCCACCATGCCTGTGAAACGAAGCGTCACCGGGGCGGTGCACCCCTCCATGGCCTGCAAGGAAACCCCGAACTCTGCCAAATCCAGATCCTCCACGTCGGCTTCCCCCGGATGATCCTCCTCGTCATCCTCCTCCCGCAGCATAAACACCTGGACCTTCTGGCAGGCGTGTCCCTTGGTGTACTTCTCATCGCAATTAAAGCACAGCCATTTCTCCCTCCTGGCCTGCATCTCTGGCCATGTCAACCTGGTCACTGTCGGCCGTATGGCCGGTGGCTGCTCGCGTCGTACCGCCGCGGAAGCCGCGGGTGGCTTGGTCGTCATCCGGCTCCGCTGCCTGTTGTAGCGCTCCTCCTGTATCCGGGCGATGCTAATGGCATGACTCAGACTGCGTGGTAAGTATGCGTGGACCTCGTCCCGTAAGTGGTCCTTCAACCCTGAGATGAAGCAACTCAACAAGGTCTGCTCCCCCCATGCGACACGGTTTGCTAACCTCTCGAACTCCGTCCGATACTCCGTGACGGTCCCCCTCTGCCGCAGTTTTTGAAGGGTGGCTTCCACATCCTCGTACTCCAGAGGCCCAAAACGAGCCGAGAAGGCCTCGATGAACTCCGGCCACGGGGCAAAAGTGCGTCCCCGCAAAAACCATTGCGTCCACTGATACGCGTCCTCCTCCAGATGGAAGGCTGCCAGTTGTACCCACTGAGCCTCGGGAATCTCCTGGTATTTGAAAAACAGCTCTGCCTTTTGTATCCATTCCATGGCGTCCCCTCCCCGGAACTTAGGAAAATTCATCCGTGTCAGCTTGGGTTGCATGTATGGTCTCTGATAAGCCCCTCCCAAACCGCCACCGTCTGGCCCCACCCCTCCGGGTTGCCCAAAATCTCCTTGGATTCCTCCCTGATTCCACCCCGGATTCCTTCCCGGTCCCATAGTGGCCGGACCGTATCCCCCGTTAGGAACAGTTGCTGGTGGGGGCGGGAAATTCCCCGTTGTGCCCCCGAGAGGAACCGCATTTGCTCCGGTGGGGCGAAACACCCCAAATCCTTGATGTTGTGGCCTCCATGCTTGCCCGGGATGCTGTCCGGGACCTCCTCCTTGCCGCAGCAGTCCACCGTGAGCCGGCAGGGGCTGTTCGAACCCCCACGTAGCAGCCGCACCCCCGCCCGGCCCCCAAGGCCCTCCCGCAGCCTCCGTCGCCCGACTGGGCCCAGTCCGGGACTGTTCCGGCATCCAGGAGGAAGCCGCACCTCCGCCGAGCCCCCCGCTGCTCCATCCGCCCGGATCGGGATATCCGCCCGTCAATCCGCTGGAGCGGGAAGGGAGCGGAGGCCCGCGCGCGATATCGGGCGCGATTCCCGCGCCGAATCCAGGTCCCGACGCGCTCGTCGTCCCGACTCCTTGACTCCCGCACCCCGTGCTTCCTCCGTTAGGGAGATTGGTCGCCTCTGTGTCCGATCCGGCGCCGTTTACGGCTTTTCCCTTCAGATTTTGCAAGAGGAGGGATTTCAACTCCTCCATCTTCTCATCGAGGCGTTCCTCCAAGTGTTGTTGCGAATCCTTCATGTTTGCTTCGATTGCCGCCACGGAATCCGTCAACGCAGCGTAGTTCTCCTCGATGGCGGCCAAACGCGCCGTCTCAGCCTCCGTACGCGTCACCATGGTCGCAGGAAGGATGCTCTGATACCAAATGTTATGCTACTGCTAGGGATCTAAGCAAGAGAAACAAAAAGACGGCTAGGGTTTAGTGCATGAAGAAGAAGATACCTGAAAAAGAGATTAATCATCCTCCAAGAGGGGGGAAAGGGGGTATTTATGGAGCCCCCTTTTCCCAGGGCCGGCCGGCCCCAATTGAGGGCTGAACCGGTGTGGTTCAGCCCTCCCTCTTCTTACTGATTAATTGCGGGCTGAACCGGATGGTTCAGCCCGGTCTTGGTCCGGCGCTCCTTTATGTCTTCTGACGTACTTGAATCCTCGGAACCGCAGATCGTCCGGGGCCATAACATATTAAGAATTGAAAAACCTTATCTACCCAACATACCTTGGCTAACCTAACCCCCACCCCTTACACCATAGTGATTCCTTGCAGTACCTTCACATAATTGCGACCTTGTTGCAAATAGGTCCTTTGCTTCCACTGTGATGAGTAATTTAACTGCAACGACCCATGTAAAATTCTTTAATTCATGTTAATCACTTCCGATCTTAAGGGTGTTTACACGTCTTTTGATTCTAATACCAACTTCCCTTTGGAACCTGCTTTTGAAACCTACCTCCACCCCCTTCCCAAGCAAAAATTTTCACTCACACTTTCACCAGCCACTCCTTCACGATGCTCTGTCCGCATAAATGATATCATCAACCATGCCAAATTGTTTGTCCTCATAGATGGAGGCATCACCTACAAAACTCATCCAAGCCTACATCACCAAACACTCTTGCCTCCCAATCAATGTGATACATTCTCTGATATGGTGAGAAGTGTTGCACAACTTATCTTTGATGACATCTTCACCAATGTCCTCATACCCCTCTTCGACCACAAATTCTATTTGGACTACTATGCCTTTTCCTTCAATGGCCTCGACTTAGTCGTTGTGTACTGGCTACCAAGAGCGCAACATTATTCTTCAAGGTGCCACCACAGTGTCCACTTCATACAACTCACTGTACTCGCCCACAACTTGATAAAATGTATAGTTACCTTCTTCATCTTTTTTGATGTCCCAACATCTTTTGTACCTTTTGGACAACTTTGCATCATGAAGCAGCATTGACTCTTCAAGTGTTTCACTCACTATTGACCCATCCCATGGCCTCCCATATACTCACTCCTGTGACCACCACATTCACCTACATGCAATCCAACTTCAGTAATTCTCACCCCCATGGCTCCACACTTCACAAATAGGAGTTAAACATAAGCTGCCACCATGCTCGGGATACATTATCCATCCCATCACCATATACATCTCATTATCTTATTGATTCACAAGAAGAATGGATCCCAATTCACATCAATCGTGGCACTCTTAATGCCATCACTATTGTTAGAAAAGCCCATTTAAACTAGGCCCATTTTATAGCATTTAATGTTTTTCTTTCCTCTCTTTAGTCCCACATTGTGTATAGGACTCTCCTCTCTCTTTCGCTCATCTATATATTTGTACTCATTCTTTGTATTTGTACCAAGTGAACATATATACAAGGTTGGCTTTTTCCATCTCTACATGGTATCAGAGCCACCGGTCTTCCTTGAGCGGCTTCTCCTTCTTACCCGCGCGGTTTGATCTTTGTCCGCTACCCGCCCGGCTTCCTGCGGCCTGCTGTCCTGGTCGCTTCTCTCTTTTTCTCCCGCTTCTTCTTCCTCTCCGTGGTTCCACCCCTCCCCTCCGACATTTATAGCCGTCCCCTTCTCTTTCTCTCTCGTCGGGTCCACCTCTCTTCTCTCTCCTCCAGACCGCTGTCTCGTGCAGTCTGTTCTCTCTCCCGCAGCGGCCTGCCCCTCCTGCGGCCTGCCCCTCCTGCGGCCTGCCTCCAGCTCGAAGCGGCCTGCCTCTCTTGCGGCCTGCTCCAGCTCGCGGCGGCCTGCCTCTCCTGCGGCCTGCTCCAGCTCGCAGCGACCTGTCTCTCTTGCGGCCTGCTCTAGCTCGCAGCGGCCTGTCTCTCTTGCGGCCTGCTCCAGCTCGCAGCGGCCTGCCTCTCTTGCGACCTCTCCCTTCTGCGGCCTGCTTCTTCTGCGGCCTGCCTCTCCAGCGGGTTGGTCCTTAGTCGCTGCGGTCTCTTCTCTCTTTCCGCTCGAGTCTTCCCTACTCGCGGTCTCTTCTTTCTACCCGCCGCCGGCCTCCTGTCTCTTGGACCGCTGCTGTGCTCAGCCAGACCGTGCGGACTCTTGCCTTCCCGCATTTTGGTCGCGGTCTCCTCCTCTCTCTTTTCTTCGCGGCTTGTCTCTGTCCGCGGCGGCCTGTTCTCTCTCCCAGCGACTGCTCTCCTCTTGACCGGCCGGTCTCTGGTCTGGTCGTGCGGTCTTCTTTGGTGCCCGGTCTGTTCTCCTCGCCGCTTATCGCCTCCATGGCTTCCTTTGCGGACTCTGTTGGCACAACAGTTACTCCTCCTGACCGCCCGACCTCTCTCCAGGAAGTCCGCGACGAGCTTCGGATTACTACAATTTCTCTAACTGGCAAGAAAAACTTCGTGGAATGGGCACACTCGGTTCGCCTTGTCCTGCAGTCAAAGGGGTTCCTTCATCACTTGACTCAGGCCGTTATCGGTACCCCTACTGAGGAATGGTTACGCAATGATGATCGCGTGCAGACTTGGCTTCTTAACTCTCTTGATGGCGAATCTTATCACCTGGCCATGTACCATGAGACGGCCAAAGGCACGTGGGACGAGCTCCACACTCTCTACTCTGGCAAGGATAGTCTCCACCATCTGTATGACATCATCACTGCTCTCCAGGCCCGTGATAGCAGTGGCGCGCCCGACCTGACATCCTTTGTTGCTCAGGCTCGATCTCTGGTTGAGGCTTGGATCCACTATCAGCCTCCTACTTTAGATCTTGCTGCTCAACGTGCCCAAAAGGAAGCTGTGGGTATCGCTATGATGATGGCTCGGGTCCCGCCTCATCTTCACAGTGTCCGGGCTCACATCCTCTCCTCTACCGTTACACCATCTTTCTCCGATGTGTGCTCGATGATTCTCAAAGTCTCCCCGCCTCCGGATGTGCCCGGACTTCCTTCTCCGGCCCTTGTTCAACAGGCACCCGCTCCCTTATTACCTCTTCCATCTTCTGCCTGTGGAGGCCGCTCTGATTCTCGCGGCCGGGGTCGGGGTGGTTGGTCTCGGCCCAAGTGCTCGTTCTGCGGTAAAGATGGGCATCTTGAAGCCACGTGTTATCGCAAACATGGGCGACCTCCTCGTCCGCAGGCCTCTATTGCTACTACCGACTCCACTTCCCCTCGTACTGATCTCGACGAGGTTCGTCTTCAGCTCCAACATCTTCATGGCCTGCTTAGCCGCCCGCCTGCCTCGGTTGCCTCTGCTGCCTCCATCTCCAATGAAGGTATCGCCTGCCTATCCTCTGGCCCGCGATGGATCCTTGATTCTGGTGCCACTCATCATATCACCTCTGTTAGGCCGCCTCAGTACTTGTCTTCACCTCACCCGAAGTACATTACTGTCGCTAATGGGGCATCGGTTCCCGTCTCTAGATGTGCCGATATTTCCCTCACTTCTTCTCTCCTTCTGCGCTCGGCTCTCCATGTTCCGGGCTCTCCTTTCAATTTACTGTCTGTTGGTCGCCTTACTACTGATTCTAATTACTCCGTGACATTTACTTATTCTTCTTTTCTCATACAGGATTAGCAGACGCGGACTATCATTGGTAGAGGACGACTGCAGAATGAGCTCTATCTTCTTGACGAATCTCCCACTATCCTCGCCTCTATCTCCTCTTCGGATTGGCATCGCCGTCTGGGTCATGCTCCTCTTCCAGTCCTCCAAAAGGCTCTTCTAGATGTTTCTCTTCCTGCTTTTCGCTGACACATGTATTTTGGGCAAACAGCCCCGTTCATCGTTCCCTTCTCATTGTACTCGGAGCTCAGCTCCTTTTATTTTGGTACACTCCGATATATGGGGTCCGTACAAATTTACTAGTATTTCTGGCTATCAGTATTTTCTTACTTTTATTGATGATTACTCTCGAATGACGTGGTTATATCTCCTCCGAGATCGCTCTGAACTTCCCCGCGTCTTTCGGGCTTTCATACTTGAGACTCGCACTCAGTTCTCTGCGCGCATTCGTACTATTCGTACTGACAATGCGCGGGAGTACACCAGTCATACCTTCGTCACTCTCTGCTCTGAGTTCGGCATTCTTCACCAAACCTCGTGTCCGTACACTCCACAACAGAATGGTGTCGCCGAGCGCAAGAATCGTCACCTTCTTGATGTCGCTCGCTCACTTATGCTTCAAATGCGGGTTCCCAAACCATACTGGAACTACGCGCTCTCCACGACTTGCTTTCTCATCAACCGCCTCCCTTCTTCCGTCCTCCAGTATGCTACTCCCTTCAGCCTCCTCTTTCCCACTACTCCGCCTTTTCCCGTTCCTCCACATGTGTTTGGGTGTACCTGCTACGTTCACCACCTTGGTCCCTCCACAGACAAGTTGGATCCTCGCGCCGCCAAGCATATCTTTGTGGGCTACTCGCGCACTCAAAAGGGTTATGTATGTTATTCGCCTGCTACCCGCAAGGTTACTGTCTCGGCTGATGTGAATTTCCGTGAAGATATTCCATTCTTCCCTGATCTGGATGTCGTTCCGAGTCCAGATCTCGTCGTTCGTCCTGTCATTCCTGCTCCTCACTCCTCATCCTCTCCTCCTTCCCAACCTCCTGTCCGTCAACCACCACCGGCTATCCGGGTCTATTCTCGTTGCTCTCCTCATCCCGTTGCTCCTCTGCAGTCGGCTTCGACCTCTGGTGCTCCGCTACCTGCTGCTCCTGCTCTCGCCTCTACCAATCATCCGATGGTGAAATACGTCTCTCTTCATCGCCTCTCTCCCTCTCTTCTTCACTTTGTCACCTCATTATCCTCTGTTTTGGTCCCTAACTCTTTGCAGGAGGCGCTTCACCATCCTGGCTGGCGGGCTGCCATGGACGAAGAAATGACGGCCCTCTGGGCCAACCAGACCTGGGTCTTGGTTCTCTTACCTCCTGGTCAGCACCCTGTTGGGTGTAAATGGGTGTT
The DNA here is from genome assembly GCA_039583875.1 of Platanthera guangdongensis. Lineage (NCBI taxonomy): Eukaryota > Viridiplantae > Streptophyta > Magnoliopsida > Asparagales > Orchidaceae > Platanthera > Platanthera guangdongensis. The sequence continues at coordinate 170,095,263 of CM077160.1, read as the reverse complement.
CGTCATTAAGCATGCTCCGGATGGCACTATTGCCCGCCTGAAGGCCCGTCTTGTGGCCCGTGGCTTCACCCAACAGGAGAGCCTCGACTATGAGGAAACCTTCTCTCCGGTGACCAAGCTCAACACTGTCCGTGTTCTTCTCTCCGTCGCGGTGCACCGCCACTGCCCCCTTCATCAGCTAGATATCAAGAACGCCTTTTTGAATGGCGACCTTCAGGAAACCGTCTACATGCGCCAACCGCCCGGGTTTGAGACCACGGAGGAGTCTCGGGTATGTCTTCTCAAAAAATCCATTTATGGTCTCAAACAGTCCCCTCGGGCGTGGTTTGACAAGTTCAGCAAGGTGGTTCGGGACATGGGGTTCACTCGGAGTTCTGCAGATTTCTCCCTTTTTACCCGACACCGGGCCACTGACACCGTCCTTCTGTTGGTTTATGTTGATGACATCCTTCTCACTGGGGATGACTCAAAGGGGATTTAAGAGATCAAACAACATCTGAGCACTGTATTTCAGACTAAAGACCTAGGGCAACTTCGCTACTTCCTTGGTCTCGAGATCGCACGACGGCCGGACGGGTTGGTGCTCTCCCATCAAAAGTACTGTCTCGATCTTCTCAAAGATGCTGGTCAGTCTGGTTGCAAGCCAGCTTGTACCCCGATGGAGGCAAATCACAAACTGTACGCTCATGCTTCGGATGACGATTTGCTGCTTCCGAATCCGGAATACTATCGACGCCTTGTGGGAAAGTTGATCTATCTAACGGTCACGAGGCCGGATATATCGTTTGCAGTCGGGGTTGTCAGTCGGTTCATGCATGCCCCCCGGGCTTCTCATCTCCAGGCGGTTGAACGGATTCTCCGATACCTTAAGGGAGCTCCGGGTCAAGGGCTGGTTTACAAAACCTCCGACTCTGCTCCCGCATTGGTTGCCTATTCTGATGCCGATTATGCGGGTTCCCTGGACGATCGGAGGTCAACAAGTGGGTTCTGTACTTATTTTGGTGGTCATCTTATTACATGGAAAAGTAAGAAACAAGCTGTGGTAGCCCGTTCCTCTGCAGAAGCTGAATACCGATCGATGGCCTCGGTTGTCTCAGAACTCACATGGCTTGAAAGTCTCCTTACTGACCTGGGAGTAAAACTCCCCTCCTCTGCTATTCTATTTTGTGATAGTCAAGCCGCCATACACGTAGCAAAGAATCTGGTATTTCATGAGCGCACAAAACATATCGAAGTTGACTGTCACTTTGTTCGTGAGAAGGTACAATTGAAGAAACTTGAATTGAAGCATGTTCCAGGAACTGATCAAGTTGCCGACATCCTCACAAAGGCCTTATCAAGTACCCTGTTCTACCAGTGTTTGTCCAAGCTGGGTGCATATGACCTATACGCTCCAGCTTGCGGGGGAGTGTTAGAAAAGTCCATTTAAACTAGGCCCATTTTATAGCATTTATTGTTTTTCTCTCCTCTCTTTAGTCTCACATTGTGTATAAGACTCTCCTCTCTCTTTCTCCCATCTATATATTTGTACTCATTCTTTGTATTTGTACCAAGTGAACATATATACAAGGTTGGCTTTTTCCATCTCTATTACTATCAAAGATTTTATAGTGGCCAAGGATAAATTGTTATTCGTCAAAATCCTCTACTCACCCTCTTCCAAACTTGACCTACACTATGGCTGTCCAAATCTGTATCCACCCAAATATTTCAAAAGCAGCGCCCTCCACACCCATCATGGCCACTATAAAATCTTCATCATGTCCTCTAGGCTTCAGTCTGACCAACACATTTTCCACATATCAGGGGACAATGAAAACGACATGTCTACTATTTCTCTAACAATTTTTCCTTGGCTTCTTTGACGACATGCTCATCTACAATCCAACAGGAGTTGGCCACATGAAACACTTTTCCCATGTCCATTTATTACTCTATATACACATTGTACAACCCCGTATTCGCGATGAGTGGGCCCAAAACAAGGTAAGCAAGTTTTTAAGCATTTTGGGAGTTTTGCACTCCTAGGGGACAATTTTTGGTGAACATGAAAAACATACTAGTAGGGGGAGAAAATATTTCTCCCCCCCAAGGCGCTCTTGGCAGGCCGCCTCAGACCGCCAGGCCGCAAGCCGCCCAGCCCGCCGGGCCGCAAGCCGCCTCAGACCGCCAGGTCGCAAGCCGCCTCAGCCAGGTCGCAGGCCGCCCAGCTCGCCCCCGCCTCTTCTCTCTTGGCGGCCTAGCGGGGCGAGACCGGCCGGGGGCCAGGGTCTCGCCCCCGCCTCTTCTTTCTCGGCGGCCTAGCGGGGCGAGACCGGCCGGGGGCCAGGGTCTCGCCCCCGCCTCTTCTCTCTCGGCGGCCTAGCGGGGCGAGACCGGCCGGGGGCCAGGGTCTCGCCCCCGCCTCTTCTCTCTTGGCGGCCTAGCGGGGCGAGACCGGCCGGGGGCCAGGGTCTCGCCCCCGCCTCTTCTTTCTCGGCGGCCTAGCGGGGCGAGACCGGCCGGGGGCCAGGGTCTCGCCCCCGCCTCTTCTCTCTTGGCGGCCTAGCGGGGCGAGACCGGCCGGGGGCCACGGTCTCGCCCCCGCCTCTTCTTTCTCGGCGGCCTAGCGGGGCGAGACCGGCCGGGGGCCAGGGTCTCGCCCCCGCCTCTTCTCTCTTGGCGGCCTAGCGGGGCGAGACCGGCCGGGGGCCAGGGTCTCGCCCCCGCCTCTTCTTTCTCGGCGGCCTAGCGGGGCGAGACCGGCCGGGGGCCAGGGTCTCGCCCCCGCCTCTTCTCTCTTGGCGGCCTAGCGGGGCGAGACCGGCCGGGGGCCAGGGTCTCGCCCCCGCCTCTTCTTTCTCGGAGGCCTAGCGGGGCGAGACCGGCCGGGGGCCAGGGTCTCGCCCTCGCCTCTTCTCTCTTGGCGGCCTAGCGGGGCGAGACCGGCCGGGGGCCAGGGTCTCGCCCCCGCCTCTTCTCTCTTGGCGGCCTAGCGGGGCGAGACCGGCCGGGGGCCAGGGTCTCGCCCCCGCCTCTTCTTTCTCGGCGGCCTAGCGGGGCGAGACCGGTCGGAGGCCGCGGTCTCGACCTTGCCCCCCTGCAGTTTTACCTTCTTGCCCTCGGGGGAAAATTCTCCCTTTACCCCCCGGCGTGGCTGTTTTCTATTGGCCCAAGGCTTTTTGGGCGTGAGGGTATCTCGGTCATTTTGGTCCAAGGGGTTTTGGAAAACTATAAATAGACCCCCTTGGGTGCCTTGGAGAGGGACTTCATCTTCTTCTTCTTGCTTGCTCCTCCCTTGACTTCTTCTTGGTAGAGTTGAGAGAGCTCCTCCAAGGCACCCTAGCTCGAGCATTGGCTAGGGAGGGGAAGAGCTCAGGTAGCCTTCCGGGTGTGAGGTGGGACCTCCGCGCTAGAGCCGAGGGTCTGTTCCTAGCTTCTTGATCTCTTGGTCCGTGACGTTCTCTCGAGTGTAGTAGGTGTGAGGTCACCCCTTTCAAGGGACCCCGAACTCCACAGAGACCAGGTTTCTGGTTTCAACACACATCTCCATTAAATCATCTAAGTACTTCTTCCCCTAAAAATGACTCGAATATCATGATCACATCATTTTACACCCCCCACACAAAAGTGTACTGGTTGATTCCTCCAAAATCTCCTCTGTGATTGGCTCGTGCACACATTACACGTTGTTTCATGGACTCCCTGACTAGCTTTGTATAAATCCAAACAGTTCCCCGAGCTAGCCTATCTGCGCTGAAAACAACTCATTAGACACCAGTCCTTAGACTCAAGTTTAAACTCCCCTTTCACAGTTATTTTTGACGTCTTTGAAATCAGTGGCAACCTATGTTGTTAAAGGCACGCCTCAGGCTCACGAGGCTCAGAGGTTTGCGCCTTTGGACATTAAAGGTGCACCTGGATGTACTTTTTATTGTAAACTTTTTTTTTTCAAAAAAAATAATAATGCAAGAACTGAATAATTTTTATATGATTTAGTGCTTTTGAAACATAATCGATTGTTGAGATTTAAATATGATGCAAGTGACTATTGATTTTATTTTTTAAGAGATATAAATGATAGTAATGAATGATTAATGAGTATAATATATGAAGAATCTGTTCAAGAAGATGAATTGATGCTAATTATTTAAAATGAATGTTATTGCGCCTTGCCTTCTTCGGACGCGCGCCCACGCCTTGAGCTTTACGCCTAAGCTCTAAGACCCTTTTGCGCCTTTAATAACTATGGTGTCAACAGTTCTCTCCCTGCCAATGTTGTCAAGATCGAGATCTGACCTAAGATCGGTCGGCAGTGACAAGATCGTAAAACGTGGGATCGACACGAAACAGTAAAATCTTACTTACTAACAAAATAAAAAAAATCTAATTTAAAGATCAATAATCATAAAGCAATATATATATATATAAAGACACAAAAGAAGAAGAAGAAGAAGCAGACGAAGAAGATACAAAAGAAGAAGAAGACACAAAAGAAGACACGGAAGAAGAAGACACAGAATAAGAAGAAGCACCTGCTGCGACGACGGAAGCACCACGACGGGAGCAAAGAACCTGTTGCGACGACGGGAGCACCGCGACGGGAGTACACGACGGGAGCACCTGCTGCGACGACGGTGGGAGCGCTTGCTGCGACAACGGCGGGAGCGCCTACTGTGGGAGCACAGGCTGCGACGGGATCGGGGATCTAGAATGCGGGATTGGGAAGAAATAATGTGCGGGATCGAGTCATTTTCATGTCCGATTAAAACGCGGATCAAATATGATCGGAAACGGCGATCCTGGCGTTTCTGCAGGGAGCCCGATCCAGCATAGCTCGTGACTCGTTTTCCCCGTAAAGCTCGTAAGATCGTCCGATCTTACGAGCAAAATCGAGATCTTGACAACCTTGCTACCCGCATGACCCCTTTCACGTTTATTTTTGATGTCTTTGAAATTGGTGTCAACAGTTCTCTCCCTGCATGACCTTGAACTACCCACCCACATTCTATCTATGCTCACCACATATGCATCTTCAGAAAAGTAGTCTGCATATAGCGTCATTACCTACTCTACCAATAATTTATCATTTGTAACGCCGAGTAAACATTTATCAACTACTACAATAACCTACCTAAACTCCCAAACAATTGTGTTACTCTATGAACTTCTCAGATGCACTTGAAACATCATATACAAAACCGACAAAGAAAACTAGGTTGCAAACTCTCTCTCTCTTGCCCACCTACTGTTGAATTTTACCATCTCTCCAACCTATCGCCTTGAGCTTTGCGCCTAAGCTTTAAGACCCTTTCGCGCCTTAATGCGTTTTGCGCCTTTAATAACTATGGTGTCAATAGTTCTCTCCCTGCATGACCCCCTTTCACAGTTATTTTTGATGTCTTTGAAATCGGTGTCAACAGTTTCTCCCTGCATGACCCTGAACTACCCACCCACATTCTATCTATGCTCACCACATATGCATCTTCAGAAAAGTAGCCTGCATATAGCGTCATTACCTACTCTACCAATAATTTATCATTTGTAACGCCAAGTAAACATTTATCAACTACTACAATAACCTACCTAAACTCCCAAACAATTGTGTTCCTCTATGAACTTCTCAGATGTACTTGCAACATCATATACAAACCCGAGAAAGAAGACTAGGTTGCAAACTCTCTCTCTCTTGCCCACCTACTGTTGAATTTTACCATCTCTGCAACCTATCCTAACCCCACTTATAATTACCCGATCAACTATACACCATATGTTGCACCGATCATACTCTCCGACAACTCGTTAACATCCTTACTCTTTGAGCTGACTACCGTCATTATCAAGTCGTCTACAACCTTATTGACAATTACAACTAGCTCTTTCTCTCGTTCAACTATCCTTTTGTATCGATGTCTTCAACGAATTACACTCCACCCCTCGACTGCCACTTTGCCTTCCTGTCTTCCTCCACGCATTGGCTTTCATCTGGCAAGCTTGGGGGGGGGGGGGATAAGACTTCGCGATGACATTAGTCCATTGGTTGGCACTTCTCTATCCCTGCATTTTATTACAGTCATTATTATCTACACAACCCACCCTGCAACATCATCATCAATCCTATTGTATTTAGTCCCTCACTATTCAAATTACAAAGCATCTCATCAATATGAAGTCGTATCCTATTGAGCAATATTTATTGTTCAACAAATCTTGTTGGCATGGCAATCCTATTGAGCAATATTTCTTGTTCAACAAATCTTGTTGTCTTCTATATTAGGACGAATATTTATATAATACTACTTGTCATATATCGGTTGGCATGGCATTGTACAAATCTTTTTATGGTCTCGACCTGCCCTCCATTCTCAACTATTTCTATGGAACCACTACATAATGTAAGTTCGACCATTAACTAACTGACTAAGACCTCGACCAACAATTTACTGACCGAGATGCGCTCTTAGCTTGCCTCTGAACAGGGCTTATCAACTCTAAACAACACACGAAGACTCGCGTCGATCTTTACTGCATAGATTGAGAATTCATCGCTTATGATTTAGTCTTCGTCTGCCTCCATCACTGATTCCGTCCTTTGTAATTTCATATAGTATATGTTGAAAGAGCCCAAAGCTTGTATGTATTATTTCAGTATGTAAATACAAGGAGAGAATACAAATATATAGGAGAGAAGAGAGAAGAATAAATCCTATACATGATGTGAGACTAAAGAAGGAGGAGGAAAAATGGGCCATCAAATGGGCCTTTTACATGGGCTTTTCTAATACTCCCCCGCAAGCTGGAGCGTACAAGTCGTATGCGCCAAGCTTGGATAGGCACTGATAGAAGAGGGTACTAGGTAGAGCTTTGGTGAGGATGTCAGCAACCTGTTCAGTACCCGGAACGTGCTTGAGCTCGATCTTCTTCATGTGGACTTTCTCTCGGATGAAATGACAATCTACCTCAATATGCTTCGTTCTTTCATGGAAGACCGGGTTTTTGGCAATATGTATGGCAGCTTGACTGTCACAAAGGAGGAGAGCTGGTGAAGGTAGTTTAACTCCAAGGTCGGTAAGGAGACTCTCAATCCATGTGAGTTCAGAGACCACAGCAGCCATTGCCCGATATTCTGCTTCTGCTGAGGATCGAGCAACCACTGCTTGTTTCTTGCTTCGCCAAGTAATCAGATGTCCTCCAAAATAGGTACAAAACCCGCTAGTAGATCGTCGATCGTCGAGGGAGCCAGCGTAGTCGGCATCAGAGTATGCCACTAGTGTAGGAATGAAGGATGAGGTTTTGTATACAAGTCCTTGGCCAGGAGCTGTGTTAAGATATCTGAGAATGCGTTCCACAGCCTGGAGATGAGAGCTTCGAGGAGAGTGCATATAGCGACTCACAAGTCCCACAACGAAAGATATAACAGGTCTTGTAACTGTTAGGTAGATAAGCTTCCCAACTAGACGACGGTAATATTCTGGATTTGGTAGAAGCGAATCAGAATCTGAGCCCTGAGCACATATTTTGTGATTTGCATCCATGGGAGTGTTAATAGGTTTGCAACCAGAGTAGCCTGCATCATGAAGAAGATCCAGACAATATTTGCGCTGAGAGAGAACCAACCCATCTGACCGTCTGGCCACTTCCAGACCGAGGAAGTACCGAAGAGGACCCAGATCTTTAGTTTGGAAGACGGAGCTCAGATGTAGCTTAACGGCCTGTATGCCGTCCAAGTCACTGCCAGTAATAATGATGTCGTCGACATATACCAACAGGAGAACCGTACCAGTGGCCTGGTGACGAGTAAACAATGAGAAGTCAGCCGAGCTGCGAGTGAAGCCAATGTCCCGGAGAGCTTTGCTGAACTTGTCGAACCATGCCCGAGGGGATTGTTTGAGACCATATAGAGATTTGAGAAGATGACAAACCCGTGACTCCCCCGTGGTCTCAAACCCAGGAGGTTGTTGCATGTAAACCGTTTCCTGAAGGTCGCCGTTCAGGAAAGCGTTCTTGACGTCGAGTTGAAACAAGGGCCATTGGCGATGGACAGCCACAGAGAGGAGAATGCGGACCATGTTGAGCTTAGCGACCGGAGAGAAGGTCTCGTCATAGTCCAGCTCCGGTTGCTGGGTGAAGCCACGAGCAACCAACCGAGCTTTGAGGCGATCAATGGTCCCATCAGGAGCATGTTTAATGACGAAAACCCATTTGCACCCAACGGGTTTCTGGCCGGGAGGAAGGGGCACCAGGGTCCAAGTCTGGTTGGCCCAAAGAGCAGCCATCTCTTCTTCCATGGCCGCACGCCACCCAGGATGTTGAAGAGCGTCCTGGACAGAAGTAGGAATAGAGACCGAGGAGATCGAAGTAGCCAAGGCCTGAAGAGGTGGAGAGAGGCGATGGAGAGAAACATAGTCCGCCATTGGATGAGCGGTAGAGGCCGACACCGGAGCAGCAGAACACGGAGAAGCCGAGGTCGAAGCCGACTGCAGAGGAGCAACGGGAGGAAGAGGGCGACGAGCATAGACCCGAATAACTGGGGGTCGAGGAGGGTCAATGGTGGGAGGAGGCGGAGGGATGGTGGGAGGTGAGTGGACGTGGATCACCGGCCGGGGAAGGGAGGGTGTTGTAGTAGGTGGTGGTAGAAGTGGTGGCAAAGGAGGAGGGAAGAAGGGTTGATCCTCCCGGAAAGTAACATCAGCCGAAACAGAGACCTTTCGGGTGATCAGAGAGTAGCAAACATAGCCCTTTTGGGTACGGGAGTAGCCGACAAAAATGTGTTTGGCCGCACGGGGATCCAGTTTGTCAAGAGTGGGGCCCAGTTTATGGACAAAGCAGGTACAGCCGAAAACCCGGGGGGTGAGGGGGAAGGCGGGTGTGGAGGGAAAAAGAAGGCTGAAGGGGGTAGCGTTTTGGAGAACGGGAGAGGGGAGACGGTTGATAAGAAAACATGTTGTGGACACCGCAAAGTTCCAGAAGACTTTGGGAACGCGCATGTGAAGCATGAGAGAGCGAGCCACATCGAGCAAGTGGCGGTTCTTGCGTTCAGCGACCCCGTTTTGTTGAGGGGTGTAGGGACAGGAGGTCTGGTGAACAATACCGAAGTTTGCGCAGAGAGTGGCAAACTCGTGGCTAGTATATTCCCGAGCATTATCAGAGCGAAAAGTTTTAATGGTGGTAGAGAATTGCGTACGAGTCTCTAACACAAATGCCTGAAAGACACGAGGAAGCTCAGAGCGATCATGCAGGAGATACAACCAAGTAGTACGAGAGTAATCATCAATAAATGTTATAAAATAACGATAACCAGAAATGCTAGAAACTTTATAGGGTCCCCAAATATCAGAATGTATTAAATCAAATGGAGCAGAGCTCCTAGTACAATGAGCTGGATAAGAAGAGCGAGGCTGTTTGCCAATAATACAAGAATCACATTGAAAAACAGGAAGAGAAAGGTCGGGAAGCGCCTTCTGCAGGATAGGTAGAGGGGCATGCCCAAGCCGACAATGCCAATCAGACGAGGAAACAGAGGAAAGGGATGTGGGAGAGACATCGAGGAGGTAAAGCCCGTTCTGCAGCCGACCCCTACCAATGGTAATCCGCGTCTGCCGATCCTGTATCAAAAAACCAGAAGAGGTGAAGGTGATAAAGCAATTCAGATCAGTAGTAAGACGACCAACAGAGAGTAAATTAAAAGGCGAGGCCGACACATAAAGAACGGAGCGAAGAGAGAGAGAGGGAGGAAGGAGGAGATCCGCGCAGCCGGAGACCGGGACAAGCGCACCATTGGCCACAGTAATAGACGGGGGGTGGGCAGCAGCAGAGAACTGGGGCGGCCGCATGGAAGTGATGTGGTGGGTGGCTCCCGAGTCCAGGATCCAGGGAGAGCTGGAAGAGAGACAGGCAGTACCTGCAGCGGAGGTGGAGACAATACCTGCATGGGAGGTGGAGGCATGGGAAGCAGAAGGGGGGTTGAGGAGCCCCTGGAGTTGTTGCAGCTGAAGGCGAAGAGCCTCAAGATCCGTACCAGTCGGAGGAGAGCTATCGGTAACAGCAGCAGTAGGCGGGCGAGGGGGGTAGCCATGTTTCTTGTGACAAACGACTTCAGTATGGCCATCCCGGCCGCAGTAGGTGCACTTGGGCCGTCCGCGGCCACCACGGCCCCGCCCACGGGAGCCCGTACGGCCACCCCGAGGAAAGGAGGGTTGTGGGAGTAAAGGAGGAAGGGCCTGCTGAAGAAGGGCCGACGAGGGTGGTGCAGGAGCCTCCGGTGGAGGTGGTACGCGAAGTAACATCGAGCAGACATCAGAGAAAGAAGGGGTAGTGGGTGAAGCCAGAACCTGGGCCCGAATACTATGTAGGTGTGGCGGGACGCGAGCCATAATCAAAGCAATACAAACAGCCTCCTTCTGGGCGCGTTGGGCAGCGAGATCAGTAGTCGCGGGCTGGTGCTGAATCCAGGCTTCCGTGAGAGTTTTAGCACGGGCCACGAAGGAGGTCATGTCCAGAGCTTTGCCAACATCCAAGGCTTGAAGATCAGTGAGGATGTCGAAAAGGTGTTGAAGGCTGTCCTTCCCGGAGTACAACGAATGAAGTTCATCCCACATGGCTTTAGCAGTCTCATGATACATGATCATCTGGTACGGCTCACCCTCGACCGAGTTCAGGATCCAGGTCTGGACACGACCGTCATTGCGGAGCCAATCATCATTAGAAGGAGTTGGTGGGCCCTGGGTAAGGTGACGGGCAAGGCCCTTGGCCTGTAAGACCCGGCGGACAGAGTGGACCCAGGGAATGAAATTGGCCTTGCCAGAGAGAGAAATAGTAGTAATCCGAAGCTCATCTCGGAGTTCGAGAGGAGCCACGTGGTCGGCAGGGGGTTGAGCGGTAGTGGAGTCGCTGGAGGACATGGCGACTGAAGAGCAGCAGGGCTCGGAGAGAACAACCCGCAGCGGTCTGGAGGTCGCGGCGGTCTGGAGGTCGCGGCGGTCTGGAGGTCGCGGCGGTCTGGAGGTCGCAGCGGGTTGAGTGAGGCCGCGGCGAACAGGAGCAGTCCGCGAGAGGAGAGCGCGGCGAGTTGGAAGAGGTCGCAGCTCAGTGGATCAGATCGCAGCTGGTGAGAGCAGAGCTGGAGCAGTTCGCGACAGAGGCCGCGGCGAACTGGGGGCAGGTCGCGGCAGCGGACAGGAGCAGTCCGCAAGAGGTCGCGGCGAACTGGGGCAGGTCGCGGCAGAGGTCGCGGCAGAGGTCGCGGCGAACTGTGGGCAGGTCGCTGGAAGAGGAGCACAGTGGATACGAGCAGAGTCCGCAGCGGACAGGAGCAGTCCGCAAGAGAAGACGGAGAGAGAGAGTCCGCGAGCAGAGGCTCGAGCGGACAGAAAAAGAGCGAGCTAGAGGGAGCAGTCCGCGAGCAAAGAGGCTCGAGCGGATACAAGCAGAGCCCGCAGCGAGAGAGAGAGAAGCTAGAGGGAGCAGTCCGCGAGCAAAGAGGCTCGAGCGGATACAAGCAGAGCCCGCAGCGGACAGGAATGATCGTCCGGAGCGGATAGAGAGAGGTGGGCCCCACGAGTCAGAGCAGAAGATGGCTATAAGAAGCCTGAGGAGGGTGGAACCACAGAGGGAGAGAAGAGGAGCGGAATCAGAAGGGCAGTCCGCACGAGACCGGAGCGGATGCAGGAAGGCAGTCCGCACGAGACCGGACGGACAGAAGTAGAGGGGCAGTCCGCAGGAGACCGGGCGGACAGAGAAGGGGCAGTCCGCGGCTAGACGCAACCTGGCTCTGATACCATGTTGAAAGAGCCCAAAGCTTGTATGTATTATTTCAGTATGTAAATACAAGGAGAGAATACAAATATATAGGAGAGAAGAGAGAAAAATAAATCCTATACATGATGTGGGACTAAAGAAGGAGGAGGAAAAATGGGCCATCAAATGGGCCTTTTACATGGGCTTTTCTAATAGTATATAATGGAAAAGTTGCTCCGCCTTCTAAGAGTTTCTCTTGCTTAAAAAGTGATGTCTTCCATTGGACTTGTTTTTGGAATGATTTTTCATGGAATTAGTGATTGACAAGATACGTTTTTTTTATTTTTATTGTTGTTCGGTTTTATATGTCCTGGAGGTAGATGTTTGTTTATTTATCTGAAAGCAGTGGTTTATAACTGTAAATCACATTGAAAACCACACCTTCATTTATGACAAAGTTGCATTGCTTGTTCATTGGGGTGACAAAGATTTTTCCTTAATCTAAGTAACAGATGAGATACATTTCCATTTGATGGAGTAAATTTGTTTTCATGTACTAGGTATCAAGTTCTACGGCTATAGTTGAAGTTAGTCAATTACCCAGATCCGCAGATCTGTCTCCAGGGCAACCATTGCAATCGAATCATTCTTCAGCCAGTCTAGGTGTCATTGGTAGAAGAAGTGTTTCAGAACTTGGCGCCATTGGTGATAACCTTACAGCTTTAGCTGCCAATCCTGGTGGACTGCATGACCAAAATTACAATTTACAGATGCTTGATGCAGCTTTTTTCAAGCTTCCTCAGCCCAAAGATTCTCAACGAGTCAAGAACTATTTGCCAGTTAAATTTCTTTACAGCATATAAATAGTTCATTTTTTCTATAATAATTTTGATATTATAAATTAATATAATGATTCTTCTTCAATTAATTCAGAGGCATCCTGCTGCCACTCCTCCTAGCTATCCTCAAACTCGAGCTGAAATTATTGAAAATCCAGCTTTTTGGGAGAGGTTGGGCATGGATCAATTTGGTACTGATACATTGTTCTTTGCGTTTTACTATCAGCAGGTATTTTTTTTTATTCTTCAAATCTATTGTAAATCAATTGGCTGTACTTAATAATTAAAAAATAATAATTGCAGAACACCTACCAACAATACTTGGCAGCGAGAGAATTGAAGCGGCAGTCGTGGAGGTACCACAGGAAGTATAATACATGGTTTCAGCGACATGAAGAGCCTAAGGTTACAACTGATGAATTTGAGAAAGGAACATATGTGTATTTTGACTTCCATATTACCGATGATAATCAACAAGGATGGTATGTGAAACTCCAACACCCAATATTTAGTTTTTCTAATGAATGAAGCTTCATTAGAACTTTCATTCAGTTAAATTATGCACATTATATTGGAGATAATAACTTTGGCTATTAACTCACAGTAATGAACTTAAATATTTGTCTCTTACCTATAAAATTGATTAGGTAATACCTTCTAGCTGTTTTTCTTTTTTTGACTCAACAATAATTAATGAGGAAAAAATTTTGTTTATATATTGTTGGGGAAATCCAGAAAAAAAAATTGTAACACACGGGATCCACTCGTTCTCTTACACCAGAGATCAAAGCAACATGCATCAATTTATTTATATATTGTTTTATTCACAGCTGAAATAATGAAGAACTTATTAAAACTAATAAACACATGAGTTATTTATCTACATGCGGATATTTTAAAATTACCTTCGCAATTATCTGTATGCAGATAATTATGTTTGAATTTAACTAATTGTTATGAAACTATTATCATCATATTTTTTTTTACTTTAAATACAAATATAAATTATCTTATTATGCTCAGCTAATAATTACACAAGCCAAATAATTGTTTACATGATAAACTGAAATAAAATAACTAAAATAACCAAATTTTTGCTGATGTGCCTAGTCATTTCTCCCGGCCTCAAAAGAACTCCTGCGAGTTGGAAGGCTGGACTAAGTAGATGGAGGTAGTGGAATGGGCTTGCGCACATCTTTTAGGTTTCAATAGTGCTGTCATAAGCATGAATATAAATATTGCTGCAGGAGTGCCATCCATGTTTTTTGAAAGTTAGAGGGTGCTACCTGTGATTACACAAACACCGAGTGGTGGTCTTGGTAAATAACACCTTTATATATATTTATATTTGTGCCATACATATTCTTTGTTTTGTTTACAGTTTTAGAACATATTCCTTCTTTTATCTGCTTGTTTCAAATTTTGTCAAGTGTCTGATATTAATGTGTGTTGGTGCATCTACTCTGAATTTTCTCGGAACTTTGACTTCGGAATATTTCTGGTACTTTATTCTAATGTAGTTATTCTATTTGCAGGTGTCAGCGGATAAAAACTGAGTTTACTTTTGAATACAATTACCTTGAAGACGACCTTGTGCTATAAACTAGACACCTGAGACAGGTAAAGAAGCTTTGCAACTCCCAAATCTAGATATCATTCTGTGCATCATTTTCTTCCAAAGGGTTTAATCCAGCAGTGTAGTTTCACAATGCTTATCATGCGAATACTTCTAATCATTAACATGCACAATTATCTTCATAACAGTCATTAATAAACTTAAAGAATTAAGCAACTCATAATAACTTACCCAAATAATTTTGTATGTAGAAACTCATCCCAATGGAGACCTAAAATATGGATTAATTGCCCAGAAAAATTTATTATAAAATTTGGGACCTTACATCTGGTGAGTGAAGGGATATTCGGTGGAGGGTTTGAGTCCCATCTATAATGATTTATTTCTTTGATAGTGGTTTGAGGGACCCCGAGATGTCGCCGCAGTGCCGATTCCATTAGAATCCATCGGCTTCTTGGAGAAAGGTGGGCGGAATGGAAGAGACGAATGTAACACGAGAGAGGCCCGCCTTGGATGGAGTAAACTAGTTAAGTGTTGGTATTCTGTTTTTTTTCTCCTGTTCTTGAGCTCTTAGTATTGATTTCCATGTATAAACTATGAGATCAAGAGCAGGTATGAGATTTACGTATATAAACTAGCTCATTTCTATACAACAAACATGCGCCACAATTCTGTCGGAGGCAGCGTTGGTTGGTGTCGTCCCGCTTAAACTGTATAGTAAACGCAGTGGTTATGATTTAACCGCATCGGGAACATTCGTGATAGCCTGCATGTTTTATTTTCACGGGTCCGGGCGGGCGTTCATGATCTTGCAGCCAGTTGAGTCTGGAAGCATATTGATGAATGTGCAGCATATTTTGATTATGGCATCATGTTTTGAATTTCTTTAGTTTTCTGCTTTAAATCTTATATACACATTCCTCGTAATCTCGTATGCTTTTTTGTTAACGACGTCGAGTATGCATGCGCTTTTTGATTCACTATATTCCTCAAATTATGCAGGCAGATCGGGCCAGGTCGGGCGGGGTCACAAGTTGTCTGCGGAGCCTACGTCTGAAAGATCTGCAGCGCCTCATGTTCTTCCCTTATTATCATATTTTCTTCCAGATGTTTGAAAAAGTTTTAGCTTAATTAGCATCGGTAACTAATTAAATTTAATTAAAAATATATATAACTACTATTTTTTCACTTTTTTTTCTCTTTTTTTCATTTTATGTTTATTTTGTTGCTACGAGTTTAAATGTTTAATTTTATTACGAACTTTTAAGATGTAATTAAAAATAAAATTTATTTAAGGATTTAATATGTGCCGACACACTTAACAGCTATATACTAGGTCATGATATTTATGAATTTACTATTGAGCTTAGGGATTGCTAATAGCCTAATACTATATCAAAAGAGATACACTGCTGCGAAATGTTCAAATTTAAACATTTAGTTTTTTAAAATTTACCCCCGTTCTTTTATAAATTTTCACAACTTTATAAATATTTAATATTACTAAACGCTATCTTGTAAAAGCAAAATGGTCATGATTACTATGAGTAAAATTAACTGAAGAACTGAGAATTAAACCGTAACTGAATGGTTCGTGTCGGTTGATTGGTTTGGGTATGATTCCTATAATACAGCCTACAATTTGATTTTTCGTTTCATAAATTGGGTACTAAATTGGGTACTAAGAACTCACCTGAGAACTGAAAATTAATGTTAAAGAAAAATTTGAGATAATTATAGTTGTTTGTTCTAATACGTGAAAATAATATGTGAAAATTTTGAGAATATATGACTTTAATTTTATAGTCATGATTCAATTATTTCAGAAAATTATTAGTTGTATGACAGTCTCATAAGCTCGAAGTCATTATTATTATTATTTTGACACATGGGTAGAACTGTAAACTCGGGATTGAACTGAAGTGAATAATTCAGATCTGGTTCTATACATTAGGACCTTGGATCGATTTCAGTTGCAAAAAATTTGGAACTGAATCCATGTGGATAGACTTTTGATTTTAGGTTGAACCGAACCGAATAGATCCGAATTACACCCCGAATGATCACAATTAAAGATATGAGCGACGCCTGAACAGTAAAATCCTGAGATAGACCAATATTCATGTGAATTATTTGATAATGAGAGGGTTCTTATAAACAATTATGAATGATAACTGGGTATTGAATGCTGTTGTGGGCCTCCACATCCTTTGTATTGATGTATTAATCCAATAGAGAAAAGCTAACAAAGGAGTCATTTACTTCACTCATTAATATATACATATATATAGCTCAATAATATAATAACATACACTATCACCCGAGTGAAATCCTGATATATAAATATAATTATTATAGTTAATTAGTAGTATAAATATTTGAAATTGTTTAGATCTTACTAGTAGAATCTAATAATAACATAGGAATCCAAATTAATATAATAACATATACTATCACTACTTCAATGTTCAAGGGGGCATTGCAAATAGGCCCATTTATTTACAACTGGAAGTGGAATCACAGCTAAATTACAAGCGCGCTAGAATTTCAAATCTTCGGAAGGGGTTGAGTTGGTAAACTTCAGGAGCATTGATGATGCGTTCAGTATTGTATGTACAACTTTGTCCGGGTTGTTCGTGCGATGGCTTGGAAGGCGAGCGGATTGCCGATGAAAATTCTCAATTTCGTTCTATTAAGCCATGTCCTCGGATGACTTGTAGATCTCTTCCAGATGCGCAACTGGAACATAGACGACATCGGTCAACGAGCTGTGTGACCGACCGTAGAATAGGTACACAAACGCCCCAATAACCAGCCATATTGAAACTCGCATCCATGTTGCGGCACTACGGAGCAAGAAGGTTTGGAAAGTTGGGAGAGCAGAAAAAGAGTTATTCATGATATTAGGTGCGGGCGGGTTCAAGCAACTTACCTTAGATTTATAAGCAAGTATGAGTTGATGAGAATGCATGAGACTGGGAGAAAAGGAACCAGGGGGCAGATGAATCCTGAATGTAGATTTAAGGTTTTAAAAAAATTAAAAGGCGTTAACAAATACGGGCGAGCAAATTTTTTCAGTGTCATCACCTCCAGTGTACCCGAAGCTATGTTGGCCGCCGTCTTGATCCATCCAGGAGAGCATAGCCAGACCGCCCAGGAAGAGCAAGCCTCCGGTGCAGCATATTGAGTACCGCAGGTATCTGAGGATGAACATGAGACATAAATACGCATATATATGCTCCAAAACACGTGTTATTGATCTTATTAAGGGTCCGTTTGGCATAGCGGTGGCGGTCGTAAACGTGCTGGTTATGAACCGTCATTTGTTTGGCTCGACATTTTTGCTCCCGATGAGTTTGGACAAAAATGCCACCATCATGAAATATATCTTTGGCATGGCAGCGGTCATGACCGCCAGCAAGAGAAAAATTAAACTTTGAACATAAAAATGGATGGAGTTCCTTAGGTGAGGTTGGACGTTCACGAACAATAGTTTGTAACCACTGCGTTCACGACTGCCGCCACCGTGCCAAACCGACCCTAAGACAATTGCTTATGCAACAGAATATTGAAGTAAAAAGGGTAGAAATCCTACTATGTAGAAAAAAAAACAATGAGTTATGGTGCACAATGAAATGACGAAGGAAAATTGATTGCAGCAGCTCCATATAAAATATCAAAAGAAAGAACTTGAGGATGTTTCACAAAAGCTTCAAGATAGGAAAAATGGTTCACAAAATGACTTACTCCGGCAAAGAAGATGCCGATGCAGACGAAGTGAGGGTGAGTACTCCGACACATACAGATGCTATACTCCGAGCAGCATACTTGCGCCTTTTTTGTTCATTCATTTTATCTGTCCATTAAAATGATGATCATGAAAACAAATCATGCAATAATATGCACAATAGCTGCAGAGACAAGGAATTATAGAATAATATTTGCCTTTGTCTTTTTCAATAAAAGGATAATCAATTGAGGTCCCATCAGAAGGGGTTTGCTTGTTGCCATTTTCCGTTGTTCCCATAGGATCCTCTGGAATTTCCACAGCATTCTCATGGCCGGCATAGCGAAATGATACCGATTCGATCGACTCATGGAAAGATGGCGGGAGCGGTACCTCATCGGGCGGAACATATCTGAGAATCAAAACTGAAATTGCAACCGTTGTGAATGCGAGGAGTGTTCCAACACTGACCTGCATATATCAATTTCTACTGATTCAGCGCATTCACTTTTTCCCGAACGAAATGCTAGTTTTTATAGAACGGGGCATGAATCTGTGGTTCAATGAACAGACTGTACCATTCCAGCCAGCTGAGAGACATCCATGAAAAATGCAAGGGTAGCTGCAGTGGCACCGGTCACGATTGTGGCCTTAACGGGAACTTTGGTGCTTTCGTTGACATCGGAAAAAAAGGATGGCAACAATCCATCCCTCGCCATTGCCATCAATATTCTTGGCTGTAATAGCAAACACCGTTTATTTTCAGATCAAAAATTTGTGCCTATCACAGGCAAACTAATTGAAAGGAAGTTGGAATGAATATGCCTAAAAGGGCAGCCCGGTGCACAAAGCATTCCCGCACAGCGAGGGTCCGGGGATGGGTCCCACCATAAGGGTGAAATGTAAACAAACTTTACCATGCATTTTTGCAAGACGCTGCTTCTAGGACTTGAACCTTTGACCTCAATGTCACATGGCGACACCTTAACCGGTGCGCCAAGGCTCCCCCCATCAATGTCACATGGCGACACCTTAACCGGTGCGCCAAGGCTCCCCATCAAAAAATGCCTAATATATAAAAACTAAATGTTCTTTTGCCACAAACAAGATGCATGTTGTCTAGAACCTGAGACCAACCAGAAATCAATTGGTTGTAGGCACAAAGACTCCAGATTCATATTAAGTGCATATAGCTACATGAGTTTATAGATATGAGGCTAAATTTTTAGCACGCCGTCCTGTGTGGGGTTTAAAACAAATTGTTTATAGGTAAAGGGGCTCAAAATTTATTAAATGCTCAGAGATACATGAGTTTTTTTATGTGGGGATTAAATTTTCAGCAAGCACTCTCAAATGTACAGCCTTTGACTTCCAATACATATGCATTCAGCATAAAACCAACGATTATAATAGGAAAAATTGTCGTCCCTGAACTATTGATACTTTTTAAAAATCAGTCCATGGACTTTTAAAAGGTTTAAATCAGCCTCTAAACTATTAAAATCAAGCCAATTTGATTATGGCATTCTATCACCCAATTTTATGTTTCCGTTGTTAAACTCTTATCCTTCCATGTTTTTTTATTGTTAACAGGCTTTTAAAAATCACCCTTTTAATGTTAAAAAAACCAACAACCAACCTATGCCATGAAATAAAGTGTAAAAATGACGTTGAATTTAGCATTGCACTAAGCTTCTGAAAAATGCCCTGCAAAAGGAAAAGATATTGTACATGTGAAGTCATTTAATTGTCTTTTGGGTTCAAAGATGCATGCACCTTGATGAGTAACTTAAATCTTGTTGTTTTACGGACATATAATGTAACATAAAAGAAAAGTTTGCTAATTTGATGTCATACTAATTATCATAGCTGGTCATGACCATGTATAAATAAGGTACACAACCTTGGTGAAACAAAGAACGCACATAAAATCATCTGGCTCGAGATAACATACCTGAGGAAGAATGGATCCCATCAGAGTAGAACAAAGTGCGAGTACAGCACCAGCAGTGACGACGTACCTGCAAATGAAAGCGAGATTATGAACGAATATAAGATGGAGGATTGGCATGATTCAATATGTTACACTAGTTTTTAGCAGGTTTCAATAGTACATTGCCCAATGCATCCCATGTCTGGCGAATGCAGATGAAATTGGAGTGTCTGGATCCATGGCGAAATATGGCACCAGGCCAACGACAACAACAGAAACCATCATATACAAGGAGCAACATATTGACAGAGATGATGCAATCCCCAATGGCAAGTCCCTCTGTGGATTTTTCACCTGCATGGGCAGAATCATCAACCAAGTATGAGGAAGAGTCAATAATAATGTAAAAGTTCTCACAAAAATTTTGCGGTCTTTGAATCATGTAACCTATGGGAAAAGGAAAACAAAAGAAGGGTTCAAAAGAGGGAGCCATAGAGAAATAAGAAGGGAAGAAGATGGACAAGAAGAGCTATTCATTTCTTTTTTGTCCATTACAACAGCACTTATTATTCATTCATTCCTTTCTTGCTCAATATTACAACAGCACTCCTAATCTATTTATAGTATCCAACTACAGCTACATGTCACCGCTGGTCACCTTAAAAAATCATCATAATGTTAACAAAATGTGTATTCAGCAATTCTGTAGTTAGTGTTATACCTCCTCAGCGGTGCTCGCTACTGAATCAAAACCTATATAAGCAAAGAAAACCGTTGCAGAACCAGCAAGCATGCCGTTGACTCCAAATGGAAAGAACCTGCAAATTGATTAAAGCGAAAAATAGGTGGGTTAATGAGTAAAAACAAGGCTGAAACAAAAATCTAGAAATGCACAAAAAAGGATGAGTAAAAGAGTTAATAACAAGGGCTAATTGCCGGAATCTCCCCTTGGTGCTATGCATAATTCGAGAGACTTCTCATCTATCTTTTAATATTAGGAAAATATATCATCCGAGTTTGCAACGTTATAATACATACATTACATGAGTACCCCTTCCAGAGGTGAGGTTTATTGCACTAAAACTTAACAATGTAAACTCAAAGAGAGGAAGTCCTTATAATTATGCTAAATTCTAGGAAAATCCTAGTAATAAACTCTTAATAAAAAATACAAAAATAGTATATCCAACCCATATTACCCGCTTGTAACAGTATATCCGACCCATCCGGACGTAAAGCCAATGTATCCACCAGCTATGATAACAAATAACATAACACATGCATTCAATGATGTAATGATAGCTTGCACAAACGAGCTCTGCAGAAATATAACTCCATGTTAGGCTAGGGTACCATTAGATACAAACACAGTAGCAGCCTTGGCAGAACCGGACAAAATTACCTCTTTTATTCCCACGCAGAGGAGAGCGGTGACGATTAGAACGAGAACTGCAGCACATGGATCGACGACCAAATCAAGCCCTGGTATGTAAATTCTTGATAGAAAAGGGGGCAAACTACCAGGTCCTCCGAAAAATAAGGCCTAAAACAAAGGAAGACGAAGGAAAGAGCAATGACAAACTATCTCAAATAGAACTAAACATTGAGCAACTGATTTGTGTTAACAATTCTAAGTAAAACGAATTAATCATCAATAATGTTGAGGTGCAACCAGTATAATCCAAGCATTCAACCTAAAATCATTTGGTTGGAGATGGAAAGACATGAAACATATATTAAGTTCGCAAAACAATGTTAGTTTCTTGATGTGGGACTATACTCAACAAGCTCCATCGAGTATGTAATATTGGCAACTCGCGCGAGAATCATTTTTTAATAGGGTGATGTGAATGAGTCATTATCACTGTTGTGGATATCCTTCCGACATGCCCGATATATCGGCCGACATAAAGGTTTTATGGACAAAACGACATGTTTCCGATTTTTTTTTGCAAAATATCCTGCGATATGTCTGTTATTAACCGATATATTCGCCAATATATCGACCGATATATCCGACATTTTATCGACTGATTTTTTCAATTTATTTTAATTAGTGTCTATAGTCTAATAGACAATAGACCAAAATTATTTCATTATTTAGGTTGTTTTTTCCCTTCCTCTAGCTTTCTCCCTCGCTCAAGTCCGTGATCGACTTTAATTATGCATGATCTTTGAATTATGGACTAAATGTTTCTTATCTTTCATTATGATTGACAACTTCTAAATATTTGGTTTGCACTTGTTTTATTTCACGTGTTAGACTGTTATTACTACTGCAACACAAATGTTTATATTAGTTTCATAAATTTATGAGTTCAATAAATATCAAATAATCAATATATTAATATATATAAATTTTAAAAATTAAATTTATAAATGATTACTCATATAAATAATTAAATATTAAAACCCGATATATGAAATATCCCCGTTATATCCTTCGACATATTAAAACTGACATGAAAAACCTAAACCGATATGTCCCCGATATCCGACATCTACAACCTTGGTCATTATGTCTAGCCCGCTCTGATGTCATGTTAGAATTCAAGCATCTGACATTCAACTAAAAACCAATTAGTGGAGAGGCCCAGAATCTATATTGAGTGCACAAGATTATATTAGTTTCTATGTGTGGAACTATTCTCAGTATCCCCTATTATGTGTAGGGTCTTTGGCCTCTTAGCACGTGGAATTACTTTTTTTTGATAAGGTGATGTGGAATAGGCCGTTAAGCCTAGCCCACTCTGATACCATTTAAAAATTCAAGTATCCAACAAAACACCAATTGGTTGGGTGTGGAGAGGCCCGGGATCTATATTAGGTGCACACTATTATATAACTTTCCAAATGTGAGACTATTCTAGAAAGGCTACAACATATTTGCTAACAAAATATAAAAAATGGCAACATGCATACAGTATATACCCAGAATGGAGTTAGCAGAACAGGACTGCATAAAAAAGTGTCATTCAAGAAACTAGACATCCATCGAGAGATAATTAAACCTATCTGAGAGTTGTTAAAAGCAGCCCACTTTTTGCTAGTGGCAGCCCATTAAAATCTAAAAACCACTCTTTTTATTTCTCCTATCCTCCACCTATTAGCAGCCCAATCCCTCAGGCGACTCTTCCAGGAAAATCCTATTGGCGAGCAGCACCCTACCCGACAACCTATCCAACCGCCACCTCCTTGAACTCCAGCCTACCTGAACTCATCTTCCTCCAAGCAGTTCGGCCGACGACTACTACTCCGCCCACCTACAGCTCCTCCCTTTAGATTCGGCCGAGCTCCCACCTCCATACACGAGCAACCCCATACCGAGCATCACGGCGTACTTCTGCATCTTGCCGGCGAGCATGACAGCGTACTTGGGGGGGGGGGGGGGGAGCATGATGAAGGCAGCGCCGAAGAAGGAAGAGAAGGTTGTCTGCAGCTCCTTAATGCCATCCTCAGTGCCAACCACGAGAGCGTGTAGCCAGTGATGAAGTGGTGCATCATCTGCGCCATGCTTAGCTTGCTCACTGGAGGAAGCACTTGGCGTAGCACCCACCCGACGAAAGATCGACGCACTTGGCATAGCACCCACCCTCAATGTTGAAAACACCGTTGTTGCTCCAGCAATGCTCGTCGTCACTGATGAGCAACCGATTGTGATCGATGGACAGAGTTGTATTCGCGGTGCCTGCAAATGAGTATGAGACGGGAACAATTGTTTTTTTTTTTGGGGGGGGGGGGGGGAGGGGCTCCCATTAACAGTTTGAGGCCTTGAGCTACAAGGAGAAATTCATGGGCTACAATTAACCTTGGGCTGCTACTAGCGAAAACTGGGCTGCCCTTAACATCTCTCAACTTATCTTATTTTTTAGATCAGCTTCATTGAGAATCTCGAGAACAACTAGTAATGAATAACATATTCCTTTTGTAACAATTTTTGTGATCGATTAGCCAGAAAAAAAATGTCATGCAGATAGGAAAACTGCAGTGTATCATGTCAATATTGAAAGTTCTTGTTTTCAAGAAAGCTAGCAACCTAGAGGGCGGGGGGGTGGGGGTGGGGGGGGGGGGGGGTGGGGGGGGTGAATATGTTTATCTAGCTCTTTTGAAAATTCCTAAGTCTGTTTGCTGTTTTCTTACTAAGTGTTTAACTTTCTTTATTTTCTTTCTAAGGTGATCTTAAAGCTTGGTCTTAGTACCTGCAATATAAAAGAAGAACAAACAACACAGCAAAGCACACAAGTATTTTATAGTGGTTCCCCAAAATTATGGGTACATCCACTCTCCTTCCACCTTTCTAACTTTCTGTTAGTCAGGGCTCAAACTCCTCCAAAATAATCTTTAGAGTTTACACCTCAGGCCCTCAGCCTTACACTCAGGTTCTCTTCAGAACCCTACCTCATAACCACAGAAGTTCGTACCTCAGAGCCCTGCAGTGCTCCTACAACTCAGTGGTCATCAAACCACCTACCTCAGCCTTATCTCTAAAACCTACAGCTCAGGCTTTTCAGCCCTACAACTTCAGGCACAAGGCCCTACTCTCAGAGTGCCGCAACACTCCTACAGTTCAGTACCCTTACATGTACCTACCTTAGTGTCCTTCCAGACACCTACAGCTCAGTGACACACTTGTCACCTATCTCAGGCCCTTAAGCTCAGATCCAAAAGGATCCTACAACAAGAAATAATTTAAATAATCTTTGACACAAAGAAATTTCTGTTTCAACAACTAGAGCAGAGAATCTCTGCTCTATCTCACCCCACAGCAGAGAAAACTTGCTGGAGGAACTCAGGAGCTTACTCCTGAACTTGTTGTAGAAAACTAAAGATCTGTTGATCTTCAGTTTTCAACCAGCTAACTGAACCTGCCTCAGGCTGAAGGTTCTTCTTTCTTCAGATCTGTATCTGATCCTGCTGTGCCAGATGGAGATGACACAACTATCTGAACTTTTCTTTCTGGAGTGCTTCAAGGTTTTTACATGCAGCAATGACGAGAAAGATGAAGTCGGCTGCTAACTCTTTTTGTTGATGAAACCCTAAAAGTTATCTTGTGTCTTGCCCCATCTCCTACTTTTGTAGTCCGCTGATCAACGACTCTTAGAGATCAGTGGGCCCCCACCTGCAGTGTCCAGCTGCATCATGCTTTAACGCCTATCTGTCGTACTGTAGGCCTGCGGCGCCGTTTGTCGTGTACTGTGACTTTGCCGATAACAATTTGAATATTGTTGACTTTTTGACTTGCTGACATCAACACCTGATGACTTAGTCAAAATTCAAGCATCAGTAGTATAGCTGTTGAGTGAATGAGCTTCACTCAACGCCAAATCACATATATTATAAATCTGTTACTAGTCGTTGAGTGATTCAGCTTCACTCAACGCCAAGCATACTTTCTCAGCTTTTTGTTGCTTGGCGTTGAGTGAGTGAACATGACTCAACGCCAAACTACTTAGACAAAATTCCGTCTTCACTAGACGTTGATAGCGTTGAGTGAGTAAAACACACTCAACACTTTTTTGCCTTAACCATTTCAACACTCTTCTGTATGCATGGCGTTGAGAGCGTTGAACGAACATTCCTCACTCAACGCCATCTGCCTTGGCCATTTCTGCTTCTTCAGCAACATAAGCGTTGACAGCGTTGAGTGGGCATGCCACACTCAACGCTTTTGCTTTAACAAATTCTGCGTCATGACGTTGAGAGCGTTGAGTGACCACGCTCACTCAACGCTTTCTGCCTTAGCCAAATTTCTGTATTCTATAAAAGTACTTGATGCAGGACGGTGCATAGGGTGTACGCACCTGTCGGCTATTTCTAGGAAACTCTAATTGTATGCAACGAAATATGATTTATGAATTTAAACAACTTTTATAAAGCACTAGAAAGACTATTTGCTTTTAAAAAAGATTTTTTTAAATTGAGGGTTCAGTTTAAATCCGGGGAAGAAAGCTCGCAACTTCGTTCTGTTCTCTTTGTTGCAGCCAAAACGGAATCATGAACTTCAAATACGTCCCGTTTGGAGTTCTCGACGTAGCGTTTGCTGACAAAATTTGGCGTATACCCAGCAATGAGTCTAATAAATCCTAAGAAAATGGAGACACACGCAAAGAGGGGGATAGAAGCAAATTACCCACGGAAAAAGTCGTCTTTCCGTATCCGAAGTCGATGACGATCACGCGAGGAGTTCCTCGTCACCTTCGATTCCCACTCCGAGGTCGGCCGCTTTTGCACACGGGCACCAAGGAAATTAAACAGTCCCTCGCACGAGGTGGTTCCACGGAATCACTCAACAAAGGAAAGCCACAAACCGAACAAAACCTAAATTCACTTGCTCTCACACTAGTGGCTCCACGAATTCACAATCGCTCACGTGGATCCACGAAATCTCAAATCACTCTTAACTAATCTAACTTTGTTACTGCTCACGGGATAGTAATTAAACAAGGCAACCAACAGTTTCTCCTAAATCCCAACAGCAACCCCTAAATGGCTACTGCAACAGAGTCTACCTCTCTCCTCAACAATAGGACTTCACGGGATCATTCAACTCTTCTCAGAAGTCTACAGCAAGCTAACGTATTCACTTCCATAAGTAATTAAAGGGGAACAGTAACATTAACCCTCCTGTTCATCTTCTAAACTAATCTGGGCGCACAGTGGGCTGCAATCGAATTCACAAGAACATGAACTTATTCCATACGCAAGAACATGAACTCATTCCACTTCCATACGCAAGAAACATGAACTCATTCCACTAAAATTTCAAATAGGATTCACAACAAGCACAAATTCATCAACAATAACATGACTCAAAATGATTGGAAACGGATCAAAGTAGCAAATTCTCATATTCAACGTCCAAAAGACAAAACAAAGTACAAACACCCCCCTTTTATAGGGTTTCGAAACAAACACAGAGAGAAAAAAAACCGCAGGTACCCGTGGCACTCTGAAACTGTAGTCATGGCAGATCGTGGAGCCGAAAACCGCCGGGGAGTCGGTCGGTTGAGAGCTGGAGAGGGGATCGTTGAGGCTCCAGCGGTTGCAGGCTCCGGAGGAGGCGGCGGTGTGCGGGTCGTGGACGTCCATCGTGAATCGCGGCGGAATCGGGGCAGTTGCGCCGAAGTCGGGCAGGCGCAGAAAGCCCTAATGGCGCGTGAGTCGGGGGAGGAGGGCTGTGCCGGCTAAATATATATATATAGATATATTTATATAACTTTAATTATATATATATATATATATTTTGTCCTTTTAACTACATATATGTATATATATAAATGTATATATATAAATGTATATATATAATGTATATATATAAATGTATATATATAAATGTATATATATAAATGTATATACATACATATATAACTCTAAAAATTCAAAAGTTCATAATTGCAAAATGGCACAATGCAACATTCATGGCCGATAGTGGTCCGGACGGGTGCGACGTCGGGAACTTCTGCGACGACCTGATCTGGGCTTGTCTCCACCAGTACTGGCTTTGACTGACTGAGTGTTACTCAACACTTAAGAGGCTATGACGTAGAGTGAATGACCTTCACTCAACGCCTGTGTACATAGTCATATTTCTGCCTCTTACACTATAGACATTGACTGTCTCAGCCAGCCTCACTCAACTCTGAAATGTGTTCGACGAATGCTGAACTGAGTTCGACGAACAGTAAGCTCAGCTCGACGAATTCTGAACTCAGTTCGACGAATTTAGACTTGGCCAAATTCCACAAACTCTGAGCTTAGTTCGACGAACGATTGACTCGGCTCGACGAACTCTGAGCTTAGTTCGACGAATTTTGACTTGGCCAAATTTCTCAATCCAACTGACTTATCCACATAGGCTATCTGTCCCATCATTGTCATCTACTGATATATGTATATCATTGACAAGATTGACTTCCTCAAATCTAGGACATTGTGGGCAATGGACCCAACAAATATTCATCTTATGCAGGTCAATTCGTAGAGAAACTATGATGCCTTATCTCATAAATATCACTAATGAAATCTGTATTGTTTTAAAACTTTAAGAGAAACTATGATTATACAATTGGAACATGTTCATATTCATCATTAAAAATAAGTGACAAAAATATTTGAGACCCTAAAAATCATGCAAATTTAGGGTCTGTTTGACTAAGCTGTGGCGGTACAGGAAGCAGTGGTGAGAAACAGTGGTGCAAGAATCAGCTGTTTTGCAATGGTAAAAAAATTTATGAAACTGTTTGAAAAACTGTATTTGCATTGCTGTCTGAAACAGTGGTGCAGAATTAAACAGTACAGTAATAATTAAACCACCCGGAGAATTTACGAAATCTAAAAATAAATAAACAATTTGCTCGATATTAATTTTATTTAATTATAAAAGTAAATATATTAATATTGATGGGGTTCCCCAAAATATGTTCGGAGGAGCTCAACTCGAGTGACTCGCTCCGCTCGACTCACGTATGCGCGCTCGACTCGCTCACGAGCTAAGACGATTCATTTTTGACTGATTTACGAACGCCTCGAGTGACCCACAACAAAAATTATTAAACATTAAAACATTAATTAATTATTGTATATAAGTTTTATTTATTAAATGATGAGGCTCTCCCTAAAGATTTTCAAACCAAACATGCTCCGACTCGGGGTTACGACGATCCGATTTTCAAGTCGGGCGTCCATCAACATTAATAATAAAATATTAATATATATTAATTAAAACGTTAATACATAAAATATTTAATTATAGAATTTAATTATGATTATTACTTAAATATTAATATTTAAATTAATTAGCGTTAATAATTGGGCATTGATATCCGCACCGCAGTTTTGGCTAGTCGCAGTACACTTCCTCCTAATTTTTCGCCCCTTTTGGAAATACGCCTTGTACATGCAATTGGCACAATCTCGCACAATTTCGAGGCCGTTCGATCTTTCAAAGGACATCAGAACGCACAAATTCGTGCTCGAGTCGTTCCCAAGCTAGGATATCTATTATTAACGTTAATAATATATTAATTTTGCCACTCTCATAATATATTATAATTTATTAATTATATATATAATTAAAATATATTAATTATATAATTTTAATATAATATATTAATTATATATATTATAAATTAAAATATTAATTTTTTTAAAAAAAATTGCAGCGCTGCAGCCTTTTCAATGGCTGCAGTGCTGCAGCAGCACTGCGGCGGTGGCAAGAAATTCTTGCCACCGCCCGTACGCCCTTCCTGTTTGGCGGGGCGGCAGCAAAATCAGCGGCATGCCGTTGTGTTGCCGCTCCGCCAAACAGGCCCTTAATTGGTAAAGTTGTCCAAGCAGTACAAAAATGTTGTGAAGTCTGGCGTAATGGCATTCTACATTACCAAATTCGGAGAAATGCCTCGCGCAACAGCTGAACCACCAATAGTATATTCAAGGATGAGAGCCCAACCAATGAGCCAAGCAACTCTGGGGAAAATGAGAATTGAAGTTCTTACTAGAAAAGTAATGCAATATTTTCAGGACAAAGAAAACCTCTTATTTCAATGAACTCTTGAAGAGATTCAAACTTGATAATCTAAGAGAAAGATAATGTTACCCCTCCCCAACA